>OY282600.1:7515188-8221188 GCA_958298965.1 Chrysolina haemoptera | reverse complement strand
CGGGCGCAATATGGACGGAGGGAAGTTGCGTTACTGCATTCGCGTTGCTGCTAGAACAAGAATTCAATTAAAAGTGGATGGTTCAAATATCTATCTGGTATCATTCCGGCAAAATGGTTGGTAATTTTTTCAGTAATGATTAATTTATTTGAAATAGATTCTTCTTCTATATTCTTCATATGATGTTACTCTTGATTATGGAATAGATATGGTATGAAACGTGTAGATAATTGAAAACCAAGTCATTATTTGTGATTCGCGCTGTAAAACCACTAGTGCATACAATTTTGTATGTATCACGTGCGTAAAATGTGTTTATGCACTAGCGGCAAAGTACAGTTTATCGCCTAGTTCACCGGGCGTAAAGTTATATGGTAAGGAAAATCTTAAGTTTTGAAATATAATATGATTTGAAAGTGAATAATAGAAAATGATACTAGATAACTCATCGTTGTTTTAACGATAATCAAACATAAATTAAATTTAATAGAATAAAACTATAAGGACTGTAATACAAGTTGATTAGGAAAACAAAGAGGTGAGCAAGATCGTTCTAAAACTTGAGACTTGATAATGAAAATAATAATGGAAATGATAAAGGAAATACCACGTATTTAAATAAGAGTTTGAACAAAATATATTTATGAAAAAGAATGAAATATACACGATTAATACATTACGGATTGAACGGTCTACATCTTGAAGATACAAGTGGAAACTATAAGGACTGGCATTCGCTTGAAAAAGAAAATATAATTTACCAGTACAACCTTTCTTCCCTCTCAGTTCTAAGAAGTGTTCCTTCCTGGGCGACCACCGGATGTAGCCTCTAACAAAAATATTCACATGTATTGAACCATCTATTGAAAAGTGTCGTTAAATTTATGATTCCTGAATGTAGTGTTCCTTCGAAACTATGTATTCAACACTTGTAACTAAGATGAAAAGGGTCTTTTCGTAACGTGCAAGGTTCGCTTCTCTCGCTTCAATGAAATGAACGATTTCTGTGAGTGATATTTTTTAATAACATTCTCCTTATCTAATTTATAATGATTTTTTCAATGAAAACTAGAAAGAATTAAAAAATCAGTTATCTAATGAAAATGCGAATTTTCACTTTCAGATTTTTTCTTTCCTTTTCGGTTAGAGTCTCTTCACAGTATCTATCAGATGTTCGATATTACAAATAAATCACATTTTTCATTTTTCAATTTTCATGGAGAATGCTCCCCTTTTCAACAAGAATATTCTACATTAGACATCTGAATAAAAGCTTGTTTTTAAAAAGTTTTAGTTTTATTTTGTATATTCGGATGTTCCTTCTATTTTCAGCCATGGTTTTCTTTTCCTCTCGCTTGCGCCTTCATTGCTCTTTCTCATCTCATATTTTTTTTCGTCATAGAAGGCTTCCCAGGCCTCTGTTGTATACAAGGACAATACATTTTCCTTCTTCAGTTTTAATTTCCTTTTAGATGCGGTTGAATCTTGCCAAAACATGGCAGTTTTGAATGATGATGGGACAACAACTCCCAGAAGAATATTTTGATATTTGTTTTTTCCATATGAGGCTGCAATTGTGTTTTTGTTTATCCCTGAATCTATTTTTTTTTTGTGTGTTGGCATCGACTGCTATGGTGTTCTGGATAGGCTTTGTTACTCACCCCATACGCCATCTTAAGAGCAGCACTGTTAATTATTAACGCAACAAAATCCAATCATTCAGAATTTTACATCTGAAAATGAAAAAAACCTGCCCTTTCTGGGAACTGAACCCAGGACCTCTCGGTCATAAGGCCCGAGCGCTAATCATTGCGCCAATCCCCGCCCCCTTGTATCTATTATCGAGAGTTACTTCTCTGTCATTTTTTTCAGGTGTTGTTTCATTCAGATGTAACTGTGATATCAGTATTTTAATTACTAACTTGGTTTCTATTCATAATTTCTTATCATTTTCGTCCGGAGCTCCAATGAAACAGGTTGATGTGAGAAAACAATGCATGATATGGAAAGCTTCATCGGAAACTTCCTAACCGACCACTAAGTGCAGTTGAGTAAGAAAATATGACATCATATTCTGAGTAATTATTGTAGATTTATAGATAACACCGAGTGAATATTGCAATAATATTCCACCGGAACAAAAGAAAATGAACAATGTTGGTGATAATGATATTAATAAATAATAAATGTAGTTGTTTAACAACGTTGTAATAATCATGATATATCAATAAAATCAGTGTAACGGTGTAATTACAGCGTTCCTGATTCATTATATGATATTCACAAATTATCTCAATTTGCCAATGCTCAAGGTGAGTTTAAAATTAATTCAGTTCAGGTTGAGGCAAACTAACAATTAGGTTGACAGTAAAATTTCTGCTTGAGAAAAGGGATAATTACAAATATCCACCCACTCTCATAATACTAACTGAAATACAACAAATTCCATAGGCGTACAAAACGGTAAAGACGAGTTATGGGGAAACGTGTCCTTCCCTCCGAATATGAGATGCATTTTTTGGATTGACGTGGCCGTTACTTGATGGAAATCCATAGTTATGACACTAAGGTAAAACACGATTAAAATTTCCACAAAATTTATTGTCTGTGCGACATGTTTCGATACACAGTATCTTTTTCAAGCGAATGTAGTACATTCTACTACTACACTACATTCATGTATTACATGTACTACATTCAAGTATTCATGTAGTATATTCGCTTGAAAAAGATACTGTGTATCGAAACATGTCGCACAGACACAGTGGAAATTTTAATCGTGTTTTACCTTAGTCTCATGAGATGCATTTTGCTTGCAACAATGATTGGAGGCGGATCTTCCTCTTTTCAAAATCAACTTGACGAATCATCTATTGACTGAGTACAAACCTCAATAATGAGAGTGTGGTAAATTATTTTCAATTATTGGCTATTGTTAAATATATATGTATGAGTGTGTATGCATACAGAGTAACCCATTTGAAAGCGGGCTACCTCTCTAAAATTGTTATTAAATATCCGATCCAGAAGTTTTTTTTTTCAATAGATAGAGCATTGATAGTTCTAATGAAGTCCCATAAATTTGAAATCAAAATAAAAATTTCAAGGCCTACTTGGAGTTTTTTTCAAGGTCAATAATCCAAAAAACATACTACCGATTTTTTTAAATAGAATTTGGCGACGCCACTGGATTCACGACATTTTCAAGTGGTTACTGTGAAAATTTTTTACTCAAGTAGGAATCCAATGAAATCAATTATTTTGAGGTCATTTGATTGAACACAACCAATCAGAACAACATTATACTGAAAACAGATCCCATGGGCTGTTTTCACTCTATCACGTTACTATGGATACATTTTGATTTATTTCGATTTTGACGTTTCATAAACATTTAATATCTCAAAATGTCACGATTTGGTTGTAATACTGACAAGGATATTAATGAAATTATACAATCAAATATACCAAAAAATACTGTTTACAGTAAAAAATTTGTGTGGAAAGCATTTATGGACTTCTGCAATGATAGAAAGTATCAATTGGATGGAAATCGGACGGTGGAAGAATTGGCGTCGATTTTAAAGGATTGGGCTGTGAACATGAGAAAAAAAGATGGTACAGAGTTTAAAGAAGCTACGGTCAAAACCATGTGGAACCTAACAAGTAAGCTGTTACAAGAAAAATATTATAGAGAAATGAAAGTTATTATTGACCCATTCAAAAGTGTTGTATTTCAAGAAGCGCGAGCTGCCCGCGATTCTATACGACGAAAACTTCAATCGGATCCCTGTAAAAGGAAACAAAGTTCAGCCGCATTAACTTCAGTAGAGATAGCAAACATGATAAATTTATGGAATGAAAACACCCCTGAAGGGCTGCAACGGAAGTTCTATCATATAGCCGCTGTAGAATTAGCTTGGCGAGGTGGGGAAGCTGCTGCTTACTTGACTGACTTTTTTCGTATCGAATCAAACAACGACGGTTCTGTAACAAATCGAGTTGAATATAACCCTGTATTCAGCAAGACGTGTCAAGGTGGTTCGAAAACGTGTACTGAAAGCAAATTTTTAGTAGAAAACAACAACAGAAACATTTGTCCTGTCAGACTATTTAAAAAATTGCTGTCAAAAAGGGGCCCAAATATTAAAACCAACAGATTATTCCTAAGAACAAATCGTCACTGGAAAGCCGAAAATGACCACTGGTATGATAATATGCCCATTGGAAGAAATATGATTCAAAATTGGACAAAATCTTCTGCCGAAGCGATTGGCTTGAACACCAAGGAAAAAAAATTACTAATCACTCCAACAGATCGACCGCGGTCAGTCGATTGGCCAAAAGTGGTGTACAAGAGCAAGAACTTATAAAAATTACGGGTCATAGCAATGCCAACTCATTTAAACCTTACTTGAAAATTGACGAAGAACATCATAATAGAATTATTAACAGCATGCGTAGTGGAAATGCATCTTCATCAGTTATAGAAACTAACACGTCTGGCTCTTCATTTAATTTTTCAAATTGTTCTTTTGTTAATTGCAACTTCAAATGAAATGTTTTTGCTATGTATTTTTATATAATTAGCAAATAATGTAATTCTTCTTTTATTAATTGCACCTTCTAATAAATTGTTTTTGCTCAGTATTTTTTATAATTAGAAAATATTCTAATTGTTCTTTTGTCAGTTGCACCTTCAAATAAATTGTTTTTGCTCTGTATTTTTTTCTATAATTAGCAAAAAATTTTCTATCCGAATAACCCTCGAACATTGATAAATGCTCAAAAATTTTTCAACAACTTTCTCAAGCTTGTTGCTTATAGGCAACAGACCTCCGCCTACGGCGTCGGTCTGTTTCCAAGCAACAAGCTTTCGAAATTTGTTATAAAATTTTTTCGAACAATTATCAATGTCCTTGGGTTATTACTACTGAAAATTACATAGGAATGCGTCCATCAATAAAAAAGTTATATGGGTATAAAATTTGAAAATTTTGTCAATAAATCAACCCACTACTTCAATTTCAAAATTCTGACAACACAACTGGATTAAAAATATTTCGAAATATGTATGGTTAGAATTTCATCGAAATCTGTTCACAAATATCAAAATTATAAAATGATAAAATAAAATTTTCCTAAAATTCCACTTATTATTTCATATTTTATTATTTTATAATTTTTTTATGTATGAACAGATTTTGATAAAATTCTGACCAAATGTATTTCGAAGTATTCTGAATTCAGTGGTGTAGTCAGAATTTTGATGAAAGTTCTGAAATTGGAGAGGTGGGTTGATTTATTGACATAATTTTCAAATTTCATTCCCATATAACTTTTTTATTCATGAACTCATTCCTACGCAATTTTCACATAAATCACTTGAAAATGTCGTGAATCCAGTGGCGTCGTCTAATTTCATATAAACAAATCGCTAGTATGTTTTTTGGATTTTTGACCTTGAAAAAAATTAGAAATGGGCCTTGAAATTTTTATTTTCATTTCGAATTTATGTCACTCAACTAAAACTATTGATGCTCTATCTATTGAAAAAAATAACTTCTGAATCGGATAATAAATAACACTTTTAGAGAGGTGGGTCACTCTGAAGTCTCTGTATATGTGTATATAATTGTGTGTATATATATTGTTATATATTATGTGTGGTCGTAATTTATGATGATGAGTTGTAAAATCTAATTTGTCACACTTTGGGCGACAGTATAATTTGATGTGAATAATTTTTTATTTATATATTATTTTTTTGTAGTTGTAGAAATTTTGTTGCATAGAAAAAAAAAAATTTAAATTGTTGTGTATATATGTATATATATTTTTTTAAACAGTAGACACGGCCCTAATCCACAATCAGGTGGAGATATTGAACATGATGATACATTGTCTATGGTGTCGCAAACAAAGAAAAGCACTGGAAGTGAGAAATAGTATTTTTTAATGATAAAAACAACTGCACTAAAACTGAAAATCATTAGAAACCGGTTTTTTTCTCCATGCAGACCGATTGAGGTTTAACTGAATAAATGAATGAATGAATGAAAAAAAAAATATTAATCATATTGCACCGTAGTACGTAGAAGACTATAATCACTCAACTGAGGTCATCGAAATAATTTCACACTTCGTAGATTTGACAAAAAAAATCATTATGAAAAGCACGATAAAATTTCGTCAGAAAATAATTGGTATTGAAGATATTAACACCCAATTTACAAAAGAATTAAAAACAGAATTATTGTGAGAAGTACACTTGACTGGTGAATACATAATATTCGTCATTTTTAACTGAACGCTACCGTTTTTTATTGAAACTGGTTAAAACCAGTAAACCTGCCAAACCTGGACATAGTAAATCAAATAAAAAAAAGTTGTGTGATTGATTGATGATTGATATGGTATAAATGACAATAATGCTAATACTGCATCATAAACACTAATAGAGAGTATCTATCCAAAGTCAGAGGTGGAAGGCGGCTATTGTTATAATTGTTTTTTTTTGTTTTTCATTTGGAATATTTCATTGATGCCCTGTTTCCGGATCCCCGATATATTCGGAGGGCGCGTTGGTGTCATTTAGATAGATAGTCACTCCCCACGTCCGTGGGTGAGCAGTTACTGGGTACGAGAATCATGTCTGTGTTAAGGTAGTTTTGATGACCAGATCTGTCTGAATTTTCACTGATACTTGCCGAGTAGATAATTTTTAACTGTGATTACCTCTTGGGAGCGGCGTTGTTCCACTCCTTGGTCTCTCTCTCTCTCTCTCTCTCCACCTCTACGTCTCTTTGGCATCAAGATGATGTAGGACCTGACCCAACCTAATCTAACTCAGCCACCTACCCTACCCTACTCAACATACCCTGCCTAACCTACCTAACCCAACATAACCTGAAACGTGAATTAAAATAGGTGCTCGCCGCGCTCGTCGTTGTTATTACGTCCCGACCTAATAACTGCACACAGATCCAATCTTTCTTGGTTAATGCGATTGGATCTGGAGCTGTCACATATCATCACAAAAAAACGCAGCTATTAATAAATCTGAAAAGTTGGCACTAATTGATTTCAGTGTTACCAACCATACATACAATTCGAATTCACTAAACCCTATCTGTCATATTCTCTGACAGGATTAGAAAAAAACACGTTTTTTTTTTTTAAAGTACCGTTTCCAATGAAAAAAAGCGTGGGCTGGTGAAAAGAAGGAGACTTATTGGTGTTTTTGTCGCGGTAGGAACGTCTCTAGAAAATGCCAGTCAAAATCCAAAAAAGGCCATATCTCTGAAATTACTTGAGACTGTCGAAAATTTCATTTGGATTTTTTGTCCAGGAGACCAAAATACGTGAGTACCAAAAAATATTTTTGATTGCTTGTGACGCCCGATAAACGTAATTTTACCCTGGAATCTCCTCCGGTTTTTGTATTCCGCAATGCAACAATTTTTATGAAGAATAAATTTACTGACAAATCGATAATGAAAAAAGTTTTCCATATGATGTACATATTTGAAACTCACTGTTTATAGTCTGGTCCACTTTTTGATGACCAAGCCATAGTAGGCGTATTCGTACGACGGCTTGGAAGTGTCATTCTAGCAGGTATCTTTTTTTTTCATATAATTTACAGTTGCAACAGTAAATTTGCACTAATTCACAGTTGCAACTGTGAATTAGCACTAATATACAACTACAACTGTAAATTAGTTTAATTTACAGTTGCTACCACTAATTTACAGTTGCAACTGTATATTAGTTCCAATTTACAGTTGCAACTGTGAATTTAGTGCTAATTTAGATTTGCAACTGTGAATTAAGTAGTGCTAATTTACAGTTGCAACTGTAAATTATATGAAAAAAAAAAGATACCTTCTAGAATGGCAGTTCCAAGCCGTCGTATTTTCGTCTATTTACGAAACTTTATAAAAAGTATGGTTCATCCGGTTAACAGATCCGGTGAAAGTCGACCTCTCTTCGTCTCTTAGACTGTAGTACTTCTTAGTTTGAAATTGATCTTCAATGAAATGTTCACTCCCATATCTTAATTTTTTTTAATAAATCAGCAACAATATTTTTATACTTTTCACTTTTTTATGTCCCAAAATTCTTCAACAACCATATTGAATGACTTTCAAGCTTTTTCAGTAACAGACGAAAGACTTTGAGACTGAGGATCATTTATAACTTTACTGATTTTTTGGTTTTGCTTGGAAATATTTTTTGCAAATAACGAAAAGTATCACTATTTTTGTTTAGTGCCTTCACAAAGATTTTGATATTATTGTCATATACCATACATTTTCATCAAGTAATGGCCAAGTCAAATTCAAAAAATTGGGAGGTATACATCTCTTGATTCCGAAAACACATGAGGCAGCCACTTTTCATCTTGGTTCTGAACAGGATATCCAAAATAATGAAGATATGCATTCTTTAATGAATCTATATAATAGGTCTTCTCTTTTTTGCCAAAATAAACTGCCAACAAAATAAAAAAAAACGGCCAGAACTTCATTTACACAACAAAATATTTGTTTTTTGAATCGATTATCTATTAACTGAATATTAAACTCAATAAGTCACCACGTAGAGTAATTGAAGAAAAAGGTTTAACAGTAGAAATGAAAAGTGACGTAATAAAATATTTCTGCTAATACTTTTAGGTTTAGGAAAGGTATAGGTTAACATATAATTAATTACATTTCTTTCTGGGTACATAAATTTACTTTCATACCAAACTTTAGTTCTACTGGTGAAACGACCCTGAGTGATCTGTATTACCGACCGGATCTGGAATCGATCGATAACATTCATACCTATTATTCATTAAATGGTAACAACGCCCCTCACACTTGAAACTTCTAGGGAACGTACCTGCATAGTTTCGCAGAATCACCTTCAGAAATCTATAAGGATACGCAAGCGGCTGTAAATTCGTTAATTGATTGTTGATAAAGCATTACAGTTCCATATCCTTGTTTTGATTTTGATTTTGACACACATTATATGCGGTTCCGTTTTGTAACGGGCATATCCGGAATGTCAGAACCGTGGCCGGTCGATGGAATAATCTTTCAAGGTTATCTTTATTATCTGTGCTTGAACGAATTCATGTTTTATCGCCTTTAATTCATTATCATTACGGAGGTAAAAGATCGATGTAGCAGATTTTAAGTCGGATAGCATTAAACGACACGTTACCTACAATGATATATCGATTTCAATTCGAGAATAATTGAATTCTCCTGGAGACATATTTGTTACACCTAGATTGCTACAGAGAATGAATTTATACGGTACCTACTACATGTTACTTTGTACCAAAGGATATATACTTACTTATATCTTTTCGATCAAGAGTTCGTTTGACCTTACGGGGTCAAGCAAAGAATAGAAATATGGGCATGGAGACCCCATTAAGGTCCGAACGTCCTAGAAACTGATATGGACATCCTGGGGACGTACAACTCGGTCCTCAGGACGTCCAAACTCAGACCAAATTTATATTATCGACTTACAACATTATTTTCGTGTCTTGTGCCTTTTTCAAAAATTTAAAACGTGTTTTGGTTTAATTTTCCGTCACCAGTATTAGATGAATAGTCGTTATATCGTTATCAATTTTGCATGGTTATTCTGTTCGCGCTAGGTTAGTCAGGTCAGGTTAGGTTTGCATAGTAATTCACGCATTTTAAACTCAATTTGCCTCATTCTTATCTTTTCGTTTAAACTTTCCGCCATTGCAGTGACCAATCACAGAGCGCTTATTGCGTTCCTTTTATTGTCGTCAGTGAGTTCACATTCTCGAGTCGTTAGGAAGGCGACTTAAATCACACTCTTGATAGTTTATTATTTCTGTAACAGTTCTCCAATTATTTTTTCCAAAAATAGACTTTTATTTCAAACCTGTGACTGAGTGCATCGTGAAGTCTGTGATTTGTTCCATTTGTGGTCCTGTGCTGTGTCTTTTCTCTTGCCTTGTGGTTTCCTAACCTAACTTTTAAACATAATATCTGGTTGTGGCGAAATTTGAAGTTATTATTACAATCAAAAGAATACGATGATCTGAGAAAATATACAATCACGTATTTATTGCTGTTGTGAGCCGTGACTTCTATACTGTTCTATAGGTATTATCTCGGGTATTATGTTTTGTAATTGATGTAAATGTTTGTGTCGGAATTTAAAATAATTTATAAATGTTTTTTCGAAAATCACTTTCCATCATTATCCTTTTCACTGTTGGTATGTCACTTTCTATTGACTAGGACATGGGTTATAGAAAACCTTGAGAATTGATATCCTAAAAACATCCTTAGGATGTCCAAGGGACGTCCATGGAAGACCTTACAGGGACATATAATGTACGTCCCCAGAACGTTCCAATTTGTAACATCGGATGTCATCAGGACGTCATATGTCCAGTAATGGACGTCTTCGGGACGTCTTGAATGTCTTAGATTTATGTCCTGTGGACGTACTGAGGACGTCTTTGTGTTATCTGGGGACAATCAAATCCTAGAATGAGGTTACAACGCCAAGGCTAAGATTGAAGCTCCCCAGCCACACATCCAATGGTCGTCGATTTTGTGTCCAGCTCCAGTCCAAACGTCCATGGATGTTGAATGGACATCCATTGTACATACAGGGTATGGACGTACAAGGGACATCCAAATTTGTACATCCATTGTACGTACATAATATAATGTACAAAAAATATTTAGGTTTTTAATATATTTTATGATTTCGTTTTCAACTCAAAATAGAAATGTAATGATGCATATATCTGGATATTACCTGTACATCCAAAGGTAAACATCAATTGAACATCCAATAGGAAAAATCCATTGGATGTTCAATAGTAACCCTCCATTGGACGTCCAATAGTAAACAATGTAGTTGAAGAAGAAAATGTGAGGTCATGTTTTCTCTATGCATTGTTTTTATGGCGTCTTTAAGATGATGAGATATTGAGATGAAAGAATGAAGTCTTCTGAATAGTTTGATAATTTGGATTTATTGTGGACATTAAAGTAGTAAGTAGTAGTAGAGCACCTTTTGAACAGATAAAGAGAGCATTGCGAAACAAATGTTTCCACAAACAAAATGTGTGTGTAGAAACTCAACCTAATTCTGATTCACAGGAATCTAAGCTCTCATCGGCATCGGTCTTCTGTAGTTTTGATGATGGATGATGATGATCAAGCATCAGTTCGAATTCTGATTCTTCCTGAACATAACATGCTCACTCCCCAACTGACAATGTGGGCATTGAAACATAATTTCCCTCATAATGCTGTCAATGATTTATTGAGAATGCTACAACCACATTTTTCTGAATTACCAGAAAGCTAGAACGCTATAAATAGCTATTGAAGACAAATTGCAGTTAACAATAGCTATAAATCATCGTTGATAGACAACCTTCTTACCAAGAAAAATTACAAAAAAGCTATTCAAGAAGTTTATCCTACTACAAAAGACCACCAAAGGTTCAAAACAATTACGCAATAAAATAGGTAATGTTTTGAAAAAGCAAGTTTTATATATTGCATTTAAGACAGACAATAGTTTGGGCAGACATATTAAAAACAACAAAGATAGGGTGGAAAAACAAGAAAAGTGTGGAGTCTATAAATTAAACTGTGGTAGTTGCCCCAAGTTTTATCTTGGCCCAAACAGGTAGAACCTTCAAACAACGCCTAGCCGAGCACAGAAGTAGTTTTGTAAACGGGAAAACAAATTCCACGTATGCTAACCATTTATTAATCGAAAACCATATTTTCGTCAATGATTTTAAAATCCTTCATGTTAAAACAAAGGTAAGAAGCTGAATCTTTTAGAAAGTATGGAGATTAATAAATGAAAAAATTCTCAGTACTTGCTCAATGACCAACTCGAATTAAATTCGTCACCACTCATAAATTTGTTTACCTGGAAAGGTTAGATGTAATTAATAGAATTGTAAAGGTACTTATCGTGAATTTATTGGGAGTTAGATATACAACTGAAACCTAATTAATTTTAGATAAGTATTTAAAGTAACATAGCAAAATGTAATTTAGTATATCTTCACCACTTGAAGAAGCTTTTGTAAAGCGAAACAATTGTCGTGGTTTTGTAAACCCTCTTTATGTGAAAATCATTTGAACTATAGTTTCATTATAGAGATTAACATGGATTTTCATCAAGTATCGGCTTTATCAATTCAAAATATTGAAGACTGGTCGTAAAAAGTATCTGCACAGTGGAATAGCTGTGGAAGAGCCAGTGAAAGAAAATAAATTCGGAGATTTCAAATCGTAGTTCTTTATATTCCACTATTTTCATGCACTTTTCATAACTTTATGTACTTATGTATCCATTTTTAATTATCACTTATTTGAATTATAGATATCGGTGTATATTTATTTCATTGTAACAACAAAAGATTTGTGTTACATTTATAATGGGTTAATATATTTTAGTTTGTTTTGTTCTATTAAATCATTGGTATCCTCTTGAGATATATTTTTTGTTCAATCAATTGTGGTCGGTGGTCTGGCGGTCTAAGGCGCAGGCCGTTCAGAACTTCAGTAACCTTGACCCGGTTTTTTGCCTCATCCTTTTCCGGGAGTTCTTCATCGAAACAACCTACCTCAAAAACCACAAATAGGATTATCTACATCGAATTTAGGAGACAACACACATAAGCATTGCAGGAGGCGTGTTCTACCGACTAGCCGACCATGATCCGACAAAAAGTCCGGCCCAGCGTCAACACCAGCGCGGGCGGACTCTGGCGCCCCTTCACGGGGGGGCTATCTCTGCCTTTGCAAAACACCCCCCCTGCGGTCTGAGAGGAAGCGGGGGGTGGCTAGTAATGCGCCCGTTTTCCTATCCCCCATGACCCCCCCTGGATTATGAGGAGAGAGGAAGATTGTTGTGACTTGTTGTTGGACATGAATATGTAGATGAAAAAATGCAAGAATAAATATTTTTTTGATTTTGATTTGAGAACTTCAGTATAGCGGTAGTCGGTTCGAGCCCGATGTAGGTACGAGGGATTTTTTCTCAAGTACCCAATATCGGAATCGATAGACGACCACAGTCCTTGTTGAAAGCAAGTGTATTGTGTGTTGTCTAGATGCCAATCTCGGCTAGTGCTAGCTTGGAGTGCACGCCGGCCACCCAAGGTGGCCGGGTTTTCCTGCAGCTGAGAAGTGAATACGCCACCAAAAATCGGTAAGTCGCCCCGGAGCGCCACGGCAAATAATAATAATAGCCGTCCTCTACCCGCACAGGCCATGCCTTTGGGTACACTCTACGAGTGTTTATGAGGAAGTATTATTATTATTATTATTATTATTAGAGAGGGTTTCAACCTTTGAAATATGTGAGAAGAAAAATTTCATTAAATCCCATCTATGCAACTGTATATAGAAAATCCATGAGTTTTATAGGTTCAAGAAAATAATTTCTTTCCCTGTTTTTTTTTGAAAAATGTTCATCTCCAATATTACGAATAAAAAAAACTGCTTGTGCACCATGCTCATAAACATTTCAATTATGGTCCAGAACACTGTGGAATGTTGGACTCCAACAACAAAATATCAACTTTTTGATATGAAATTAAATTTATACAGGGTGTTTTTCAAATATTGAGCAATACTTCTGCTAATATATGCTATTGTTAAAAATTAACACCAGGTACTTATTCCCTTTCTAATATTGTATCACCAAGATTTTTGTGATAATTTCATCGATAAGTCTTTGTGATTATTTATCAAAAAACTGATATTGTCGAATAGAGGCACTATTACGGGCAATATATGTAAGGGAACTTGTTTCATTTTTTCCTTTACAAAATATGTTTTCAAATTCTGAAAATAAATTGAACGTCCTGAACATCCATATTCGACGTCCATTATACATCCATTGTACGTACATTTGTGTTGTGTGGGAGTGAAGCACAAACTTCTATCTATCTGGTGAACGTAAGCTGTGGTATTGCCAGGAAAGAAGTTGTCTTCTATTGAACGTTTACCGTGTAAAATGATTGGGGGGCAGGGTATATAGATTTTAATTCTAGAAAATTAAAAAAAAATGATTATCTTCTTATATACAACTCATATCATAACATGATATACCTATATCACTGATAATAAAACGAATCATATCGGGGAAAACATACTTATAGATTGGTCAAAACTTTTTTAATACATAATCATATGAATCACTTTATAATTTGTGGAATTAAAATTCAGTTTAAAAATAGATACAGCAATGGCCTTCGTTAATATCTTTCGATTTGAAAATACATCACATATTCAGTGATAAATGAGAGTATAATCGAAATGGAATGTTGTCAAGGGTATTATCATACTTCTGCATGCAACATTCTTTATTAGTATGATTTCCTTTCAAGAAAGTCATCGATCCGTTCCTCATTCTGAGGAATCCCTGAAACAATAAAAAGTTAATTAAGTCAATTCGTGGAAAATAATCGATCTCTGATGTGTTGGAGTGATATCAAGGCATGCAAGAGAGATCTTATAATTTCATCGTTATTTTAGCAGGTGAGGATTGAAACCAGCTTTGCTGCCTTGATCTCACCAGATCTCACTAATTCCTGAAAAAGGAGCGGAGCCATAAAAATAACAAACCAGAAAAAAAGTTCAGGATATTCATCCATTAAAATGTATTTCAAGAAAAAAATCATTTGAATTTTGGTAGATTTGAATTCATAGAACAGTATGGATGGCTGGTGGATCAGATACAGAAAAATACTGTTACCTGAATACAATGAAAAAGTTTAGTGGCTCAATAAATATCTTCAGCAATATTGGTCCAATGAACACAATCGTTATGTCAATGTACCACTGGTTATCCATACTATGAATACGGATGTTAATAATATCAATATATACTTTCGTTGATATCATGATCGAGTACATTAAATAGGTTCGTTAGAGGAATGAACTCCATTCGTCAAACGAATGAAGAGTGTTCACCCATGCAATAAACTGTATTCGTTCTAGTGATGGAACTGTATTCATTGGGTTAATAATTATTGTTCGTTGATTATTGAATTCATGAGTATCGGTTGATACTGTACCTTTCTTGGTTCAATAATTGATATACATTGAATCTCGTAATGTTTTCATGCATTGAACTAATGATTTTGTTTATTATTTGAATAAGGGATATTTATTGAATCATTGCATATTATTCGTGAGTGCAATGAAGGCCTCCCATTTATATTGAGCATACAATAAGTTTCCAAAAGATAGGAAAGATAGGAACACTTCGGATGTCCCTGTAGTCTGTGCTATCCAAGAGAAGATGCTTAAAGGGTCGCTTTTGTCTGCTCAAGCAAACCTGCTTCAGTAAATGGTTATTCATTGACTCGACGAAAAATGTATTGTGCTAATAAACGAAGAGGTATTCATTAATATAATGACCATATTTTTTACAAATATATACGTCACTGCTCTGGTACCATGAATTATGTTCGTTGACATGATGAACAATTTCAAATTGTTTCAGCGTACCCCTTTCCTCACATCAATGAACTTTTCCTTAGCAGCAACGAAACCTGTTCATAAATGTAAAAAACCATCCTCTTTGATCTCAATAAACTTGAATTCATTGTATCAATAAATACCTACGAACGTCAGTGAATGTTTATTCATTGCCACGATGAAAAATTTATTCTGCCTATGAACGGAAAGGTAATAAACGGCATTTATTGATATAACGTACCACATTTTTTCAGTGGAAGTCTACGGCGTGGGCCGTTGAAACATCTGATAGCGCATTCCGCATTCCTTGTTGGAAGGCCAATACCGAAATCTAGTGCAAGCTTGATGTGCGCACCGAACACTCGAGGTGGTGCTGTAGCTTTTTTTTTTTTATTTCCGCCAAAAGGAAAATTCTGTAATGTTCACAGAACATCGTGATAGCCGATGGAAAGTAGGCAGGGTATGGTTTTCCTCTTGCTGCAAGCAAGCTGTACGCCTCCATTGACTTCCATTGACAGTTGATTGCCTACTCTACGAAATTTAAGGGATTTCATTGGCTGTCAGGATAGGCGTGTATTAATCAAATTAAATATTTTGTTGCGTCAGATTTTGCAGTTTAAATAATAATTTTGGACCCATAAAATTAATTCAATATCATAGCCAATTCAGATGAATTTGAAAAGTTCATTACAAAAAATATAGGTAGGTATAGAATGGAGATTATTTTCATAAAGAATAAATGAGGAAAACGTTTTTTATGTTTTTTTATTTAAATATGTATGAGTTTGTAACCAACTTTAAAAATTTCTAGGATGTTAGCATTTGTAATAAAGAGTTTTTTCCACAATTGTCAAAAAAGTCCACTTTTTTGTGTGGTTCGGGTGCCTAAATTTATTACAATATTCCACTATCAACATAAAATTTCATTTTTACACGGAAAAGCGCGAAAAAAGTACACTTTTTTACGATTGTTGCTAGGCGACAGACCATTGTATGCGGCAACAATGACAGATCCAAATATCAATATCAACGAAATCCTGTTAAAGAGCCACTCCTTATTTTCTGTGGCAACTGATAACCTATAAATATCTAATATAAAAATTTTTCACCAATTATACTCATGGCGTTTTAAAAATAAAGTTCAGAAGCTATTGGACCTAATTTACACCAGATAATCCAAGGTAGCTATGGCTGTTTGTCCTTTAGGAAATACGTAATGAAATTGATGAAATTGTGCAACTCTGGAAATAACGAATTCTTGAAATGAAAAGCGATGAAGATTGAATATGAGTTTTTCTTGAGATAGCGTAAAAAAAGAGGTATTCGTAGCTTTATTTTGAAGAAAATCTAAGAATATAAAAAGTTTGACGCTTGTACATTTCCTACTCATGAAAAAGTATCACTTTACTTGTTGAGTGCACCATTTAATTTTAAATTAATGTATTTCACTATTTTATTCAATATGATCATCCTGTCCAATAATTCCATTCCAAATCATGTTGAAAACAAATTTTTTGTACAACTGTCATTAAAAATGACGTTTTCAATTCACTGACATATGAACTAAAAACTGACGTTTTCACAAAATTACTTGTAACACCACTGTTAAAAATACTTTTAACACTATAGTGATAGATGAAATGATGGATACTCAGTAGTATAGATCTCTCTAATAAAAACACTTCAATTATTTTCTTGGATTTTTTCTTGAGCGAGAACCATAAAAGTTAAAATATAAAAATCTCATATAGTTTATATGCAGTGTGCGAAATATGTATTTCACATACTATTTCGCGCACGGTGTCGTGGTAACGTAGGAAAACAAGGGTCACTTCGCATATTGCTAAAAATTGCTATTTCAAATTTGAGGATATTGATTTCATGCCACTCCATTTTTTTATTAGGTATTTACTTCGATTTTGAGCTTTGTATGATCTCATTCTTCAGCAAACAAAGTGTAGGAGTATCGTTAGTAATACGTGAAAATATGTCCTCTAATTCGATATAAATAAACTCACACATGTACGCATTCTCTAAAACGTTGTTTCAAAATGAATATTCTGTGTGGGATTCGGAAAAGGCTTTTCTGTCATCGCGAAAATCCATTACGGCAAGTGATATATCACCGGCTTTCTGATTGCACGTGAGTACATGCACTCCACTTTATGATATATGTCCTTAAATCAAGGGGAGGTAATCATCATTGTTTCTCATTATTATGAGGCGAGAATGAATTCAGATTAACTGAGTGGTCGTAGAGGAAATATCAAGTTTGACAGTGAATTGCTGAATAAAAATCAAATTTGCGGCTCTGGGACCCAATTCATGAAATCGCAGTAGATGTTCTAGAGAATTGTTTCATATTAACACATTCTCTTGGGAAATAGGAAATGTAGATGATTTTTTTTCAAGTAGTGTCAGAATACATCCATAAACGGAAGGTGGCTCCCCCCTATAACTTTTTTGTATAACTGCATTTTTTGACTCAGCTCCATGCAACTTCCGGTCTCACCGGAAGTTATATAAACTTTTTATTTTTAAATGAGACACCCGGTGTATGTTCACTTTATTATCTACACATGACATTCTAAATTATTTGGAATAACAATTCATAGGCAATCCCAAATGCAATTCTTTAATATTCCAAAAAAGAATCGGTAATAATCATACTATATCTATTATATTACCTCCTGACTATTTCACTCACTTGCGAAATGAACCAATCAGAAGCTCTAGTCAAGTTCGGATTACCGATAATACCAAACTTGACTCTTGACTCTTGACGTTTATAATTTAAATCATTATTTTCACTTGACAGATAGTAAAACAAAAACTAAGCAGGTTTATCACCGTGAAAATACAGCGACAAGCTATATTTTCACTGTAGTTCCGATTCTATTGGCTGAATTTCAAAATTTGAAATCCACTGATTGTTAAGCAAGGAAATATATTGTCAATATGATCTTTATTTCAAAACGAAACAAATAATAAGAAAACAACACAACAAAAATCACTCAGCGCTCAACAGTGTCTCATTGTGATACAGTCGTCCATTTGCATTTAGAATTGCAGAACTAATAAACACATTCTTCGAACGGTGAAACTTTTCTCTTTTATAAAAAGCATGTAGAAGGTCTCCAGACACTTCAATTTATCCAAGGCATCTGATGAGGTTTTATTGCCACACACCCTATTATTAAATTTCAACCAGTTCGTTCTGTCTCTGGCCAATGTGTAGTAATGGCCCATATCAACTTCAGATTCTTCAGAACCAGAGTGCACGATGACTGTATTTCTACAATTGCAGTCGGCTAGGATGGGGTTTACATCGTTTGATGTACGAGTGGCTTCAGTCAGTGGCAAGGTCGAAACTAAGAGCTTCAGACTTTCAGAGTTATTATTATATTGGCAGGAGCTTCAACAATTCTGGTTATCTTATGATTGTCGGCTAGGTAGGCGTATATCACCAAAATGTTGATTAGGTATCACTGGTTAGATGCTCAGTTCCCCGTCAGTATAAGCTTTTTATACCAATAGGCTATAACACATAACAATACAAACTCAAAAAAGCTATTTCTAACACCAAAGTCAAGAAAAACACTTTGAAACCATCTTGAATTTACTTTGACAGCATCTTGGTAACTCCCTCGTTCCGGTATAAAATCATTATAAAGACATTATCCTTGGTACAGATATACTACGTTATTGCTACTGTCTACATAAGTTCAAACTTATCAAACCTATGGAATTTTACATTATACATGTAAGCGGGGCGATTCCCACAAAATTAATGGAAACAAAGCCAAAGCGAATTTCAGAAAATCGATTTTTATTAATTTTTTTCTCTATTACAGTCACAGATACCAAAAATCTACAAGAGAACAAAAATGGTAGAAATCTTCTAATACGTTAAATACTTTATAATTTCTTGATGAACTCGAATATGTTCAAATTCTGTACAAATGGAACAAACATTGTACATATTGCGATTAATTTTATTCCCATATAGGTATTTTGTATGCGTTAATATTTATTACTTTCAATGCTCTTTCCTTTTTTCTAGTGATATAAAATTATGGAACTCATGAAGATTAATTTTTATTTTATATTAGGTATTATTTAAACCTTATTTTACTAGAGCACAAGTAAAGTAGAAAATGCAATCAAAACTGCTTAATGTTTCACCGAGGTACAGTGCCGACTATAAATTATTTACTACACAGACTAGTTTTTTCTCTAGTTTCATGTAGTTATGTAACATAAGTAGAATGTTTTCTACTTTTTTGGTTGTCTGAGCCTTATTCTACAAGAGCATAATGAAATTAAAATATTCCTTTGCAATACTAACAACAGTCCAGTCGTATGTCACCAATTTTATTATATTTTCGAATAGTTTGATCATTAAATTTTCATGCCGAATCTTTCGCGAAATTGAATTGAAATTCTCAATTCTCTGTTTAACTGCACTACATGTTTTATTTTCTTACCATCGAGCGAAACCATAGCAACTTCACACAAAAGCAATTTTTTTACAAGTTCCAGAATACAATTTTGTGAAAGTGATTGCTTCACCGCATAATGTTGATTCCACCATTCTCAACTCTATCAGCATCACGTAGCCATACCATTAATGTCATTACGTCCGCGTCCACATCTTTATAATAATCGAACAATAATTTAAATTAGAATGTATGCTATATTTATGGATGAAACAGATACTCTCAAACAGGTGAGTTAAGACAGAAAATATCGTTACGAAGGTCACACCCTTCATTATAAAACAATGGTAATTATATATAACTACCAATTATTTCATGAAAAATATTATTCATTCATTGGGAGTGTGTGATTCAAATAACATTCAATATTATGTTAATATGTGAATGGCACAAATGAGGTACAATTTGTAATTGATTATTCATTAATTATTGTGGTTCTCGTCTCGCACCTGTTCACCGCCACGTTCAAAACACCTTAACGATGCTTTTGTTGTGCGATTTCGCGCGACCGTGCAATTGACATCAAGTACCGAGGAATTGATGCCATCGGATTATCATCACTGGGACATACAACTCACGTGAAGTATCAATGACAGCTGACCAACTGATAATTTCATACGAAATATCTACACAGTTGGATATGATATACAGGGTGTTAATCAAGTACGTGGACTTGATATTTTCGAAAATAATCAGTTCAAATTAGTAAAGTACAATCCATTCAATATTACGCACGATACAAAATAATTCATTTCTTAAACAATTCACAGGGTCCTCCTTTTTTCAGAGACAAGACTTGTTCAACCCTTCTGCCACCAGTGAGAGATTGCGAGAGAAGAATAATCGATGATGTTTCATCATCATTTTGTTTTCTTGAAGTTTATCCAAAAAATATTGAAAAAAATTAATTTTTATTACCCTGTATATCGAAAACCAAGCCATTTTGGACATATGTTTATATGAACTTTTCCTCCTGAAAACTTTCAACAAAATTGATCCTTCCTTTCTCATAATAATATGTCAGTGACGGCGAAAAAAAAATCTGAAGGGTTGAACAAAGCTAGACTCTGAAAAAAGGAAGACCCTGTGAATTATTTGAGAAATGAATTAAATAATTTTATTACTATCGATTTGCACTGAAACAGATCACTATCATGTATTTTTCTATTAATAATACCCATTTTAAAACTTTCAATTCTGTAATCGTCAGAATTAATTTTTGACTGACATTTCTATAAACACAGTTGCATTATAAAAATCAAAATCATAGTAGCCGTGAGCGCGGATCACGAGGTGTGGTCATAGTACAGACAGTTTGCTCTATGCAGGTAGACGGTTTAGAACAAAGCGGATCAGTTTTGATTATGGAGTTATCCTCGGGAAGGCATTGTTTTTAATTTTGGCTGCTAACATTAATAAAAAATAATATAAAGTATGTAACTGTTTAAAACGTATTGCCAATCTCACAGAATATCTGCTAAATATGTAGTGGATTTGAATGTTTATATTTGTCATGATGACAGCACATAGAATGAAGATGAGTGCAATAAAAACTGAACTTTCGTGGTCGTGGTCGTGGTCGTGGTCGTGGTCGTGGTCGTGGTCGTGGTCGTGGTCGTGGTCGTGGTCGTGGTCGTGGTCGTGGTAGTGGTCGTGGTCGTGGTCGTGGTCGTGGTCGTGGTCGTGGTCGTGGTCGTGGTCGTGGTCGTGGTCGTGGTCGTGGTCGTGGTCGTGGTCGTGGTCGTGGTCGTGGTCGTGGTCGTGGTCGTGGTCGTGGTCGTGGTCGTGGTCGTGGTCGTGGTCGTGGTCGTGGTCGTGGTCGTGGTCGTGGTCGTGGTCGTGGTCGAGCTATTATTCATTCATTGAGGGTGTGTGATTCAAATAACATTCACTGTGAATGAGGTACAATTTGTAATTGGTTCCCGTCTCGCACCTGTTCACCGCCACGTTCAAAACACCTCACGATCCGTGCATCCATCCATCCGTGCAATTGACATCAAGTACCGAGGAATTGGATGCCATCGGATTATCATCACTGGGATATACAACACACGTGAAGTATCAATGACAGCTGACCAACTGATAATTTCATACGAAATATCTATACAGTTGGATATGATATACAGTATCGGAAAGTTTTCATGTTGGGTATGGTAGTTTTATGAGAGCGTGAATAATAGCTTGCTATACTGTTGAGAGAGCATTACAATTTCTCCTCTACTCGCTCGAGGAAGGGATATTAACTGAGCTGGCGAGGTAACAGAAGAGGCGCGCAGTAGTGCGTCTCTTTTATTTATTATTGCGTTCCTTGTTGCTCGCGTAGATTTGTGTCTATACCCCAGATGAGAAGTTTCCGATACTGTATATTATTGTTGATTTATCCTGCCAAAAAACACTCGCACTCTTCTTGGAACGTATACATTTCTTTCAACTCAAAATTTTTTATCAGTAATTCTACTCGAGAAACTAACATTATACACATTTTTTCCATGTCCATTTTTTTCGTAAAATTATTGTGGCAAAACTATTTCGTTAAAAAAAGAAAAGTATCCGATAAGGAAAGCTACTGTGTTGTTACTGTTTACAATAAATAAATTAGGTTGCTGAATAAAATTCACAATGGAAAGAATAACTATGACGCTTTTGTGCTTATGTAAAATTTCCTTGAATTAACCTTCTAAGATTAACCACATGCAAAGAAAATTCCAAATCACACCTAAGTTCAGATCTCCTGAGAAGATATTTGTTTCATAACATTTCGTGGTTTTATTGTCAGTGGACGTGCAGAAAGTAATGACTTTTTTTATCGATATTCAAGATTAACGTTTAAATATTCAATATGTAACAGAAGGAAATTTTCCAATGGTTGACCAGTAATTGTAAAATTGTTAAAATTGTTTTTTCCGTTAACCAGCTGTCGTCCCCTTACTAACGGCAGTTCTTAAAAGTCGAAACTTGTGTGAGCCAAGGATTAACGAGGTCTAACCTTTTAACGTGCGATTCCTAGCACTTTTTCATGCATTAATTCACGAAGCAATTCTGCTTCTATGGGGATTTTATAAACTACTAGTTTTTTTTAGCATTTTTTTCACTTTTTTAGTTAATGAAATTATCGAATACTGAGTTTGTATTTTGATTTTTGTTTGATAATATGAACAGGATGTTCAGCCGGGAAGTGGTTGTTTTCTGTCAGATATTACAAAAAATCGCATTTCTCAATTTTAATGGAGAATGTTCCCCTTTTCAACTGAATTTGTGTTACAACAACTGGAGAATTAAACGGTTTTGAACCAAATTGATGATGAAAATTCTCATCTCCCGTAAATTCTGCAAGCAAATACTCGAGAGAAAACGAATGTTTCACTGGCTTCTGATGAAAATATAATTCCGCGTTATACAGGGTGGCTACTTTTCTAATGGGATTTTGGGGCAAATTTTCAAATCATATTAATTAGTTAGAAATTTAATTGAAAATATCAGGGCCGGTTCCTGATATAGACTGAAGGAAATATGCGCTGTTGCCAGATAATTTGGAATATTCCTAGAAAATGAGACCATTTTATATTAGAACGAATTCATTTGCAACATGAACTGACAAGTTATGATTAATAAGAAAGAGTGACAGTGAATTATTGCGATACTATTGTACTATACAATGTTACCTAATTAATTATAACTGCATATATCTTATACGATGATATTTCTGAACACAATATAAACTATTTCGTCATATAAAAACAAATGAAATTTCATTACTGTTATGACATCATCATAATAGAACCAATGAGTATTTTCCGGAAATCTAGACTCTGGACCTATTGATAGTATACCGGCAATGTCGTACCGGTGCAGGAAATGAATTCTCTATGTCTCTATGTGAAATGGATTTCCACAAGCTTCGTTATCAGAGTGGTGCAGGAATCAGTTGATTTTTTTTAGTTGCCTGCACACATCTGTGTGAGGGTAACTGATCTGAATCTCGCCCTAATTTTTAATTTAAATTAATGAAGGCCTTTATTATTATTATTTTTTTTTTCTCGTTTATGGCATCGACTACTGAGGTCATTAGCCTTTTCTATTTTGATTCTGCTAGATTTTATTGTAAAGTTCTGTTGTTTTCAGGAATTCTAGGGTGTCTTTCATTTTGTCGTTACTCAGGCAGTCTTTTAAGTTGTTTGGGTTGTTGCAGTGTCTTCGAGCATATTCGTATTTGTTGCAATGTAGAATTACGTGTTTAATAGTTAGGGTACTTTGGCATATTTGACATTCTGGTTGTCTTTCTCTTGTCAACATATAGCTAGAGGTTAAGTTGGTATGACCTATTCTGAGTCGGGTTATGATAACTTGTTCTCTTCTTGTAAGTCCACGTGGGTATCTGATATTTTTTGTGTCAGGTTTTATATGTTTGAGTTTAGAATCTGAGTTTTTCCATTCATTGTCCCATTTTTTTGATATTTCTCTCTTGCAGTAATTCTTGCAGTCTTTGGGAGTTATAGGAATGTTTTTATCGACGTCTTTTGTAGTTGCTAATTTTGCTGCGATATCTGCATTTTCATTTCCTGCTATACCAATATTATTATTATTATTATTATTATTATTATCATCGAATTCAATCTTACATTGAGAGAAGAAATGTGTATAATTTAAAGTTTTCTAGACTTCACAGAGAAAAATCTCCGTATGGAAAACTTCTTCATTCTATAGTTGGAGTGGAGTGGAGTGGTCGAGGTGTTAAGAGCGCTTGCTCTCACCAGAGGTCTCGCCAGGTTTGATCTCCACCGTCGTCACGGAGGAGTGACTCGGAATCCACGTTTACGTAAACTATAGATCCAGAGTCTCCCTTGGTCACACAAGCTCTGCTTTCAAGGGTTTTATTGTACCTCTTTCTAACAAAAAAAAAAACGAGAGCTTCAGTTTCAGTTGATACGTCAACAAGAGTACTTCGACCACGCCACTGAAGATGACTGTCGCAGTTGCAGTTGAAACGTTTGGAGATTTCAACCAAAGAGCACGGCAAAACTAGGAAACCAACCAAAACCGTACAATTTTGTTATTTTATCAATTTCACGTTGGTATGCATCGTGGAATCCTTCTATAATGTCGAGGTATCCTGAACAACACAAAAAAAGGGATGTAAGTGATCTCATAGGTAACAGTGTACAGGTCACTCTTAATCTCACTTTTTTATACAGTCTGTCCATGATGTAAACCCCCCTTGTTATCTTTTCAAGGGAGTGAAATATTTCTTTGAATTTTTTTATTTTCAAATGGTTATTCTCAATCTGCTCTTTGACCACAATGAAAATGCCTATCTTTGAAAATGGCGTCGGGCTGCCATTTTGTAAGATTTTTTTAAATGGCATTGGGGGTCGAGTGAAACTTCAATCGAAACGAGAGCGAAATTTCGGACAAAAATGTAATTTCAAAATAAAATGGCAGCGCCAAATTTTAGAACTTTCAAAAAAACGAGTCCTCGTGAACAAGTAGGTATAGCTATTTGTATTACTAGGGAGGAAAATGCCACTTTTCCTCCCGCAGGATGTAGTTTACCTGAAACATCCAAGGGAGGAAAAGGCACTTTACCCCCATGTAATACATATTTTCCTCCTACCCACTTAATGAACCGTTTTTTCTAAATTTAAAACGCATCCCAACTGCTTTTGTCTAAAACGGACCTTTACTTGCATGATGGAAAGTATAGACAATACAGTCATGTCCAACTGAGAATCTGCGGTGGAGCAATGGCTAGCGTCTTGTATCTTACAGAATATCACCGCAGATAATGAAATGTCTGGCCCCACGTTACCACCAGCGTGGCCGGGCAACGGCACCCTCTCTTTGGGGGTTCTAAGTTCGGTTTGGCAATGTGTGTATTTCGAGCACAAAGTGTCATTGTCGTACTCCAAAGATTCAACTTTTTGTCAAGCGACAATCAATAACTTTGCGCTCTGAATACACAAATACCTATTAAAGAATTAATAGCTTGTCATTTGCATTTCTTAGTGAGATGGCACCCATCTGCCATTTTGAGTGATAGATAACTTTTGTAATAATATTTTATCATTTCACTCAAGCTCATTAATTTCCTTTCATTCGGAAGGATACGAGTTTAATGTACCGCCATTTTGTTTTTGAAGAATATTTTCGTCTGAAATTCTTCCAAAATGGCATTGAGTCACCATTTTCAAAGGGGGGGGGGGTTATTTTATGTACAGACTGTATGGTCTCGGAATCCTCGTGACGGAAAAGTAATTTTCTGTAATTGCACAAAAAAAATGTCATTCATTTATTTTGATTCGAATCACCCTGAGTATATAGACTGATTCAACTACAAAACATTGCTTGTTTCCAAGTCTTAGTTATATGGTTTTCTCTTATTGCAAAATAATAACTGTAATTAGTTTCTTGATTGGCATTGTGATCGTTTTTTGCAGTGGCAATAATTTTATTATGGTGCATAATTTACCTATTACCGATTTTTCAAGGTTATGGCTTCAATGAAACAATACATATCATTTGTACGTCGCCGACACCAAGCAGGCTAGGCTAGTCGAGGCGTAAATTTAACAATACCCATTCTCAAGTTCAAGTTCATCAATCAAATGGTTTACCTGATGCTTTTCAATAAAGCAATTCATGGTCAAATAATGGCAATTTCTTCATCAAGTTCTGTAATTGTGAATACAATTTTCAACTAGTTGAATATATTTGACATTGTGTTCTGTTCATGATATCCGTTTTATTGCAAATGTTTATAAACAAATTGAAACTGAAAAATGAACTTCTACATTATTTGTCGCGGTACATAGGCCATAAGAATAGTTGCTTTTGAGCAGTGCAAGTGAAGCAACCTGAATTTTGAAAAACAGAATATCTCTAAGTATATTATGCTAATTTATGCTAATCTATATTTCACCAATTCACTATCTTTGGTCCGCCTCTCGCCACATTATTTATATCCGAAGTCATAAACTCTCGATAATACCAGAAATAAATAGAAATATCTCTTTGTGTCGAACCAAAGAAAATACAGACAGTGCCTTATGATTATTTCTAGATTTGTTTACGATCTGAACGCAACGCCTGGTCAGGGCTTGTTTCGAAATATATTACATTACATTTCGTCCCAAAATGTATGAAGTGTGTCGATACCTTCACGATTCTCCATATCTGCATCGTGAAGTCCGATGGATGTAACACCAGAGTCTTCCTATTTGGTCGTTGGAGATGGTTATAGCACACCAAAATCGCAACGCCACTGGAACTGAATATGGTAGCCAACATGCCTCCAATCCAGTCCATCAAGCCCACAGGACAATTTTGGGATTGCCAGGTCCATAAGATTTTGGTACAGCATCGTATATTTTAATCTGGTGAGGCTCTTCCAGACGTCTTCATAGGACAGTGTATCTTGGTTACCAGGTAGAAGATGTTTTCTGTCCCTTCTCCAACTGTAACACCCCTCCAACTTTTGTGTTCCGTTCTCGCAGCTCCTGGAGTTGACCAAAAATCTTCGATAACACCACAGCTATGGTCATTCGAAGACCTTCTGCCATACGCAATGAGCTAGCGCGTAGTCAGGAGGTTCCTTAAAAAGGTCTATCGACCCCGTCCCCCATGTAAAACTCTCTGTCCGTTTGAGTACAACGACTTGAACATGACACATGACATGACAGAGACTTTTAACCTGAATCGTGTGGAGTCTCAGTTATACTCATTAGACATACGAGGATGTTTTTTGCCCATAGCTCCGCAGCCGTTTGACATAATTCCATCAAACCTGGTATCACTGCATTCGTAATGACGATCCCTAACCAAATATGGAAAAATATACTGGGTGTCCCATTTAAAAATATCACCAAAGCAATTTTTACTCAAATGCGGATAACCCTATATATTTTGGGTGGGGTTCAAAAATTGGCCCATTGGAAAAGAAAATCGATCTGTCCCAGGATTTTTCCGAAATATTCATATATATCTATCTATATTCAGAAATAATGAATTCATTCCATAATATAGCGGAGACTGTATGTGTACCAAGTTGTATGATTCTATCATTAAATGTGCAATTCTTACAATAATGCCACGAATGTGCTGGTAATTATCTTTCTAAGGGTAGTAAAACAAACAGCTGAATATTGAAAAGGGGAACATTCTCCATGAAAATTGAAAAATGAAAAATGGGATTTATTTGTAATATCTAACAGAAAACAACTACTTCCCGTTAAAAGCCACATCTGATAGATATTTTGAAAATACTCTGAAAAGAAAAGTGAAAATCTGAAAGTGAAAACTCGCATTTTCATTCAGATCGTTGATTTTTTTTTTCCCCACTTTTTATTGAAAAAAATCATTAAATAAATTAGATAGGGAGAATGTTATTAAAAAATATCACCCACAGAAATCGTTCATTTCATTGAAGCAAGATTCGCTTCTCTCGCATTTAATCCCCAATACATTTTGGTCGACGAAAATCTATTTCGCTTTGCCAAGCTCTTCAGGGAGATTGATTGGAAAAAAACAGGCTCTTCAGAAGCATAGACATCAGGGATGGATATGAAGAAAATATTTCTTCTGCGGGAACACTTTGAAAGTTATTTTTTGATATAGACCTGTCATGGGCAGTGCATTTTGATTTTTGTTCGAAAATATGAATAGGATATTCATAAAATCTGTTGTGGAATCACCTGCGGCTGAAAGACAAATTTAGTTGCTATTTTCCATCATTCAGATAACATCTTGGGAGGTATTCATGTTGAAAAGGGGAACATTTTCCATGAAAATTGAAAATTGAAAAATGTGATTTATTTGTAATATCTAACAGAATATGTTAAATTTCCACTCCAATGCGCAACGGAAGGAAAAACATAGACTGTACGCTCGGATCAGTGCACAAAAACAGTTACAATCGGATACACAAATATAGGAACCATTATGTATGTGGAAGAATTTACAGAATAAAATAATTTTGATACAAAACGGTTCATTGTTTTCCGCCTGTTTCTCATAAAATGAATATTATTAGCTATCACTTTCCGTGTCTAACCATTTAAAACTTTTTCGTTAAGTTTAGATTGAAACTCCATTTTTATTGTGTATCACTTTTTCGCAGACTGTACCAAGTTGTTTGCTGCATATAACTTGCATTATCACTAGGTAGTACGTCATACGACTACTGCGCCGTAGTTAACTAGTTTTCCTTTTCTTTTTTTTTATTTTATATTTTAGGCAATCCATAACAACCTCTACTCAAACTGAAGCATTATCTACCAATCTCAATCAACTCATATACGTATTTCGCAAAATCATAATGCATTAGTTACACATTTCAAGAAGCAATCAATATTGATGAGGGCCCAACGGATTTTTTTATCCATCATTTCATTATGCTCGACAGTTACATTAGTACGAAATACCAGCGACCTGGGAATTCCGTTATCAGACAACGATGACCACCTATTTCGAGTGTGGACGGGTTTTTTCCGTAGCTGAAAATTATTTTCCTACTAATTAATGAATACCTAGTTGGTGAAACTTGCGATCAACGATTAGGTAGTTAGATAATAAATAATAACAATCTTAGTGTGTGATTATCGGCTGGCGGAAAATAAAACTGAACCAGCATCTGAATAGAGTTCATAGAACTCGAATAAGAGCTCAAGGTTTCGAAAAAAAAAAAATCTCACAAGCTTTTAACAGAGATCGGTAGCAGGTGCTAGAATTTTATTTCACGTCCTATTTTTGTTCAGAAGCTCTACCACCACGGCTCATCTTGATGATGATGATTCTAGAAAAAAGAAAAGAAACATACTGATTCATGAGAAAAAGAGAACCTAAGGGAAATGAAGTTCAATAATCGAGCCGGAACATATCGGTATATTTGTAAGAGAGAGGGCTATGAGGTTGCAACCCTTCCCTACATCTCCAAATCCAAAACTACTAACTACTAACTAACTAACTACTAACTAACAGTTTCACAATTTTTATCCTGTTTTTTGCAAATAGATGGATTTATTGACAACGTTACACATTTGAGATGCATTTGTAGCAAGTCATAAATTATTGAGGTAAATGAAAACACAATAACTGAAAGTAACAGAAAAAGCATACCTATGTAATAACAGAGCTAGCTTGGAAAAGATAAGGACAGTCAAGTAGATAATAAAAGTTATAGGACGATTTCAACAGTATCCAAATGGAGTTCATAGAACTCGAATCTAGAGCTCATTGTTATATTTTTTTTAATGAATTACACAGGTTTCCGTAACAAAACTCTCAGAAGCTTCTCACAGTTATGCGACCAAGGTAGATCCAGGACTAGTGTGATTTCAACCGACGCCTTTTCTTGTTGGGAAGCTCCACCACCATGGCTCATCTCTATGCTGGGATCATTCTAAAAAAAAAAACAAAGGAAAAATACTGCTTCACTAATTGAAATGAAGTACAATAATCGAGCCAGAACGTATTGGTATATTTGTAGGTGGAATTTATAATATTCACTTGGAGCATAGGCGCCACCAGGGGGGAGGCTATGGGGTTGCAGCCCCCTCCCAAAACTACCCAATTTAACAATTTTCAACCCATTTTTTATAGATAGATTTAACGACTCCCAAGTAGCACACAGAGGTTATATATGGGTTGTACAGACATCTAGAAGGACTTCCTCAAAAGTCTGTGACTTATGTCTTGTAATATGCTCAAACGTTGAAATGTATGCTAATACGACAAAAAGGCGCACTTTTGGGGCGTCGTTATAAAGTAGTCGCAATGACTCGCAAATATAGACTTATATAAGCCAGTCGTAGAAGAGGGTTATTGGATTGGATGTTATTATTACGTCATAGTAGTCATAGTGTTGTCATAATATCATTATAAATGAAGGTCATAAAATGACAATCCAATGTATTATAATGCGTTTACCATGTTAAAACGTCTAATATAATACTATTATAATATATATTACAATCTCCTTTACACATTTATAGCCACAACATGACTGCAATAATGGTATTCATAATAAAAAATGTGATTAATGATAAGGTATTTATTATAGAGTTGTAGAATTGTACCAATACCGTAACTACATAGGCAGCACCATTTTTATGAACAACATTCAATTCTACTCACTCAAAATGCATGCGCCTCGAAGATAATGAGAAATAGATCTTTTTTTAAATAATTTTTCATGTCTGGAAAAATATATTTCATATTTTTTTCATAAATCACTAAAATATGGTGACAATCATTCAAATCATACTCATTTAGTCCATTTACACTGTTTCTTTTTTTTAATACAACACCCCTAGTCCTATATTTTTAGTTTAAAAAATGTTTGTTTCAATATGGCTGCTATAATTCAAACTTCAATCGAACAAATAACATGGATGCCATCGTCTTAGTATCGAAAAGTTATAATAATTTCGGTATATACTACCACAGAATAATTTACGACTGTCTTGAAGACATCGCAATAACTAACATACAGGAGTCGTTACATACTCACTGAGACCATATATATATATTGTAGTCGTACCCAGTCGTACTAACGTGGGAACGACACCACGCCCCAACCATTTCACTAGAAAGAGGTTATGTGGTGTTATGTTTTGTTAATGATAAAATATTGTGTTGATGTTGGCTCTATTATGGAGGCAATACTATCGAAGCATTTCTGTAACCTTTGATACCAGAACAATTCTACCGTCTTGTTACATGTGGTTTACCCTTTTCTGAAAAGCTAGAATAATTGGCTTCGTTCTGATCAAATGTACTATGACTAGTTGTATTAGTTATTCCACCAAAGTTTGTACTTCGGTTTTCGCTTTCTTCCGCACTTTCATATCCTTCGTTATCATTATCACTAATATCAAGACTGTGTTCACTTTGCATTGATGAATCTGTATCACTGTGTGTTTTTGTACTTTCACTTTGATTTACGTTTGTTACACTTTGATTATTACTAGGTGGTATGTAATTACAAATATTATTTTTGTCAATCTTGGTTGAGACATGAGATGGTTCAATTCTTTTGTGAATTTTGTAATCGGGTTGATTTTGATGAATTCTCAGAAATTTTCGATTTCTCACCAGTATTGTTCCATCCTCTGTTTCAATTCGGTACGACCTAATTCCTACTTTATTCAGAACGAACCCAGTTATCCATTCACTTTTAGGAGTTTTTTGAAGCCACACTTTTGTTTTGTTATCTAATTCATTTAAAAGTTTTGTTCCTTTTTTTGTCAAAATTGATTTTTTGTTTATATTGAGCTTTTTTGATAAATTTGTCATATTGAGGGTTTATCTCTGTTAACGGATAAAATGCTGAGTTATGACTAGGCAATAGATCTCGCAAATTTCTTCTTAGGAGTATATTTGCAGGTGAGTGTTTACCATCAATGGGTGTGTTACGATAGTTTAGCAATGCCAAATAGGGATCTCTGCCATCATCATTACATTTTTTTAGTATTCTTTTCACTGTTTGAATCATTCTTTCAATAAATCCATTAGATTGTGGATAATGTGGCGATGAAGTTACATGCTGGAATTCCCATTCATTTGTGAATTTTTTAAATTCAAAACTTGAATATTCTGGACCATTGTCTGTGATTAAAATTCTGGAAATTAATTGTCTTGCAAAAATGGCTTTTATTTTAGTTATAACATTTGCACTAGTGAGATCTCCATTTAGATTTGCTAATTCAAAGAATTTTGAATAAAAATCAGCTACAATTATATAACTTTCATTGAACAAATGAAAAACATCAGAGCCAACTTTATACCAGGGAGAACATACTATTTCATGTGGAATCATGGGTTCAGAGCGGTTTGATTTTTGGTATTTTTGACAAGTGTTACAGTTTATGATCATGTCTTGAATATGTTTTGTCATTCTGGTACCATTGAAACCATCAGATTCTGGACCTATGGAAATCACTTGTATTTTTCGTGGTCTCTCCAGCAATGTTCTAGAATCTTTTGGCAAAATTTTAATTTCTGTGGTGGACCTTATTATATCCATCAGTGCATTCAACGCTGTGTGAGAAGTTTTGTGAACTAATGTCCAATTCTTCAATTTTTCTTTGAAAAAGAAACACTTTTTTAAATGTTCTTCAGCTTTGATATCATCCGTGTCTATACTCCCCTCTTCACATTCACTTTCCATGGTTACACTCTTTGGGGTAGGTAGACGTTCTGAAAGTATTTGGAAACTTGTTCCTGGTACATTATCTTGACCTGAGTCTGCTGGAAGAACTTTATTTTCTTGTATTTGCAGTCTCTCAAGAATTGGCTGGTTTATAATTGTTGATGATTTTTTAAGTACTCCTTCCTCTGTATATGTTTTTAAAATTGATCTTTATGCGCCAGTTCGCTTGTAAGGCAGATTACATTTTTGCTTGCTCATTAATATGATGGATGAATACATAACCACCAAATACAATCGAATTGGTATATACATATTGTATATACCAAGTTCTTCTTTTAATAAAAAACTACATTATATAAGTTCGATATATAGTCGTTGAAACGTTTAATAATGTATATATTACAACCACATAGATTTATTGTCATAATAACCCCAGAACGACTTCTTTTAAAATCTACTCAAGGACACATAGAATTCCATTACATACAAACGACACAAAAACATTTTCTAGAGAATTATTGATTATATGCGAGTAATATCCACGCTACGACATCATAACGACCCCTAAATGTTATGAAACGTACATTAACTTTTTAGTTGTAAAATAACGCATATACTTGGTTTTAAAGACGGTTTATATTATTTTATGACTTTGTGCTACTTGGGCTACGTTACACATTTTCTGGTGCATTTTTTGTAGAAAGTTATTTGATATATAAGTGAGTGAGTAGGGTAAATAATAGTATATTATATAGCAAGGGACTAAAGTGAATGTTTTAATCCTGCACGTGATGTTTATTGCCTGAGGGCTCATAGAGCCCGAAGGCCAATAATATAAATAAATATTATAAATTTCAATAATAGTACAACTAATTATTTTGATGAGTTATATTAACATGGCACTTGGAACTACTCGGTAGGTAACGTCATAGCAATGTTGACATTAACCAATACGTCAAGAACATGACATCTCTTCACTTCCCTTTAATATTCACTTATCGAATACAAATAATCGCCCATTTAGTTTCATCAATTGTAATAATGTTAATATCACATACAATCTTAATTCAATCAATAAAGATTTATAATGGAATATTTCCTAATTTTTGTCCTAGTTATTAATAGTGTAGCTGCTGTAATGTTTGATTTTTACCTTATGTCCCTAGGGATTTGAAATGCAACTTTAGTTGGCACTTTAGTCCCGGAAGTGCAAAAAAACACATTATTTGGAACGTCACAATCAGAAAATGTATACCTATTTTATGACAAAGCCCAGAAAAGAGCACAGAGCAGTAAAACTAACAGGTTGATCAGAATACTTAATGCTAAACGATACCAGTTTATGGGTAAAATAAAATAAAATATAATAAAGCCGATGATAAAACATCACGCAATTGGTGTTTCCCAATATTCCTCCACTGAGTAAAAGCAGTAACTTAATGAGTGCTTTTTGATACTTGGCTTGAATATGTGTTGCATCAGGACTTTCCAACTTTCAGGCAGCATATTATAAATTATTATGTCCAATGAGTCCTTTACTGACTTTGTCAAACGGAATCTAGGTTTTCGTAAGAGGTTTGCAGATCTTGTCTAGTAGATGTGCAGATCAGATTGTAGCGAGATACGTTCTATTTTTTCATGTATTTCTAGTAGGGTGGTGAATACGTATAAGCAGGAAAAGGACATTATTCCATACCTAATGAAAATTGGACGATAGTGTTCTCTATTACTCACATTTGCTACAAACTATTTTTTTTTTGTTTTCATCTACACCAGATGACTTGACCCATATTGCTGGTTTATAACTTATAACTGATTTGAGAATGTAAAAGAAGTAAGCACTATTTCTAATGTCGATCTAGTTACATGTTTCAGTTGACGAATGATGAAAATTATGCTACACAGTCTTCCATTGAATAGGATGATTACAAGGCAGTTATCATCTAGAATAATGCCTAGTAGTTTAACAATTTGCTCCTTTTGATATTTTGGGTTTGTTATAAATATTATTTTTGAGATATTTTGTTATTAGGTTTGAGACTATTTGAGGAACACCAGTCGTTTGTGACAATTTAATAATAAAAGCCTTGTTGTAATTAATGTATTATGTGTTTCTTCACATGATTTGTTGGGTTTTTAACCTTCCACAATCTGAAAATGAAAAAATGTTAAACCAAAGAAATCTGTACAAGTGTAGAAGAGCAAATTAATTAATTTGCCCGATAAGTTACTGCGTTCACAAGACGTGCGACATCTCCATACACATCCAACAAACAACATTATACCTTATGTCTTTGGACTGTATGGAAAGATAAAACGGATTGGCCATAGGTATGATGTAAAAACAACATTTAAAACAACCAATCCATTGAGATTAATACTCACACAAACAAAACCCAAAAAACACTGATGAATGTTCAAAAAATTGTGTTAACAACATACCTTGTTTGTGTGGTAAGAGTTATATAGGTGAAAATCAAGACCATTGATTGTGCGCCAGGAAGATCATAAAAGTTACATCAGAAATCGAAATATAACGTGTTCGAAAATATCCGAACATATTCTAACATTTGATGGCGATTATATGATGGAATGGAATAATACCAAAATCTTATTGAGAGAATCAAATCAAGAAAAAAGAAAGTTAAAGGAAAATGCGTGCATTCTTTTATCGAACAACCGCTTTTCAACAAATTCCATCGAAATGGACCGCACGTTACCTCTCCTCAGAGGTGAAATAAGAACTAATAGAATGGTGATTAATTGATACTGAACACCTTATGTATCGCAAGATACCAAATGTCAATCAAAAGAATGTATGACAGATTTCATTTGACTCTGTCAAAGAAAGATCTTATTTCCAAACCGTAATTCAAATTCAGTTTTTTCAGCGTCTTTCCAGCAAGTTTTGATAACGGAGGCAGATACATCCTCCGAAACGTCAACAATTTTCAAAAAAAGAAAAGTATTTTTGGTTAATTTAATCTCATTTTTTCAGATAGGCAAATTCAGTGTAGGGTACGTTACTGACAAAAATTAATTTCTTTTAAGACAGCAGTCTTGTGAACGCAGTAACTTATCGGGCAAATTAATTAATTTGCCCTTCTACACTTGTACAGATTTTTTTGGATTAACATTTTTTCATTTTCAGATTGTGGAAGGTTACAAAAAATCATGTCAAGAATCGGATTTCTTCCACAAACTCAAACTTTCAATCAGTATTATGTGTTGTTATGTTATGATGTTAATAATTTGTAATGAAGATTTAACATGAAGGAAGCTCAATATTCAATGATACGATGGAGTATCAAATTCGTAGTCAGCTATTTTATCACAAATCTTGTTTTTTGTTTAGGATTTCCCTCATAATTGTAATTTTTCAAGTGTTTCTGGATTTACTCTCCGATGCAAGAAGGAATTCATCACAGGCAGATTTTTTGCACTTTTTAATTTCTTACATATGATTTCTTAGGATTTTATATTAGGTAAATGTATGGATTTATCATGTGTGATTGTTACGTTTTTAAACTTGTGCGTGAGCTGTAGTGTCCCTGGAGATTATAAAATAGAATAATGTGCTGGCAAGAACTTTTCAGTACAATTCAAGGATAAATAGCTGAATTGCTATAATTTCTTGGACGTTATCTATTTCCCTTCCTCCTGCCACAGTATCAATCATTTACCATTACGTACAAAATTATAAAATCAAAAAATACTAGTATTGACCCATATTTCACAGATATCAATTAATTGGCGTATATTTTTCAAATAGCTCAAAATCAAAAGGTGTGAATTAGGTCATCATTTTACTTGCAAGATTTCTTGCATCTGCATTTTACCTTCGGATTCGTCATGAATTCTGTGTTCGCGTGCTAATCAGCTCCTGAATTATCAACGGATAATGAGATTGATCAGCCTTCGTGACTAATTTACAGCTTCTGCATATGAATTATCTCATTATATAGAATAGCATAAACACAGAGCACCTTTCAGAGAGCTGACAATTGAGAATATAAGCCAATATGTATAATTTTCAGTAAGGAACCGGAAATGGAAATATTATCATATTATGACACCTTCGAAAACAGGTTATTCTAATGCCAAAGTCTGAATTTGTTGACGATTTGAAAAATCAAAATTTAAATATGATAATAGTATGAATCCAAAATATCAAATTTACGTAATTTGAAACTTTTCCATATAGAGATGACACTGTATTCATCCCAGCAATTCCTATCTTGAGGCAAACATTTTTTATGAGCTTTTTTCAAACTTCGTTTTTTGTTTTCTCCTTCGACCGGCTGTACCCTTACAAGAAACCTCCAGAAGTCTTCTAGGGAATTGTGTGAGCTATGGAAGAAGAGGCCCTTACATTCTGACGTTTCATGCCAAAATGCCAAGCACTTGCCTTGTTTACGTTCTGGTGAAATCTTGACGATGAATTTTAGTTCGAAAATATGAATAGGAAATTCATAAAATCTTTTGTGGAATCATCTGCGACTGAAAGGCAAACTTTAGTCGCTATTTTCCATCGTTCAAGATAACCTCTTGGGAGGTATTCATGTTGAAAAGGGGGAACATTCTCCATGAAAATTGAAAAATGAAAAATGTGACTTATTTGTAATATCTAACAGAAAACAACTGCTTCCCCGGCACAAGCCACGCTGGACATTGAACTACATGAATTTTGACCCTCTTCTAGTACTCTGATCAATAATCCAGTAACCTTGGTATGAAAAGGGTGGGTCTGAGTTGCATCAAGTGGTGGTAGTGGGATTCTTTTTTTTCCTGGTATGCGATGTGACTGAAATGCAAAATCCAAGTTTTCGACCTCGGCACCCCCTGGATCACTTTTGATTATAAATACTGTTAAATTTTTGCACATTTTTGTGTTGCCCCATTTCGACCATGAAGAAGCATGTTTTTGACAAAGACCTTTTCTATAATATGAAATAACAATGGACTCGGTAGCTTTAATAGGTACCGAGATACAGCTTTTCAAACTTTGGCAGATTTTTCAGGTTCGAAAATTTCAAGCTGATTACATATACTATACACAGATATAGGAAAGACGAATGAATTGGAACCTTATGAGGATTTCTGTGAACCTAATATTAGGTACATAAGTACATGAGTTGATAAAATAACTGAGCTCCCAATTATTCGTCAGTTGAGATGATCTTGATACTGTGCGCCTTGTGGTGTTTTAGCCAGGAAAGTAGTTATTTTCTGGTGGATTTTTGACCCAGGTATGCCTATTGTATAGGATTATGGCAATAATAATAATAATAATAATAATAATAATAATAATAATAATAATAATAATAATAATAATAATAATAATAATAATAATAATAACAATAATAATAATAATAATAATAATAATAATAATAATAATATGTTTATTTCTCTTGTTGAAAAGTACAAAATAGAAGATGACTTCAGTGGTACAATAACAAGGAAAACGTCCCAATGCTAAATATAAATGTATATATACATACACAACACATACATACATATATCTAAAACGAAGATATGTTAGAAATAAAAAAAGATGTATGCAGAGGCAAGAATAACTAAAACGACTTCACAGTCTACTAAAACTACTAGTAAAATGGGACTATATAAAGCTAGAATTCGTCAAGGGTGTAGCAATTTTTTTATAAGAGATGTTTTCAATCTCGATTTGAAAATTGTTAAATTTGGTGAGTTCTTAACCGATTGAGCGCAGTTCTGGTAGGAGAGGACACCATGTTTCTTTCACAAAAAAATCACTTTACTTTTATGCAGAAAAAGTTTTCTGAACTAGTTGTATAGTATTTCAATAAACAATTAATTAACATTCTGTGTTGATTTCTTGTTTTTTTTTTTAATTTTTTATTGCTTATTGAGCTACTCACAAACACCTCAGTTGAATTAGTATATTTAAGTATGCGTAAACAACAATTATGATCGATTAATGAAACCAGTTTTTCAAAGACTATAAAAATTTAATAACGAGTAAAAATCTTGAAAAGTTACTTAAAATAGCGAGTTGTGGTCAAAACATCCAACTTTTACGTAATCGTAAGAATTTTCTATTCTGAATCACATAGAATAAGGTATTCACATCAGTGTGAAGGTTGAACTTCAGGTTATTTTATCAGGTATGCAAACAAGAAAACGTTTTTTAGCCGCGTACATTATGTCCTGTTTGACATATTAGGCGACTAAGGAAATTGCTCGAGTTTCTATAATTATTCCTAGAAAAACTGATTCAAACTATAAAACTAATTCATTAGTGTAATATATTCCATTCAAATGTGCTACTAGTGCTACTATATTATTAATAAAATATGCACGAATCTACCTTTGAAATTCCACAAATTGACAGGATTAGAAGAAGGCTACTTGGACATATTTTTTGCAGACTAGGAAATATCAAAAGCGAGGCCAAACTGGAGCAATAAACTCTCACCGAAACGAACGTAAAAAAGATGAAGAAACAAGTTTTGATGTTTTAATAAAAGCAAACATTTTAATTGAGTAAATAACAAACACAGTAATCCTGGTACATTCTGTCTATTCAATTTTTTGTACTTTCAATAAAAAAAAATCAGGATATTCAAGTCTGATTATCTTGAAAAGAGGACTACTCTAGTGCTTTTTTTTTCTACAAGGTTCATTATTATCGCAACTCTTGTTAAATATTAAAATTTTTTGATGCATTTAGAAAATCCGCTCTTGATACTAGTGAGTACTAGATTGATGAAATTCTATAACCAAAATCAGAACTTTTTGAACTAACTGGTACCATTTTAGGTAACGCTATTTATAGTCTATGGGTCTAAAGACTGTTATAATTATGTGGAATACTATCGGTAATAAAAAAAAGTAGTACACAAATAGCTGCAAATTCGAAAATATTCACGCCTGCGATGCGCCTAATAGTTCCTATACTCATGTATCCGATTGTACCTGTTTTTGCTCACTGGCCCGAGCGTACGGTTGTTTGTTTTACTATACTAATGAAACAACCGTAACCTTTGAGTAAACCTAAAAATCGGTTACTGATTACTGAATGCGATGAATGCATAGATAATATTATTATAAAAAAATAACCTTAAAATATTTTTGAAGAAAAACTTGTATTTAAATGCGCTTAAAAGAAGAGAATAAACTTTGAAGTAAGTAAATCAAATCCATCATTAAATTGAAATATGTGATTTTCTTTTGTAATATCTAACAGAAAACAACTACTTCCCCGGCTAAAGCCACGCTGGACATTGAACTACATCTGATAGATATTGTGAAAACACTCTAACTGAAAAGAAAAAATCTTACAGTGAAAATTCGCATTTACATTCGGATAGTTGATTTTTTTAATTATCTCTAGTTTTGAGTGACAATTCAAATAAATAATTCAGATAGATGAAGCGATCCTTGCTTCAATGAAATGAACGATTTCTGTGGATAACTCCCTATCTCAATTATTTATTTGAATTTTCAATGAAAACTAGAGATAACTGAAAATATCAACTATCTGAATGAAAATGCAAATTTTCACTTTCAGATTTTTTGTTTTCATTTGGAGTCTTTCACAGTATCTATCAGATGTAGTTAAATGTCCAGCGTGGCTTTAGCCGGGGAAGTAGTTGTTTTCTGTTAGATATTACAAAACCAAAAAAAATCACATTTTTCAGTTTTAATGGAGAATGTTTCCCTTTTCAACGTAAATACCTCCCAAGAGGTTATCTTGAACGATGGAAAATAGCAAGTAAAGTTTATCTTTCAGTCGCATATGATCATATTCATATTTATTTATATCAAGATGATAAAATTAAAGCAGTAAAAGTTCTATGAAAAAAGTGTTGATTGACCTTACAGATGAGTTCTATAAGGTGTGCTATAAAACCTGAAAAGCCAGATAACCTAAAAATAATATTCCCACATAACTACATAGTGGCGTGTGTAGAAGTTTTTTCCTTCAACGAAATTCAGTAATTATTACAATCAACAACCATTAATACATAAATCAAAACAAATGATCAACAACATCGTGGCCACCTTCAATAGCACTACGATACCCCATGGATTGATTTGTGTTAATTGATTAACAGAAATCAAGAGCATGGCGATTATATCTGTTCAGTGGCGTATACAATTTCTTCAAAATATTAAACTTAACCGTATTGGTTGGAGAAAAATACAAAAAGTGATCAGAGAATATTCTGTGAACAAATTTTTAGGAAAATTCATTCTCTCAATATGTTTTTTAACGCTTTCAGGAAAATAACTTACAGTTTGACATCTGCATTTCCAACTGCACTTTTTAATTCAGTACCTATTTGAAAGCATAAAATTCACGGTGGAGATGGAGGTTGATGGACAGTTGCCTTTTTGGAACTCATTGGTAATTAAGAATGGGGAAAGTGTGGAAATAGACATTTACAGAAAACCAACTAACACAAATAGATTTATACCAGCTGATTCTAACCACGAAATTCAGCACAAGATGGCCATTTTCAATTTTCTTCTTCATAGAGTGTTGAAGTTTCCACTTGGTGTTGAAATTTTTCTGGAAGAAATAATAACCATCAAGAAAATAGCCATCAATAACGGGTATTTTCCAATTATAACAGATAATATACTGAAAAAAATACAGTTACATGAAATTCATAAAAATTACAATCGATGAACTGCTTACGAGAGGTCTCAATTCTATATTCCGCGATGCGAAAACCTTCAGCATGTACATAGCACTACGAGTAATCTCCAAATGTTATTAGGTAATCCGAAAGACAGAATCCCAACTTTAGATAGATTAGAATTCATGAAATCAGATGTCAAAATTGTGATAATTTGTATTATTGGCCATAATACAAATTATTATGGCCAAACCAAGAAATGTGCGAATAATCTTTTCCGTGAACATTTAGCTTTATATTTGCAAGAAAATAAATCGAGCTGATCATTTACAAGAAACTAACCATGAAGTAAACATTTCAAAGTTTAAAATTAGTTGAACTAGTTGATGATCATGGAACCCATTGCTATTCACAAGAACAGATTTAAATGTTTGTTCAATAATGATAATGGACCATTAAATTTTACACAATTTGAGCTGATACCAATAAAGAAATAATTCCTATTATTGATTTGCTTGGGTGTGATCTTACTCGATGACCATCAGGTAATTAGAGGTAGCAGGCCCTTATACAGTTTTGCTTCATGGGAGTGGGGTAATTTATATAAAAAAAATTCAATAAATAGAAGCTACCGAAAACCAAAACTACGTCACTTTCACTCGACGCGCGTTTCGCTAACGAAGTTAGGTACACTAGAGAACAAAATTCTAATCCCATTTATACCTACTACTTATCTGAGTGGTTAATTGCACTCATTATCTATTTCAACTGACACTCTATTCTACCTAACCCAATTATCTACTCGATTCGTTATTAATTTCTATATTAATAGGAAACTGAAATCTAGCCCGATTTTGCATAGAACCAAATAACATTACTTTAGATTTAGCACAATTTATTAGTAAACAATGTTCCGAAGCAAAATTAATGAACGTCGCCAGTTCCCTATTAATAATTTCAGAAGCATCATCTGCTAACTGCGGAGGAAAAGTATGGTAAACCTGGGTATCATCAGCATAGACATGAATCTTACATTGTTCTAAGGATTTTATTAAATTGATGGTATACACCGAAAAGAGTAAAGGGCCCAGGATTGAACCTTGAGGAACCCCCAAGTTCAGTGTTATATATTCGGACTGATTTGACTCAATTTTTACACACTGTTTACGATTGTCTAAATAATTTTGTCAAATGCTCTGCTGAAATCTAGCAGTACCAATATTGCACACAGACCTTTATCCATTGAGGCAATGATGTCATCGACTATATTAAGTAAAGCTGTGGCACAGCTGTAGCCTTTACGAAAGCCAGATTGAACAACGGGCAATAGTGAGTGGTCGGCTAAATGCTGTCTTATCTGTACTTCAATGGATCTTTCTAGAATCTTGGAAAGCATGGGTAGGATACTTATTATTAGAACTTGGACTACTGCTCTTTTCCAAACAGTAGGGACAACACCCCTTGAAAGGCAGAAATTTATGATGTGTGTAATATATGGCACAATTAGAGGACAACAAAGTTTGATAAGTTTAACTTTACCAACATATTGGAAAACGAAAAAAAAAATATTAGTAGTAAAGTAACGAATAATAAACTAAATAATGATAACGAATGAAGACTAATGAATTATGAAAGAAAGAAACCTTCATTGTACTATGACCTTGAACAAAGGGCTGTATGGAATAGGGCCCTCATCGGTATTCATACTATTTTTACAGTTCGCAATTTCTATACTCTCAAATGCATCGAGAAGTCTGCGGTCATGAACCTGCCTAATTAATGTCAAGCTTGTGTCATCAAATCGGTGGTCGTGATCCAAAGCATGTTGAGCCACGCTCGATTTTTCTGGTCTCGAAAATCAGATATGAGCAATGTGCTCTCGGAACCGTACTTTCATGGACCTACGTGTCTGGCCCACATACTTCTTCTTGCAGTCCTGACAGATAATCTCATAAATCCCCGACCCCACTTTTCTTTTTTTCCGTCTTATTTTGGGAGTACCCAATATTGGTTGCAGTTTATATGAAGTCTTGTATACCACCTTCATATGTAGGGTTCTAAAAATGCTGTCGAAACCTCGAGTAACTCGTATGGAATAACGATATATTTAGAAAGGGTTTCCTTTATTTGAAAACAGTAGAGTTACGAAGGGTTCTCTTAAATTTATGTTTCCTAATCAGTTTGTCTTTCAAGTCCACAGAATAACCGTTCAACTCAGCCACTTCCCCGATCATGATTTTCTCAGTTTTGAATCTCTCTTTGTTGAGTGGAAACGACTGCTGTATGCAATGGTGAGAACTCTCAAGGATGTATCCGAGTGTGTTCGTGTCCTTCCAGTAGAAATCGAATTCTAGCTGATTTTGGTCGTTCCTAATTACTAATACGTCTAAAAATGGCAACTGTTCGTTTCGTTTTCAGTTTCATACGTGAACGATATGGTTTGAAACTGATGGCTATTCAATTCTGAAACAGAATTGTCTACGTCGACCTGTTTTTTAGAATAATAGCTTAAGCTCTTTCTTGCTTCCATCTCAAACTAACTCATAAACAAATTAGCTAGGAAGGGAGACAGAGGATTGCCCATAGCTGTACCTTCGAGTTGTGCATAAAAGCAGTTATTGAACTGAAAGCAATTCTGCCTCATGCAAAGTTTAGCGAGGCTTGAATACTCCCTTGTGCCCTTACCATTTCGTCAGCAGTAACTCACTTAGATATTCCAAAGTTTTGGGTATTGGAACACTTGGAAACGAAGAACTTACATCAATAAGAATGCCGATAAGGGCCCTATTCCATATAGCCCTTTGTTCAAGTTTATAGTACAATGAACGTTTCTTTTCTTCATTATTCTTCATTCGTTATCATTCCTTAGTTTATTATTCGTTTCTTTACTACTAATAATTTTTTCTCGTTTTCAAAATAAATATTTGGTAAAGTAAATATTATTATATCAATATAATGTTAGTCATTAATCCAAGTGTCATCAAATACGAAACAAGTAGTTTAGAGCAGGTAGTTTCTGATTTAAACTAAACAAATCGAGTAGATAATTGGGTTAGGTAGAATAGAGTGTCAGTTGAAATAGATGATGAGTGCAATGAACCACTCAGGGCCGGTTTTTCAATGTACTTAAACTTCGGGGACGGTCTCACTTGCGGACCTCTCACTTGAGGACCTCGGCCCCGTTTGTATCATTTGAGGACCTTCGTCAAAGCCGTAAAATTTTCCATAAAATGAAGTACCATTTTAGGACCTCTAGGCCTAGACGCTAATAATACACCTGCAACTTTTTTGTACGACATATAAAATTCAGTGTTTAATAGAAACATTCAAAAACATTCTCATTCGGTATTTGTTATAAAAGAATTTACATTTAGGTAGATGTTTTTCAAAATTGTTATGAGGAACTTTTGTCTCTTGTTAGTAAACATAATATGTTAGAAATTTATTGAAAATGAAATGAAAAAAATGCTAATTGCAGTTTCTCCGCCCTTTATAAGTAATCATTCAAGTTAGAGAAAAAAAACAACCGAAAAATCGGAAGACTTTTATTTTCAATGTGCAATAAAATTAAACAAATTGGACTACACGTTGTAAAATTTCCATAGTTCCATAGTCTCCTGCGACATCATCATCAATTAAGAGAAAGTCATGAACAAGTTCACTGGAGAGCGTGATATCGGTACTTGATTTAAAACTGGAAAAGCCCAGCGCCCTATTTCGGTTACGATAAAGTGAAGCTTTCTTGGACACAAACAATGGAATTTCAGTGACAAAGTCTAACCCAGCGTCTTTAACTGCAGAAAGTTCTTCGTCAAAAATCTTACTTAGGGCTGTTTCCTCAAGAGCTCGCTTCTTGCATTGAAATAAGCATTTTTCGACGGTTTGTGCAGCAACATTGGAAACGCATGAATGGTTATTATTCTCTTTAATAAAGGTACCCCGAGTCAGTTGTTAACGTACCTTTACATTTCTTGGCATTGCACACCCAAAATATAGGTGTTTTCTTCAAGATCTTCTTTTTTCGGTACTTATATCCTCCGCAAAGCGCCATGAGCATACCTAAACAAAAGTGGAATTAAAGTTTCATTCACACAAATACGGTATTTGACTAAATTCAGTAAATCACTTTTTCCTATAAGCGTGCGTGATTCACCCTCTACCCGCACGCAATTCAGTTTGGAAAGTGTAATTTTCCCACAGTTGTGCGGGAAAAGTTTTCCCACACTAGTGCGGGAAAAACATTTATATGATATCCTCGTAAAATATAAGTGGTGGGTGACAAAATATGAAAGTATAAGCTTTTTTGTTGCAATACTAAGTGAGTTTGTTCAAAATCATCCATCATTTTGCACTATTTATTGAAAAAATGAACAAATATTGATAAATAAAAATGTATTGTTATGAAAATCACCCTATATATAGGCTTTGATTGATCTGATAACGAGTAGGTAACAATTGATGTTGTCATGCCGATCAATACACAAATTTGTTTGTAATTGTCAGAGTGACAGACAAAGCGTTACTTATATAAAATTTTCGATTCAGTGAAATTGCCACAATGGATTATTCATCTGATGAAGAACTTCCACAAGAAATCGTGCAAGCAGCTACAGATGCGAACTTAGTTATTTCCAACGAAATCTAAACAAAGGTATAAGAAGCAATACACGAGTTTTATTGAATGGTGCAACAATAAAAAAGTGAAAACACCAAATAAAGAAGAAGTATTCTTGGCTTATTTTCTAGAAATGTCTAAAACATGGAAGCCGAACACTTTATGGGCAAGATATTCAATGTTGAAGAGTGTATTCAAAGTAAAGCAAAATTTGGGTATTGGCAAATTTTACAAAATAATTGCATTCATTAAAAGACAGAATGTCGGTTTTCGACCGAAAAAGGCTAAAATCTTCACTCAAGAAGACGTTTCAAAATTTATGACTGAAGCACCCGATGACATATACCTCATGATTAAGTTAGTAGCAATTTTTGGATTAGCTGGTGCTTGCAGACGAGAAGAGCTGACAAAACTCACCATTGACGACATAGACGACAAAGAAAACCTCATAATTGTTAATATCAAGGATTCCAAAAATCATTCCTCTAGATCCTTCGTGATATCTGAAGAAGCAAATGATGGTTATTTTTTGAACGTATACAGAAATTATGTACATTTACGTCCAAAAGAGACTCCTCACCGTCGTTTATTCTTGTATTACAAACGTGGAAAATGTACTGTGCAATGTGTAGGAATCAATACCATAGGAAAGATACCCTCCGAAATAGCAGTATATCTGCGCCTTCAAAATCCAGAGCTTTACACTGGTCACAGCTTCAGGCGTTCCTCAGCCACTTTACTTGCTGACTGTGGTGTGGGTATAACTAATATCAAACGCCTAGGAGGATGGAAATCGACTTCAGTTGCAGAGGGGTATTTAGAAGACTCCACCAATCGAAAAAAAGAAATGTCCAACAAAATTCTCAATTTGAACACTACATCGTCTTCCGGGTGCATTTTAGAACCATCCACGTCTATATCGATCGGCGAAGATTTGATGCCTGTGCCTGCACATTCGATTTCTTTCGATAATGTATTGCCCGAGTTACCTTCTTCTTCAGGAAATCAGCCATCTTCAAAAAATATGCTGGCTTCCGCTATAAATTTACCTAATGCATCAAATTATACATTTACAATAAATATTACGAATAATTAGTGGATAGAAAATGTTACTCTTGTTAGTTGTTTCCATTTGCATGAATTAATAATTAAAAAAATGAATTTGTTTCCTACGCTTGTAGAAAAAGTATTGTTCCTAACTCATGCGGAAAGTGTCTTTCCGCACTTGTTAGGAAAATTACAATTTCACCACACGCATCAGTTCAACTGTACTTATCACGTTTAATTGAGTCTGAATTTTTTTTTTTATTTTATTTAAATTGGATATAAATGACACGACATAATATCTATAAATTTGAGGAAAAAACATTTGTAACAAAAATGAATGGAGTGATGGAGAAAACCAATGATAAGTATCTATATACATACCTTTTGAAGTTTCAACGATTTCAACTTGTTCGGGATGTCCCACTTGTTCAGCTTCAGACATTTCTACTTGTGATATAAATAGCACTTTATCTCACAGAAGGTCGAATGCTAACATCAGCCCTTTTATCCTATGGGAGTACAGCATTTTTGTCTGAAAATCCTCAATTACCTGCAACCGTCGTATTATTGAATCGTTGTTGTTTATCTCAGGTAATAGATTATTGAAAGGTCCGCAAGTGATTCGGTTTAAACTTGTATCGTAGGCTAGGTCCGTAAATGAGACAAAAACAGGTAAATTTTGCATAGGTCCTCAAATGCGAGGTCCTGAAATGAGACGACACCTAAACTTCGAGCTAAATTTAATTCATGGTTAGAAAATGAGTCGATTCCTTCATTTAGCAGGAACTTAATTAGTTGTGTGGTGAAGGGGAAAATACTTCTTATTCTCATTGAGTGACACCACAGGCGTCTAATATTCGATTTTCGATTAATGTCCTGTTTCAGTATTTTGCTCCGCCACTGTTAACTGCCACATGTATTCCACCAACTCAAAAATCTCAATGAGGATAGGATTTTTCTTGATACCTCGCAAGATACAAGTGACAATGATTCTATAAAAACGCCACGTGCATTCAGTGTCGTAATAGTAATTAATTACTCTTAATCGTTCCCAAGTTATCAGATAAACAAAAAGGTATATAGGTAATTTATACAAAAGGTGTGCATCGGAATTTTTGCTTCAGTTTGTTGGCAAGGACTGAAATCTGTAAGTGTAATAAAAATGTATCAGAAAGAGCGTCTAGATCGGCAAAAGGTTTTTAATTTTTTACCTCAATCCTCGTTTCCCCGTATTTGGCACTGGTGTGTAAAGTTCCATTGATGGTCTGGATTGAAGGATTTCTGATCCGGGTTCTCCCCCCCCCCCATCGAATATGTCATGACAGACTAATAATAATTTTTATCTTTATTTGTGGAAAATAATCACGGTACATAGAATATATGCAAAGCAATCCAAAACCAGAAAAAAACGTCATAAGATAGGCTGGTTCAGCTAGTAAGTGTAGTTGAGGTAATCAGCAAAGGTGCATGTAGGGTAAAATTGATCCAGAGTTCTCGTGATATATAAATTTTTTAGCAATTTCTGCAAAGATATCAGCTTCATGTAACGTCCGGTCTCACCGGAAGTGATATAAACTTTCGATTTTTAAAGGAGATACCTGGTATATTTTCACTTTTTTTGTCTCCATATGACATTCTGAATACAACCATGTATCATTTGTTACTTTTTGTAACCAAACATTTTTCAAATTTTGAAATTTATTTTTGAATCTAGATGGCTGTGAATACGTTCAAGTTATTAATTTCAGTCCTAAAGTATTGGGAAAAAGCAACTTAACGGTTTTCCGTTAAAATGCATCTGCTGTGTGAAATTTAATTTTTGAATTATTATTACTATTCGGGTCAGAAAAAAAGAACATTCCATTGCGATTAATTTGATACCACACACTATTTAGTCTAGAAGAAACTTTCGTCAACAAACCTAAAAATATTACGGTAGATCTTTCTTTTTGAGATTGAAAGAATATTAAAATTCATCGTGTAACCTGTGACCAACACAAATGACATAACAAAACCATCAATCCAAAAACTAATATCTCCTTGCACACAATAGTTTCCTAATTCAGATTTGGAGAAGTGAGGTAATATAACATATCGACAAGTAATGTTTTTTTTCAATAAACCTTAATTAGCTTGTTTTATCAATTATGTAGGTCACAGGTTACCCAATGTATTTGAATCTCATTTTAATCTTAAATGTTGTTTAATTTTAAGAAAGATCTTTTAAGTTTTTTAACGAAAGTTTGTTTGAAACCTATAACAGTGAAGCGGTATCAACATAATCGTAATGAAATTCACAAAATTTACATTTAAAGAAATTAGTAACACACTTTCTAAAAATTGAATTGTATGTACATAGCAGAAATATTTCGACTGAAAATAATATTCCACAAAAATGTTAGAACATGCGGAAGCTGAGTTACTTGTCAAAAAATGCAGTTTTAAGTCATATGCAAATCCTCCAAATTTTTTTTCTTACACTTGTTGTCATTGAAAATAAAATTGTAGGAATAAATTAAAGATTATATTTTACATAGCAGATGCATTTTAACCGAAAACCGTAAAGTTGTATTTTTCCCAATACCTACTTTAGGACTAAAATTAATGATTTGAACGTATCCATAGCCCTCTAGATTAAAAATTTAATATCGAAATAAAAAAATTGGTCCAGCCGTTTAGGAGGAGTTCAGGGCAGTATGGATGCACAGAATATTTTTATATATAAAGATGGCAACAACAAATATATCTATTTAACAAACTAAGGTGAATTATAATAATTGAAAAAATAATTAATAGGCTGGCTCGGCCCCCTCCCAGGAACGGGCTCTGGACCCAGGGGACCACCCAGTCCAACCCTTGTGGGGGCCATGCCCCTAGCCGAAAGTTGAATAATTTCCCAATGATTTAAGACATGTTTCAGAACGATTGTTTCAATACAGGATGTATAAGATCACACAACTAGTGAATGTTGAAATATTGTCATTCCTTTTCAAAAAGGTGTATCTTACAGGCATTGCACGTGCGGACCTTTAGTTACGGTTTCTTCAACAATACAATAATTCAAGGTTGTCCGGAAAAAAATGCACTGTGCGGTTTGGTGTTCGGTGAATTTTTCCTTTGTTTCTAGATAATTATTTTCTGGTTCGAACACGGGAGGAAATTTGCTCGTCAAAAAACAGCAAATAAACTGCCAGTGGAGCGTAACAAAATAAATAATGTGAATATTACGTGAACGTATCGAAGAATTCATTAACCCGGATGTCGGCAAGAAAATAAACGTAGGTACATTTGACATCAAATCAAATTGTATTGAATTTAATAATAATTATAATCTTCATTTCAGAAATGTGTTGACAACTACCTACTACAATATTTGTAACAGGCGGCACAGAATTAGGTGGCGTCACAGGAAAACAGTAGTATATTACGTAACAAGTGTTGTAAAAGGCATATTACGCACGAATCGAAAAATTACGCACTCGCCGCTACGCGGCTTCGTGCGTACTTCCTTGAGTGCGTAATTGCTTTACAACACGCATTACGTACTATACTTTACCTACGGCCAAATACAGTGTACCGTTTTCGAGATCCAAAGATTCATATTATTATTATTAGTAAAATGACCTTTATTTCAGAAAAGTCGCCTTTATAGATGAACTCAAGTAGCAATACTTCATCTGAATAATAGAGGACCCCGCACCGTTTCAATGGGAAATTGGCTTTCGGTGAATTTGCTCGAATTTTCTATATATTGTAGAACTCGTGATGTTGATCAAATGTCTACATTGCGCCAAAGCTCTAAATTCAACCATTTAGGTTATACAGGGTGCTGAAGTAAATTTTTCCAAAACTTCAAATGGTCGTGGAGACATTTTTTGAATATATAAATCAAATCAACAATGCATCAATTATTCGTATGGCCGATACGAATGTTCCATTGAGTATAATATTTCCTGCACATGTCCACGATATACAGTGTGAGTTCAAAGCTAACAAGTTTTTATTGCTTTCTAAAAAATTGAGCGGTGGAAATTATTTCATTTCCAGATATTTTGCAGAATACTGAGATCGAATCCAATTGATGATATTAGCATCTCTTGAATAAGACTGACATATTATATACAAAATGTTCTATTTCTCATGAAGCCGCATCAGTCCTGATTGTTGATGCATCCAAAGGCCTGGAATTCCATATAAATTGGTGACACACTCAATTATATTGGATTGAAGTTCATTCTGTAGAAACACAAAATACACAGGGTCTAACAAAATAGAGGCCTCAGCTGATGATTTCTTGAACTAGTCAGATTAAGTTTATTGATGTATTTCCATAAAAACATTTTATTCGAAATTCTGAAATTCCATATACCTTCATCTAGTATATGAAAATCAAGCAACTGAAATTCTCTTTGGAATAATGAAATTGGTTGTTGTTACGCCAATGTAATATACTCTGTATAGGTACGAAACGTCTTTTATAATGAAATATGTTCATATTTAATTTTTGCAATATTCTACCTCTATCATACATTGTTCAAAATATTCAAAGGAGATTCAATATTTGTGTCGAATAGAATGTGTTTATGGAAATGCATAAAAAAATCAATCTCGAGCCGAACTTCATCAAAGAAATCGTCAGTAAAACTCACTAGTGACTTATGGATTATAACTCACTAGTGTGTTATTTGATAGTTTACTTCTCTAAAATGACATTAATAATGACAGTCATAACTGTCATGTGTTGGGTAAAAGTTATTAAATCTATGTTCAGAAATTAAGATATCGTTAATACTACTTACATTTTTTCCCAGACATTAGTAAGTTGAGCTTCAAACGGTCGTAAAGCTATCATCAGAACACAGTCTCGTAAGTATATGTTGCCATTCTCAAATCAATTTTTCATGTTCGGAATTACTTAATAACCCAAAATAAAATTAACCCAAAATAAAATATATGGAAATAAAATTTTTATAACTTGTGACGTCACGTCATTTGGATTCCTTTATCTCATCTCTACATTTGGGTCGTTATGTATAAAGCCCTATTTTTTTTTCTCCGTCTGACTCACATCCACTTTATGTATTATTTGAAAGAATGAATGAGCATAACATAATTCTTACCTAAATGTCCAGGAATAACTAATATACAGGGTAAAGATAACCGATTTTTTACCCATGAATATCAGGGTGTATTCTAACCTCTTGCACTCCCGTGAAGGACGGGTGTATAATGCCTTTTTATAACGAATGGCAGGTGTGAAAACTTCGAAAAAAAATTATGGAAATTTTAATTTTTTTGGAAAATTCGGAAAATATTGGAAACCGCTGTTCGAAATTAAATTACACAGTTTCTTCCATTCGGTGGACAGAGGTTTCCAAAATTTAGACGAATTTTCCTACACAATTTAAACTTTCCACAAATTTTTTTCGAATTTTTCACACCTGTCATTTGTTATATAAAGCCATTATACACTCGTCCTTTACGGGAGTGCAAGAAGTTAGATTACACCATGTATATAATTCTCAACTGTATCTGTCAATATTTACTTGAGGTAGTTTTCCTTTCATTCCAATATCCTTTTCACTTGTTCATACCGTCTCAGTTACGGTTCTTCTATTTGTATAACTCTTTTTTTCAACACAAATATTTTATCCCAATGGAAACCCAGTTCCTTCACCATTTTCATACTTTATCCGTATTATCTTTATTTCACTTCAAAGATGGTGGGTGAAATGTTCCTATTCATTAGCCTAAGTGTTTGGGTATGTTTTGGAGAGTATCCACAAACAATTATTTTCTAACCATAGCCAAAGATATAATAGTGAATGCTGTTAATGAGTCTCCTCAACATATCACTGATTCAGTCATTCATTCGACTATAATAATTATATTTATAAGGATCATAATGATTGTGTATGATCCGAATTTCATACAAAACTTTATACTCCGACGATTTCTTTAAAAATATAAATAGATTTTTTGTTGCATTACAGTAAGTAACGTAGCTTAATTTGAGTAACAATGAAATAGTTTGTCCAATTTTGTTTCAAATACATTTTTGAGTTTTTGTGTCTATATTTTTTTCATTATAGTCCTCGGTACTCCAATGGATAATTATAGTACTCAGTCCTATAAAGTAGGCCATTTCGACTCTAAAAATGAAATCCATAATAATGTCATTATGACACGTCAAAATATAAAAATAATTATGTACGTTGTCATCTCGTTCAATCTCCGAATTCAACTCGATAAATTTTCAAACAAAATCGTTTTCGTTGAAATTGAAAAATTGATTCGCTGATAAACGAGGTCTTGTTATATTACCCCCGAGAATTATGATGCACAGAACAACAATTACTTGCCCCTACTATACTATATGTCATTTAACATCATCTAAAACTACATTTAGCTATTTTAAAAATTCAAGTAATTAAGGGATAGCAACGAAAGCTTAAAACTGTTAATTTATAATTATTTCAGTAGTTGGTTTTAATACCTGTATCTAAGATAGACAACCAGAAAACCAGGCGCGGGCACATTATTTATTATTTACTATAATAGTAATTGTAAATTCATGTGCATTTTTTACAGAAACAATATTCAAACATGAACTGTCACAAATAAAACGTGAGAATAGTCAGGCAACTCAATATACACGATCTGATATTTACATATTGTTTAATAAAATAGGTGATCGTAGGAAAAATAGTGTACATTACTTGTGCAAAAGTGATTTTTCACATTTTCCACACCCGTAATGTAATATACTATTTCACTTGAGGGACAAGAGGCAACGAATACAGATATTCGTCTCAGTTCTTCATTTTGTGGGAATCACTTGAAAACGCAGTGGCGGATCCAGGGGGGTAAAGGGGGTAATTACCCCCAAGCCTAATCCAAAATACTCATACTGCTGTCCTAAGGTCTGAGGATGAACGCAGTATGTTTCAAAATATCGTAATTTGAGTGTTTCAAATATTTTTATTCGCAATTCTTACATACCGAACCACTTTATTTATTGTTTTTATTATTTCATATGTCTATTAGAAATACATTCATATTTTACTTTTCTTAAATGAGAATATTTATATTCATTACCCTCCCCCCCACACCAGTACCCTGGATCCGCCACTGTGAAAACGACTCTAGATACTAACAGTCGAATCGTCGTGATTTAGAGACCGTATATAGAAATCTAGCTTTCTCTCTTTTATAATATTTTTGTTTCAATGAAAAGTCCATAACAACCTTTACTCAAACGTATATAAGTATTGGACTGTTTGAATTTTTTTTTATATAATAGATAATTGGCAATAAAATACATCGACAGTAAAAGCAAATAATGTTTTTCAGAAATCAAATAAAAACAAACCACACGTGAAATTTCGAGGCCGTAATGATCAATTAAAATAATAATAAAAATATTTTTGTACAACTGACATTAAAAATGACGTTTTTAATTCATTGACACATGAACTAAAAACTGACGTTTTCACAAAATCACTTTTAACACTAGTGTTAAAAGTACTTTTAACACTAGTGTTAAAAGTAAAATGACAGATGAGATGATGGATACTCAGTAATATAGATCTCTCTAATAGAAACACTTCAATCAGATATTATAATCAGAACACCTACTCAAGAGGAATCGTTTATAAAAGTTCACACATGTATTTGGTCGTTTGCGCAATTGATAATACTAATTCCTTTTGAAGTTACAAACGAAGTAGTATTTAGTCCAACTGTAGAATGTCCTTCATCACTGACAAATAATGACATTCATAAATAAAGTGCGTTGGGGTTTATTATATTTGAAGTATCTGTCAGTGAGCCTTGTAATCCAAAGATCGTGTGTTCGAATCCTTATGGATCTTATTTTTTTTTTGTTTGTTAAAAGTGATTTTATTTTGCTCGTGGGGTTGCTCCACTCGCTAACGCTCGTTTCGCAATATTCCCCACTCACAAAATAAAATGCCACTTTTAACACTTGTATCATAAATAACTATTATTCAGGAAAGAAAACAACACACAAGCAGACTATAAATATCTGTGCAAGATGAATGCCACGTGTCTCAATAAGTGTAAAAGAAGTCTATAACAAATCCTGCCTGTCGTTAAAAGCGACTGAAAGCATAACCATATGTAACGACCTAGCAATGCGTCTTGGTGGCGCACAGGTTGTGTTCTCGTTTGCTATGCCAAGGTACGCGAGTTCGAATCACCGCGCCGTCACCGGCCTCGTGCATGGCATCACACGTTAAAAGGCAAGGGCTGCATCGAAGGAAGTTTTCGAGGTGTTGGTTCGAGGTGTTTGTCAATTTTGACATTGAATAGTTATGAGTAGGATCAAAAACAGAGACAACTATACACAATATATACATACCTACAACTATTTTCAGTAAAGGGATCACAACAAAATGTAGAATTTTCAAAAAATACTTTCTTCTTGCTGCTACAAAATTGTATTCTTTGAAACACCAAGGAGGGCTTGTTCGAGTGCTGTTTTATACAGTAGCACAGTTTTAGTGACAGTATTTTATCTATTTCATTCATTTTAAAATACTCACATAATCTGACCAATCGCAAACCAAAAACCACTTCAAGTGTGTATGTTGCATTGGCAGAACAAATTTGAAAATGTTTTTTCAGATGCACATCCCCAGAATCAATTCTGGCTCTTAATAATGCACGAAAATTACCTTCATTTTCCTCAGGTTCCCTATTTATATCAAACATACCTGTATCTCTATGTCCTCGCAAAGGCAAACCTTGTCTACCACATAATATAACTGTTTTGATTATGGGCATTAATCTTTCTTGATAAGCTTGAACTTGCCTAGCGTTTGCCGTATCAACTTGGTTTTCTATCGATGCAGTTTTTCCTGATCTAACAGCGAAAAAATTATCAGCCTTTATGACAGCTGACCGGTAGTACTGTAAACTTTGATGATGTTGAAAGTGTTCTACAGCCTTTTTCCAGTTTCTAAATGGATGAATAACAAGCTGACCTACATTTTGTGATGAAACATTTCCAACTTGTTTAGGAGAAAATAGGAAACAGTATTTACAGTAAGCTCCATCTTCCGTTTTAGAATATACCAGCCAAGCAAAAGTTTCTAGCCAGCTGTGGTTGAATTTTCTCATCCTATCTCCAAATTTTGTACCAGGAAAATTGAAATGTTTATTGGGAACCCACAATTTTTTTCAAAATATCTTCTTTATCAGAATCAATACAGTTAAGCAGACTTTTCATTTTATATTTACAAATATCTTTAAGATCTGTAAAGCTGTCGGAGATGCTTGAAGATGCAGATGAGGCCGTTAATTCTGCATCATTATGGTTATCATCTGATGTTGAGGCAATTTCTGATGGACGCAGTCTGAAAACAAAAAACAATTAACGTAACTACTAATAAAATTCTGAAAGGGATTAAAAATCATTCTCTTATGACTTACCTACCTTTAACTCTGAAAGATATTTACTATGAACGATTGAACCACTGAACGAGATAAAGAAAACAATAAATTGTGGTACTTCCACATCGAGCTTACTAGACAAGACTAATTCAAATTTACGTTTGCGTCTACGAGACTATTCTACAGGTTGTAACTTGCACCGCTTGCTGGGCGTTCCAGCGTTCGAGCGTTGTCAGATTGTGCCATTTGTGGTAAGATGTAAGATAAAAGGATAAATACGCTTTTTTCGGTAGGTAATCAGTGTGAAGAAAATGGGTAATTTCGATTGCTCTGGGGGCACTGGCCCCTAGTGCCTCCCTTGGTTGCGCCTCTGATTGTAACATCACGAGAACAACTAACAGCTTTCTTTCCATTCGGATCTGGAGTATTATCTTCGGTTTTCTCAACGACGCCAACATGGCAATGAAAAGTTTGTCATTTCGATCAATAATAAATTGTTCTTATTCATAACAAGTCACTTGATTCTTGAAAAAGTCTAGCAACAGTGGCCCTAGTATAAAAAGTCTAATTAATTGGAGATTGAATACGGGAGAAGCGAACCTTGCTTCAATAAAATGAACGATTTTTGTGAGTGATAGTATTGGTGAAACCCTGGTAAGGTTTTTTTGTGTCTACGTCAAACCGTTCAAAAGTTAACTATTAAAGCCGCACTATATGACGCAATCATACATCATCACACTCTGAAGTCCGAATGAAAATTGACGTGCAATGCAAAATGGAACCGCAGTTACTCGTAAGACAAGCGCGGGAAGCGACACTATTGGCCGTTGGTGATAAGTTTGCGCATGCCCCTGATCTTCCTAATTCAACTGTATGCTTATAATAAAACTACAACTGGTAACTAACACTCTGTTTATTTATGACTATCAATGACACTTCAATAGATATCTTTTAATTATGACAGGGAGCGAGTTATTTGTACTTAGTGCCTCCGTTGATTGAAGTATGGATAGTTTGATAATGGCAAATACTTCATTGTCAGGGTTTTTTTTCATTTGCAGCAGATACTCATAGAAATTATAATATATATATATACTTACTCTAGAATGCCAATTCAATGGAACGAAAGTGTTGTAAAAAGTTCGATGCATTATTTAGTGCGCATGATCAGAACCAATTTCATTCATACTAGTGTGGGTTTCAGTGAGATTTTTAAATGATTCATGATATGGAGTAAAATCGATTTGACAATACGTTGTTGTCAGGGCAGTCTATGAGACACGAAAAGTTTTGGTGGGCATACCAATGTTGTGAAACTGATTATATCCGAGAAATTCATGTAATAAAATAACAATGAAAAAATATATCGTGAGTAGGTAACTATTGGTGACGTTTCTGAAATATACTTATTTTATGATTTTTTTTAAGTTCTGATTCCCACGGAAAGAAACATCCTGTATTGTTCAAAAATCAAAGGAAGGTAGGTAGGAATTGATATTCTGGGAAACAGATGTTCGGCATGTCTCCAACGTGACGGCTGTGGATGTGCTGAGGACTGGAGCTCGACGGGACAGTCTCGAAGGGACCGCTAACGGTGGAACGATTGATAATATTTCGGAAGAGCATCGTCCATGGAAATATCTATAAAACACAGACAGATCGCCAACCTTTCTGCGATGTTCCAGAGGAGTGAGCTAGCTTGTGAGTGAAGTTGTTGGATCACCATTCTAGAATTATTGCCAAGTGCGTATTTATTTCATTCACGATTTTTCCCCGTTCTGCATTCACTGGCTGATATCGGAGCTTTGGAAGAGAAAGTGGTAGAAAGAGTATTATCATCTGCAAAGCTGATTACTGGACATGAGGTAGCTCCCAACAAGTTATTGATGTGAAGAAGGAAGTGTTGGTGCTAGAACTGATCCAGCGGAACACAATTGGGGAGGCAAGCCATAAGATGAATGATTCATCCAGAAATATCCCAGTCCTATTTTCAAAATATCAAATTGGAATCTGAACTGAAAATAGGATACAACATTCAATAAAATTATATTAATTAAGCTACAGGTTTAGTTAAGCAATATGCACATCTTTGCACTTGGCTACACCATACTGATGAAGGCCAACAGTCTGAGGCATGTGTCGACTGTTGGTTTACATTTTAAGGGTTATACCCAATACATTCGTTTTTGGTGAGTTAATACAGCAAATGAAATAAAATGAGAAATAAATCAAAATGAAGAGTAATAATAAATGGATTGTTTACAGAGCTGAGTGACTCAATATAAGAAATAGGAAACTGCCAAACAAAATTTTGAACTTTGCCATTTTTAATGTTTATAAATATTATATGAATACTTTGATAATAAAGGTAGTACTCTGTGTTTATTTTTCAAATGTGTAGTTTTTCCTGATGGCCAATAGAACTACAAAAAGAATCTACAAAAATATATAAATGGTTGGGTAATAAGTGCATAATATTGATTACTGAACATACTAAATTCGAATAATGGATTCTAGGAATACTTCTTTCATTTCCACACCATAGAACCAAGCACGTCAACATTGTCAAAATTAAAATTTCACTACAGAAAAACCCGAAAACCAATAACATACACACTACCGATGAATAATGGAAGTAAACAACAATAATAAGAAAAGCACATCTAAATAAACACAATAACGTGAATGGTTAATTTCACAATGAACACAAATCGCCTAAACCACCAAACAACCCAAATCGGCTCTGGCAAACTACCTGCCTTCCTCTGTTCCTCTGCGGCAATTGAAAACTGTTAACACTGTTGCACGATCCCAACAATTCAACGGGAATTTGGGTAGGCTTCACAGTTGAGTAATGTTAGATTATTTTCGACAGAATCTCGACTACAAAGATAAAATTTTCTGAAATTTGTCAACGCTGCAGAGCTAGGAGACTGGTTATGTGCATGCGCATTGATGAAAACATTTGGAATTTTACAACACTTTTCAGTGTCCCACGAAGAGGGGATTGGCATTCTATACTAAGTATATATATTATAATTTCTATGCAAATACTGTACATTAGAGCTCGTAAGTAAAAAATGTATTGTTATTAATAAAATGGTGTCAAGTGCACTAGTGCATTTGGACCTTTTTTCTCGGTGTATAACGTACAAGTTGGCATTCAGACCACGAATACCTACTAACCAAAATGTTTGATTGCCTTACTTGACGAATAGAAATTATTTTTAATTACAATAATGAGCCACCATTCTACAACATTCGTAGTAAATAACCTTTGAATAATTTTGTCCACGTTTGATGTATTGACAAACTATATCTCTGCATAATCCCCGTATCTACTTATACACATCCATCAACCGGTGTCTGCCTAGTTCTTGGAAAATGTGAATTAATTTTCAACCATCGCCAGCGATCAAGATTAGTTTCAAGGAGCACCGCCGCCAAAGTGAGTGCATGAGGCAGCGTGACCAATGACCTGCTTAAAGTTGTGCTCGACCAAGGACAAGGCCATGTGTGAGGGTACTGTTAGAAACAATTGCCGGTACTGGTACTACCAAGATGGATAGAAACCCTGGTGGATTAACTGATTCGCTTTTGTTTCACCCAAAGTTCTTAATGCTGTAATAAGATGGGATTAGCTTTCCCGTTGTCAGTAGATGGCGCATTATCAAAAAATAGCCGAGTTTACAACATTCCGAAGTACTGAGTCATACTTTTTTTGGAATATTTCAAATTTGACTGTTTATGACTTGATCTTGATTCACTTATTCCAAATTCTATAGATAATACTGAGCAAAAGTTTTCAATAAGTACCTATCTTTGTTAAATATGTTTGAGGTGTTTTCTATGAAAATGTCTAAATGCATGATTTTCATTGGGTGTTATGAATAAAAGCTAGCAAAAGCTTTTACTATAGGTGTGTCTTTCTCATTAATTAATAAAATGGATAGGTCTGTTTCAAGAAATCTGAGTAAAAGCATTTGCTCAAGGTTTATTCATTAGACCCATATTTTTTATTGAACTATAAGTTATACAAAATCATAGTTAGTGAACTAATTATCAAGCTGGTTTTTGTATTAAAGAAGCTACACACTTAATACTTACTATTGAAGGTAGGGTTAAGATCCTTGTTTTGTTGTTTAAGCGAACTTGCCCGTACATATCACATATCCAACTAGTTAATTTAAAATTACCATTCTGATTTTTGATGAAATAAGCACGTTGAACATGTTATGGCTTATTTTTTAACAAAATTGAATAAATACGAAATGTAAACATGTCATGACACTTGCCCAACGTCATCATGAATTCATTTATCAATCTGTAATGACTTTACCGCCATCTACGAACGATCGTGAAGCTAATCCGATCTAATAAAATATGAAGACTCACGTAGGCCGTACCCTAACAGTTTTGGTAGGCCGATTTCACAGGTATAAATGAACGCACCAGGGTTTCTGTCCATCTTGGGTACTACTTAGAGGATTAAAATTATTCAATTATATCAAATGAAATGAGAAATGAGTATACCATTTTGAGAATATGCTCTGGGTAGCAGAATAATTGTATCTTTAACGTCTGTTCAAGCTGAGAAATTTCTAACAGAAAACAAAAGTTTCAGTTCAATAAACTTAAGAGACGCTCTTTCATATTAATATGAAGTAAAAGTAAGAACATATCTTTGAAAATCTTTGGAAGAAGTCTATTTTTGCTCAAAATGGAGAGGAATAGACGAATCGGGAAGACATATATCACAAAATCATCTCCACAAATAATTATTTGACAACTATCAAATTCCGAGGGGGGACATGTTTCGGATTCAGCAAGAATATATCTTCAGCCTTATTTTTAAAAGTTATGGAGAGGAAAAAATAATTTTTTTCTGTGACAGGAAAAAAGTTTGACATTTTATCTCTGTTGACAGTTACTAATATATGCCTTTCCATAAAATTAGTCTTTTCCCTGGGAAAAAAGTGAGTACTTTCTTCCCGGATCATAGGTAAAGGTGCTTGTGCAAAAGCTGATCTCACACGCATCCGATGTTTAGCTCGGGGCCTAACCTAACCTAACCTAACCTAACCGAACCTAACCTAACCTAACCTAACACAACCTCCTACCTTCATCACTAAACCTGCACACTATACTAACCTAACCGGCCTTAATTCCTAAGTTCGAAAAAAGCTGATAAAATGAAAAAAAGATTCCTAACAGTCGCGTTGAACCACGTACCTATGGCGTAGTAAGCCGCAATCCTGTCGATGCGGCTATGAACCGTGTTTGTATATATGTATATATGTTTATATGTTTGTTCATAGGAGAAAATGTCAGTATAATAATTCCATATTTACTAAATTATTCATGATTTTCGTATCATCCGACAAAACACATTTTAGATACTCAAATACTCGCATATTATACTTGCATGAGAAAGTAGGAGTCTTCAGAAACGATATGATCTTTTGCTTCTCCTTCTCCGATCATTTTTAGCAGAGTTATGACCAATAAAATATTCGGCTCCGTCAGAACTTTCAGCGGCGGCTAAGAGTGAACTTGAAATTTGATGTCGGCGTTCAAACACGTTTTCTGAGAAAACGAGCGCATTTCGTAAGAAATTACTGGGAATAATTTTTGTGGAGAATTGAATTGTCTTTCACCTTCTCGAGTTTTTTTTCTGATGAAACTTATACTTTCCAAGATTACAGCAAAAATCTATTTATTTATTTTTGAACGAAAAAAATATGTTCCACCCCTGGAATTTTGGCAAACAATTTTTTTTTCGTGTTTATCATGGTTCCAACTACTAGCATACCAAGTTTGGTGGTGCTATAATCGATCCTCGTCTCAAAACCCAATCGTACTGGATTAAAACATGCATCAGTTTGGAATAGCAAGCATATTAGTTGCAGCAACTTTGTTCGTCGGCGACAGTTATCATCATTATTATTATGATTATCTTTATTATAGAACACAACCTTCAGCTTCCTCTTCCATAGATTATAATGAACCGAGAACTTGGAACGGATGTAAAGTTCAAAACCAAACAGAATGATTGGGTGTTGATGGATTGCGGATCCTTGATACGAGTTACGTCTCACGATTTCATTAATACGGTTACAAAAAAAATGACCAGCGGCTACATCAAATTACAGGCTAGTTGCTACTTATTGGTTTTTTATGAATTGCATCACCTTAGATGATAATCGCGTGCGATTCGTGACTGTTTCTGAAAAAAAAAATCAGAGTTATTTTTATCCGACATTAACTAATCCAAACTGGAATATTATCTTTAAACATTTTTTAGAATACTGTATGATAAAATTAAGCGAAAGTCGTAAGAATCTGGCCAACAACACAATGACTCCTCTCCGATACCGGGTGATTTTTTTTTTGTATAACTGTCATTGAGAGTGGAATTTTTAATGGCTGTCAAGAGTATTGAAATATGACGTTTACAATGCCCTGAAAACCTAATTTTTGGAAATTTCACTCGAGTGTATTTTCAAAACCATCCAGAACTTTCCGGATCCTCTTTGAAAGCGTCGAGAACATTCTAGAGATTTCTCTCTTTTATTCTAGAGGTTTCTCTCTTTTTTCTAAATGTTTTCACAAAGTTTCAACCCACGTGCCCACTGCATAGTGGGGGAAAGTTCTAGATATATCCGGAGCTTCAGTTTCGGTTCATTCTAGAGTTGTCTCTCTCATACTCTAGATATTTCTATAAAGTTCCAACGTCCTCCTGGTGACCTAACTTACAAAAATTTCACTTGAGTGTCTTCTCAGTAAGTTCTAAAACTTTCCGGAGCATCAGTTATGATCCATTTCACGGATTTCTTGGACTTCTTGTACTTAACCTTCATCAAGCTTCTACAATATTCTAGAGTTTTCTCTCTTTTGTCTTATTTCAAAATAACTAATATATATATATATATATATATATATATATATATATATATATATATTCCGTACACTTAAATTACATGCAAACTTGATACGTGATATGAAAAAATATATTCAATACTACTCCAAGAATGCAGACATTTTGGAATTTTTTCAACGAGTATAAGCAAAATTCAAGTTAATTGCGTACTTCGGAAGAGGTTGCAAACTGAGATATATACTTCCTTCTTGATGTACCATTCACTTTAGTTTGAAAACTTTTGGAATTATTGTTAAATTTTCGATTTTTAATATTTATCTCTACTGGCCTAGCTGTTGAAATATCATCAACATATGAAATTTATATTTGTAGTTGCCCTGATAATAAAATAAAATACTTTCCGAAAGCTTGGACCAACTTATAAGATATTTCTATTCGTGGCATTGCTGCATTCCCTACTAGTAACAAGTTTAATATATCATTTTCATTCTTGTTATTTTTTTAAGAATGTTAGTTTGAGTTTAAACATCAGTAATATAGTAAAATTCTTCCATTGTTTTTTCCCATACTTTCATTGAAGTTTTCATATTAATTATGATTTTCGTAATTTTATTTTTGTTTTGAGTTGATTTTTTCGTGAAACGAGCCAATAGAAATGACGTCACTTCAAGGCACTTCGAAGAAACCGTCATCTGACCGTGAACACTGTTTCAAATAACTATAATATGTTTTCCATTTCAAAACTATTTCAGAAGTGGGGCCCCCAGCCGCCATCTTGAACTGTTGAACGAGTTTTTCCATGTCGAAATGTATCTTTTTTCGCACTATTCAGTTTATCAAGACTATTAATAATAATATAATAATAATAATACTCCCTCATAAACACTCGTAGAGTGTACCCAAAGGCATGGCCTGTGCGGGTAGAGGACGGCTATTATTATTAATTGCCGTGGCGCTCCGGGGCGACTTACTGATTTTTGGTGGCGTATTCACTTTTCAGCTGCAGGAAAACCAGGAAAACCTACAGCACCAACTCACCTTAATATACCAAGCGATTCAAAAGATAGCTGCTAAGGAAAACGTATAATGAGGAGTAAACCTTTCTGTTTTCGGTAATAATAGTTATTTTATAATTCATAACTCACTAGTTTTTTCAACGAAAAAATGTCGCGTGTAACAACGGGATATTAACCAATTGCTTACTAATTATCGCCATATTGCCGTTTTCAATCAGGTTTTTTAAACGTCAAAGATGCTCAATAAAACAACATTGTTTTGACCAAATAAAAGGATAAGGAACGTATCATAAACATTGATAAATGAATCGCATGAAGCGAGTTTGATTAAAAATTCCTTTTGAATCAACATAACGTTTGTTAAACGTATATTTAACGAGTTGTTGAGGAAGTAACGTTGAAAACACATCTTTATAACGTATTCTTTCAACGTTGAAGATTACACTAAATTATTATCGTTGAAATTTTCAACCAGAAACGTTTATTTAACCCATGCCACGTTTATAACACGTTTGAAAAACGTACGTGTGCCCATTGGGTCACTAGTGAGTTATGGATTATAACTCACGTTCATATTTAAAACTTATTAATTATTAGTAAGTTATAATCCATTAACACACTAGTGTGTTATTTGATAGTTTACTTGTCTAAAATGACATTAATGATGACAGTCATAACTGTCATGTGTTGGATAAATAAATTAATTCTAGACCGCACTGAATTTATATCCCCAATATGATGACAGGCTGGTCACTGACTTCGTGTGGGTAGCTCGGGTCTTATGTTGTTCTCAGAATATCTCGGGATTCCCCCTTCCAAGTGAATCTCAAATAGTATTTTTTTCTGAGAAACTTTTATGTCAATGAAAACAAATTCCACTAAAATCGCGAATCGAGGCCAAATTCGATGAAATCATTCAATCATTCATGGTTAATTTCAAATCGACCGGTAACTATCTTCGGTGAATCTATTTTTGACATTGATTCAATCGATCAATTTATATCGACGCCTAAAGCGTTTCTTGTGATTATAATATGTACTTATGTTGATCGAGAACATATTATTACCTCATTAAGTCATCACAATATATCAAAAACAAACACGGATTTTTTTTTCCTGTTTTTTATTTCCGATCAATTTCAGCAGATTATCGAACTTGGAGAGATTTAATATGTCTCAATTTTTTGCAGTTGTTTCGGCTAGGTGCGACAATTGGAAATTATGACCAAAAACCAGATTTTGTCTAGGAATAGTTCTCTAATACCACTAGCATCGAGATATTCGAGTGCCCTTGGTTTTGATATAGTTTCAATTTATAATACTATTTATAAAATATCAGCATTAGGTACTAATGAGTTTTTTTAACACTTTGTACAGGGTGTTGGCCAGTTTGAGCTCAGTCTACTTGCACTCTTACCTGAAATCGATCGCTTTGCAGAATTCAGTCGCCTGATCCATTTTACAGCTTCTGTGTTCAGTAAAATAACTATTACCTCACTGCTCTGTATAACAAATCTCGAGAGTATTTTATGTGTATCCGAGTTGAACTAAAGAAAGGTCAACACCGGCTGCGGCACGGCAATTCATTAGGTATGATCTCATTAAAAATCTTTCAAGGCTAGGCTGATCGATTATAGTTACGTTTCATGTAGATTTATAGTTTTTCAATCATAAAAAACAGACATTATTTTTTCAATGTCTTACATTCGACCGGAACCAATAGTTTCATGTCGAATATGGAAGTGTACCAGTTAATTGGCCGGTTCCTAGTAGAATTAGTCATGGTTTTGAAGGTCATCGTTCACTCATATCAAGGTACATTCAAATTTTCTTGATATTGATATTATGTTAATTATTATTATTATCACTATGAAATGTTTGTGTTGATATCGAAAATATCATATTCTCTATTGGCTATTGGATACCTACAATATGGCCTATTTCAAATAGAAATCCCACTTTAATAAAATATACAATTTTCAATCGATTGAAATAATTTTCTTTAGGACACAAACTTTCATGAAAGAGTCTAGATTGTCAGGTCCAGGTATTCTTATTTTATAAGGTAAAGTACACCACTGGATTCGTGACATTTTCAATTGTGTCAAAATTACGTTGGAATGCATTGTCACCGGTATTATGAACACCTGCCAAATTTGAAGTTACCAGATGAATAGAAGAGGTTCAATTCATTGGCAAGATTCGACCCGAATATACAGTGTGACCCATTTAAGATGGAAGCACCCATATAAAACTTACATTTTTCAACCGATTAGAATGATTTTGTTTTCGTCAGGTAGACATTCAAAGAGTCTACTAGGACACCAATTTTCATGGATAAATCTCCATTTCCAGGGCCAACTAATCTTATTTTTCAAGGTAAAAAATAAAAATTTAAAAAAATCACTGGTGATTAAAAAAAAATCTGACTACACCACTGGATTCGCGATATTTTCAAATGGTTCACATATAAATAACGTTGGAATGCGTAAAATAATAAAAAAGTAATAGGGGAATGAAATTTAAGAAATATGCCTTTTAATCAACCCACCACTTCAATTTCAAAACTTTTTTTAACAACTTTGACTACACCACTGGATTCAGGGTGTTTTAATAATAAATTTTCCTGAAATTCCATTTACAAATTTTATTTTCTTATGATATTCTTATTTATGAACAGATTTCGATAAAATTTTGACCAGTGATATATCGAGATTTCCTGAATACAGTGGTGTATTTCGAATTTTGATAAAAGTTCTGAAATTGAATTGGTGGGTTGATTAAACGGCGTATTTATCAAATTTCATTCCCTCATAACTTTTTTATTGATTGACGCATTTCAACGTAATTCACGTATGTACCATTTGAAAATGTCGCAAATCTGGTGGTGTAGTCAGATTTTTTCTAAAAAAAATCACTAGTAATTTTTTTAGATTTTTTACTTTGAAAAATATGATTTTTTGGCCCTGGAAATGGAGATTTATACATGGAGATTGGTGTCCTAGTAGACTTTTTGAATGTCTAACTAAAGAAAACAAAATCATTCAAATCGGTTGACAAATGTAATTTTTATATGGGTGCTACCATCTTAAATGGGCCACACTGTATATACATACAGTGAAACCAACCTAGCTGAATAGGTGAAATTGCTCGTACGTTCATGTTGAGTGCCTTATCACTGGATATACTACGGACTGTAATCCGTTGTGCTACGAGTGCGCATCATGTTTTCACGTTCTCAGCTAGCCTGGTTTCACTGTACTTACAAACATTGCAAGGTAAATTAAAGCTTGTAATTATGAAATTTTTGTAAAATATAAATTATATATGAAATTATAGGGGGTTGGTGTGTTATTTTACGGGGTCAGTTTAGTTTACGAATCGCTACACAAATGTAAACCTATATCTAAATAACAAAGATGAACTCCAGCAAATATTGCGATTTTCCCTGGGATTGGTAAGCTCAACAAGTCATAGGTACAGCATTAATGAAATGGGTCCAAGCACTGAGCACTGAGGTACTCCGGACTTGATATCAGAGTATAGCCCAAGAATTCACTAAAAATATTCACCCTGTTTTTTGCCAGTGAGATAAGATTCAATCACAATATCTGTCCTTTCAACGAACTCGTTATATACCTGAAGATGAAGAATCGTTGAGTGTGTGATTTTTTATTTATTTCTGAAATGATAAGAATTACCGTAATTGAAATGAAATTGTTTGTTACCACTTCATTTATTATGAATAGGTACACTCATTATCATTATATAATATTTTTAAAACTCATTATCTAATTCATTTAATAGAGACAACACGCACATCAAATTGAACCAATATACGTTCAATTACAGGTGAAAACGCTAATTATTCATCAACAGTGCGTAGTAACGGTTTTCTAGAAAAAAAAACAAATTTTTTTGTTGACCATAAAATAACATTGCAATTTGTCCCAACTGGAAAAATCCATAAAAAAATTATTCCAGCGAATTGAAAAAAGAAGTCATCGTTCAACGTTCAAAGATTGAAATGTTATCTTTCACACTACTTGTTTGCAAGTTTATCACAGAATCCAATGAAAATATTTTTACTTCACAATTACATTATGTTATGAAGTAAAGTATTTGTAATAATTAGTTGCACTTGGTTAATTGTGAGTCATTTGAAGACAAATAAACGGAAAGAAACGGAAATGAAATAATTATACTGAAGCCGGAATCAGTACCCTCTTTGGACCATATGCAACGATTTAAGGCTACTGAGGCAAGTCTCACTTATACATACCAAAGAAAAACCTGGGTTTTACTCCTACCTCAGTTTTCAACTCACCCATAATCCCGGCAGTTTGTTCAGTAAATGTTGAAAATAATCGCTCATACACATCCTACATGAAAAATGAAGTATGTGATTTCAAGCTTGAGGTTTGCACTTAGTCCCGACAGTTATAAATAACTTGTCCTACAAGTTTTATAAGTACATGCTCGATAAGAGTCCCCTCACCAGGGGGATCACCAAGCTCAGAGTGTATGATGGTGAGCCCCGCAAGCACGGCGGGCTCATTTATCAAGCGCTTGATATCTTCAAAGAACGAAGGGATGAACCGGTTCCATAGGGAACCAAATCGAAAGTCTAACTGAAACGTAGAGTACCTCGACCCGGTTTTTTGCTTCAGCCTTTTCCGGGATTCAGCCTTGAAACAACCAGCCTCATAACCTGCAAAGAGCAACATCTGCATTGAATAAAAATTAACAACACGCATGAGCTTTGCAGGAGGCGTGTATCATTCCGAACTACGACCGTGATGTGATGAAATGTCCGACCAGCGTTAACACCAGCGCGGGCGGACTACAGCGCCCTCTCCCGGGGGTGGCTATGTTCGCTTAGCAAGGCTCTCCTCCGCTACCCTGATAGGGGAGGAGGAGATGCTACTTTTGCACCCATCATTCCGTCCTTCCTCTAACCCCCTGGGTTATGTCGAACGTGAAGATGAAATGATATGTCATTGCACATGAATTGTTAAATTTTTGATAATTTAAAATAAAAACCTTTTTAGTTAGTTAGTTAGTTAGTTAGTTTACATTTACTAAAGAGAATGCCTCTTATGGTTAAGTTGAAAATGAGGCAGGAGTAAAACAAAGTTTTTTTTTGGCATGTATAAGAGGAACCTTCCACACTACTTTAAAATTGTTGCATATAGTCCAAAGATGGTATGGGTTGCTGCTCAAGTATAATAATTCCATATTTACTAAATTAATCATGACTTCCGGATCATCAGTAAAAATCTCCGTGAAGTGCGACAAAACACATTTTAGGTACTCAAATACTCGCATATTATATTTGCATGAGAAAGTAGGAGTCTTCAGAAACAATATGAACTTTTCCTTTTCCTTCTCCGATCATTTCGAGCAAAGTTAGTATCTTTCATGCTACTTACTTATTGGCAAGTTTATCTCAGAATCCAATGAAAATATTTTTACTTCACAATTACATTATGTTATGAAGTAAAGTACTTGTTATAATTAGTTGCACTTGGTTAATTGTGAGTCACTGGAAGACAAAGAAAAGGAATAATTAGGTAAAAAAGCATTTCTGTAATGCAAGGTTAACATCAATTTTATTGGCAATACAGTCGTATATAAGAATATCGGTTTGAACAATGGGTTTATTGAAAATGATAAAAGAACAGCCTTGACAGCTTTTACTACTAGAAACTAAAATCATTTAAATTGCTACATCAATTCTTCAATTCCACTAGATTTCAACCAACTCACAAGAATATAAGAATCATGACATGAACTCGTATTATTTTTATGAATGAAACTCCAGTCACTCGTCCAGATTATTGGTCAAAATAATGGTTTCTATGATTATTTTTATGATTCCCAACTGATCAGAACGTCCAATTGAGTATAGTTACCTTGTATTTCCAATATACGTGGTTATAAATACATAGAGTAACTTCTTTTTTCGACAACAATGTATTCGTTCATTCCGTTTTCTTTTGTAATCTTCTGCTTCCCACTTCATTTATCACTCCAAATTCGAAAAACTCTGTATAAAAGACATATAAGGGATAATGTTATTGAATAATGATTGAATCGAATTTTCTCACGGGATCGAATTACCACTGGTATTGAATTGCGATACTATACAGTGTGTCTCACTTCTCATGGAAACACCCCCGTATTATCCGTAATAATTGAGGTAGAATGATGAAACTCTCAGGACAGATCAAACTGATCAAAATGCACCTACCACCTCAATTGGGTTGGCCTAAGTGATATACATGCCCACCACTTGCGATGGAACAACCAATTTTTACGCAAAAACATACTAGGGGGCAAAATAGCCTCGAAATTCTTTCAGATTCGTGATCACGACCACCAACTTACTACAGATACACTTTTTTTCTGAAAAAATTTGAGACACACTGTATATTGCAACTAGTTTCTGTATTACAGGGACTTGAAGAATCTCGTCAAAATTATTTGAAGGATTTGGATGCATCGCTGAAGGTCACGAAAGTATAATTAACCGAGAAAAATACAAAAAAACTTAGAAATTATTTGAATATTTAATACTTTATAATTCTGATTTGATACTCTTGTTGAAAAAACCAAAATGGAAAGATGACAAGAAATTAAAAGTATTGAATTAGAACTGAAAGAATATTTGCATCAAAATAGCGATCGAACGCTTTGAAGATATCCAATACAACGACCAGAATTTCACCATATTTTTCAGACAAGACCTGATATCCAGAGTTCCATCATGTATTATTAGAAAAAAAAATTGTTTACCAAAAAATCAGGGGTGGAACCTAAGAAATTTTTCCTTTAAAAAAAATATATATATTTTTTGTTGTTATTTCAGAAAATGTAAGATTGATCAAAAAACGATTTCGATAGGTTGAGAGATAATTCAATTCTCCACAAGAATGATTTTCAGTGATACCTTATGAAATACGCTCGTTTTCACAGAAAACGTGGTTTAACGCCGACGTCACATTTCATGCTCGCGCTAACCGCCACTGCAAGTTCAGGCAGGGCCGAAGATTATATTTGTCATAACTTTGCTAAAAAGAAAAAGAAAAAGTGTATATCGTTTCTGAAGACTTCTTCTTCCTCATGTAAATATAAGATGTGAGTATCTGAGTACCTAAAATGTGTTTTGTCCCACTCCACATAACCCTTCTACGATATTTACAGAGGATCCGAAAGTCATGGATATTTAAATTGATATGTAATAATTATACTGAAGCAGGAATCAGTACCCTCTCTGGACCATATGCAACGATTTAAGACTAGTGAGACAAGTCTCACTTATACATGCCAAAGAAAAAACTGGGTTTCACTCCTGCCTCAGTTTTCAACTGACCCATAATCCCGGCAATTTCTTCAGTAAATGTTCAAAATAATCGCTCATGCACATCCTACATAAAAAATGAAGTATGTGATTTCAAGCTTGAGGTTTGCACTTCACAATAGTGTCAACATTTAGTGAAGAGAATGCCGATTTTATGGGTAAGTTGAAAATAAGGCAGGAGTAAAATAATTTTTTTTTGCATGTATAAGTGGGACCTGTCACACTAATTTGAAATTGTTGCATATAGTCCAAAGAGGGTATGGGTTGCTGCGTCAGTATAATAATTCCATATTTACTAAATTATTCATAATTGTCGGATCATCCGTGAAGTGCGACAAAACACACTTTAGGTACTCAAATACTCGCATATTATATTTGCTTGAGAAGGTAGGAGTCTTCAGAAACGATATGAACTTTTCTTTTTCCTTCTCTGATCATTTTTAGCAGAGTTATGACCAATCAAATATTCGGCACCGCCAGAACTTTCAGCGGCGGGTAAGGGTGAACCTGAAATTTGATGTCGGCGTTCAATCACGTTTTCTGAGAAAACGAGCGCATTTCATAAGAAATTACTGGAAGAATTTTTGTGGAAAATTGAATTGTTTTCACCCTGTTGATTTGTTTTTCCGATACATCATATACTTTATTGTCGACAATTTTGAATTCAACCATAATGTCATCTCACTTTTTCTATCGACAATAGAATTCTATGGTACACAGAATCCCACCCCAGGAGGTTTGGACATTTTTTGATATATTGTTTATTATCGAGATTCCCACTAGCAACTTTCAAATTTGACACACTGTATATGTGTGGATTCCAGTCCGAAAAATTAACTCCTATAGCCTGACTCTCCACCCTTGCTCACTTTTTTGAATAACACTAGTGCTTACAATACTTTCATTTGCCAGTTCTAAGAATATCCTTTGAATATCGCAGGGTTTAATTTTGTTGTATATCTGAAGGTGAAAAATAAAACAATAAATGTTAAAAACATACACGAGTAACATAATGACATATTATGTCCATTATGATTCAAAATGCGTGTACAAAGTCCACTCAGATTAACATTACGATGATTCAAGGAGATAAACGTCTGACAAAAATCATCATGATTTATAATATCTAATGAATAATTCAAGAATACAAGTCACAAATTTACCATTTATATGCTTTAATGAAAATCACACGTTTGTGGTTATTCGGAATCATCATCGTCTTTAGGAAATCCACATTGACGTCTGAGGTATACTTATTGCTTCTAGAAAACTTTCGGATCATTAAAACAGGGAAATATGCGGTAGTTCACAAAAACTGGTTGGATTTCTTATGTAAGTCGCACTTTCTTCCGGTGGTATCTGTCACAAGAATGCGATAATGTGAAGTAGGCTACTCAAAGAGACAACAATGGGAAATTTCGTGACTGTGGGAAGTCTCAAGTTCAATGATTGTTATTTTAGAGGTGAAGGCGGTTTTCTCGGAGAAGTTCTGATGAATACCAGATATACTTGTTGTACGTATTTGTGATTGGGCTAACAGTTATTGAGTGACATCGTGTATTGTGAATCACGTATTGTGGTTTTTATTTTCAGAGCACATTTTTTAATTATAAATCAAAGGATGTCATCGGGTTGTTAACGAAAACTATAGAAGATATCTGCTTTGCACCGCTTATCTTATCTTCAACATGCTGCTGCAGATGTTAGAGATGAAGAAACTCCTTCACTATTACAGCTAGACTTCTATAAAGATGTCCTGGACTATACGTATATGAAGCAGTCAGTCATTAAATATATATTTGATAGATAGAAACTTCTCTTTTTATAGTTCGTATTGTAAAGTTTTTACCGTTCATTAAACTCCGTTCATAAGTCGTTTTCTGCACTGTTTCATTGCCCGAATACTCTGGTCAACAGGTTATGGGCCCAGGTATACCAGGAGTGTAAGAAATTCGAGAAACGTTGAAATTCGCAAACATTTTTCCATCGCTTGTGTGTCTTACTATTGTTCAATATGAGTATTTCAAGAATTTCCAGAATTGAACCTCTCAGTAAGGAAAACTATGACACATGGAAGATGCAGATGGAGGCTTTGCTGGTAAAAAACGATGCGTACGTCAGTGGTGATTGTCCAAAACCAATACTGGTGATGAATGATGATAATTCTAAAAAGGAGTTAGAAACATGGACGAAGAACGATAACAAAGCTAAATCGGATATAATACTATTGATTAGTCCCGCAGAATTGAAGCAAATCAAGGGTTGTGCTACCTCGCGCGATGTCTGGAAAAAGTTGGAGAATATTTATCAATCCAAAGGACCTGCTAGGAAAGCTACGCTTCTAAAACAGCTTACCTTGCAACGAATGTTGCGAGAACACATCAGCAAATTTTTCGATACAGTGGATAAGTTGAGTTGAATGAAATGGAAGTGGAAATAAACCCCGACTTACTGGCTATCATGTTATTATACAGTTTGCCGTCCAGTTTTGAGAATTTTCGATGTGCGACAGAGTCAAGGGATGAACTACCTACTCCAAAAATCCTTCGCATCAAAATTATCGAAGAGAGTGACGCTCGTAAAAATGATGCACGAACTGGAGTGCAAAATGCCATGTTTGCTAAAAAGAAACATAATAATTGGAGACACCTAAACAATTCGAGACACCAAAACAATTCAGTGGATGAAAAACCCGGAACCAGTAAAAATGTTAATGCGAATGATACTTTCAAGTATCGATGCCATCGGTGTAAACATTTGGGCCATAAATCTTCGGAATGCAAACGTAGACGTGAAAATGCCCAACCTTTTGCTAAATGTGCCGAAAATGTGTCTTTATGTGTGTCAGACGTTTTCAAGTTAGTTCACCAGATTACAAACAAAAATGGTGCATAGAGAGTGGCGCAAGTTCGCATTTGTGCAATGAACTTCAAAAATTTTCTGATATGACCGAAGCTGCCAAAGAAGCCATATACTTACGAAGACTTTTATTCGAATTAGACTTCAAAAACTTGGAAAATGTCACAGTTTACAACGACAATCGTAGCGCTATAATGCTTGCACAAAATCCCACTTTCCATGCAAGGAGCAAGCATATAGACATACGACATCACTTTATTCGTGAAGCAATCAGAGAAAAACAAATGCAATTGCTTCATACTTCTACTGAACAAATGGTCGCCGATATATTAACTAAAAGTTTACCTCGACCGAAGCACCACATTTGTGTAGAAATGTTAGGCCTGGGAGTCTCAATGAAAATGTTGCCGTGTCTCGAGGGGAAGTGTTAGAGATGACGAACCTCCTTCACTATTACAGCTAGACACGACTTCTATAAAGATGTCCTGGACTATACGTATATGAAGCAGTCAGTCATTAAATATATATTTTCCGTCGACCGTTCATTTATGATGTTTTTTAACGCACTCAAAATCGTTGATTAATGACCCCTGTTAATGAATGATTTTCTATTAATCTACGATTTGCTTATATGCAAATTGTTCTAATACATTTTAGATTGGTTAGTACTATCTGTCATTATTTATTTGTCAATTTCTAAATAAAATTTCAGAGAATCTTCAATACACCAGTAGTTGTCACGTAAAATTACATGAGTCTCGTGGCGTAATGGTAAAGTTGGGCAGACAGCTTACAGAAGTCCAAAGTTTTTTTTGTTTTTTTTTTCAATTTCAATTTGAAAAAATAAAATAAAACTACCACGAAGGAAAATTAAACTGTCTTTCAGTTAATATAAATAGGAAATAGGGATTGTTTTTTATCGTATCGTTAAATAAATAAACGTTGAAAGTAAGATATATCTATTTTTGAAAACTACGGTCGACGGAAAAGTTTTGTAACAAACTCGTGAATTAAAATGGCGATTAACAATCTCAAACATTAATATATCTCAATTGTTAATCGCCTTTATTAATGCACTTGTTCGTTAAATAACCATTGATAGATAGAAACTTCACTTTTTATAGTTCGTATTGTAAAGTTTTTACCGTTCATTAAACTCCGTTCATAAGTCGTTTTCTGCACTGTTTCATTGCCCGAATACTCTGGTCAACAGCAGATGCCAAGCAGGTTTCACAACCTAAAACAGATAACAATTAATCATTTTGTGAGAAACAAGATGTGCTGCCCTACCTGAACGAAGCTTATTGCCATAATCCTATACGATAGGAATAATTGGGTCGAAAATCCATCAGAAAACAACTTTCCTGGCTAATACCACGACGAACGTTGAATTACATAAAATGAATTTCCGTGTAGAGTTCCTACAAGGATGTCTCCGCAATTGCTAGTTGCATGGAAATGTTCATTGAAACATTTGGACCACCTATAGATCGGTTCTTGCCCTCATCAGTATAGGGTAGGTCTCCGCAGACAATAACTAATGTCTGCAACAAATGGTTCAACAAACTTTCCATGTCAAGGCAAAATCTGAGACATCGCCTCCAATCTGCATCGTTCACAATAAGCTTGGCAAGAGGGAAACAAGATATCCTGCCCTACCAGGACGACGCTTATTACCATAATCCAATACAATAGGAATAATTGGGTCGAAAATCCATCAGAAAACAACTACTTTCCTGGCTAATACCACGACGAACGTTGAATTACATCCTATGAATTTCCGTGCATAGTTGCTATAAGGATGTCTCTGACAGGTGAAACAAAATAATATTGTGTTTTCTAATCTAAGTATTCATGACTTTGTTTATTTTCTGTTGTTTCATATGAGAAAATGATGTTTTGTTTAGACGATGGAAACTATGTATAAAATTTTTCATTTAAAAAAAAACAAAAGTCAGACAGTAAAATTTATTTTCCACCGAAATTATCAAACAATAAAAGCTTGTGAGTAAAATATTTAGCAAATCGGTTCAGCCGTTTTCCACAGGTGCGATTTCCAACGAAAAGCATTTTTATTCATGTATAGGCCATAAGTATTTTCCATAGAAATTTATCTGTGGAAGTTTCCAAAAAATAATTCCAAAGTACTTACTCGTACTCAACGTTTCTATTTCAAAATTATTGGAAAAGCTAACGGGAACAAAAATCCCCAAGATATATCGAATATACCGTATAAAAACTATAAATTACATAAATCCGATTGTGCATAGGTGCGTAGCATGGGTTTGTTTACATTCCTAACGATTTCACTATCAGTCATTAGGTGTCCATTATGTAGGTTATTGCCATTACAGAAGTAAAAATCAGTACGTGTGAGTTATCCGTGACGAGCGGGTTATTGATTGGTTTGGTCTCAGGGTCGAGGTCGGGACAGATTTTTCTGTTAATTAATAGTGAACGCGACGAACCAAGTGGCCCACTTTTCATCGAAATGTAAGGGGGATGGACTACCATGCTGTTAAGGAGTGATTTCAAGAAAGAATAAACTTAAAATTCGCCTCTTTCCAATCCAGTAACGACAGACAAACTCGAGCAAAAAGTGAAGAATGAATTGTAGCACTCTGAAACTCGGCACATGACATCTCGACATCATGTTTCATTAGAAAAAAAATTGTTTACCAAAAATTCAGGGGTGGAACCTAAAAAATGTTTCATTAAAAAAAAAATATAATTTTTTTTGTTGTTATTTCAGAAAATATAAGATTTATCAAAAAACGATTTCGATAGGTTGAGAGATAATTCAATTCTCCACAAGAATGATTTCAGTAATACTTTATGAAATACGCTCGTTTTCTCAGAAAACGTGGTTTAACGCCGACGTCATTTTTCATGCTCGCGCCACTGGAAGTTCAGGTAGGGCCGAAGATTTGTCATAACTTTGCGAAAAATTATAGTAGAAGAAAAAGAAAAAGTACATATCTTTCCTGAAGACTTCTACTTCCTCATGCAAATGTTGCAATGTATAGTATATGTTTTATTGACGCCTATTGTCTTTTGTTGTTTTAAATTACAAATTAACCCCTTTTGAACTTTGAATTAACCCCTTCGAACTTATTCTTAGTTGTAATTTGTATGTCAGGGCCTTATGATGTTATTTTAATTATAATTTTGAATTGTAATTTATACTTTAAATGGGCTTGCCCGTAAATAAATAAATAAATAAATAACAGTGAGTATTTGACTACCTAAAATGTGTTTTGTCCCACTTCACATAATCCTTCTACGATATTTTCGGAGGATCCGAAAGTCATGGATATTTTAGTTGATATGAAATAATTATACTGAAGCAGGAATCAGTACTCTCTTTGGACCACATGCAACGATTTACATGCCAAAGAAAAAAGTGGGTTTTACTCCTGCCTCAGTTTTCAACTCACCCATAATCCCGGCAATTTCTTCAGTAAATGGTGAAAATAATCGCTTATACACATCCTACATAAAAATTTAATTATGTTATTTCCAGCTTGAGGGTTGCACTTCACAATAGTATTATTAACATATATATATATGCAGGATATGAATAAGCGATTATTTTCAACATTTAGTGAAGAAAATGCAGATTTTAAGTTGAAAATGAGGCAGGAGTAAAACAAAGTTTTTTTTTTCGGTATGTATAAGTGGGACCTGTCACACTACTTTAAAATTGTTGCATATAGTCCAAAGAGGAGATGGGTTGCTGCTTCAGCATAATAATTCCATATTTACTAAATTATTTATGATTTTCGGATCATCCGCAAACATCTCCGTGAAGTGCGACAAAACACATTTTAGGTACTCAAGTACTCAAATACTCGCATATTATATTTGAATGAGAAGGTAGGTGTACTCAGAAACTATATGAACTTTTGATTTTTCTTCTCCGATCATTTTTAGCAGAGTTCTTACCAATCAAATATTCGGCTCCGCCAGAACTTTCAGCGGCGAGTAAGGGTGAATCTGAATTCAATCACGTTTTCTGAGAAAACGAGCGCATTTCATAAGAAATCACTAGGAATATTTTTTGTGGAAAATTGAATTGTTTTTCATCCTGTTGAGTAGTTTTTTCGATAAATCATATACTTTCCAAGATATATGTGTATTCGATTTAATTGCAAGAGACTCCATAAAGCCTCCCTGACGAGTGGTAGACCACGAAACAGCTGTCGGTGGATGGTGGACCTCTTGTGAATTAAATATATGTTCCACCCCTGAAATTTTGGTAAACAATATTTTTTTTTCGTGTTTATCATGGTTCCAACTACTATCACACCAAGTTGGGTGGTGCTACAATTGATTCTTGTCTCAAAACCCAATCGATCTGGATTATATTGGACAATTCTATAACACATTTCAATAAACAAGTTCAAAATATAGTAGTTATGTATAAGTGTTTTGAGCCCGTATGACACGGTTCAGTTTTTCACTCATAAGTCATAAAATGGCTTCACTGCTCACAAGGGATTTAGATATATTATATTATATTATAATATATCATATTATATTATATTATATTTATATCATACTATTTTTTTGTTGTTATTACGAATCTCCCAGGTTCTCGTACATCATATTATCTAATATCAATTATTATTAATGGAGAAAAAGACCAATTATCGTCGACAGAAAGGAAAATTGCATTAAAGTTTGGAATATTATTTCATCTTATACGTGACTTTGAGGTGCCTACTTACTCAACGATCGTAAAAAATCTTAGTTATGACTTGTCCGATAGAAAGTTCATTTCACCATTGAGTTTGTCAAGTGCAAAGATACTTAAAATTACAATGTCATTAGATATGTTATAATCTGATAATGGCCGATATTGCGATATCGTCATAATAATCGAAGAAACATAAAACTTCTTCCCGGAGGGTTCTTACAAATCCGATACGATTATCTTTAATTCATGCCGCTAGTACATACTTAGTTCGTTATGTCTGAGATAAATTTACTGTCAAGAAAATTAGGTAGTGTGACACAATAGGTGCGTTAATAATGTATTAACTCACTTCTCACTTGAGTGGGAATTTAACATTTTCAGCTATGTTTATTTTACTGTACAAAATTTCATCTTCATTCTCCAGGAAGGTTCTTTCTTCACCTAAGGATGTTAAAATAAATTGACGATTCGTTGTCTTTCGAAAAATAGAGTTTTTTCCCATTTAAGACCTCAATTCCCAAAAAAACACTTCAGTTATATGTTACAGAAGTATGGTTTCTCTGACTCAGTTCAAAACAACATTATTAGTTGATAAAAATCCAAGTGAAAACAATTTCGCAATCATTGGTCCACATGTATGCGTTACGCCCGGGGCCACCTCAAGGTTCAAAGTCACGTTGAGTTTTTGATTTTTGAATGGCTTATACCTTGGCCGCATAGTGATAAAATTCAAGCAGGGGTGTCAACCGAATCAAATGATGACGGTGAAAGGTAGAACACCTTTTACATTTGAGCTCCGGGTCCTTTTCCTTGGACTCCATTGCCATGATCTGGTTCATAATTTAGGTATTGAAGACAATTCAGGAGAAAATATTACAAAGAAGCTTTGGCTCGCGACTTCGGCTGCGTAGTATTTCGAATAGTCTAATTTTTTTCTCCGAGCTTTCACAGTAACTACTTAATAATAATCAAATTGACACTGATTTTATTTATTTTTAATTGTATGAGTCGTAGTGTGTATATATATATCTGTTGTTCTGTATAATTGTTAAAAGTTAATTTTTAACTTATTAATTTATTTTTGTATTTTAGGCACATTTGCAATTTTTTATAATTTATTTGTTTGACATATCTCGAGTTTGTGAATTGAAGCATGAATCATGAGTTTACGCAATTTATTTATTTATTCAAGTGTCTAAAATGAAAGTTTTATTGCTGATGCATCAAAAATAAAAAATCGCACACAAATGTTTATCCCCCAGTCCACCCCTTTTAGGGTGTTATTTCCAAAAACTCTGAAATATGTGATGATTTATTTTCAATCAAGTAGGTGAAATAAAAGTTTTGTGGCTCCAGCTTCAAACCTAACAAAAATTACAAATTTTCATCACACATTCAGCCCCTTTAAGGGTGGAATTTCTGAAGAAAATATAAGTTTCATGCCTATAACTTCCAAAATAACAAAACTCCCATACAAACTTTCAGACCCCATTTCTGTCCTCTAAGGGATAATTCCCAGTATAAAAACTATCCTATATCCTTTTCGGGATATCAAACTATATCCGTACCAAATTTCATTTAAATCGGTTTGGCGAAAAATGCGAAAAATGCTAGTATGTAACTATTCTGGGGGGGGTAATTACTCCCATTACCCCCCATATCGACGCCCTTGCACTCTATACTAATATCCATACTGTATGGATATTAGTATGGAATATAGCATATTATGGATATTAGTAAGGATATGGATTGTCGAGAAGAACAATGTTCATGCCAGATTAGATTCCCAGAAACAGAAAAGTTTTCCATTGACGTAAAATATACAGAGTGTTTCATAATTGACTATCTTCATGGTAGTACGACTGAAAGTTCATCAGAATACTTTGAAGAAAAAGGAAATTACTCAAGCTGTTCGCAGAATAATTCCAAAAAATAAGTTTCAGTTGATACGTAGAAATGATTGGAGATTTTAACCAAAAAAGACGACTGCTAGACCTGGAGACCAAACAGAAAGAAAACGAAGTAAACTTTAAGATTTTCATTTTTAGTTCAGTGATGTTGAAAACTGATTGATGCAGAGAGCACTTCTCCAGGAAAACTTTTGAAATACTGTCTAGTAAAATTATCATACAGTGTATCCGATTTTGAGCAGCACTACCTTGATAAAAAAATGTTTTTTTCAACATGTAGTACTCAATGAAATCTACATGTCTGAATATTCAATTATCTTGTCGCACTTCATTACGGCTAACTATGATCAATAATTGATATACAAGGCGTTTTTTATCAAGAATAAACTGCCCTTGTAGAGAAAAAATTTAAAATGTCCCTTAATCATCACCTATTCAGTAAATTTTTCTGCACGTATCATATTCAGAGTATTATTCACAGTATAAATTAATTGTTTCATTTCTTGGATACTTAAATCGAATTTTTATGTTTTCTTCTTTAGAGTAAAAATTTCTTGAATTCTGGATGGAAAATGATATCATTATATTAACTTTCACTGGTCCCAAAGAAATTTAGTGATCCAATAACTATTTTTCCAATTCTGCGAAATGCCCAGAGGGTTGACAAAACTGATGATAAAGCCTGCCGTGGAAACAAAACCCTTCATATATATTTCTCCAACTCTCTCTAGCTAAGATCTCCTAAATAAAATTGCCAGTATAAGTAGAATCGGGCTAAATTAAAACGAAAGGAGACGCGGGCGACAAGAAAATGGAATTAGAAGAATTTCTGATTAATTCAATTATAATTCGACAAATGGTCTGTCTGTCGATCTCGGCATACCAAAGTCTAAAATTTGAAGGTATTCAAAAAATTAAAAAGTCATTCCATTCGAACCAAAATTTTAATCACAGATGCGGCACCATTCTCGACAGCGACAGGACAGCGAGGTTTCCTTTCCCGTTATTGAAGCACCAAATACCCAGACTGAAAAAAAAGATTGTACAATTTTTTTCGAAGGCATCCAGAATTCATGAGTTTCCTTGAAATTTTTGAACATTCAGAAGAAAATTATTAGCTCGTAATAGCCCAGTTTATTCACTGGTCGCCGGATCTGACTCCTTTTGATTTTTTGTGGGGTACCTTGGAACAGGAAGTGTATAGGTCTACCACTAGCAGCAGAGCGGAACTGCAAGAAAAAATTTCGCAAACCCCCAAACCTTTAAAGAAGGTGGCAACAAATAACATAAGATTTTTCACATGCATAAAAAGTAATGGAGAATAATTACGTATTATAATGAATATTGTATATTAAAAATAGTATATTGTACAAAAAGTGTACGCTATACTTTTTCGACGACCATCTGAATCACAAACAAATCTTTAACATTTTCAATAACACTTTTTATCATAAACTTTCCTGCCGTCATGATTCCCATAATATATACACCTAAAAGAGGATTTCATAGAAGAAAAAAAAAGTGGTTTATATGGGATTCGAACCCTCAGCCCCTCTATCCAAATCCCCACTGTTCGTTCACTTATCAATCGCGGCTACTAGCCCACATGATAATATGATGATATTAACTGCTATAGAACTTCCTGTCATCAACTATTCGAAAATATAGATTTCGATTGTCATTAATCTTTATATTGAAATTAGCGGTGTCATTGTCAAATCATCCTCACTATTACTACTCATTTTCGATTACTTATTTTTTTAAACGAATTCTGCAAATACTGATGTGAAATAGCAAATTATTACAACGTTAAAAAACTTGATTCGATCTTATATATCCTGTACTGAAATGATCATTACAGTACAGTTTGCGATGTAGAAATGAAAAAGTGTTTACAATCGGCCTACTTCCTTGATCAATAAAGCGCATAAAATGGAAATGTTTCCATGTGGTCGTTAAAAAAAAATTATTCGGTTCACCATTTTTCATTATTTCCTTTCATTAATTGTAATATAGTCATAGGATCTACCAAATTGTATGATGATTTGGATTCGTATCAGAAACTGTTATACAAGCAATTTGCCCGTGAATTGTTGACAATTTGAAACACCTTGTATAGTTCCGGAGATTAGACAAGAGAATAAATGTGTAGGTCAAATCTTGTAAGTAAATTTTAACCTATTTCTGGTCGAATGATTAACTTGAAATTTGTCAAGTGTTCATGATTCCGATGACAATGCTTTCTGAAATTTTTGTTGGAGAAAAAAACAAAATGCAGGCTCCAAGATGGCGGAAGAGATTCGTAATTATGATCTGATTCCATTCAAAATTGGAATGAGGTGGTTCTTGAGGTCGGAGATGATGAGTTTCGTAATTATGGTTTAATTCTCTTCAAAATTGGTATGTGGGGGTATTTGGGGTCGAAGATCATGGATGTTCCATTAAAATTCATCCATTGAAGATGGCGACTCCAGGATGGCGGACGAGTTCGTATTCAGATGGCTTATTCATTGAAGAGCTAAATAGCTCAAAACTCACAGATAGCGGGCTTTGTAATAACCATGCTTCATAAGAAATCCATAAATCAATGCGTAAAATAAGCTCTTTAAAGGCAAGCTGAAAAGTAAGAAAATACAGTAACAGTTACAGATAGAACTGCTTGCTGTATATGATTGAGAGCTTGTATTTGAAAAGATTATTTTTGATTATTTTATTAACACGATGATTTTTGTGGATTTTCTTACTATGTGGAAAATAAGCGTATATTTGATCCGGGAAATATATATGATTATTATTATTATTGTCGTTGAAGTGGTGCAGGCGCCTAGCATAATCGGCGTCATAAAAAAGGAGCGACTTATGCTTTAGTCATAAACGTACAGTCTGAGGTTGTCAGTGACATTGAAATAATCTATACGAAAAAAAAAATGGATAGTAATGCAGTTAGTCGTTCGATTGGCCAATAGATCACTTTCACTAGAGACATAATTGAAAATGATTGTACCTACTGCGTACTATTTAATCTTACGAGGGTGTTTCGATATATTTTGATGTAATCGGAGTTAACATATCATGCGAACCCTTCGAATGCTTACTAGTCCGCAAGCCCTCGTACAAAATCTTAAGTGATAACCAGCAAGTTGTAACTTTGTATACTGTTTAAGTATGCCGAGTCCGCCAAGATCTCGCAGAGAGGTAACCTTGACAGTGGTAAGTTTTCCTTTGGCTTTCTGAAAACCATGTCAATTTCGCATTTATATGTAAGGTAATGACCAGCATTTAGTTTTTAAGTTAAAGTGAAAGAAATTCACTAGAGTAATCTAAAAAAAATTGTCCGACGAAAAGGTTCGGTCCTTCCAGTAAACGTGTCGATTTCACGACTTGTAAGTTGGCGACAGGCAGCAATCTGAGTTTTCTAGTAGCATACAATAATTAAATGAGATTTTTAATGGCATCATTGTCCGACAAAATTAATGAGGATCTTCAGCAGTCCGACACTCCAAAGATGTCGATTTGACGACAACAATGTTGGTGATAACCAGCTGTCAGACAAAAGTGGCAATTGAAAAAAATATATAATACTTATCGGAAGTATCGATTGTCCGACTGTTTTGCCTGATGTCCGACAGAAAATGTTGAAATTTTTAAATTTCAATATTTCTAGCGATAGTTTTAAAAATTATTTAAAAATACAATGTTGGTTCACAGTTTATTTCTTCACAAGGAAGATAATCAAACAAAAGTTTTCATAAAAAATAAAAAGAATCATTCATCATCTCCTTCTTTAGTAGATTCTTCGCTCGCACTGAAAAAATCACTTTCATCGTTTGTCTCGGATGCTGATGCACTGGCAGAGTTTGAATTTATGGATTGTGACAAAAAATCCATCATCTCCGACCTCAAAAACCACCTCATTCCAATTTTGAATGGAATTAGACCATAATTACAAACCTCTTCCGCCATTCTCTAACAAAAATTCCAGAAGGCATTGTCACGGAATCATGAATCTTGTGAGTGTGTTCAAAAACCCTGAGGCAACTCAGCAGCAGCAGAGGATAGATTCCTGGTCAACATCCCAATGGGCACAATGACGTTGAAATAACGTTGTGAAATGGCTGAAAACCGAACGTTTTTTCAACGAAAAAATGTCGCGTGTAATAACTTTATATTAAACCAATTGCTTACGAATTATAGTTTTATTGCCGTTTTCAATGAGGTTTTTTTGAACGTCGAATAAATCGCATAAAGCGAGTTTGATTAACAATTCTTTTTGAATTAACACAACGATTGTTAAACGTATATTTAACGAGTTGTTGAGGAAGTAACTTTGAAAACACATCTTTATTCGTATTCTTTCAACGTTGAAGATTACACTAAATTACTGTCGTTGAAATTTTCAACCAGAAACGTTTATTTAACCAATGCCACTTTTATAACACGTTTGAAAAACGTATGTGTGCCCATTGGGATGTACGGCTACACAAGAAAGGCTGAACCATCGATAAACCGTCTGAGATACATCAATTATGAGAAAGCAACTTTCAAAACATCATCAAAAATAGCTGCATTACCACCATCAGCTGCTACAACCACACAGCTCAGTTTTAGGCTGTATCACAAAGTGCAGCAATGGCTGGGGTTTGAGAAAAATGCCAAATTGGTGTTGGAAATGAGCAACATATGCCTGGAACCGTCACTTCTCTACAAGCCCCTGCTTCTCCTGAACCGTTTCGTCTGGTGTCATGCAAATGCGTGAAAACCTGCTCAAAAAAAATTGTTGCAAAAAAGCAGGCCTATTAGATTTAGATTGCACCAATCTGTGCATCAACTGTGATGGGTCTTGCAACACCGTGACAATCTAAACAGATTTATTTATTTATTTATATATAGAAAACATACAGGATTAACCTAATTACATGTTTCCTTACTATACTAAGTGATTTTAATTAGAACTAAGATAAACATAGATTGAAAAAGAACAAAAATGAGAATATAGAATATGAAAGATACATCATTACCTATACGTGAGTAAACAAATTGACACTTTTTGAATAAGTTGAACACGACTACGAGTATATTAGAGAGTGCAGAAATTTTTCGAAAATGGGAGTATATTAGAATTGTATTTGTTCAATTAACGATTGATACACAAGACAATTCATTTTTGAAAATCCGAAGGGGAATATCAAAAAAACCAAGTTTCATGCTTCCGGCATATCTGTTACATAGCGAGAGCATGTCACCAACAAGAGAAGTTTCTTTGGAAATCTGGAAGAGAGTCGGTTTAGGGCGAAGTCCAGGAGCAGGAATATCTCGCAAATCTCGCAAATACACTTGAGGACGGACTATTCGACGTCGAAGTACAGAACGAAGGGTGCGTCATCTAATCTCCGGTTGTTGAGACCATCGAAGGGAGTGTGGACAAGGAGGACGAAGGTATGTAACATTTGTAGCGCAGTGGTCGAGGTGTTAGAGTGTTTGCTCCCACCCAGGTGGCACGGGTTCGATCCCCACCGCCATCACGGAGCTAAAGTGGTTCAGAATCCACTTTTTAACTTCCTCTCTGAGATATAGGCCAAAAACTGAAAAATGTAATAAAATTTGGGCAATCGAAACTATAGCAAATATTTCTTGTGAGAAATTTAATATACCTAGCTTATAAGGGACGATCTAGAATTAAAATCGGCTAGACTGATATATGTACCTCTATATACAGTGCGGCTTTTAATAGACCCCCCCCTGTTAACTTTTGAACGGTTCGACATAGAAACATGAATAAAAAATGGTTTCGAGAGTTTCACCAATACTACTTTTTGAAATAAAAAAATATGGTGATTGTTGAATAGGGGGTAGCCGATCAACTCACAATTTTTAAATAGCGTGGAGGGTGGTCAAGTGGTACATCGTTCAAAAGAGAATTCAATTATCTTTACAACCATCTAAATATTTTTGCTTAATGCATTTCGAAATTTTTAAGTTAAAGTGCCCCCTACGCCATCTATCGAGTAATTGCAATGGTGTTTCTCTCAAAGAGTAGTATCGGTAGTACCCTTCAAACAATTTTTGGTTTCATTGTTCCACATCAAACTGTTCAAATTTATCTAGGTATGAGCAGTATTCAGATCCGCATTTATATTTGATATTTAGAATTTGAATTGCAAAAAAAAAATATTAACGAAATAAAAAAAAAATGGAAGGTTGTAAAGAGAATGGAATTTTCTCGACGATGTGCCACTTGACCCCCCATGCCATTTAAAAATGTTGCCCTGTAAGGCAATCAACTTTTTTTTTTATTTTAAAATAATTAATAATAATAATAATTTTAGTCTTGGTGAAACCCTCGAAATTTTTTTTTTCATGTTTCTACGTCGAACCGTTCAAAAGCTAACAGGGGGGGACTATTAAAAGCCGCACTGTATATGTTCTCCAAAGCCTCCCCCCGTGTTTTTCTAATTATCCTTTACAGGTGAGTTTCTTTGACCATGATGTAAGCATTCGCAGTTAGTAGTTTTCAAAAGTAACACAAAAGAAATAGAAAAAAGTATTTAATTCTGCTTTGTGGTAAAGGGTTGGGTATCATTTCTGTATGTAATTGTTCAATAAAACATTCACCAACACACTAGCAGTAAATCAATCTATAATCAAGGTTCACTGAATCATACACTTTTTGTGTTGCATTGAAAATAATGCATTTCTTGCAAAAAAGCACCGCCCACATACAATCGAAATTATTAGTTGATAATTGAAAACCTTGATAACAATTTGAAATGTAGCAAAAATCCGAATCGTCTGTTCTCCTGTCCGCAGGAGTCCTTTCAACAAGATCAACAAAAACAAATTTACCTAGGTTTTTCTCTATCGACCTCATTTATAAAGTCGAAGGTTAGATTCTAATTAATATTAAAATTTATCTATTTCCTTATATCTCGACGATAGACTTCCCATAAAGAATATTCGACGTAGTTCCTGAGATGCTCATTGACCTAGAAGTGTTACTTTTTCTTTCGAACTCGCAGGTATATGACACAAGGGCAAGGCTGGACAGTTACTTCTGAATGCCCGATATTTCCGATTCGCGTGTGGGGACAATTAACACCGCGGTTTCTCGTGGCAGGGAAAAACCACGGCGAAACTTGCGCCTTTTAGCATTTTAGTTCATACGGCAAGCAAAATGAAATAAGAAATAAAATAAAATATTAAAAAAAACTATACAACATACAAGATTAAAATAAGAGACGTAAATGTAACAAAATTACAAATGATTGGCAGCTTCTCATTCAATACATTAGGAAACTCAGCTCTATAAACACTTTGTTTATGGTGTAGGAACACCCCGCGGCGAGGGGGGCGCAAGGACACCAAAAACATTTTGCACGAAATTATATTGAGAGCTCAAAATAAAATGAATACAATGATATTTTTCCATCGCGTTTAAATTTGAAAACTGTTCTCGCTCTTTTGCTGTCAATTCTATTGGCACGATGCCGCAGGCACGGAAATAAAAATTTACATAATAGGTATGTCACATTGGAAAAGAAGATTTCATCTGGAACTCCCTGCCTATACGCCCTTTTCTGAAAGACTAAAACAGCAGGTCTTTCAATGTGTCCAACTTTTACACTAAAACTATGAAAAGACCTGAATATGAAAAAAATAATAGTTTTAAAAAACTAGAGAACACGCTTTACTTCCCATGGATGAAAAAGTAAAAAATAATTGACAATTTAATTTCTAAAATGTAAAAAAAGCGTGGGTGCTTTCGATCTATATTCTCATATTTTTTAGTTTAATTTAACAACACAGAACGTTCAAGAACTCAAGAGAACTTCATCAAGCACGCTTTTTTTACATTTGAGAAATTAAATTGTCAATTATTTTTTACTTTTCAGTCCATGGGAAGTAAAGCGTGTTCTTAAACTATAATTTTTTTTTACTAAAAAATCGAAATCTCCGACCCCGAAAACCATACCAATTTTGAATCGAATCTGACCATAATCACAATACTCGTCCATCATCTTGGGCCGCCATCTTGAATTCATAAACTTTTACGAAAAATTCCTGATCTCTGACCCCAAAAATCCTCACAGACTAATTTTGAATCGAATCAGACCATAATGACATCTTGGAGCCGCCATCTTTAATTTATGAATTTTGACAGAAAATTCGAAATATACGACCTAAAAAAACCTCACATACCAATTTTGAATAGAATCTGACCATAGTCACAAATCTCGTCCGCCATATTGGAGCCGCCATTTTGAATTCATGAAATTTGATTAAAAAAATCATAATCTCTGACTCCGAAAACTCTTATATACCAATTTTGAATGGAATCGGACCATTATCACAAATTTCGTCCGCCATCTTGGAGCCGCCATTTGGAATTCATGAAATTTGATTAAAAAAATCATAATCTCTGACTCCGAAAACACTTATATACCAATTTTGAATGGAATCGGACCATTATCACAAATCTCGTCCGCCATCTTAGAGCCGCCATTTTGTTTTTTTTTATAACAACAAAAATGTCATATTGCATTGTCACCGGAACTATGAACACCTGCCAAATTTCAAATCATTCGGACATCTGAAAATGGGTGAAAATCACGCCCTAAGGAGTCAGTTACAAACATACAAGTGAAGCTAATACAGAGTGGTCCAACGAAAAGTATGCACCTAGCTTTTATCCTTTTTGTGGAATTGCAAGCAAAAATGCTCGGACACATGGAGTTTGTTTTTGAGGGGGACACATTTCAGATATATTTTGCAAATTGTGCCTTCAACCCCTCAGCGACGAGGTGTCACAACCCTAAAATTTTAAATGGAACGTGGGGTCGACTGATATATCATTTGAACGGGCACAAAATTATTTTCCCAATGATACCCTATTTGTTGAAATTTACTGAAGCAGTTAATGCGAAAACGGCTTTAAGAACATGAACCCGATAATGTTGGTATTAATGAAAAATACAAATAAGTTTTGGTTACTAGGAATTAAAACATGTACAAGTAGTACTTAGTACGTTTCAATATTTGTTACTTGTAATAGTGCTTTGTAAAATTAAAAAAAAAACAAGCTGTTAAATTGATTTATTGAAATGTTACTTCAACAAGTGTTCAAATTGTGACCCATTTGCTTCCATACAATAATACAGACTTTGTTCAAATCTATGTCATTTTGTAGCATATCAGGTGTTATGCTTCGGCACTCTGCTATAATCCGTTGGCGAATATCTTCTATGGACTCGGGCTTCGTAGCAAAACATTTATTTTTCAAGTGTCCCCATAGAAAAAAGTCCAAAGGCGATAAATCAGGTGACCAGTCAGGCCATTCCATTGGGCCTCTCCTGCCAATCCACTGTCCGGGGAACCGGTTATCTAAAAATTCTCGTACAGGAACAAAATAGTGTGGAGGTGCTCCATCTTGCTGGAAATGAAGCCGATCAGCATTATGACTTTGGTCATCTTCTATTATTTTTGTGATGAAAGGATCAATTGCGTCTTCAAGCATGTTTAGGTAGATTTCACCATTTAAATTTCCAGAAATGAAAAGTGATCCTATGATATGACTTCCTAATATGCCACACCAGACGTTTATTTTTTGAGGGGCCTGGGAATGAACCTCACGGAATAAATATGGGTTACTGTCATCCCAGTAACGTCAATTATGCCTATTCAAAGCTCCATTCAAATAAAATGTACACTCATCTGTAAAACATATATGCAGTTTTTTTCTTACACTTATCTGCAGTCGTTTTCGACAAAATCACGCAAACGATAAATGGGGAATTTAGTTGTGATAACAAAAAATTATCATTGAAATGTTGCTTTCGGCAAAATAAAGTTATTTAGAAATATGATTGTCGTTATCCTGATTCCTAGTAACCAAAACTGATTTGTATTTTTCATTAATACCAAAATTATCGGGTTAATGTTCTTAAAGCCGTTTTCGCATTAACTGTTAGTAAATTTCAACAAATAGGGTATCATTGGAAAGATAATTTTATGCCCGTTCAAATGATACATCACTCGACCCCACGTTCTATTTAAAATTTTAGGGTTGAAACACCCCCTCGCTAGGGGGTTGAAGACACAAGTTGCAAAATATATCTAAAATGTGTCCCCCTCAAAGGCACACTTCACGTGTCCGAGTATATTTGCTATGAATTCCAAATAAAGGAGAAAAGCTAGGTGCATACTTTTCGTTGGACTACTCTGTATAAAGCGTGTAAAAGAATACACGGAATTTGACTTTGATAAGATGTTCATTTGTGACTAAAAATCCAGAACCTGAACTTTTTAACCTAGTTCCGCATTACACATTTAAAGAATATCTGACGTTCAAAACTTCCAACGATCCATCAGATTTCCAGAAGCATTTTCCAAAAACTAATATCATACATTCACTAAAATCAATATTTATATTAATATTTTTCAAAAAAAAATTCCTCAACTTCCTAATGTTTTCCATCGTCACGAGTGGCCAACAACACATTTCAGCTACGTTCAAATATCATAACAAAATTCATCTGATTGAATAGTATGACATACACGTTTCCACCAAAAATGATATCATTAGAATTGGCTGAGAACCCACAGTCGCGACTTTCAACAATTTTTTCCATATCAGATTTCCAGTAAACTAAATTTTAGCCACAATTGCTTAGGAGATATTTTAGTGTTTCTTCTCAGTCTGAAACCACAATAACAATCAGAAATTAAGTAATCGGATGTGAAGTGATCATATATTTGGGGACAATATATTTTTTTCAATTTCTAGATTGTTATTGAAATAGAAATGTTTCCATTGCCTAATAAAATATACTTAATATTAATAATTATACTCTTTCTCATAAACGTTCATCGTAAATTACTTCAATAGTTTTTATCATCATTACTCCACATAATACTTGTGGTTGAATAAGAAACATTTCCATTTGTCACTGCCACAAAAACTGCAATCCAATGACCGGTATAAAAAATAATATTTCTATGGAAAAACCAGGAAATCCCACTTATAAGTAGCTCAAATCAAGCTGCAAAAATATTCCTACAATCTTATCTTTTCCCAAGTATCACTTAACACAACTCAATGTTCATTTGAAAAAAATTAGATTCTTTGTAATATTTCATAAACAAACCGCAATGTACAGACCCACATCTATTGTTGAAACGATAAATATTCCATTGACTAATAGTTTCAATTCGAGTGGGGTAACACCGGTAGGTGTTTGTGGTTTGGTTTTTTATGTTTAGTTATCAAGAAGGTGTCGGACTGGTGCATTGTCTTGTAATCCTTGAAATCAGCGGTACAAGAGATACTGCCTAGTCATTGTTTGCAAAAAAAGTATGATTTTTGATCAAGAGTAAATTCTTTGTTTGAAAGCGGTTGACAATTTATTAGTGTGAGTAGAATTGTCTATAGAAACAAAGAAAATAAATTCTTTTTTTCTAGACAATGGAAGCCAGAAGAATTCTTCTCACAGTAAATTCTATGTAATCTCTTTTATTATTCACACCCGGCTTTATTTTAAGATCTTTGATAGAATCAACACTAGAATACTTATGAGTTTCTATGAGTCAAGGTACCCTAAAAATATTGAAATCATTGAATATATAATAGGTTAGATATCCTTTTATCATAATCTGATAATAATGAAATGAGTAGTCTTCAGTAGATTGGAACAAAGAAAGAATATGATGGATAATACCATGCAAGGAAAACGAAAACAGCAGGGTTATTCTGAGAGAAGTAGAAATTCTGATAACTAAAACAAATGCATGTGGACAATACCAAATACCAAGTTTTGGTCAAATATCACATTCAACCTTGTCTGACTCCATTACGCGATATCTACAACTTGATATTGAGAACTTCTACGTTGCCCGAAGTGAAAAACTTTATTCCAATCTCATTTTCTTAAGTATTTGAAACAATTATGTATTGTATCCTTTATGGCTCCATCAAAAATGTTAAATCAGATGATCAACAAGGATTTGTAGAAAAAAGTTTTGCCTTACCTACTTAGCGTGCTTATCACAATGTGTTACCGATGCTCTGGATAGAAAACTACAATTCCATTTCTTGACATAATTTTTTGGGTTTATGACCTTCCACAATCTGAAAATGAAAAAAGAAAGTTGAAGGAAACTCCGTGCATTCTTTTATCGAACAACTGCTTCTCAACCAATTCCATCGAAATGGACCGCACCTGGTTACCCCTCCTCAGAGATTAAATAAGAACTAATAGAATGGTGATTGATTGATACCGAACACCCTATGTATCAAGATACCAAATGTCAATCAAAAGAATGTATGACAGATTTCATTTGACTCTGTCAAAGAAAGGTCTTATTACCAAAATCGCAATTCAAAATCAGTTTTCTCAGCGTCTTTCTAAGAAGTTTTGATAACGGAGGCAGATACAGCCTCCGACACGTCAACAGTTTTCAAAAAAAGAGAAGTATTCTTTGTTAATTCGATCTCATTTTTTCAGATAGGCAAATTCAGTGTAGGGTACGTTACTGACAAAAATTAATTTCTTTCAAGACAGCAGTCTTGTGAACGCAGTAACTTATCAGGCAAATTAATTAATTTGCCCTTCTACACTTGTACAGATTTCTTTGGATTAAAAAAAAAAAAAATTTCATTTTCAGATTGTGGAAGGTCATAAACCCAAAAAATTATGTCAAGAACTGGATTTCCTCCACAAAATCAAACTTTTAATCAATATTTACAATTCCATGTTATTTACACTGATTTTTAAAAAGCCAAATTGACTTTCACATATTTTTTCCACATCAATTAGGGTCATTTGGGTTTTCTAATAATTTAATGAACTTCTTGGCATGATTTTTTGGGTTTGTACTTCCACAGTCTGAAAAAAAATGTTAATCCAAAAAAATCTGAACAAGTGTAGAAGGGAAAATTTATTAATTTGCCCGATAAGTTACTGCATTCATAAGACTGCTTGCTGTCTTGAATAAAATTAATTTTTGTCAGTAACGTACCCTTCACTGAATTTTCCTATCTGAAAAAATGAGATCGAATTAACAAAGAATACTTCTCTTTTTTTGAAAAATGTTGACGTTTCGGAGGCTGTATCTGCCTCCGTTATCAGATAGGCAAATTCAGTGTAGGGTACGTTACTGACAAAAATTAATTTAATTCAAGACAGCAAGTCTTATGAACGCAGTAACTTATTGGCAAATTAATTAATTTGCCCTTCTACACTTGTACAGATTTCTTTGAATTAATAGTTTTTTTTTATTTTCAGATTGTGGATCATGTCAAGAATCGGATTCCCTCCACAAAATCAAATCAGAGTATGAAACCTTCCAGTCCCCTTTGTATACCCCTAGTTCCGATGTTCCCCAGGGTTCAAATCTAGGACTACTCCTATTCCTATTATTCATAGATGATTTAGCAAAAAAAATCAACTATTCAAAACTTTTATACGCTGAATTTACAAAAAAAATTCATCCCTCGGCTGTTTGCAATATAATCATTAAAAATCATTAAATTAATTAGATAGTGAGAATGTTATTAAAAAATATCAATCACAAAAATCGTTCATTTCATTGAAGCAAGGTTCGCTTCTCTCGCATTTACTAAAACATTTTGGTTGACGAAAATCTATTTCGCTTGCCAAGCTCTTCAGGGAGTTTGATATGATCGAAAAAACAAGCTCTTCAGAAGCAATTATACTCATCAGGGATGGATATGAGGGAAATATTTCTTCTGTGGTAACACTTTGAAAGTTATTTTTTGACATAGACCTGTCATGGGCATTGCATTTTGATTTTTATCTTGAACGATGGAAAATAGCGACTAAAATTTGTCTTTCAGCTGCAAATGATTCCACAACAGATTTTATGAATATCCTATCCATATTTTCAAACAAAAATCAAAAAAATATCTTTTGATATTCTCGTTCTCATCAAAAATTCAAGGAACTCAATCACATAATTTAATGTGTCACTTTGAGTGATTTCACCTTATTTTTAAATATTTGATTGTATCTTGCACGCTATTGCTAGAACGTTTTTCAGTAACATGTGCAATACTTTTCAACATTCTGAAAAAATAATAATAATAATAATTCTGGTTTCTAAAATCTAATTTGAAATTTAGAGAACTATCAGATTTATTTGTACCATGACTTTGACGATAATGATTAACATATTCTGTGTTGTTGAGAAGGCATAACTTTCTTTCAAGAAAATGGTTTGTTTCAGAACTTTTTTATTTGTTTAAGGTTAATCTCTAACTCTAACACCTTGTATAACTAGGTTGGGGTAGGTTTAAATGTAAGTGGATCTACATCCATCAATTCAATTCAATTTCAATTTATTTTTAATCCATCGAGCTGAATAGCTATAGGACAAGTCGGGTAGTACAAATTTGAATATAAAATTACAGAAAATTGACGCCACAAAACATAACACAATATATATGTAGATAAACTATCACAATGTTGTCAAATCATCTCGGCCCACGGCCTGTTGTGGCTCCTGTACAACGATGTATTATTACAACAAAAGAAATTAATTTCACATGCTATTTATCATTCTCAACACATCACATAAAATTGAATTCGTGGAATTATTCCACAAGAAACTTCACTGGGTTCTTGGGGAATACCCTCTATTATACTACCAATTCTTCAGTCAACCTTGTCTCAGTCGAAGAGTCAAAGCAAACCCTATAATTTGTCTCCTTATAGTGAAAGGAGGATCAGCATACAGTTTCATATTCAATAATATTCAATCGAAAGATATGTGGTATGAAAAACCCAAACAGAAAATTAATTTGTAGTTTTGAATGTTAAAATATATTAAATTGCTTCTTCAACCAAATTACTCATAATGATAAAAATATTTGTTATCCATCGAAAACTTACTATAAAAAATAAATAATAAATAAAGAGATCTTTCTGAAAAGATAAAGAGATGTCAAAATGAAGTTTGATCAAAAAGATCTTTAAGAATTTGTCTATGTGTATTTTTGACTAATTCGCTATTACTTCATTAACACTTCTTATACTGAGGTGGATATCGAAGCAACACAATTAATAAAGAAGATTATTTTTAAAAAATCTGACTTTGTCTATTCCAACTTTATCTTGCAGAACTTTTATTGTAATTGAAAACTTCGTTTCAACTTCCTGCTGAACTTGGTGGTAATCAATTTTTTGGAAAATCTGATCATTGCAGTGGCGTTCCGTACTTCTCCCCAGATTTAAAAATATATTAATGCAGTCCTAATGATTCCCTGAGCTTTAGTGTCCCTTTTGATTTTTTTATCGAAAAAAAGAGCTAGCGAATTTCCAAATTTACCAAACAAATCCTATTTCTTTCGTACTCATATATGAAATTCAACACTTGGTATATCGTATCTGATAATGTCTTAGATGTTGAAAAATCATAAAGAAATTCTTCTTTATTAGACAACGTACAATATTTATTATTTTCAATAACACACCCTGTGTTTCACAAATTGTGGATTCCTCTATTGATGCTGAATCAAATTCATGTATTCAGAAAAACGAGAAAAATGTCTAGCGAACATGCGTCATTTTCATGTGAATTACAATATTTAGTGATATGCAGTGACTGAATCATGAATATTGAGTTTGAGTGGATCACTCAACATAAAGACATCCACTGGATGATTTACAGGGTGCGTAAAAAACTGGGTCCAGAAAGTGGGTGAGAAATCATGAAAATATGATTTTTTCCAGATATATATATATCTCCGTTTTCTCTTCTCATAATTTAATTGTATTATGAACATGATCCCTAATTCTAATTCACTTTCCTATACTCAAAACACATAATTTCGGAGATATTCCATAATACGTAGTACTCAAATCTGCATGAATTTATTTTTTTCCTAGTAAGGTGGCCATATCCACCGACAAATGAAGAATTGAAGTTATATCATCTGAAAAATGCAATATGGTTCGTGTTGGGTATAATAATCAAGATTTCGTTAATTTATTATTATTTATCATGATTTATGGCAAATGAAAAAATATTTTCACATGAACATACAAAATATAAAAAAAAAATAAAAAATGTCATCTCCAGGCAACGCAGACAATATGTTGTCATTGGAAAATGTTTCCCTTTTCAATAAACGGTATCCCCATTTTCATAATTATAAACTCACCTTCAACCTTAAGCTTTTCGACTATGAGAGCAGGTTCACATGGAACTATTCTTGATCAATGATTTGGAGCAGACAGTCCGCAACTATGGCCACCGCGATCTCCAGATTCAGCTCCAATAAATTTTGTCATTTATTATGAGAAGAAAGAAAAGGGTTTCCGCATAAAAAAAATTGATTTTTCATGTTTCTCATTTACATTATGGACCCACTTTTATGCTTACCCTGTTAATTATCCAGTGGTTGTAATTATGGTGAGTGATCCGTTCAGCCTTCAATATTCATGATTCAGTAACTGCATATTACTTATTGAAAATTGTAATTCACATGAAAATGGCGTATTTGTCACTTTTTATAGAAACATTCGGATAACTCAAAAAGGGTTCATTTTTGATGGATATAAAATATGAAACATAGATTTGAACTGGAATCACAAGAGCAATACAAACATTTTGTAGAATACTACCTATTGAAAGTAACAAATATGTCTTCAATGCCGGAAAGGTTAGAGTAACGAAAGTATTTTAGTTGGATTCTCAATATATTAAAATTTTCCGAATCATGCTACTTTTAGTTCTCTTTATACCTATAGATCACGATTACTCATGAAAATATAGCCTGTATCTATATCAGATGTCTTGTAGAACAAAGATAATCTTTGTCCTCGGCTAGGGTAAAACCCAACGCCCCCGTTGATAAAAAACCACCTCATTAGCCACGAATTGAATTCAAATTTTATGTCGCTAGGAAAAATACCTAGTCCCAAAACACCAATCCGCAAATTTCTATTAAAATCATTAACTTTAGTTTCCCAGAAACCGTTTTAAATATCGTCGCATGAAGAATTCTTCAAAGCTTTGAATATTGCCCGAAGAAAGAAATGTGAGTCACCATTTCACAGGTTTGTGATCGGTTCTACACAAATTATGTTTCGATAAGATAGTAATCACGTAACACCTAAGTATGGGGTATTCAAACACATTAACTAATATTATTGACTGAAAGATTGCTTTTTTCCCATTTTCTACTAAGAAAAGAATGGATAATGTTAAATGATGGAAGTGGTACTTTGTTCTCAATAGGAAATATTAATGACAGGAACTGTGTTTATTTTTCAAAATTGAATCCTGGTTATATAGAATGCTTAACAAAGAAGAAAGAAAGGCAGAAGGAAATCAAGAATATTAATTGTCAAAATTACTATTTTTTGTTTTGAAAGCCGTCGTTTTTGGAACCGTTTCCTAATGTTTCGATAGCGACAATGTTTCGTTAGCGACAATTTTTTCTATCCATATTTGATATTTCACCGATGACTCGAGGTTTTTTATTCCGCGAGTTGTATTTATGCTTCATCAGGTAGTTCATTGATTACAGTTTCTTGGTTTCTTGTCACTGCGTTGTTATTTTTTGATAACAAAATGTTTTTACCTGATGTCATTTAATTCTTCTTAGTTTTCCTTCCCTCTCATTTTTAATAATGGGATTGCAGATCCAATTTAGGTCCAGAGTCTCTTCTGTTCTATTGAAATTCTTCGTGTGCTTGTGGATCTGTACATCTGTTATTTCTGTCATGTTTACCTTCGGAAGTCCGTAGAGCCTCCTGTTCTGATAATGCTTTCCTGAACAGTTTCCACAAACGATGATGATTTTATGAGATTTTTCGTTTTCCGCAACCTTGATTGTGTTGGGTCTCTTTTTAGCCTGCAGTAACCAGACGAGTCGAGAAGTGCTTCAATTTTACTCTTGTATTCTTCCGTTTTCAGAAGAACCGTGACATTTCGCTTGTCAGATGGTAGAATTATGATACCCTCATCAAAGGCTTCTTTCATCGTGCCTGGCTTCAAATAATCGGTGCTTCAATCCTAATTTCTTCCGATTCATCATCTGGTAGATTTCTGATTGCTGCTTTCTCATTCGGTATCTGACGCGGAATGATCGAGAAGTTTCCAAATCTTGCTAACACCGTGAGGACTCGGTCCGTTCGGTTTACGACTACTCTGGACATGTCTAGACAAAGGGGGCTCTTGAACTTTGAGTACTATAAAATTTGTCTTGTACTTGTACTTCCCTTTGTAGTTTTCTCTCACCCTTCATCGTACATTTCTCATGTTTGAGTAGGACATGTCATCCAGTTTGTTCCAGTCTTCAGGTTCCATTTTGTTACTGAGCTCCAGGAGCAGTTTCATTATGACAGTGTCCATCTCTGCCAGCTGATTCCCTTTATCGTGAATCCGTTCTCGTAGAAAGGCTATTTCACTTTTCAAATACATCTGATTCGCCCTAGCTGAGTTGAGAGTTTGTTTCAGTTTTAAAAATACTGTTATTAATTCAGTAAATTTGTATTCGACAGGGCCTGTGGCGGGAAAGTTTTGGGGTAGTTTTGATTTCTTCCATTTCGCTCGGTTTTTGGAGTGCTGAATCCGAATCTGGAGTTTGCTAAGAAAATGTCTTGACCGAACATTGAAAAAAGGCCAAAAAAATGAAAAAAAAATCTATTTCTATTTCACTCTTGCTCATCATTGGAGCAGTTTCAATCAAAGGACTCATCTGACAGTCTAGTTTGAGGTTATGTCGATGACTGCTAGTGACAGTGCTTTAAGAAAGGAGTGTTGAGAGTCTAACACAAAGTAAAACGGTTCTGGGCTATTCAGGGCGTTACTTGCTCCTTCTCGGGCTAGTGTATCGGCTTCTTCATTGCCTCTATAATCTGTGTGTGCTGGTACCCAGGCTAGGGTCAGTCTGTTCTGACTGCCGAGCTGTTTTAGGGTTTCTATGCAATCCCAAACAAGTATTGAGGTAAGCTGCATTGAGTTGACTGCTTTTATTGCAGCTTGGCTGTTTGGTTCAATGAGATTTTCATCTTCGGCTTGGTTCCGTAAATGCGGGCTCCTGAACCTACATCAGTTTTTGAACCATCAGTGTAGACAACGACTTCCGCATTGATGGGGGTCCCTCCTTCCACGCATCCCTGTCCATTATACTTGTCTTTAAAGTTTTGTCAAAGCTATATCTGGGAATTAGTATGTCATCTGATGTCATTCTTGTAACCGGGTCTTTTCCCAACTCTTCGTATAGCTTGTTGTAGTCTCTCCCGTGTATATTGCTTATGGGTGCTTGTCCTCTAAGCAGCCTGCTCATGACTGACCTGGCTTCGCCTTGTATGTATATGTGTAGGGGAAGCAGGTTCAGCCAGACCTCTAAGGGGTGGTTCTCATGGCCACGGTGGCACTCAGACATGCTTGCCTTTGCAGTCCTCCAAGCTGTCGAACCATTCCTACCTGCTTGATCTTTGACAACCATACCACCGACCCATACGTTATCATGGGTTTGATAACTCTGGCATAGAGCCATGTAGTCATTTTTTGTTGTACCCCTCAATTTTTTCCGCACATTCTCAGATTGAAAGCTACTGTACTTTTTTCCGTAACTTTTTGTAGGTGTTGGTTCCAAGTTAACTTATGGTCGAAGATTACTCCTAAGGATTTTGCCTCTTGGCCAAATGGAATTTCTATCCCGTTCAGTACAGGTGACCTAACTCCTTTCAGTAATTTTTTGGGGGATTATTCTGGTTTTATGAGGGTTCACTGTCAGCTCCTCTTCACACCACCTGTCGATTATATCTAGGGCTGCGAGACTGTCCTTGCGAATATGCCTTTTGCAATAATCATGAGGTCGTCGGCATATCCTAGGCAATGAAAGCCTCTGGAAGATGGCCTTTCAATTAGTTCGATAATAAATGTTGTCATGTCTATCTCTTCCTGTAGCCTGTTGAGGTCGTCCAGTGCAAAGTCTGTTGCCTTGCCTGGTTAATACGCATATTGGCGTTCGTTGACCAAGCTTGTTTGTATGTATCTATTTGTCAGCCTTTTCAAGGATTTGAGTGGAAAAGACATTAGACTCATGGGACGATATGCCTTGGGTGTCTTGTCGCCTATTCTCCCTACTTTTGAGAGATATATGACTTTCTCCCCTTGCCACATCGTAGGTATATGTCGTAGTGCTATGCAAGCCTTCAATATACGGCACAGGCATGGAATAAGTATTTTTGTCCCTTTTTGGATAAATATCGGGTATATTCCATCTAATCCAGGGGATTTGTATGGTTGAATTTACTGATAGCCCACCTGATTCTATCTGGTCTCGATATTTCCGTAGCAAGCTTCCATTCCAAAGCTGTTAGCCTGTTTGGCCTTCTTTTGGTGCTGTCTACTGTTGTCGGGCCATTAAGAATTATTACTGAGGCTGGAAAGTGTGCTTCTTTGAGCATCCTTAGCCTTTTCTCAAATATTGTAGTATAGGCATTGTCGTTCTTTTTCCAGGAACCTACTTGGTTTACAGTACTTTCTTTGGCTGAAACCCTATGGATTCTTGAGCACATAGGGGTATCTGTTACCTCTTCTCAGAATTTCTTCCATGATTAACTTCTGGCTTTTCTAATTTCTTTGTTGTTCTGCGTGAGTTTAGCCTTGTATGTGGTCCAATCTTGGTTGGATTTTACTCTGTTGAAAAGCTTCCGCACCCTACCTCTGAGGATTTCTAGTTGCTCATTCCACCAGATCATTTTATTATTTTGAGCCTGTTTTTCTCCGTAGGCTTCCACTATTGCCTTGCCCACTTCGTCTACTGCCCTCTCAAGGCGCTCCCTGTCTCGTATTTCAGACGCAGGCCCCTCGAGAGACTCACTAAGATTCTTTATTATCATTGAAATACAAATGTTTCAGTATGGTCAAGGTATTCATAAGAAAATAAATTGATATATTCATACAGCTAGAAAAATATTTAAAAAAATAGCTATTTTCAATTTTATTTTCAAACTTTGCATATGTCTATAAAATTTAATTCTAAGCAGCTTTTTCAAATATCTTTTTTCGATATCTTTTCATTGTAATTTTTTTCAATTTGCCGCCATACCAGCGATTACGTGATATGTGTCAACATCGATTTTTAGGTTATCGGACATGCACCAACGTTTAATAGATTTTTTCCCACATGGTACATACTTTTTGGCGGTCACTAAACATTTGGAAACAAGACAACTTTGGCCGCGAAAGCCTTATAGACATTTTATCAATATTTATTGGGTCGATACCAGTTCGAATTTTCATCCTAAATCCTCTATCCGGCCAAGGACTCTTGAGTTTGGAGTATTAGCAACTATTAGTATTGATTTTATCCATAATACATCTTCAAGTTGTATGTCCCAGTATTTTTTGCACACTCTGTATTATTATATAATATTTCGGCAGGTAGCCAATCCAAAAAAATTAAGCTATGGAATGCGAAACAGGTTTAATTAGTGAATATCTTCTCAATGTTAATTTATGTATCAATTTGCAGAACATGGCTACAACTACCGTATCCTTCTCAATAAAAATCAACATAAGACGTCAGAATACTAATTCATTCACGTTTTAGCGATTTAATGAAGTGTTTTCGTTTTGACACAAAAAAATCAATCACTGATGGATATCTCATAACCTTTAAAGAATCAATTTTTTGTGCTTTGGGTTTTGATATATTTATTATTTATTTATTCAGTATTTGTGTGGGGATGCATTGGGGTTTTCAGCAAAATAGTTAAACAGATAGTTTTAATTATTTGAATAGGCTTCTTTGATTGACGACTTGTTTATTTTGTGGAAATTAATGTTCACTAAGGATACACTAAAAAACAATTTTGCCTATTTACCACGATAATTTTATTTTTGTTGACTAGTTTCGGTCATTTCGGTCAAAATGGTGTAATGACCGAAACTAGTCAACAAATATAAAATTAACTATTACATTTATCATTTCCATACATTCGAAAAACGTGTCCAACAATTTAATCGATTTATTGTTGTATCATCATAACGTACGATTAAAACTGCTGAAATCTTCATCCACACATGCACAACATCTGAAGAATATGAAGATAGCCTGCAAAATTTATGTAACGGTGATTTCAATGAATAACACGCAGTCTCACACATTTTCCATCAAAAGTTATTGCTATTACTTTCTAACATTTTTTACCAGAATTCATGAATGGGTCCAATTATGAAATCGGACGGTTCAATACAATATTAGCCTACATCACACGATTAACGTACGTTACGTTATGGAAACAACCCATCATTGAAGTTCAAAATCCCACCGATATCTTGAAATATTACATCATTACCGGTCATATTCAGACTTTTCACACGTCCAAGATACAGGGTTACCCATCATCGCTTGGACTGTTTCTGCTAGGCTAATGAAAATTAGCGAAACAATCTGATTAATCCAGTACGATTGGGTTTTGAGACGAGAATCGATACATACAAAAAAAAACTTTATTTTACTCCTGCCTCATTTTCAACTTACCAATAAAACCGGCATTACCTTCAGTAAATGTTAAAAATAATCGCTTATTCATATCCTGCATATATGTTTAATAACACTATTGTGAAGCAAAAACCTCAAGATTGAAATTACATACTTCATTTTTTATGTAGGATGTGTATGAGCGATTATTTTCAACATTTACTGAAGATATTGCCGGGATTATGGGTCAGTTCAAAAGTGAGGCAGGAGTAAATCCCAGTTTTTTCTTTAGCATATATAAGTGAGACTTGTCTCACTAGTCTTAGTATAATTGTTTCATACCAACTAAAATATCCATGACTTTCGGATCCTCCGTAAATATCGTAGAAGGGTTATGTGAAGTGGGACAAAACACATTTTGGGTACGCAGATACTCACATATCATATTTGCATGAGGAAGTAGAAGTCTTCAGGAACGATATACACTTTTTCTTTTCCTTCTACTACAATTTTTAGCAAAGTCATGAAAAATCTAATTTTCGGCCCTGCCGGAAATGGCAGTGGCGGGTTAACGCGAGCCTAAAATTTGATATCGGAATTCAATCAGGTTTTCTAGGAAAACGAGCGCATTTTGTAAGAAATTGCCAAGTAAATTTCTTGTGGAGAATTGAATTATCTTTCACGTTATTGAAATTGTTTCTTGATAAATCTCATACTTTCCGAAACAACAACAAAAAAAAATATAATTTTTTAAAATAAAAATTTTTTTGGGTTCCACCCCTGATTTTTTGGTAAACAATTTTTTTTCTAACAATACATGATGTCAAGAAGTCATGAGACGAGTTTCAAAGTGCTACGATTCATTCTTCACTTGTGGCTTACATTTGCCTGTGATTACTGTACTATATACCTGATGTGCCAAATCATTGTCAGTGTACAGGGTGCACCATTAATACGTGGCCCAACATTTGGCCTGTTTTTGAAATGACTCACCTTGATAATTCAATAATTTCTAGAATCTGCTTCATGTGGGCTCAACACATCCCAGGTTATTTACATTTTAATCAATAATATCATTGAAAAATTGAGAAAGAATTTTTTTTTACAAAACAGCACATTTTTGAATCTTACTCCTTGATTTGTAGTCTTCCTCTTACAGATGATCGCTTGCTCTTTTCGTAATGGACACAAGCGTCAACTTTCTCCAATACTTATTTGGCAAGGCAGTCTGTTTCTTCGTTGCCTCTAATACCTCTGTGACTCCAAAGTGGTCTGATCGTTTTTGGTCAGTTGTTTGCAGTTCCAAGTAGGCTCAGACTCACAAGTTTATGACTTTCAGTGCTGCATAGCATTCGGACAATATATAAAAAAATTCCCTCCTGGTGCCCCTTTCGAGGTACATACTACTCCTTGGCACATATCTCTATAGCATGTACTTCTGCTTCAAAGATGGTTGGGGTGTTACCAAAGGATTTTGAAAGCCTAAAACTTGGCCCTGTAATGCCTACTCCAGCCCTTTCATCCCTTCCCTGTTGAGGTTCGTTCTCTGTGCAAATTTGTTGGTTGTTGTTGCAATTTGCAGTTCTACCTTACTGGCAAACCAAGTAGCAAAATAATTGCTTTATGGAACTGAAATATTTTATAAGTATCTTATAATGCCGAATTAAGGAGTATTTTATCACATAGTGAGTTTGACTGCAACATTTTTGTGTTTGTTGAAAAACATTGTCGTATAATTATTGTCTATATAACTCGCATTATTAAATTGAAGCTAGCTTGGTTTTGGCTTTAAATTGTTGTGTGTTTTATAATGATCATATGATTTCTGTAAAACACCTTCAATTTCTGCTGCAAAAACTGTTTTGAAACAGTTATATAAAAGTTGTATGAAAGTTTTATAAAGTGATGAATAAAACAAATTTTTTAGAACAAAGACAATTTTTGCTTTATAAAATAGGCATCGCTTACTCGGTTATAAACAGTTTAGAAAACAAAATAGAAGTATTTGGAACAAGATCGTTACTATAATTACTATATAAAACTGAATTGTTACAAATTTCTGCATTATAAAATTCTTGACGTTCAATGAAGTTTTCCATTAAACTTCAATTTGGAGTTTATTAATTAGTCAGTTTAGTTGTAATATGTGAAGAAATCAACAAAATCAAAGACTATGGAAATGTATCATGTAAAAAGACATCACAAATATTTTAGTGCCTTTTACATAATTACCCCTAAAACAGGCTTAAAAAAACAATATGTGGCATCCTGTGAAATAGTGCCATTTAAAACAACTCTATGAAATTATAAAGTTTTATAGGGTTTCTTTCAGAATTAAAATTTTGTTTAACGTTTTCATTGTCATATAATTATTGCATAACCTAACTTTTATTTCAATGCCCATTTTCAACAACTCGCTAGTACCCAAAATGTGTTATCGCTTGCTGTTAAAGAGAAAGGGGATATGAAAAGAAATAAAGCAAAAAAATTAGATACATTTCAAGTTTTATTTTCAACAATTCATTCATTACACTATAACTAGTGAGATCAATAACAATAAAAGCATAATATATAAAAAAATACCTTGGAAGGATATCGGAGTGACATTTTCCCCGCTAAATATTAAAAATGAAATAATTAACTTTTTTTCCAAATGCAATCGAAACCTGATTTACAACTAGACTGAATAGACATTTTTGAGTTAGGATTACCATCTGAAACATCAAAATCAAGATTAGTTTGTCAAAGTTATAAGATTTGAGTATGATAAATAAATAGCAGAGAACTTTAAAAAGTTAGGATTACCCAATTATCGATTTTACGTACAATTTTCTCAGTTGAAACTCATAATACTATATATACAGTGAGCACAAATTTGTTAAAAGCTTGATATGGCCATAGGGAAAAAAAGCTCAGATATGTCGATTTTCTTTTTCAGTTGCGCATTTTTTGGTCTACTCATATTTTTGATGACGTCATTACTGTTCGAGTATTTTGACAATACCTTCAAAACGAACGAATTTTTCTGTGTATGAATGTCATATTTTTTATTTTATACAGTGAGTTCCAAAAAGTTTGCACCTATAGGAAACTTTTTATTATTCATTTGTCAGAAAATTGTATTCCACATAAAAATTGGTGCATTGCGAAAAACTCGTATTAGAGTTATCAAAATTCTAAATTTCCAAACAGTGTACAGGGAAAAAGAAAAAGAGGAATTTTTGATCAAAAAAAAGTTGTTGAGAATTGAAAACAATATACAAATTTAAAATCACAGTCAACATATTCTGTCCCTATTTTTTATGATTAAAGTGATCGTAAATTCGCAGATTTTTATTATTCAACTATTTAGCATCAACAAATGGATTAATTTAATAATTTTCTACTATAGTTATGCGTTCCTTGTCGTTTATAATATATTTAACAAACATCAACTTATTCGAAAAATGAAGGAATCGGATTCAACTTAATGAAATAATTCATTCAGTAAAGAGGTATTTGTTTATCATTTTTTGTCGAACAATGACATTGTCGAACAAAAATGTTGAATAAAAACAAGTGAGAAAAGTCGAACTATATCGAGCGAGGATATTTAGCGAGGATATTTATTAGTTTGCGTTTTGTGAGAAACATCGTTTGGTAAAAAATCGAACAAAATACCGTACTCAACTGAAACCCACAAGATTTAAATTTTAATGATGATTGGCTACGACGAAAAGCACAACATGATGTTTATTCAAAGACGAGTATCCTGATTTACCACCTATATCGCAGAGTACCTACCTACCATAAGCAAAACAGTTTCGGGAAAATGGGCTAAAAAAAAACAAATCATCGTTAGAGTACCCCAATGAAGATGTCAAAATGAATATACTTATTCGTTTCTGTTCGAAAAAATCCTTATTATGTCCCACTAAACAGATTAGCCAGTCTTATTCAGTGACGAGAATTTTCAAAAACCAGAAATGTCATTCTTATAAAATGACAATCCTCCAGGAAGTCAACGAAGATGATCCGGACAGAAGACACCAGTTTTGCGAACAAATTATGGATCCAATATAGACAGAAATATTGTAAACATAGGAAATGTCCTGTTATCTGACGAATCACTGTTTACGTCTGGTTTCAATTTCATGCCTCCTCATTTTGCAAGACCTGTCCGTGAGTATATGGATGATGTATTTCCAAGCAGATGGATTGATAGAAGAGGACCTTTTGAATGGCCTCCCAGGTCTCCGGATTTAACACCTATGCGCTGTTTCTGACTTGAAAAGCAAAGGTTTTGTGACCAAACCGGAAACAAATAAGACAGATAAGTAATTAGAAATGTCCAAAACAAGTTAAAGTTCCGTTTATGATATTGTCGTTCAAGAATAGAAATACAAAAATTAGGATTGTCATTTAGAAAAATAGTTGATGACGTCATATCTCAAATTTGGGACACGCTCTATAACGTTTTCTACATAAAAAAGAGCACAATTCAAAATACTGATCGGCCTGTCCGAGCATATTTCTAACAAGATACTATCTCTGACTGAATTTATTTCAATTTAGAGACTCGCACTGTATAATTTGATGTGTGATGTGTATGGACTATTCTCTTTACTGAATCAAATTGTTCATTCTCAAAAACAGAAAACAGAAATCAGAAACAACAAATAACAACAAGGGAAAAAGTACATTTGTAACAATAAATTATTGGAACTAAAAATATGTATTTTATCGGGTAATTGTTCAACAGAATATCACAAATTCTTTTGATAATGACAACCACCCTAAGTAATACAATCTCTGACTGTCTTCATAATGTTCTCAGCAACCCTCACCAATATTCCTGGAGTTACTTTATTATAATGCTAGCCAAATAATAGGAAACAGCCGTGGCCCCTTTCTGAAAAAAAAATTATTCGTACATAAACATTATCTTCCGAAAAGCTGAGTAACATAATCGGAATTCTGAATTTTTCGTTTTCTTTTTACTAATTCATCATTGAAAATGCTTCTTTTTTCATCACAACTAAAAACGTACTCCTGGCGCCTCAGACGGATGTATGCATCCTTACTTCAGACAATTCAAACTTGACAGTTCAAACTTTCAGCGTTAGATGGCTCTTAAAGGCTGTGTAATATATTTGCCTGAAACTGTCAAAATTACTCCAAATTCCGGAAACAACCACAAGGAGCGCTAGTGTTTGGGGGAAGGTATTCGGCGGCAAGGTCAAATTGTGTTTAAATCGAAGGGCAATTTCAAACCTTAACATTTTGGAAGAAAATGAGATTCAAGTAATTATTTTCACCTTCCAATTCCTCTAAGCTTTTCACAAGAGCAACATAAACCTGATCTTCAACAAATCTCCAGACCCAACCTAGGGTTGTTAAATCAATTGATCTTTGGGCCGCCCAATAGATACACGGTTAAGAGTAATTTTGTGTTTCGATTTTTGATTGGATATTGACAGAGTAAGTATTCTTCAAAAAAAAAGTACATGGCTCACCTTCATTCCGATTAAAAAAATTAGGTTATTTTAGAAAAATCATTTAAGGTCACTTAAAAAACCGATTACAGACAAGATAGTTATGGAATAGCGCTATTTGAATTTTTAGCACGAAAATAAACTAAAACATACAGTGTACGTCTCTCTTCTCATGAAAACGCAAATCTAACTTTCGTAGTAGTAAAAAGACCTCAAAGGTATCGTTTTAGTTATATACGAAATTCAACAAATCAAACCGAATTTTTATCCGAAACCTAGTATATATGTGGTAACACGTTTCTTCTGATCACGAATTCGAAAAAAATTTCCCTTTAGTGATATTCGGTACATTTTTGCTGTATCTACGTCAAAAAATCCGGGAAAAAGGGGGGTGTTTGTTTTCATGGGAAGAAAGACACACTGTATACATTCCATGGCAGTCACAGCCACCTGGATACGATTCCAAACATCAAAATATGTATGTGAATGTGTGGAATGATGTCCTGAATCCAGAAACTTGAAAACTTATATAAAGCGTGTCTCATTTAAAAATCGATAGTTTTTTTACGGTGAAACTGAAAAAAAAACACGAAAAGCAAAATCAGATCATTTGATGAAATGAAATATTATACGAACATTACAAATTTTATCTCGAATAGTATTCATATCAAATGAATTAAATCAAAACATGATTCAAAACGGTAGCCTCAATTTGACTATAAATATGAATAAGCAATGTTGAAAATTTAAACGTTGTTGATTTACTTAGTTGAAGCTTATAACTTTGACAAAGCCGAAATGCTCTCCTCTCCTTATATTTCCACGAAGTGGAAAATATGTGGCAAATATCTGACAGAAAACAACTACTGCCCCCTATGAATATTGAATTACATCTGATATCAATTTGCGCAATGTTCCACAAGAAAGATACTATTGCAAGTGCTAATTGTAATCAAGCATTGAATATTATCCCAATCTTTCAATGAATGACCACCTGCATATACATAACAGGTTTCAAGGTTGCTACCTCTCATCAGTACTAGGATAGGTCAGACAACATCCTGGTCCACCCAAGTCCTCATTGACAGCACACATTCCAGGAAGAGTTAATCATGAATTCAAACCGCAAGTTCGAAAAATGAGGTATAATATTCAGCTTGATTACAATCAGCACTTGTAAAATTATCCTTAAGGATCATTGCACAAATAGATGTCATATATAATTCAATATCCGTAGGGGCAAGTAGTTGTTTTCTGTCAGATACTTGCCATATATTTTCCAATTTGCAGGAATGTGTGTAGAGAAGGGTATTGCTACTTTGTCGAAATTACTTGTTTTATTTGTTTCAAAATCTCCCACATTTTTCGAACTCGGATCGAACTCATGGATTCACGGTTTAGAAAAACGTTTCGGTCGCCTTGTCCTGGTATTACCTGAAACGTTGTATGAAAAAAAGATAAACATGACCTGAAAATTATGAACGATTTGTTGGTCAAACCGGGTTTTTTATTGATCAAACCTTTATTTTGTATGACAAATAGTTGGAAAAATCAATCAACACACTATTCTCAACCAAAGGGATTCCACAAATATTCACTAGGATAATTCGACTTACAGTTTTTGATGTGGTTATGACAATATTCAACAGATTAAATAATATACACATATCAAGAAAAAATTATTGTGACAATTTAATTCATGCACTAAAAATGCCATATGTCGCGGTGTTTTGTCATTATTACAGCGAAAAAAGTTTGCCCTAAGTTTTCCAGCGACAAAACGGAACCTAACTTTTGAAAGCATGACAATCAGCATTGTAAACATACCATATTCATTAAATTTTCTTACCGAATTACACTCTAGCTTTTTCTTGTCAAAGTAAACTTGACATTTATAATTCGAATTTTGTTGCCATTAGGACAATTCCACTCAAAAAACTGACAGAAAAAAATTACTCGTCCTGTTCAGTGGCAGTTTTTTTCGTTGAATTGTCAGGCAACAAAATTCTCATTATTACATGTCAAGTTTACTTCGACGAAAAAAAAGGTCTCGTGTAATTATAAGTGACAAAAATATTCCTTCATTCGAGGACGAAATCTCATGAAATTGAGAACGCTCAATCTCACCGTACAATCAGGAAACGTCTGGATTATTCCATTGAATACCTAAGAGTTGAGGATATATTTAAGTGACATCATCAAACTTGTTGAGAAATCAAAGTGCGTTCCATCAAATCCTGTTGTTAGGATTTTATTAATATTATTCAAGTTTTCCTTTCTCTGTCAGATTATTTTATAGTCGTTTCACATATTTATTTGTATATTTACCTATTGAAATATTTTCTTACAAATGGTTATATTGACAAGTAATCCAGTAACGACAGACAAACTCGAGCCAAAACTTAAGAATGAATTGTAGCACTCTGAAACTCGTCACATGACATCTAGACATCATGCATTATTAGAAAAAAAAATTTAACAAAAAATTAGGGGTGGAACCTAAAAAATTTTTCATTTAAAAAATATATAATTTTTTTTGTTGTTATTTCAGAAAATATAAGATTTATCAAAAAACGATTTCGATAGGTTGAGAGATAATTCAGTTCTCCACGAGAATGATTTTCAGTAATACCTTATGAAATACGCTTGTTTTCTCAGAAAACGTGGTTTAACGCCGACATCACGTTTCAGGCTGGCGCTAACCCGCCTCTGCAAATTCAGGCAGGGCCGAAAATTAGATTTGTCATAACTTTGCTGAAAATTATAGTAGAAGGAAATGAAAAAGTGTATATCGTTTCTGAAGACTTATACTTCCTCATGCAAATATAACATGAGAGTATCTGAGTACCAAAAATGTGTTTTGTCCCACTTCACATAACCCTTCTAAGATATTTACAAAGGATCCGAAAGTCATGTATATTTTAGTTGATATGAAATAATTTCACTGAAGCAGGAATCAGTACTCTCTTTGGACCATATGAAACGATTTGAGACTAGTTAGACAAGTCTCACTTATACATGCCAAAGAAAAAACTGGGTTTTACTCCTGCCTCAGGTTTCAACTCACACATAATCCCGGCAGTTTCTAGAGTAAATGTTAAAAATAATAGCTCAAACACATCCTACATAAAAAATGAAGTATGTGATTTCAAGCTTGAGATTTGCACTTCATAACAGGGTTATTAAACATATACGCAGGATATGAATAAGCGATTGTTTTCAACATTTACTGAAGAGAATGCAGGTTTTATGTGTAAGTTGAATATGAGGCAGGAGTAGAACAAAGTTTTTTTTGGCATGTATAAGTGGGACCTGTCACACTACTTTAAAATTGTTGCATATACTACTCCAAAGAGGGTATGGGTTGCTACTACAGTATAATAATTCCATATTTACTAAATTACTCATCTTTTTGGGATCATCCGCAAACATCTCCGTGAAGTGCGACAAAACACATTTTAGGTACTCAAATACTCGCATATAATATTTGCATGAGAAGGAAGGAGTCTTCAGAAACGATTTTAACTTTTCCTTTTCCTTTTCCTTCCTCGATCATTTTTAGCAGAGTTATGACCAATCAAATATTCGGCTCCGCCAGAACTTTCAGCGGCGGTTAAGCGTGAACCTGAGATTTGATGTCAGCGTTCAATCACGTTTTCTGAGAAAACGAGAGCATTTCATAAGAAATTACTAGGAATAATTTTTGTGGAAAATTGAATTATTTTTCACCTTGTTGAGTTGTTTTTCCGATGAATTTTAAATTGAATTTAATTATTTCTTAACGAAAAAAATATATGTTCCACCCATGGAATTTTGGTAAACAATTGTTTTTCGTGCTTATCATGGTTCAAACTACTACCATACCAAGTTTGATGGTGCTACAATCGATCCCCGTCTCAAAACCCAATCGTACTGGATTAAAGATGTTGTTGGGGTTAGTTCTCTATAGAAAAACCACAATTTTTCAATAAGCCTACGTTTCAGCAATATATTTTGCTGGCTTATTGAAAAATAGTGGTATTCAGCAAAATATATAGTTGAAACGTTGACTTATTGAAAAATAATGGTTTTTCAGTGGAGACCTGACCCCAACAACATCTTGTCAATATAAATACGGAAGGTCAAAACATCATCATACATTTAAAAATAGTAGGTACCTATTTCATACAAACAAATTGATTTGTTTCGCAAATAGTATTTTCATTTATATTTAATCACTACCTACATGTTGTTAATTTTTAATAATCGTATTGTGTATTATTATTATTAATTACTTCACCGCATCATGTCAATACTTCAAACGAATCGATTAAAATAGAATTGCCGTGTGTTACTGGTGCTTTGTAGATGAGATTACATCAATAAACAATAGTCATTTATGTGTCGTGTGAGTAAACTGAAACTTGTTTTCACGAATGACAATGAAAACACTTTCTCGCGAGTTCCATGCAATTGTCACTTTGAAAGGACAATTGTCACTTTGAACTGGCAACTGTCACTAGTGAGTTATGGATTATAACTCACTAGTGTGTTATTTGATAGTTTACTTGTCTAAAATGACATTAATAATGGGTCATAATTGTCATGTGTTGGATAAAACATTGTATGCCACTCGTGTGTTATGTTTCCTAAGTCACTTTAAAATTTATACCACTCGGCCTGAAATATTTCTCGCGTGACTTATTTTCAACATAACACACTAGTGCCATAAATAACTATTTCTTGATGTAATAACAATAATTATGTGCAATAGTATATTTTCAAATGAACTGTATAATAATTACTTACTTTACTAACTATTCAGTTGTTTGCGAATAATGAAGCCGTCGAATATTATTATTATCATATATATGCACTCGTTTCAAAATTTAGTTGAATCATACCAAGAAAAAAATAATCAAAATCTCACAGTTCAGTGGAAAAGCGTCATATTTTTCATCTCGGAACCTTTCAACACTACTCTGATGTCGATGATATTTTTTTAAATTGTTGATACAGCAAAACAAACTAGCTGAATATGTAAAATTACGCGAACGTTAATGTTGAGTGTCTTATCACTGGATATATTACGGACTTAAATCCGTTGTCCGACGAGTGCGCATCCGTTTTTAACTAGTTTGTCGAACTGTAATTGAAAATACTTCAACTGTTCTGTATGGTATTAACATTAATTGTTAAATGTCCGTGAAAGTAGATGTTGGTCATGTGTCTGTAATGAAATTCGTCTGTAAATGTTTAAATATTGCTACTCTATTTCTCTGAGACAATGCAAGAATTTTAAGTGTATACTATTCTCTTAACGAGCTATAATACATTTTGGCAATTATTAATCTAACTTGATGAAGCATTTAATGAAACTAGAAACGTTTGAAACAAAACAATACATTTTTTATGGAACACTGATCTCATCCCAACAAATTCACTAAAATCAGTACCTTAATAACCAAATTATTCACGGTAATCATTGTATATTTATTATCAAAGAGGAACTAGAATGAATACGTTACTTTTTCTCGGTGTAGCTACAGACAATTCTGTATAATAGTATCTACTTTCAAATGGACTCTATAAAAATTACTTACCAAGTTCAAGTACTATTCAGTTGATTTTTAATAATAAAGCCAACGATTATTATTATCACCCATTTCACTACTTTATGTCAAAAATGCAGTTGAATCAGACCAAAAAGAAGTTTTGATTTATGAAAAAAAAATCAAAATTTTGAACCATTGTGTAATAAATCAAAAGTTATATATTTTTTTCTTGATATCATTGCCGATTCTTTCAATTATTTGTGGTCTCTCAATTATTGTAGGTTCGGTTTCACTCAATTCTCAGTATCTCTGAAGCCCGATGATAGAAACTATTATGATATTATTCAAATAGTCGTAGAAAAACTATAGTGTTCAATGAACATGAAAGCACCCATAACAAAATTTCAAATGCATTCTTGTGGGAGATATATCGTCAGCGTCAGTACAGGACCTTCTATCTACATCATTACTACCATCATTATTTTCACTTTCATTACTAGAAAATTAATTTCCAAAACTTACGGAATTGCAGAACACAAATAATTTTGAAACGCGATAAATAGACTACCTATCATAAGATTCCTGTAAAGGAATGAATATTTTATTTCTCCATAATCTTCATCTTAAAATTTTTAACAACTACATCCCTATATTCATGATTATCCTGCTCAAAGTAACACTTATCTTGCACTCAGAATATCTACAAGAATAACGAATTCTCTATTTCATCTTAGTTTTGCGTAAATGATAATATTTTCAATTAAAAATTTGAGTGCCCATACTGAATGAACGTTTGAAAGCAATGTGATCATTTATCTGTTTTTTTTTCAAATTTTATTTATGATCAGTATTGTATATTTATACGTCTCGAAGTAGATTAGAATAATTAAATAACTCTTTCTCGGTGTTATAACAAACAAATTTACACAATAGTATATGTATTTTCAAATTCAAAATTATTTACTAACTTTATACTTACTATTTAGTTAATGAAGCTGTCGGTTATTATTATTATCATTATTATTATTATAAACACTTGTTTCACTACAGTATTTCAAAAATTTTGTTGGATGAGACCAAAAAAATTGTTGATTATTGGTATAATGAAAATCTCACATTCAAAACCATATATTAACGATTGAAGGATTTTATAATAATTATTGTCTTCTCTCAGATCCGTGCGAGTCCTTTCAATTGTTTTTTATTTATCTGAGTGAATTATTACAAAAAAATTTCAACACAAAATAACTCAAAAACGGTTCGTTTTATCGATTTCAAACAAGGACAGGCTTCTAGAGGAAGTTTGATTCTACGTACGTGCTGTGATGGAAATTGAATTTTCAATCCACTTTTTCACAAAAAAAAATCTCATTATGTCCCAGAAATGCAGTTATTTTGAAGTAATTTTTTGGGTAGATGGACAAATAATTTCAAAAAACATTACAGCACGTACATAGATCAACGTTTTACCTTTCTTTTTGTACCAAATATATTTCGATCGGATAAAGATTGCTTCAAATTTCAATAGAAGAGAAATACCACTGCAGCTACTTCGAATCCATGAAAAGAATCTTGAGGTGCTGCCGCAGACATAGTTACATAGAATCAAACTTCCTCTAGAAGCCTATCCTTGTTTGAAATCGATTCGACGAACCATTTTTGAGTTATCGACTTTTTTACCCTAAAAATCGGCCCAAATGTGATCGCGCTCATGACCTCTTAAGGCATGCAAGTGGTTTCTCAGTAATTGTAGATACAGTTTCACTCAATTCTAACCATCTGTGAAGCCGTACAGTTACCGAAATCCTCATGCAAACGACCAAATTCAAATCGCCCTGTGATTCACGAACCGAAACTTTCCCATCGTTAATGTCGCGGAAGCCCAGCAAGAACCACGCGCGTACTAACCACCGCTGATAGTGGTACCCAGTGCCGAAGTATCGACGGGTACCGTGCTACTCGGCGTCTTTCGGAGATTCCCTATCAAAGGACCTTGTAATCAGGGGATCCCGGAGTCACCCAGCTGACGCAGGCGTGAGGTTTTTTCGCCGGCGGAATGAAAGGGATGCAGCGTGGGGGCTAAACTACATATAATGTTGTCCCACGGTCCCAAATCACATTCTAGTTTGCTTCTCGCTAACAAGGCGCCCAATAGCCCCTTTTTCGACAGACGTCTCATCTTTTTTGATCGTGGTCGAATTTGCAAGTCGGTTTTTGCCTACGCGTCTTCAGCAGTGAATACTTCAGTGTTTTCAGGCTGTATATTACAACTTTTAGCGAGTTTATTTTTCCACCCGTTGAAATCCCCGAATTTTCGAAAAGATGGCAGCAGTCGCAGCAGCACAGAAAAATCGCGAAATGTTCGCTATCAAAAAATCTTACAGCATCGAGGTATGTGTTTGTGTTTTTTTTTTGTGTTTCTGGTGATTTTTCGTAGTTTTTCTGTAACTATAGAAATGTGACTATGATATCAAGCCGGTGTCCAATTTTAAAATAATTGTAGTCAGTCAGAATCATATTTTTCCAAAAAGTTGTTTGCTCAAAATGTTTTTGAAATTCCACTAGAGATTTGTGAAAAGGAATTTATTTTTTATTTTTGAAAAAAAAAAAAATTAATGTATTCATTCATATTGTTAATGTTTCCCAAATATTATTTCAAGTGCAATGATTCTTTTTTTTTATTTGTGAGAACTCGGAAATATTGTTCTCATATGACTAAAGCAAAAATCACCTTGAAAACAATCACTAAAAATTAAGGCATTAAAAATAATAACTAGCATGATCCGAATGATGTGAAGATAGCTTCTTCAAATAGGTATGTTAACTGGGATAAATTGAGATTTGAGTTTTCATTATTTTTGGAATATTAACTAATTTTTAGATCAACTTATCTTCAAATTCGAGTTATCTATGCAATATCCAATACGATCAACTTGAGAAAATCCATCCTTTGCTTGAAAATGTCTTTTCAAAGTTCACCTGTAAATCCAAAAAAGGAATTTTTAACAAAAATTAAGTCAAAAATATAATTTGTTCGGTAGAAATATGAATAATAAGAGGGAGAAAAAATTAATTCTTTAATTTGCAAAAGTAATGTTCTCATTTGATTTTGAATTTGTTTTCTTGACATTTTTTTTTGGGGTGAATTAAACTTTCACAAAAACACATGTCAAGTAATATACTCATATTTTATAAATAAATCAACGGGTTGAGTTGCGATATGTCAGATTTTAGTTTCTGTATCAGTTAATCTGCTGAAAATTATTCAACAAATCAACGGTTCTGAAATTCCCAAGTTATAATCTGCTCAATTTGAAGTTTAGATGATTCAATGAAAAAAAGTGTATTTCAGTGAGTCTAGGATTTTTTTTTCAAGCTTTTAATAAGAATTTGTTTCTTATAACCACAAAGTATTGTTTGTTTACATCTTTAACCGACTCTATCAGTTTCAGAAACAATTAGTCATTATTTGCATACTTTTTCAAACAAATAAATATAATAAATGAAACGAAAAATTTCGACAAAATAAATAGAATAACAAGTTTTGTACAAAGAATTGGAACTCAAAATTAGCTTCCAATTGTTGAGATCACCTAAAATACTTGTGAATAATTTTTGAGACAAGGCATTGATATGCAATGTGTCTACTTAAATTGGCAAAATTTAGAAAACTTTTTTATATTTTATTTTATAATATGGTAATTTTTCAAAAAAAGTTCTGTTTTTCTATAACATAATTTTGAAATTTATTCAAGAGTAAACTACTTTTATTTGTGACGAAAACGTTAATCGTGAGAAGTTGAGAATCTAAGCTAAAAATAAAAAAAAGAGTTTTCATAGAATTTTTTCTACAATAATAGTTCAAGTTAACCCATTAAAAAACGGTTCTTGTAGTTTAAAAAAAAAGTTCGTAGAAATGGGTAAAGTTAGTTAACTGCAAAGAAAAATATATTATGTGTATATATATATATATACATATATTTTTTAAATAGACATTATTATAAATCATCATAAATAGACAACTTTTTGTTGTCACAATTTTCAATATTTTTAGAAATATAAATACTCTTGTACCAAATTCATACTTTTTGACACTTCTTTCAAATTTAGGTTTTACAACATACAAAACAAATCACACTGTATAAGCAGTAATTATTGGAATTCACCTCGTCAGATAGAAAATTTTACATCCACGATACATCAATCATAATTCACTAGATTGAAACGATTCAGGGGAAGTTAGTGGCATGAACACAATGGCTACCTTGATGAAGTTCAAATCAATATCAATGACATGCTCTTGCTATATGCGGACCGTATGGAATTTTAGTTCTTGCTAAAATATCCAAGTTCCTTGGATTTAGAAGGCCCTAAAACCATTTGTTTTTAGAACAAATTAATTGCTTGTGTCTAAGTTCATAAAGTTTTTATTATGAAACAAAAGTGTCTAAAATGTCTTTCTACTCTGAAATCTTGATGTTACAAACAGCTAAAAAACAATCAAATATGTTAATTACTATTGATTGATTTTCTACGTAATTTTGACCTGTAAGTGATTTTTCAAAAATGTTGTTCTTTTATTTTTCTTTTTAAAGGTAACACTTTCTTGTTAATCATTTGAACGTGTCCAGATATCTCACATAAATAATTGCTTGAAGGTTTATTCCACTCGTGCCATATATCGAATATCACGGTCGGACATATCAAATCAAATTTCACCAGCATCATTAAACTATCAAATTAGGCATGAAAACATATGTTTACAAGGAGAACAATAGTTTTAACACGACCAATTCACAAATCACAATGGAACATATCGAGATACGTATCTCGATAGACTCGCTGCATGGTAATGAGCAAAAAAAAGGTATCATTTATACAGGAACTGCAACTACTATAGTTTCGTAATGTAACCAAGAGAGTGATATCTCAAGGTGAATATTGCATTTTATGGTCGTGTTGAAATTTTATATTTATTCGAGATTTTATTTTAATGGATGCCCCTGAATGGAGGAATTATTATTATTACAGTGTAATTGAGATGATTAATAATTGTCATAATCTTTGTTGTAGCAGATTGATTGTTGATGACAATGAAAATTTTAATAGTCTTGATTACAGGTCTGTTCTAATTGAAGTATAGGTATATGAGAATCTATCAACTTATCTGAATCGGTCACATCCTGTATCGTAACAAAAGAGCAATGTTAAACTGATAATTTTGTTAAAGTTGTCTGAAATTAAGTCTGAGATTCCCATTCGAGAAATGAATTTGCATATTTTATAAAGCATAATAAAGTCTGAATATAGCTTAAGCGCGAAGTAAAGTCTGTTCGGAAATATAATAGCCTTACTTATCGACTTGGGATTTTTTGGTAGAAGTTAGCCGTAAACAAAGCAAGTACTTATCAAAGGTCCGTTTTTGAGCGTATTGTTTTAGATATGGACCTGTTTGTTTGCGGCTTTTTCTACCGTAAAACCCTACAAGCCAATAAGTGAGGATATTATATTTCCGAACAGACTTCACTTCGCGCTTAAGCTATATTCAGACTTTATTATGCTTTATAAAATATGCAAATTCGTTTCTGGAATGGGAATCTCTGACTTAATTTTAGACAACTTTAACAAAAATATCAGCTCCCAGAACATTATTTCTCAAAATACTCATATTATTGCCACGAATATAAAGGGAGAGAGAATTTATATAAAAATAAAACGATTGAGGTCTCAATTAAGAAACTTTGATTAAATATATTCTTTTTTTATTTACACGTATGCCAACCTTATTTGGAACATTTCATTACCATTTATTTATATTAACTACTTAGATATAATTAACCAATACACACGTCTAATTATGCAAATTTCGCATGTAAGATCATGGTCAGAGAACGCATACCCCTCGAGGCATGTAAATGTATCATGACCTTGCTCAATGGGCACCTCAACGACAATGTGATAGTTACGATTAGTATTCGCCCCCACGTTTCAGGGACAACGTTGACCGTGCCCCCGGAAACCTCTAATCAAGGAAATTTTTAAACTTGATAATTATCTGTTCTACGCATAATTTCCGTAATTAAAATAAATTTAATTTAAATTGGTTCGAGCACGAATCATTTGCATTTGTTAGAATGTGAAGGTTTTTCTATACCTGAAAATCTATATGAAAGTAAAAGTTTGTTTTGATATGAATGTTATTGGATTCATATTTACTGATATATATTCATTAAAACTGGAGGTGATGAATATTTCCAAGGCTCATGTTATGATATTGAACTTCTTGAAAAGATACAAGCAATAATGAATTTGACAAGATGTCAAGTTCATCATGAATATTCTAAAATCTAAAATAAGTTACTCAATGTTTTTTTGAGTCATCTCTTCCGCATTCAAATTAGTTGCAATTCAAAATGTTTACATATTTTCCAATATACGAAAAGTAGTTAATACTATATGTTGTTTTTCACTAGAATTTATTTATCCTAATATTCATAGAACATTTCATTTCTGCCTTATTTTATACTTCTTTCGTTTTATTCCTTTTGAAGTTTTCCATATCAGTCAGTTATTCCTTCAGCAATTATTATAACTATCTTAAAAAATATATTCAAAGTCGACAAAATTCAAACGGCTTCTTTCTCGCGATATTGCAAATTTTTGTGACGTACTCTCCCGATAATTCCGAGCAACCAATAGCATTGCCGTTTCACTTCACAATCAACCCGATTAAAATATGATGCCCTTTGGCTGATTGGACTTGGGAGAGTACGTTACAAAGAGCGCCAATATTAGTAGCTAAAATTTGCTAATTTTTAGAAACGAATAGAAATTCTAAATCATATTTGGAGCGATAATATTTTTTGGTGTCTGTAGGTAATTGAATTAAATCCATAAGTCATTTCAAAATATTAAACTGAATAAATGAATTCCTATCACATACATATTTATTGTATAGTCAATTTCAAATTGGAGAACAATGAGCCCGGGAAATAAATTGAAATCACACCCGAAATCATAATTTCCAAGCCTACCGAGATTCTGAAACCATCTTCTGTGAGACAGATTTCAGGAAGCTAATTTCCCAACATTTCTCTATTTCCTTCTGCTCTAGACAAAAGTAGGGCACGACTTAAAGGATTTTGCTTTTTCAGAACGGATACCCCGCAAGGAGGCGTTCTCTTGTAGACGATGCTCGTTTCGAAACTTTGGTGGTAAAGCAAACGAAGCAGACTGTACTGGATGAGGCACGCCAACGTGCCAATGGTTAGTATTCAATCATTTAATCAATATTTGTTGTTGTTTGTATGATTGTGTTTGTATGTTATGAAGTCGAAAATAAATAATTGTGAAATTTGCCGTCAAATAATTGGATTTTTGATTCGATATTTTGAGTTGCCTGTTGGATTAAATGTACTTATGTAAAAAAAGGAGCAACAAACAATTGTTTTTTTTTTATTACTGTATCTCTGTAAATACATTTCATAAAGGCATGCGTGATCGACTTTTATTTTTTTTTTGCACGATTGTTACTAGCATGTTTTTATTTTGCTTTTAGACTCTAGTGTAGAACCTGAAATTGTGGTAGATGACAAGCCCACTCCAAAACAGACAGAACAAAATAGCAACGATGATGGTGAGTAGTTCGACTTTTTTCATATATTTGGGATGATCGGTTGAATTTCATTACTCAAATCCTCTTTCTGTTAAGAGAAAACTCCCACCTACATAGTCGTAAAATCCAATAGAATCAGTTCCACTACATCCAGTTTTAAGCTTCATAGAAACTTTCAATTAATTACCAGAAGGAATGAAACATATAATTTCATTTTCCAAAAATTCGAAAGATTCCAAATGATGTTCATAAAAATGATACAAAACTTCATGAATATTTTTTGTTTTTTATTTATTTCATTGGAAATTGTTTACTTTATTCAATCATTAATGAACATTCGACTTTCTCGTACAAGAACTTGTTCTGACTAGAAGTTACTTACTTACTTATTAATTTGGTCGCGAATCTTATATCATGAATTACACACTATTTGTCGAGAAGTTTCAACTTAAAACTAAGTGTGAGTGTTTCTAACAATACATTCAACACATGTAGACTGAATGAGTTATATTTGTTATATTTGTTCAAATTACTGCCCCCAATTCGAACAATTCTAAATAATTATTCAGAGCACAGAGCTGAAAAATAAATATTTCACTCCTTGTAACGCATCATAATTCAACGAAATTATATTCCCACGTTGGGAGGATGAAAATTGAGCTCTGAAACAATCTTTCTCAAATCCTAAGGACTCACTCGAGGCGGTCATTATATTAACGATACTTTTCTGGATAGAGCCTTCCATATTTTCAGAGCTTAACTGTTGAATCTGGTTCTTCCCGACAAATGGAGGGTGAAAATTGACTTTTGACATCATAAAAGCTTGACAAAGTGGTTTCGCCCTTTTGTGCGGACTGCAGTCTACTTGTTACATTATTCTCTCAACGCAATTATATGCTTCTCGAAGAATTCCGCTCGAAAGGAAAAGAATAAAAACTTATTGTCGCAGATTTATTATTCAAGTTCAAATAATTATGTCAAGTTCTTGTTCCAACGTTACAAGGTTGTATTTGGCTACGCGCTAGTAGTTTCTTTCAAGAATTGATACGAAAATCTACAAGGTGCACATAAAAAATGTGTTATTTATTACTCTGTTGCGCAATATTGGTCTTGCAGTTCAAAGCTAACGAAGCTATAAAGGACGACGTGTTCAACAAAAGAAACATCTGAAACACATCTCATCTATTCATTCTGTCAACAAAATCGTTTGTAACTAGTTCTAATACTTCAAAAAAATATAGTTGAGTTATATGCATTAACTTATTGCATCAACGATAGCACTTCAGATTTAATTCGTTACCAAATTGCATTTTTGACAAAATATTCTGCATCCGCTTGGGGATTCAAAACCACATTTTTTAATTCAAATCAATTTACAGGAGATTAGATCAATGATAAACGATTCATTTGTATTCAAAAATGCAATGTGCACTTATTGAAATATCTTGGTTGTTTAGCTTGACATTGATTGCTATAATTATTGATAGTTTATAGCAATCTTACGAAGTCCTTCTCTGATAAAACCTAATAGTTTGCGGGAGAGTTAAAGTTCTTACAATTATTTAGGACTCTTTTGGCTATTTAAAACTCATTACGAATACAATAAATTACTTTTTTCCGAGAAACCTCCTTCTTCAATATAGTTACGTCAATTGTGTTAGTAGTTTTTACCGTCGTTTCAATTTCCTCAATTTCTAATCAGATATTAGAACATTTCACTGAAAAAAGTAAATATACGTTATACTCGAACATAATCTAATGGTAAGTAAATATGTGCAATGTTGCATAAGTTATTTAATACGCAACTTGGGTGCTCATTATTGCGTAACCCTATTCTTGAAGTTTCAAGATTTTCATCTCCGATGTATATCTCAAGATTTCGTCCTTACATCATTGGAATATATAACAGTATTGTTCATAATCCTTCCTTGGATATTATGTATGGAGATTTTATACAAGGCATTCTTTACCTGTAAATATTCGCTTAACATTTATCGTCCAAAATTGTCTTCACTATTGTCTAAAGCAAGAAAAAGCTTTTTGTGCGGAAAGAACCAGAATAAATATTTTCTTGATGACAATAATAAAAATATATTTAACAGAAATCCATGCAATATAGGTTCATATCCAACTTAAATCCAAAACGGATCTGCCAACGTCCATGAACGTTTTTTCTGACAGCCAGTCAGTCTTGAGACTGGCCGAAACACTTAAAAAAAACTCCTATGAGAGGTAACTTTACTAATAATTTCAGGAAACGAAAAGGCAAGAGTTGATGCAACTTAAAAAAATCCGTGCAAACGAATGAAAATTGTCTGAAAAATCTATCTGAGATAACTATTCCCATGTTTGAATGGCAACGTATTCTGAGTCTTTAAAAAAACCAGTTTACGTCTTTCAATGGCTTTAATAAGGGTTACTTCCAATCCACTCTCATTTTTTCCCATAACCAAAAAGAAAAGTATCATCTGCCAGCATTGTGAAATATCCGTCAAGCTCAAATAGTCAAATCATATATGTATAAATATATAAAATATTGGACCCGATGCAGATCCTTGTACAACAGGAATTGTTACAAAAATTATTTATTAATTGAATATCATCTTAGAAATTCTTGACCTGTTGGAATCGGATATCAAAAACTATTTCACCACACATGTCTTGAAGATTATCAATATTAAGAATCATTGTTTTTCAGATTCCGGTCTCACAGAAGAAGAAGTCGTGCTGGCCAACGCCATTGCCGACAACCCAGAAGCGGAAAGAGCCGTCCAACGCGCCGTTTTGATTCTGCGCTTGCGCGAAGGTATGAGCTCTCTTTCCCGCGTACTGAAGACCATCGAAAAGTACCAAGGATCCGTCGTCCATCTGGAAACCCGTCCCAGCAAAAGAGACACCGCCCAACTGGACAGCCTGATCAAAGTCGAGTTGACTCGCGTCAATCTCCTCCAGCTCCTCAAAGGCCTGCGTCAGTCTGGAACTTTGGAACATGTTACTTTGGTAGGTGAAGACAACATTTCCGCCAAGAACCCGTGGTTCCCCAGGCACGCAAGTGAACTGGACAGCTGCAACCATTTGATGACTAAATATGAACCAGATTTGGACATGAACCACCCTGGTTTCTCAGACAAGGAATATCGTTCCAGACGTAAACAGATTGCCGAAATTGCTTTCTCATACAAATAGTAAGTATCACTTTAGCCAAATAACAAGGTTCTCTGTTTCTTCTACTTCCTGGTGTATAACTTCTTCGGCCATCTAGTGATCTTGATCTTCATTTTGTGCTCGTTTTATAGTCTTCTAATTTCTTTGATAGGAATACATTTCAATTTCAGGCTCCACTTTTCTAATGGAGTCCATTTCCTCAAAACATGATTCTAAAATTACTCTGCACATTGCCGACTGATATTCTGTCACTCGACACATCATTTAATACTGCCCAAATATTCAATATCTCCAACCAACACTTTCTTCAGTGATTATCATACTTTTTTTAATTGTTAGTTTATAATTCCTACAGATCATATATCGATATAAAGAACATGTCACAAATACATCAACCCAAAAATGTATCGGCAATGTTCCTCAGTTCGTCAGTTAGTTCCCTCTTGTAAATAAAACGGTCTGTACTATTTCATATACTATGAGCATCAGCATGTAGAGGAAGATCATTGATATCTGAAAGAAATATCAGAGGCCCCAAAATAGATCCCTGCGGAACGTCTTCAAATTCACTTTTGAAATGTTAACTGATTGAAAATTCTGTTTCAGTGGTGACCCAGTGCCCTTCATCGAATACACCGAAACCGAAAACAAGACTTGGAACGCGGTTTTCACCACAGTCAGCGATCTGATGCCCAAGTACGCTTGCGCAGAATACCGTAGGGTATTCCATACCCTGACGGACGAAGGCATCTTCACTTCTGGACACGTACCGCAACTGGAGGATATGTCGAACTTTATGAAGAAGTGTACCGGTTTCACATTGAGACCGGCCGCTGGACTTCTTACAGCTCGGGATTTCCTCGCATCGCTCGCTTTCAGAATTTTCCAGAGCACGCAGTATGTGCGACATACCAAAACTCCTTTCCACACTCCAGAACCGTAAGTATTTTTATTGAAATTATTATGCTTCGATCAGAAGAAATAGTCATGATTTAAATGCAAATCATCGAATTATAAATTCAATAGAGTGCGTTTTGGATTTGGTTCCGAGAGTTCCATCATCCGCCGTCAGCTGTTTCGTGGTTTCCCACTCATCAGGACGGCTTCTTGGAATCTCTCTAAATCGAAACGAACGCACACTGAATTAGTACCTTACGGAAAAGGCAGTATTATAACAAAAAGTAACTTGTGACATCTACAGCTTGTGCTATTATATATTATAAATTCATTGCCGATCAACCTTACTAAAAAAAGGATGAAGAGAGTTAATAAACTACTTCAATGATGTTACTGAAACATGCTGTATTTTCGTTTGAACCATCAGTTGTAGTGCCGTAGTAGCTAAATATATCGTTCCGGTAAATTTTTCCGATCTCTGCATATCGTACATATAAGAGCAGCATCAAAGTGTCATCAAAGACTTGAATAATTCAATTAAAACGCCATTATATCTAGCTAGCTAGGTTAATAGCTCTTGCCGTTCAGTTTGCAATTGCAAATTGACTTTCGAAAAGGTTTAGCCTAATAAGATTCGTAGCCATGGCGAAAGAAAATTGCGATACTGAACGATTTGCGAGATCGGAAAGGATTTTGCGACCCCTGGGACCTGAAAAATTCGACAGTGTATTAAGTTGGGTCTTTTTGTTTCAGCGATTGCATCCACGAGATTCTAGGACACATGCCGCTTCTTGCCGATCCCAGTTTTGCTCAATTTTCACAAGAAATTGGACTAGCTTCTCTTGGCGCGTCTGATCAGGAAATAGAAAAATTATCCACTGTAAGTATTTAAACAACTATCGTTAGGCACATCATTAGTAGACTGTAATACATTCAACGTTATTTTTTATGCACGGTCCACCTACCATTGCGAATCCGGGGACAATGTAGCCAGAAAGGCTTTATATGCTGCCTCGGATAACTGTTTTTATTATTGTGAAGTCAGATTTTTGCCTACGTGAATAGGTTATATTCCCGATTACGTCGCTAGGTGACACTAGATGAAATCAAACCAAAATCTACCCCATTTTCTTCCAATCATCTCCAAGTAATAATGAGTATTTGATGCTCAATAGTTTTGCTTTTTGCGTGAGATAAATTGATCAAAGAATATGTCAATTATTTCGAAGTAGGTAATGTTTCGAAAATAAATTAATTCATCTTCATAGCTCCATAATTAAGCTTGTCCATTTTCCTAATGATAATAATAATGATTGAAACACTGGAAATAAACATATTCCGCTGGTCAACGGCATGGTGAATACTCAATTGAAATTATTTGATATACAGTATTTTTCAAAAAGTTGGCACATATGGTGAAAACTTGTGATAATAATTTATGATAACATTCGACATGGAAGGTAAGTTTTGAATAAAGAAATCATTAAATATGGATTTCTGGAACAGGTTCACGTGAAAATAATAATAATAATTTGTTGTGTGAAAAATTTTGGTAAAATACATAAAGTGGTACGATGATTATTTGAATGATGAATTTGGCATTATTTTACCACTGACAAAATTCGTTTAAAATCAATTTCTATCTTAAATGCTTAACGATATCAACTTTGCATCAAACACAACATAAATGTAAATTGATTTTCTCATTTTCTCAAACAAAAACATATTTTTAATCAATATTCTGCATTAAAAGTTGGTGGCATTTTAAATATAACGGTATAAAACAGTTTTATCTAAGTTACAATGTTTTTAAAATTTTAGTAATATTTTAACATTTTAGAAAATACTAAAAAGTTGCAATGAAACGTTCAAATCCGAAACATACGTATGAAATCGGTATACAAACAACTTTTCTTTTCAATTTTTTTTTAATTAAATTAAACAAGCGGCGATTCTTGACCTTCGACTGGTTTACGTGACTTTCGCCAATTTTTTTTTCTTTTTCATATCAAAACATGATGCCCAAGTCAAATTTCAAAATAAATTATTACATATTAAAATTTGTTTCCATAAGATGCCAACTAATTATCGATATACCGGTATATCCTCTGTAATTCCCATAATTTAAAGCACCACATTCGATAAGAATAGACCAAGGAGTTTCGTTTTAGGAAAATCCAGTCAATCTCAGTCTAATGATCGATATAAACGATGTCAATTATGTCTTCCCACTGGTAATTTACAGCCATCGTTTTCAAATATAATCGGTACCTATTGGTTTTTTGGGTGATCAATGGAAACTAATTAACGAAAAAAGTGTGGAATTTCGATTGCTGATGACAACTGAATGAATCGTCAAAGTTTCCTAATCATTCTTCAAATGCGACAACAATAATTGTGATAATGAATATCGTTCATAGAAACAAAATACAATTGATTCACCAGGCTATGGGTTTGGCAACTGCTTATTGAAAAGGAGTGTATTGATGAATACAACCCTTTTTTTGCTTTCCCAAAAACCGTTATAGAAGCAAAATTTGTTAAATGAAAAAACCCATCATAAGCTTTATCGCTGAATTAATAATGGATGACAAGTAGTGGTTCTTGGATAATTATTGAAAAATGCAGATCCGTAGTAGAAACAGTTGAGCTGATGGAGCTTGAAACGTTGCATTTATGTCACTTTAATGTTAAATAAGTGACAACCAGCTTCCTGTTACCCAGTTTCAAACAAGAAAACAGAGGCCAACGAGATACGACTCAGCAAAGTTACAAAGAGCATTTATGGCTATCGCTCGAACAACAACAACAATTTTGGAACCAAGAATAAATGTGTATTTCATAATATTTTAAGTTTCGAATATCTCTTAAGAAGAATTCGCTTGACACTGTTTCTGTGAAAATAGTATCAAATTCATTAGTCTTACCAGTGGCGAAGATTATTGGAGTTGATTGGATACAGATCCTCACAAGCTCGCAAGCTCCTGAGGAGTATCTCCGGAAATTTGGAGTATTACACGAGAACATTTCTGTCTCGTTTCTTGTATCATGTCAAAATTGTACTGAATAATTTGTGATGGAAATAACCTAACATAAAAAAGTGGACATCCCGATTGATTATGCATCTGAACGTTCCCCTGCATCTTAGTCCTCGTTTTTTCGTTACGAAACAGTGCTTGACCATGTTCGCATTAGATAAATACAATTTGCGCACCCGTCATGATAATTCAAGCATGAACACTATTGACCGTGACACGGTGGTCGCGATTTTCAAGAAAAATAGCCTCCTTTTAAGTCAAAGGTACATCGATTATCGTATTTGCATTCCTCAACGTAAATATTTTATGGGTTATTTTCAGAGCTAGTAAAATATTATTGAAATAAAAGCTTTCTTACACTAGAAAAGTCCAATGTTCAGTAACAATTTTTATGGAATATTACCTACCCTTCCACCCACTATAAGCTATAAAGGTGAATTACTGAAAATAATTCCGGGAGAGCTTTCGAGTTTTAACGATTTGCCAGTTCAAGTTCGTTTTCTTGTCGTTTGTGGCTATTACATCGTCCACAGCTGTCTATATTTGTTGACCATTCCTTCGAGAATCCCATTCTGATTTATATCTGTTATCTCTGTTATATCTGTTATACCGTTTACCGCAAGTCCAGCAAACCTTTTTAGCTTGTCTCCGTTCCAGTTTATTCACTTGATAACTCAAACCGATTCTGGTCGGCACTATTCTACCTTCCATTCATCCTACTAGTAGATCAATACTTTCAAAAACAGCAGGATCACAACTATTACTTGAAAAATCTTCAGAACTTTGTTAAAACAAGTACAGATCTACGCATCCGTCACTTCGGTGTCTGGATTCCTTCGCCAGATAATGAGTCTGAAGCCTGATTCTCCACTTGAGTGATGCTGAGGACCTGAATTTCGACTAGAACGATTATCATGTAGTCATGTGAAATGTATCAATGACCTTAGATATAAACATCCAATGCAATTAAGAAACTGGGAAAGAGCTAACAATGCCCCAAAGGTGACCAGTACTACGACCATCAGCAAGAATTCCATTCATAATCTTTGTGAAGTTCAAACTTGATGGTTCTCTTCATCGATTAAGCTAATTTCTTGAAGAATGTTTATTCTTCTGAGAAAGGAGGCGTTTGGGATTCTCTTTCCTCCTTTATAGGAACCATAACAGATTCTGCAGCAATCATAAGTTTCAGCTGAAGAGCTAGAAAGAAAGATCACTGAGCTAAATGTACACGTGCTCCCTAAAAGCAAATGAGCCCACTGGTCAAAGCAAGCATCACTTCTGGTTTACTCCAAAAAGTTCACCTGGCCTTAGAAAACAGACAAACGAAATTGAACCGCAGATTCAATGGCTAAAGGAACTGCTAGTCAAAAAGTTCTTGAAGCAGCCTCTTCTGGCTCAACAGCATTAGTAATAACAGATGTATCCAAGGTATACTCTCAATAAGTTATTACTTAGAAACTTCTCAGTTACTCTGATCAAGAGGCAACAATACGATAAGAATGACTTCTGATCACAACAAGATCATTTTTAAATTCATAAGCATCTCCACATAATTGCCCAGTTGATACACCTCTATGTAGACGGCAAGAATGCTGACTATTTACTCAGCGCTGTCTAAGAGAGTATTTTCTTGCGAAAGTCAAGAAAACCCCTTGATGGGGAAGTTATGGCCTCATATCTCATGATCGACTATGAGAGTCATCTCATGATCTGCTGTGAGAGTCTTCTCATATGCCCATTGACATGGCCTAATGTGAACGTGGTCCAGTGTGTTTAGTATTCTGAAGGAGGCTTGCCTCTCCCTGGACCTGGACTACAAAATGGAGGGGGACAGTCCCAGTAGTATATCCTTAGCTGCAGTGGACTTCATGGCTCCTCTGATACCAAGACAGACAAGACCCTGAACCTTCTAGTTTACATCTTCCAATCTGAGAGATTATTGCCCCATGGAAAGACACAATTGGACACGTCAACAATTACTTCAAGCAATGGAATAATATACTATTTGAGAAGAAGGCAATTTATGTGTACGAAACGCGGTCTAAAATGAAATATCTTGAACCTCAAGGGTCTGTTGGTTGAATATTCTTCATAGAACTCTTCTTTTTGTTATTTATTAATGTTTAAAAGGACCCATACCTGCAGAATGTGATGAGAGGAAATTAGTCTAAATAAAATTTCGTTTGTTTCAGATCTACTGGTTCACTGTAGAGTTCGGTCTCTGCAAGGAAAACGGCGAAACCAAAGCCTACGGTGCTGGTCTTCTTAGCGCCTACGGAGAACTTTTGCACGCCCTTTCCGACAAGCCTGAGCACAGGCCCTTCGACCCAGCAAAGACCGCTCTCCAGCCCTACCAGGACCAGGAATACCAACCGGTGTACTACGTCGCAGACAGCATTGACGACATGAAAGACAAATTCAGAAGATGGGTGTCCCAGATGTCCAGGCCCTTCGAGGTCAGGTTCAACCCACACACCGGCAGGGTGGAAGTTTTGGATTCCGTTGACAAACTGGAATCGCTCGTCCACCAGCTGAATACGGAGGTGATGCATTTGGGGAATGCCATCAACAAAATGAAGGCTCCATCACTACTGTAAATCTTCGTTCCATGGTAACGCGAAGGGCGGCTATGTGACTGGGGCCGGCTCTTCGCGCTTCATCGGTATTCATCGTTTGTATAAAGTCGTCATTACGTGTAATATAATGTATTTGTTAATTTAATTTAATGAATAGTATTAGTGTAGTTGAGTGAGTGTAGCTTGTGATCTCACCACTTTCAGTGCACCCAACCTATCTGCGATAATGTTATTGTTATTATTTGTCATGTCTAGGGTACCCTTCTATGTTGTTAGTATCTTTAACGGGATGCTCAATGATTTAATTTAATTTTATTTAATTTAATGCACCCGCACGAGATCTTAATTTAATTGTATTATAGATGTTCATGATGTCTATGGAATAAAAACGTGCAATGAATAAAAATAATTGTGTTTTTTTTTGGGGAATCTCAGGAATCTGGGCCATGATCTGGCATATCGAAGAAAAATTTGAAAGTTGCTTCTCCATCAAAATTATAAAAAAATCGCAATTCAATAAAATATATATATATAACTCAAAGTACCACCTGGGGGTAATCAATGCAAGATTGGGGTTATGCAATAGGACAACACATACACCCCTCAACACACAAACGGCCCGCCATCTCTGCTACTTCATTCAACATAAGTATTCGTGGAAATGTTCTTTTTCACGACTATTGATTTTATACATGGCATCGGTGATATACCTGGAAAATTAATAGTGAATGTTTTGATATGAATTTCATGAAATCAAACAGCAAGATTATTCAGCATTGAGGAATATTAATTGTGGGGTTCCTCGAGGTTCCATACTTGGACCCGCGCTTTTTTATATAGAGGACCTGTGGATCATCCAAGTATCAAGTTATTTGAGGGTTTTTAATGACACTAGTACTATATTTTGGTACCCAAAAAATATATGATTTAATGTGAAAAAAGTTAGAGATTGGCATGATTCAAATGAAGTCATTCAAAAAACAAAACAAAGATAATATCTTTCAGATGTCATCTCAAAGACTTATGTACCATTGGACAATGACATATTTGAAAATAAAATTGGTTTGAAGTCGAAGTTCAACTTGAATCATCTATTAAAGTGAAATTGTGAAAGCAATATTTCCCTCATATTATATAAACCAATCAAATACCAACATTTTCTCATTTCAAACCAATGAAAACAGTATATTTTCAAATTTGCTTTTCGTGGCTTCCATATGTAAAGTTCCATAGTTACAACAATTACGGTAAATATAGAAATGTCAGTTTGACGGCTCAACTGACACTAATCATACAAAATGAACCGTTTCTGCAATAAGGTCCATATATGTATTCGTGAAATTGTCTGATCAAAAATCTTTTTTTTTTCGGCAAATCCAAATGTTGTATCGCAACCCAGAAAAACAATGCAGAAATGTAACAATATTTTTGAAGTCTTCATATTTGAAACTCAACCTGGCTTGAGAAAATAAATGTAATAAATATCTGAATTCAATTGATTCAAAAGGACCGAAAGATCAATATCTTGACCCACAAATATGACAGTTTTATTAGTACCTACCTGTGGCAATTTCCATTGAGGTCTTAATTATGTTAGCATCAGCATCTTCTGCTTGTTTACAGGCAAATCCTTGTGACTAATCTTTCCATTACTGTTTTATTATTTTGACCTTATTTTTCTCGTTACAAGCTACCAGTGGAACAAAATTAAAGTTTATCCGATAAAAATAAATCCTCGAGTGGTATTTAGTGAGATTATTTTTTTTTACATGTCAAAATGTAACTTTTTTAGTGTTTCAACCAATGGCAGCGTGTTATTCTGGCCAATCATTCGGTTTTATACTGATAAAACTGCCTGGTCCTTGATAAAACGTTGTTTACCTTTGAACTGTCAAAACTAGAAGGTTTACCGCGTCGATTCTATTGAATTGGCTTAAATACAAGGTTAAAATGAATGAAAAGTTACCTTATTATTAATAGTCATTCACTTCTCACTTTTTCAACATTATAGTAACATAAACGACACATTTTAATAAACACTCAAATTTCACACACGTAAATAACTCATGAACATAACCAAGTTTATGGCAGATATCGCCGAGTTCTAAACAATTGAAATCGGTGGATATCGCAAACGACGACTTTTACGTCTTAGACAAAATTGTAGCCGCTTGTAGACCGATATTCCTGAACTCAAATGAAGATTGCGTACGATTAATTTTTGTTCAATTAAATTTGTTTTTTGTGGTTTGAGACTAAACCGTTGTATGAAGATCTTCATACAACGACCTAACGAATAATTTTATGTTTTTTTCTGGCGCGATTTTCAATTCATAAGAAGAAATTTTCAATTATCAACCTTGTACAATGGAGAGGTGTGGCGCCATCTCTTCGTATCGTCAGAAAGCGTTAGTAAGGTTTGCTTAAACTATCATAATTTCTAGATATCTATATCATATGCACCGCTTAAGCATCATATCTCTTCTGGATCATAGAAAGCCTATATCGTTGTCTGATATTTTGAAATGTACATTTTCTAATAATAAAATTTTCATGTTCAATAAATAATCTCTCCAAATACAACTCGTTCTTCAAATTTAATTACATACATTTTCATTTTCAAAACACTCAAAACTTTTTTATTTTTAGGCAAAAGTATTGTTTTCATACTTTTGCCAAATAAGAAAGTTTTCGTGGAAAATAAAAATTTATCGATAAAATTTGAAGGACTCGTGGTATTACCTTTGATAATTTAACGAATTGAATAAATGAGTTATTAAACAAAAGTACACAGAACATAATTTATCACCAAAGTTACCGTTATCGCTCGTGTCAAATAAAAAACAACACTTCGTAACAAAAAGTAGGAAAATTTGTTGACATGGCTTTGTTGATAGCAACGTGTCCTAGGGTAGAGCGTGTGTCTGACAAAGTCATACGTCAATTCAAGCCGGAAACAGATTGAGCTCACTCACGTCTCGTGAGCCTCAATTCTTGAGGAAGCTACTGTGATAGCGAAACATGTGGTTAAATAAAAGTTTGTGAAGATCAAATCGTCTCTTGTCTATACAATTAACATACGACTTACAGAATTACCACTTATATCGTGTTATTCTGTTAAAAATATACAAATGTAGTGCAAGCTGTATTGCCTGTATGTTCATGTTCACACATCTGTTTATTCTGTAAGAGTTATATCAACGTGTAATAAATTATGTTAAATGGCTAAAAATTAACATAAAGCTGCAGGAAAAAAATAGGAAAATATGACCTCAAAAAAAGAAGGCCTTTCTCGATAAATTCCAAGAAACATTTTTTCGGGAATATGGAATAAATTAGCACATTTACAAGACGTTTATTGGATATATTATATGCGAATTACTGACAAGAGTTTACATCAAGCGCCGATGCCAGTCAGCCATAGTGTCATCCAATGATGTATTGCAGGGATCCTGGCAAGCCGGGTTGCAACCTCCAGGTCCATTGGATGTGTTATATCCAGAAGAGTCGAACGCTGGCGCTCTTGCAGATCTCCTTTCTGGAGTGGACATGAGCCTACGTTGACGCCAAGCTGCTGGGGCCTGAAAAGACATCAGTTTTTTTTTAAATACATACTAAGTTAGCTTGCTCAATTTGGGTCAAGCTAGATAAGCATGCTCAGGTTAGGTTTTTATGTCAAGTGCAGGCGAAAAACTAATTCACGCATGTTCAACTCGCAAGCTAGATTAGCTTGCTAAGGTTAGGTTTGTGTGTCAAGTGCGAGCGAAAATAGTTATTTACCTAACAAGTGCGGAAAGTAGTACTTTTCCGCACGCGACGGCAGTTGCACGAACGACGCGGAGCGGAGTTCGGGCAAGCCGTTAAGGGCGGAAAAGACATTTTCCGTAAGAGTTAGGTACAATATTTTTCCTACGAGTGTTTTTGTTCATCTTATTTATAAAAAAACAAGGATTTTAATAAACAAGTTTTTATAATAATGCTACAAAATGACTAATAAGACAGAATAGTTACGTAGATCATTTAGTTAGTCCTAAATATCATCATGCGGAAAAGTAAAAATCGTACGGAAAAGTAAAAATCGTACGGAAAAGTAACTTTTCCGTACGATTTTAAATCTCACGGAAAAGTACAACTTTCAAAACGAAAAATCGTGCGGAAAAGTTACTTTTCCGCACGCTCGTAGGAAAACTAATTCACGCATTTTCGACTCAGTTTGCCTTCTTGTCTTTCATTTAAACGTCGTAAATGTATAAATTTATCGAGCATCTATCATTCTTATTATGCTAATGTGAATTGAATATTAAACGCTTTATTCCTATCCCTTTCAATATCTGCAAGATAGTACAAAAAAAATTTAAATTGCAATTGTACCAAAACTAATAGTCCGACAGCGCACAAATGAAGTACACATGTTTCACTATTTTCGAGAAAAGGGACAACCCTACAAATTTAAAAATGATAGAGTTGTGAATTTTTCAAAGAATCGCAACATTTTCCTAGTTTTCAGTTTTTCTCCGTTACTAATGATCCGATCGGGTCGTATAAAATCTTATTTTGTACGCTGCGCCTCGTAAAAAAAAACAGTTCTCGATCACCAAAGTACCATTTCGCGCACTAGATAGAAAAATAACTATTTTTTGTATTTAAATGTTCATAAAAATGTATTAAATGACAGTTGCGAGTCCAAACCATACAAAAATAAAACTAAGGAATGTCTTCCATGTGATAGCACAGTCGGTTACCTAATCGTATTTTTGTTACAAACAAATTGATTGATCTATATCAAACACATTTCCACGAATTGGATGCTTACATGAAGGCTTGATTCTGCACGTTCCTGTGATTGTTGATGTTGGCTGCGAGGTCTTCTCCTTGCAGGAGGACCACGTGGTAAAGGAGTTTGCTGAAACAAATTTTGTTTTGTTATGAATGTCCCAAAATAAATGCGACTATACACTATATCACTTTGTTCAATGAGACCAAGTGATGAACAAGATGTCCTGCTCACTGCAATAATCCCATACAATAGGAGTAATTAGGTAGAAAATCCATCAAGAAACAACTACACTCCTGGCTAATACCACGACGAACGTTGAAGATGTTCATTGAACAATTTGGACAATAGAAGTGATTAGGTAGAAAATCCATCGACAAACAACTACACTCCTAATACCACGACAAACGTTGACAATGTTCATTGAAACATTTGGACCATCTAGCTGAGGCTTTGAAATAGAGATGTGATTGCAATATTTGTTGCAGACATTAGTTGTCTGCATAGATCTACCCTATACTAATGGGGGCAAAAACCAGAAATCGATCCAAAGGTGGTCCAAATTTTTCAATGAACATTTCCATGCAACTAGCAATTGCAGAGAAAGCCTTGTAGGAACTCTGCACAGAAACTCATTAGATGTAATTCAACGTTCGTATTGGCATTGTCAGGAAAGTACTTGTTTTCTGACCCAATTACTCCTATGGTATAGGATTATGGCAATAAGTGTCGTCCTGGTAGGTCAGGACATCTTGTTTCTTACTTGATAAACTCATTGTGAACTATTACAGATTCCTTTATCTGTTTTTGTGGTCTTTGTTTGGTTCAGTCCGGTGGCAGGGAGGGTTTTCGTGGCCGATGCAGTGCGACTGGATCACCCAAGTTCTTCTTATTCGTATTCGTATTTTGACCCGCTGAATTCGAATCCGAAAAAGCCGGGAAAGAATCAAGAAAAATTGTTTTTCATCCCACACTGTGAGAAAGTTGAATTTTACCGGCTTTAAGGAGAGACGAAAATTACCTTTTCTATGGTTGGTCGAGAAAATAAATTTTAGATTTTCACGCTATGTGGCGACGCCATTAAACATCAATAAAAAAAATTGTTAGTAGTTGTCAATGTCTGCAAATTCATTAAATCATAAGTTGTCATATTTGATGTTTATTTGAAGTGTCAGTTTTTCAATAAATAAAATTTTTGTAGAAAAAATATTACCGACAATTATTGTGTAGGATTCCTTATTTTCCATAGAAAACAAAAACAAGTTCAGAGTATAACTATGTATATTAATAACAATAACATCAATCAGAATAACAGCATTAAATTTCTAGACATGACGATCAGTGATAACTTAAACTGGGAGGGTCACATAAATAATTCAATCAAGGTAGTAAATACCAAAATATTTCAAATACGGTGCATGTATAGAGTACTAACAATGCAAGTTCTGAAAAACTTCTATTATGCAGAAATTCAATCAAGACTGACTTATGGTATAATACTTTGGAGACAGTCTACGGCTGCAAAAACACTCTTTATTGTCCAAAAAATGCATAAGATCTCTGCTATGCAAAAGTCAACGCGAACCGAGTAAACCTCTATTCAAAAAACTTGAGATATTACCCCTCACTAAGTTGCCTGTTATATCTATAAAAGAAAAAACAAGATGCTTTGTCGCAAAGACATTCACAATTATTTCACACGAAATCAAAATCTTTTAAATACCCCACAAAATAGATTGAAATTAACCCAGAACTGTCCTCTCAGCATTGGAATCCGAATATACAATAAAGTTCCTCAGGACATAAAAGATCAAAAAAACCATGTCAAATTCAAAAAACCTCTATCAAAACTTCTAAGGGGCGGCTTATTCTATACTTTGGAAGAATATTTTAACATGTAGCATACACATTTATTGTTGAAATTTATGATTGTATATTGATTGTGTATTTTGATGTTATAACCCATTTATATCATGTGCTGTATCGTGTTATGTCTATGTAAATTTTTGACTAGTTTTTTACCAATGTGGTCTTTTTAATGAATAAATTTGATATGATTTGATTTTGATTTAAAGAATTATGTGTAAACCACGACAGTAAAATGCTTTCTTAGACCTAAGTGAAGAGAAAAATGCCTGATATTCATGAAAAAATCATTCGTGTGGATATCCCGACTCTGAATTTCCCGGTACTTTTACCTTGCATGGATGAGCGTTTTCTTCAAAAAATTCGATAAAACTCACCGTTTAAAGAATTTTGTCATTCGACCTTTGAAAATTCTTGGGCAGAAACTGTGTCTGACAAAAAGTACGATAATAGCTATTTATAACAAGTTGCAAAATGAGTGTTTTCTGCACCAGACCTGGATATCGGAACACGGGCGTAGCGAGTGGTCCAACACGTCGTATGCAAAAAACTAGCTATTTTGCAATGTGTTATATACAAGTGTTTTTGTGATTTCTTGAAAAATGGCGAAGATACGGTTGATTGTTCAATCGAACAAAGTTGGCCATGAAATTCAAACTTGAATCATCACAACTGACAAAAGAATAAAACTTTTGGAATTATAGTAAGGAAACAACAAACACTAACACAAAAAAAAGAATTCATTGAATATTCAGCGATATTTTTCCATTTTTTAGGTCTTCGGACAATTCTTTGAATTTTTGAAGTGCTTCATGACTGAATCTTTTCTGGCCAATTACCGAGTTTGCAGAATCAAGATGGAAGAAATTATGTTGTCTTGTATGTTAATTGTGAATTTCTAAATTTCGAGTGAATATAAAATTTTATTTCATCATTTTATTGATAATAAGATATATTATTTGCACAAGCCTTGATTGCGGTCGAGATATGGACTCTTCCAATTCAAAAAAGGTATGAAAAAATTAGACGAATTTGGAAGATATGACAGCAAGAGTCATAGTGAAAACTAGTTTTTGAAATGTTGCACTACCATTTGGGAACAAACCTAAAAAGTTAATTTTTTTTAATCACATAAGTTTATAATGATACCAAAAAATCAACTGAAAAAGCAGCGTTTTTTTAATGAATAAAAAAATATTAAGAAAAAATTGCGATTTTTTTATTTTTTCAAATAGATAAGATATCAGATTCCGCATGTGGGCCTAAAATTAAATTATAAACAACTTTCCCAAATAACCCCACTTTTGCCAATTCGTAATCAATATTTAAGATGGGGTCAAAATATTTTACTAAAATCCTTCGTTACCAAGTTACGGGCCCTCAAAATGAAAAATGTTTTTATTTTGATAACTTTTCAAGTGAATATTCAAAACTAACTAAATTTTGGTGATTGACTAAACAAGTGAATCCCTTCGATGAGATCTCATGCAGTAGTCAGTTGTTTTACTAACGTCAGGAACGGACTGCCCCCGATGGTCCACACCCCAAAACTTTGAAATGACAGATACTTTTCAATATTTTTCAACAAAATAAGGTTACTTCGACAATTTTATGAATAAAAGTATAAAAGTCGATCGGAGCAATGATTGTTTATAAAAATGCAGTTTTACCTGACGACATCAAACCTGATCGGCCACCATCACTTGAAATGAAAAGTTTTGAAAGTAGAAATAATAAAGATAACGTTAATTCAGCAACATTTATAACAGAGGGATATGTATAGTAATGAAAAGCAAACGAGTAAACCACAAAAACAGCTGCACATGAATAGGTGAAAAATTACCAGTGAATAATCATGTTCCATTCCGCCTATCGTCTGTATTCCGAGCATTTTCTCAATCTGTTGCTACCGGCAAGAGAAACTCTCTACTGTGTCGATCACAGCTTGGGGGAGACAGGTATGTCTAATGGATAATCAATTTGACCATGTTCAGTTTTATTTCGATATTATTGGAGGTAGAGTTTTGGCCACCGCGGTCTCCGGATTTAAGTCCATTTCTTTTTGTAGGGGCATCTAAAAAGCCTTGTTTATGCTACACCTATTCACACAAGAGATGCCTTGTTTAATAGAATAACATTACATCGTGAAGCCACGTGGAATGCTATCTCAAGTGCAGACAGGGTGTCTTCGCAGACTATAAGAAAATGTGTTGATAGAGAACTGGGTTATATCGAGCAATTTTTGTAGGGGATTTTCCATTTCTGTTTGCTCTTGAGGCTTGCGATTGATATTCACGCCATCAGTTTTGTTAGATAAACGTGTTTGCAATATAAAAATTCGTCATGAACATTTCACCTTTTATTTTAATCATCATTAAAAATACATCTTTTCGAATAATAGCAGACATTTCAGGTTGGATATCGTCGAACATAAGTGCATTCTCGTCATAAATCGTTGCTCTGATCGACTTTCCACACGAGTACTTTTATTTAGAAAATTGTCCAGGCAACCTTCTTTTGTTGAAAAATATTGAAAAATATCTGCCACTTCAAAATTTTGGGGTGTGGACCATCGGGGGCAGTCCGTTCCTGACTTTGTAGCAAAACATCTGACTCCTGCATGAAAGCTCATCGAAGGAGTTCATTTGTTTAGTCAATCACCCAGAATTTGGTTGATTTTGAATGATCACTTGAAAAGTCGTTAAAGAAAAACATTTTTAATTATGTAACTTCGAGGGTCCGTAACTTGGTAAAAAAGGATTTTAGGAAAAAAGTTATATGGAGTACTGTTAATATTTTGATCCCAGGGACACTCTGTATACATGTACATGAAAGGCTACAATAACTATGAAACTCACTCCTCTCACTGGGGGTGAAAACCCTGGTCCGGTACCAGCCGACGATAAACTAGCATCATAGTTCGACAACATATTTCTCCTTTCTTCTTCTAGTTGTGATAATTCTCTTTCCTTATCCGCTATTCTGTTCATCAATTCTTCTATCCTTGCCTGTCTTTCTTCTGGCGACATTTGAACTACAATAAATAATATTCATTGGTAATATTCAGAAGTTTACTCGAATATTTCCCTCCTATATAAAATTTGTCATAAGAGGAATGCAATTATCGAAAAATTACAGCGGTAATTGCACTGCGGAGCGGTAATTGCACTGCGGAGCGATAATTGCACTGCGAACACAGCACGTCGGCATGACACCAATGACAACAACACTGACTGACAACACTGATCGGAGAAGGACAAGGAAAAGTTCATATCGTTTCTGAAGACTCCTACATTCTCATGCAAACATAATATGAGAGTATTTGTGTACCTAAAACGTGTTTTTCTACATTCATTCAAGAAGAAAAACTTTATTGAACTATATTTAGTGGAAAAAGAAGTTCTTTATTGCACTAGTGCAGTAAAGTTTTTATTGCACTCATCTGTCATTCAATTTCAACGTGCTGTCATCATGACAAACATAAACGTTCAAACCCACTACATATTTAGCAGATATTCTGTGAGATTGTCAATACGTTTTAAACAGTTACATATTTTATATTATTTTGTATGAATGTTAGCAGCCGGAGCTAAACAAACAATGTCTTTCCGAGAAAAACTCCATAATCAAAACTGATCCGCTTTGTTCTAAACCTTTTACCTGCACAGAGCAAACTGTCTGTATATACTATGACCACACCTCGTGATAACATACGCGCTCACGGCTACTATGATTTTGATTTTTATAATGCAACTGTGGTTATAGAAACGTCAGTAAAAAATTATTTCTGACAATTACAGAATTGAAAGTTTTGAAATGAGTATCATTAATGGAAAATAGATGATAGTGATCTGTTTCAATGCAAATCGATAGTGATAATCAATTATTCAAGTTGTGCTTTTCATTTTCCAACACCTAGTGCCGTACCTTATTAAATCATTATTTGCTTTTTGCATGAACGTAGAAAAAAATGTTGTATGCAACTCGTGCAAAAATTGTTTATTGTTGTCCAACTGTTTAGTGTTGTCCAACTCGGCCTAACGGCCTCGTCGGACAATTTCACGTCGAGTGCAATAAACATTTACTTTTTGCACTTGTTGCATAAATAACTATTTGTCTCATTTCACCGAGATGTTTGCGGATGATCCGAAAATCATGAATAATTTAGTGAATATGGAATTATTATACTGAAATTTTGTTTTTTTTGTTATTACGAATCTCCCAGGTTTTCGTAGAAAACCCCTCAAAAGCAGCAACCCATAACCGCTTTGAACTATATGCAACAATTTTAAAGTAGAGCGACAGGTCCTACTTATACATGCCAAAAAAAAACTTGGTTTTACTCCTGCCTCATTTTCAACTTACCCATAAAACTGGCATTCTCTTCAATAAATGTTGAAAATAATCGCTTATTCATACCCTGCATAATAACACTATTGTGAAGTGCAAACCTCAAGTTCGAAATAACATACTTCATTTTTCATGTAGGATGTGTATAAGCGAATATTTTCAACATTTACTGAAGAAATTGACGGGAGTTTTTTCTTTGGCATGTAATCGTTGCATATGGTCCAAAGAGGGTACTGAATCCTGTTCAGTATAACTATTTCAAAATATCTATGACTTTCGGATCCTCCGTAGAAGGGTTAAGTGAAGTGGGACAAAACACATTTTGGGTACTGAGATACTCACATGTTATTTTTGCATGAGGAATTGGAAGCCTTCAGGAACGATACACACTTTTTTCTTCTACTATAATTTTTAGCCGAGTTATGCCAAATTTAATTTTCGGCCCTGCTGGAAATTGCAGTGGCGGGTTAACGCGAGTTTCATGCTCATGATATCGAAATGCAATCAGGTTTTCTGAGAAAACGAGTGCATTTTGTGAAAAATTACGTGGAGAATTGAATTATCTATCGCCTTGTTGAAATTGTGTCTCGATAAATCTTATAAATTCCAAAACAAAATAGCAAAAAAAATTATAATTTTTTTAAATCCAAATTTTTTTGGATTCCACCTCTGATATTTTGGTAAACAATTTTTTTTTTCTAAGAATATATGATGTCAAGAAGTCATGTGATGAGTCTCTGGTTACTGTACTATATAGTATGGCTGAACTTTGGTTTACTGGAAATCTGATATGGAAAAAACAATTGAACGTCGCGATTGTGGGCTCTCAGCCAATTGTAACGGCACCATTTTTGTTTTGCGGAAATGCGCTGTTGCCAAGTTGACCTCTTCGGATTACTGGAAATCTGATTTTCCAAAATCGCAATTCAAAACGTTTTGATAACGGAGGCAGATACAGCCTCAACAATTTTCAAAAAAAGAGAAGTATTCTTTGTTAATTCGATCTAATTTTTTCAGATAGGCAAATTCAGTGTAGGGTACGTTACTGACAAAAATTAATTTCTTTCAAGACAGCAGTCTTGTGAACGCAGTAACTTATCGGGCAAATGAATTAATTTGCCCTTCTACACTTGTACAGATTTCTTTGGATCAACATTTTTTCATTTTCAGATTGTGGAAGGTCATAAACCAAAAAATCATGTCAAGAATCGTCTGAAGATATTCAAGTTCAGAGCCGGCCTTGTCTCTTTGTAGAATTCACGGCAAAATTCAATATATTTTTTTTTTCTATATAACTATATAGTCCATAGAATTTCATTCAACCCCCCCCTGGCATGGCTCAACCCCCCCCTGGCATGGCAGCCGTGTTACTGCGCATGATCATGGTCACGTACGTTAGGTTTCGTTTTTACACTACAGCATTGGCATTCTAGGTTCTTTGAGTTCTGTGGATAAGCCTGAAACATTTTTCTACGGCGATTTATGAGTAATTTAGAGACTGTGAATAGGTTCTAGGACCGTTTTCAATATACTTGATCAACAACTCCAGAATTGATGATAAGTTTGACAGTTAACTGAATCTACTTTGGAATGTACATATCGTAGTCTCTAAAAACTATTACTTACTGTCGAATCTTCCAGATCTACGGTGAGTTTCCTCTACGACTCTGGAGCACTGTAGCATGAAGTTTAAGAGACTGTCGTAAAATGGGTTCTCGAAAAAACTGCTCGGCAATGACGATGGTATGGAGGAAGGTAACGATGGCGCGTCAGAGCTACCAGAAGTAGCCATTGTCCTCATCATGGAACAGTCATTGACAGCAGGACAGCTCTTTCCTGAAGACGCCATTTTCACTTTGGAATTTTGATAGTGAAGCCAAAAAGTAAATTTGAAGTTTGTCTTTGACGTTTCATTGGTGTAACGATTCTGATTTTCAATTAAAAATGACAACTTCAATGTCGCCTGACACCCGTTATGAATATCTTTTCTCCACAACCATGCATTACAGAATTTGATATCAGAATAGTAACATTCATGCTCTTGATATTGAACATATATTCTACAACCCTTGATGTCATGCATTTTGCCTGTATTTCATTCCATCACTTGTTAAGGAATGAATATTCTAACACTGTTGTAGCAATAATAACGACTGGCATTATAGTGACAAGATGTGAATTGAAATGTCAGAATAATTTTCCATTGTCTTTCCATTTGATTATATGTAATAATTGTGATTGTGGAGAAAACACAGTCTCTGTTACTCGGTTAGAATGAAAATTCGCGATGATCCCACTCGATTATTTTTCACAATATCGATAATCATTCCAGAGAAAAGTTAATCCTGATTGAAACTTAAACAAATTACCAATTAATTATCATAAAAATGATAAAATATGCATTGAAAAGGTATCTGCTGGTGAACTATTTGTTTCAAGTAGCCCCCATAAAAAATAATACAGAGGAGCTAAATCTGGAGCTCTAGCTGGTCAAAAAATTCGGAATATCTATGTATCATTTTGTCTTTGAAAATATGATATTCATAAAATCTGTTGTGGAATCATCTCCGGCTGAAATACAAACTTTATATAGTCGCTATTTTCCATCGTTCAAGATGGAGGTATTCATGTTGAAAAGGGGAACATTCTCCATGAAAATTGAAAAATGAAAAATGTGATTTTTTTGTAATATTTAACAGAAAACAACTACTTCCCCGGGTAAAGGATATATCTGATAGTTGATTGTTTTATTTATCTCTAGTTTTAATTGAAAATTCATTAAATAAATTAGATGGGGAGAATGTTATCCAAAAATATAACTCACAGAAATCGTTCATTTCATTGAAGCAAGGTTCGCTTTTCACGGATTTAATCCCCAATACATTTTTGTCGACGGAAATCTATGTCGCTTCGTCAAGCGTATCAGGGAGTTTGGAAGAATTGGAGAGCAGGCTCTCCAGAAGCAAATATACACATCAAGGATGGAAATATTTCTTCTGTGGTAACACCTTGAAAGTTTAAAAGGGGAACATTAAATGCGAGAGAAGCGAAGCTTACTTCAGTGAAATGAACGATTTCTGTGAGTGATTGTTTTTAATTACATTCTCCATAACTAATTTGTTTAATGAATCTTCAATGAAAACAATTGGCAAATAAATAATGGATTAGAGCAATGTATGTTGAGTTGCATATAATAAAATCGTTTATTAATAGAAAATCATTCATTAACAGGGGTCATTAATCAACGATTTTTAAATAAACGGTCGACGGAAAAATTACAAAATGAAATAAACGTCTTGCTCGTCGCGTCCTCTGGCGGCCAGATGCAAAATTATAAATTTCTCGTCGGCTATTGAATATGGAAGTTTATAACGTAAGTTTTCATTTTAGTTGAAGATATCAACTATAGATGGCGAGTGGCAACAAAGATGAAAGAAGCATTGAAATCAGTCCAACCGGTTTTTATATAATTTCATCAAATATCTATGATTCTATTTCTTTCTAAGACCTGGTATTCATCAAAGATCGTCACGAACATATAATTGCTTAACATGCTCTTAGTCAATGTCTGATTATTAGATAAAAATAGTATATTTTTTGCTCGTCGCAACACCTGGCGGCCAGTAGAGTCATTAATTTGTCCAACGACTACCAAAATATAGAAAATTCTAAAGTTGTCATGTTAGTTCATGATATCCGGATGTCCGAGGCCGCCAGCAGGGGGGAAACTGGGGCAATTTGCCCCGAGCCCCAAATTCTAAGGCCCCTAAGCGACGTAAAAAAATATTTATACGGCGGCCATTGAGGCCTGGTATAAAAATCCACTGAGGACTAAACTTAATAATCACAGAATTATTCTTGCGAGATTTTTTTCATGTTCGTCAAAAGTTTATTACTTTTGGACGAAAGACATGATTTAATGAATATGATGAACTCACGGAACCCTAGGCGCGTGCCTAGGCCCTAGGGTCATTCCATGGGAGCGGTAATCTTCTCCATGGGGGGGTAATTACTGTTTTCGGGCATATTATTTACTATAATGGTATCATTTACGTTAGAAAAAGTTAAATTTTGATCTCTATAAGGTCGTCATGGGGGGGGGGGTAATTACCCCATTATCCCCCCCTCAGACACGCGCCTGACGGAATTTGGGGCCCATTTACGCATGATGGGCAAATAAACAAGATTTAAACTAAACCAATACACCACTTGTGCATGATTTTAATATAAAAACCCGTTACAAAGCCTTGCCGACAATTTTGTTTGAAATGCAGACACCTCGATCATTTGAATGATTTATTTATATATGTGTGGGTGTGGTACAAAGTACCGCAGAATATTGATGAAAGGAATAAAATTCTTCAAGGTCCAAAGATCTCTGTAAAATACTCAAAAACATACTGCTAGGTTTGATTGAAGATATTGAAACCATTAGAGGTAGTTGGGAATCGATTCTAAAAGAGGTTTAGACTGTAGCTTCAAGCTTCGACATTACAACTAAACTAATGCCAACAATTAAGATAGACCGGCAGCTAGCGACATGTACAATAAACAAATGTCTGCCATTGATACAGGCATTTTGTTGATGTGAAAGATGATGAATAGCATACATTTCCAATCGCCACCAGTGCTACTAGCAGCACGAAGACATTTTTTTTAGTTCTTTGATTGACGACTTGTTTATTTTGTGGAAATTCATGTTCACTAAGGATACACTAAAACAATTTTGTCTATTTTCCACGATAATTTTATATTTGTTGACTAGTTTCGGTCATTATACCATTTTCAAAACTAATTAGATTACATCCAAATCTGAAAATTTATACCTACATTGCCTAACCTAGGTTATACCTTAATTAGTCAGAATCAATATCAATAATAAATGAACAAAAACAATTAATTTGATAATGCAGGTATTAGGAATTGGGTTATAGGTTCAGGAGAGGGCTATTGTTTAAATCGAGTTGTTCCTTGAGGATAATAGAATTGGGGTTTTTCAAAAAGGCTTGGTGTAATAGTGCCAGTCACTTGGAGTTTAGCGAAAAAATAGTTACAGAAATAGGCACAAAAAAGGCATAGTATAATGGATAATATAAGCACAGAATAAAGCTATCATAAGGTTGGCAAAATGTCTTATTTTTCTTTTAGCGATGCGGTGGGAATTATTGAAAAAATCTTTACATGAAATGTTTTATACTTAGAGTATTTATTTATTACAAATGAAAGTCAATCGCTAATTTGAACAGATCTTATTTGCTTGTTGCCTCTCAAGAAAGTGTATGGAAATGTCTGCAGTAATGTTATTTTTTACAATCATTTTCTCATTATACATAGCTGAAAGAAAAAAATATGTCAAAATTTAATTTTTTTTCATTCATCTTAAGAATTACTCTAATTTGGTTTTTCTTCAAGACATTGATGGACTCTCAGTTGCACAATGTAAACCCAATCCAACCATATAAACTACAAATGAAATTTTTGTTTCCATACACTAGAAGAAATAAATTTTGCAAAAAAAAGTATAAAATTGTTCGATTTTATTTTTTGTTCAAAATACAAAGTTTTTTGAAAGTAAGTAAACTACAAGCCAAATAAAACTGTTGTTCTAATCTTTATTTCAAATATTTTTTTCACATATGAAGCATCACATTTTTCAATAAAATTTCTTTACAATCTGGTAAGGTATCAATACCCTAAAGCACATCAAGTAACAAACCAGGAAAATTAAGTTTAAAAACAGACCATCACCCGAGCCACACGACCAATAAAAAGTATTTAGCAAAAAGAATATTTTTGAAAAAATCGAATAAAAATATAATTACTTAAAAAAAAACAAATATCTGAATTATTTGTCCCATATTAAAATTAAACAAATATATATTTATATATAATTATTTATCAGTAAAATAAAATGTACAATTAATTCTAAAGGGGCCTTTTCACAGTGTAAGTTTGATGAAAATTTCATAATATGCAAATTTGCTGTAAGACATTTTTAATTTCTTACTATGTATATGCCTGTAAGCAAAATTAATGAAGTTTCATCCCAAATTGAATAGAACTCGTACTACTTTAGTTTAAGAGCAAGTTTGAGCAGTTTTACATAGATTTTCTCAATACCAACTTTCTCCTATCCTGTTGGAATTCTCCTTAATAAAAATACTGTGGAAAACCACTATCAAATTGATACAAAACTCGCCGGTACAGTTTGGGATCGCACGTTAAAAAGTAAGGCCTTCGTTATCCTTAACTCGCACAAGTCTCCCGAAGACTTCTGAGGATTGCCCGCAAACAAATATAGAAATAAATTTCAATATTATGAAACTTACAACTTGCACAGTGTCAAGGAACCCTAACACATAAGTCAAACTACTTGCACGCTATTTTTCTCAACTATTTATAGACCTACATCTACTTCGAGTTTAGAATATCATATATCCATAATGATATATTATATACATATTGTTAGCATTTCAAATTACATTTCGTTTTGGGGATATAATAAACCCATACTCATTTTCTCAAGCGTTTGATGAAATCTGAGAGGTAGCAATTGGCAGGACTCCAATTATTGATGGTATTTTGAACTTCCACAGATCGGCGTGTTCCATCATCAACAAAAGTACCTGAAAATAACCAACTGAACTTCAAGCACATTTCGAATTGTTATCGCAAATCTATGTTTTTTTAGAGACAGTCCTAACAAAAAGTATGATGAACTGACCTATGATGAACACAATTCATCTCTGATTGATGAATTATTGTTGTTTATTGAAAGTTCAAAATACCCCAAATTTATTTTATTAACAAAGCCTTGACTCAACTATCATGAAACCTGTTATCTGAATTATTATTATTGAAATTGAAATTGTTTATTGAAATAGGAATCCTAATATACATATATAAAAATTTACAAGTGTAATAAAAATAACTAAATACAAGTAAATTGCTTTATATGATTTATCTATCTAAAAAGAGAGAAATGTTTCTTGGTGGCCATAAGTGAATACATACATGAATAAAAAATATACATATACAAACAAAGATGTAAATTAATAATAAATAAATATATGCTATAAATATGCGACTGATGTACATTAAAAATTTCAAGGGCTAACACTGTTCAAAACTGTTCATTTAAGTATTTGGATTTCAAATATTCAATCAAAACATCCTTGAATTTTCTCACCGAACAAGACTGCTTGACTTCTACTGGAAGCTTATTAAATTCTAGCAAACCTCGATGAAAAATTGAGTTCATAGTTTGCGAATACCGTGTACGAGAAACATACAGATTAGTATTGCCGCGTGTTGGATAATCATGAATTTCACTAGTGAATGTGATAAACTGATCAAAGTAAGCAGGTGCTTCACCAGATAAAATTTTGAAGATGAAGATCATAGAAGAATAGAAAATTCTATCTTTAACTGAGAGCCAATCCAAGACTTGATGCATAATTGTGATAGGAGTGAATCTGTTGCATTTCAAAATAATTCGCATTCCTCTATTTTGCAACTTTTGCAAAGATTCTATACTATTACCATCAAATAATGATAACAAGCTGGCACAGTAGACAAAGTGAGGTTGGATTATCGTATTATAGACCCTTACACAAGTTTGGAAGCTAAGATGGTTACTGACACGAGTAAAGAAAAATAGTTTTTTTGCTATTTTACTGTGTATGTATTGGAAGTGATCTTTGAAGCTCAATGTGTTATCAATCATGAAACCGAGGTATTTGATTTTTTGAACAATCTCAATGGGCTCATCATTTATAGCTTTTCAATTTTGCAGTGGATCATTATTAATGGAGAAAAAATGAAAAAACCGGAAAATTTTGTGATTTTTTTTTAAATTCACAACTCCGCCATTTTTCAATTTGTTGGGTTGGCCCTGTTCAGGTAAGTAGTGAAGTGTGTATTCATGTGTGCGCAAAACAGGCTCTGTCGGACTATTCGTTTCGACACAATTGCAATTTGAATTTTTTTACACTATCCTGCAGCGTGCCTGGATGCTCTAGTGACAGTCCGATTTCAATTTCTCGAGCAGACATTGAAAGTAGAAGTATAGTACTACACCATGTATATTCTTGCTAAAATGCCGCGAAATGGGTGAAAAACATTTTTTTTTTATTTAAATTTTTAAAACAAATTAATAAATGACAGTTGCGAATCCAAAACGTAACAGAGTATAACTATGGACTGTCTTTCATTTGATGGCACAGTCTTTTTCCTACTAGTATTTTTGTTGAAAAATCAGTCATTTTATGATCTATTGATAGTCAAAATATTAAAAAAGCTTTGGATAACTAAGGTATCAGAACCTTTTCATTGAATATGAACTGAATTAGGAATTATACCACAAGTGGAGTCTTCCGTTTCTATTTCAGTAAGTACCAATGTTCAAAAGACAAGTATTACAGAGAGACTTTCAAAGGAGCCAAATAAACTCAAAGAGAACTGGGCTATTTTCAATTATTTGAGACGCAAAACAAACAAGCATCCTGTGAAAATTGACATCAACCCAAATATCATAAAAAACCAACGTCAGTGAAGTAAGACTACCCAAGTTAACTAGAACACACAAATGTCAAGAACTTAAAGGAGTATTTAAACAAATAAAAAATTGAATAACTCATGAAATATCGGTTAATTTCATGAAAACTCATGTCGTGATGAACTAGGTGAACCATCCAAATTTCGACGACATATTTCATCAGTACAGTTCTACTCACCTAGCTGAAAACATGATGCGCACTCGTCGCATAACGGACTATAGTCCGTAATATATCCAGTGATGAGGTACTCAACATGAACGTATACGCAATTTTACATGTTCAGCTAGGTTTATTGAACTGTATCAACCTTGTCAAACGTGATAGAGGAGCTTGTAAAGAAAAATACTCAAATTTCGGGAAAAGCACAATATACTGAGTGGTTCACATTTTCATTTTGAAAGATCCAAGAGTGGATCTTACTGAAAGAGTTATACCTATTTGGGGCTAACTAGAGGTGAAGTAGGTACAGCAATAAGCAATATTTTATGACTTTTCTTTTTACTTATTATTAAAATAGCTGGCCTGTCAATGATTTCAAGATGACTTAATAAGCAAGAATTTTTTTTTTCAAAGGATTTTATAATTTTTGTTTTCTCTACAGGTTGGTACGAATATTTTTCTGTTTATACTTGTTGGTAATTATGTGTTCAATGGCCTGTCAACGATCAAGAGCTATCATACTCTGAAAAATTATGTTTTTTTCAAAGATTTCTGTGATTCCCGTATCTACTCTATAGCTAGTTCAATGTTCGTCATGATATAAGCTAGGGTAGCAGTAGTTTCTTGTCAGATATGAGCCTCATATTCCACTTTGGGTGAATGATCAGGAAGGTTTCTTCATTGTCAAAACTTTTTCTTTAATTCAACATATTGACTATAATACATACTTGTTGATTTCAGCCTATGGTACTGAGCAATTCCATGTATAAGAAGCCTATCAAAACTAGTTGGTGGGAACTTAACGTAAATGTCTTCAGGCCTAGTTTTGAAAAATGCAATCAAATCCTCCTCGCAGTCTTGTACTGTTTCTAGGCACAAGTTTTTTCTAATTTTAAAGGTACGTCTTATTCTAGACGAGATTCGTCCTGAAGTGTCAGGATTATCCGAACAATCAGACAATGCATGGTTACAATATTTATCTGAGAGAGCTTTCACTATTATTGTTTGTTCTTCATCAGATTTTTCTATGAAGTCATTCCAATACTCCATGGCAGCCTTATCTTCAAGTAACCTAGTGAATGGACCCTTGTAGGACTCCATAATGACAACATAGTTTTCCTTCTCATCTTCTTCATCAAGGGTTTGTAGTATACTACCTGAAGAGCAATAACAAAACGCTTATAAAATGAAACTGTGACAATAGAATGACTCACGGTTCTGATATCTTCTCAACTTCTTTCTACCAGCGTTTTTCTTTACCTTCAACTCGTCAACCTGTGATACTGAAGGTGGTTTGAGTACCAGTATACGGTTTGGCCTTTGAGGTTCATTGTTTAATGATTCTGTATCACTTTCCGTGATACTGCCTACGCTGAAATGTTGAATCTGGTGATTTTTTAAATGACTGTGCTTTTGTATTTACCTCAAAGTTTCAGAATCTGATGCAACCACAGAGTTGGGAGAGGGATAATTAATAATTTGTTTTCCTCTAATCACCGTCATTTTATACCACCAATACTGATTTTTCAATTTATCAGAAATTAATTCAGAAGATGTGATGCAATTTCTTAACCCAATCTGTTGGATACCTAAAACCTAAAGGTCCCAAGGTCAAGTCAAGGAATGTCAATACTCCCAACCCAACTGACTCAACTCAGAGTCAAAGTCAAAAGTCAAAGTCAAAGTCAGAAACTGTCTTCCTCTTTATTTTCTTTCTTCTTCTTCTTGTTAGTGTGTATGGCTATTGTTTGCTATAAAGTATATTTAGGCAGCTCGAATCTGGAGGGTTGCAAAGTCAAGATGTCAAGGAGACCCCCCCCAACTCAAAAGTCAAAGTCAGAAACTATCTCGTTCTTATTTTCTTCCTTCCTTCTTCTTTGCATTTTTCTTCTTCATCTTCTTATGGTGTGCGGCCGTTGTTTCCATATATATGGTTGTTTCCCATAGAGTATTCGTGAAATGCGTTCCCGCTAGGTGTCGCTAAATATTTAGGCGCGAAACGATATAATGGTGATGAACTGCTAAATTCCATAAGAGACCATAGTGTTTTATTACAGTGTCATTCAAATTTGAATCTATTACACGAGATGTCGAAAGGTGAAATGAGTTTATCAAACATTTTTGTCCACGATGAGATTGCCATATCTTGCATAGCACAGTTGAAGGACAAGTTTTTTTGGGCAATTAAACTTCGAAGACTTGATTGTGTGACTGTTCAGAATTGGTTATGAAGGGAACCAAAACAAACCTCCCGTTTGACTTGATATAGGCATAACTAACTCGAGATTAGAGCAAAATCTATGTTCTACTGGTAGTGGCGCTCGCTATGATTTTGAATCTTTATTCACCATACTTTTTGACGATGTCAGTCTACCCTACGCAAGTACTTGTCATTTAAAATCAGTCGAATGCTAAATGTATTTGCCCCACGCAGATTCCTGAGTATTTCGCATTTTAAGTACGGTCGATTCATATATGGTCGATTCGAACCAAATTTCTGTCAGAATCAATGCGGCGCTAAATACACATCTACACCAAGTTAGAGTACACCAGTCGAATGCGCTATGGAAAAAAAATGAGGTTTATCTGTTTTGATACATTTTCCCTTTTATATTCTCAATTTCAAAACAATAAACGCATACGATCCATTGTTGGAATTGATAGATGACAATTATATTGACCTATATCGTGTTTCCAATATTTGGAACCAAAATTTATTAGCAACCTGACAGCGAAAAAACGATCACCGGCCTATGAAATATTAGGTTTATTCGTTTGCATCGATGTGTAGCACCTTCCTACACCTGGTGTAATTTACACCCGATTTTAACATTCGTTTGCATCGAGGTGTAGCACTGTCCAACACCTGGTGAATTTATATTCGATTTTAGCATTTGTTTGCAAATTAATTTGACACATTTCTTTGTTTGAACACTCGATTCAAAATGTGGTGTGAATCACACTAGACTACACCATAGCCGTTTTCGATTGGCGTTTGGTTCTGGTAGCGGTTGACATAAAAATGACAGTAGTTTAGTTTCTGGTACTGTTAATGACGTCATAATCGTAGTCATTGGTTAGTGGTTGCGGTAATCAATCAACACATTCGTTTTATTATTCACTATGACGTCATTAACAGTACTAGAAAGTAAACCGCTGTCATTTTTATGTCAACTGCTACCAGAACCAAACGTCAATCGAAAACGGCTCTTGATGCAAATGAATAAACCTATTGTGTCAATTATTGAGCAAGCCCCGAACCCGATCGAATTCAGGCGTATTCATTCGATCGAATTCCTTCGCTTTCGTTCTTTGTATGAATACGCGCCCTATCGGATTTTCATGTATAAAATATCCGACGATCCGATGGTACGAAAACGTTCTGATTGGTTGAATTGGTATGCGTGACAACATTTAAACATGAATTAAACGAATCAGAATATTTTTCAATCAATCAGAAAATTTTTATACCAAATGTTCTGATTGGTTGAATTCTTGTCACGCCTGCTAATTCAACCAATCAGGACGTTTTCGTACCATCGGATCGTCGGATATCGTGCATGCAAATCCGGCCTTATGAGTTAAAGACTAGAAGAAGAGAAAAATAGGTTAAATGCTGTTTAATGTTATGATGTTTTGACTTTTGCAAGAAATCAAACGTTTGAGGAAAAAAGAAAAAAACAAACGTTTGCCTTTAGCCTATAACAATGCATCAAAGCTTCTGTTTTTTGGAAAAGGTTTATTTTGAATAGAAGATTCTTTCTCATTTATTTGTATTTCAAATATAAGCCTCGCCATACGCGTGGGTCAAACGACTGAACAATAATAGTTTTATTGGCCAACCTGGCCTTATGGCATGAAAATTAGCCTGTATGTTATAAGTATTCTGCGGTGAACTAAGAATGAAGCGAAAAAGAAAAAGTGGTTGCCCGTCTCCCATACTCGAAGATAGTCCAAAAAGGTAAATGTTTCAAACTATAGTATGTATTAGTATTGGAGTAGTAATCAAACTTGCTGCAAGAAGAAAAAAGTTATTTTGTATCGGTTTTCTTCATCATGATCAACTGCTGTTAATAGCGAAGCTAGAAGTAGTTTGTAATGACTAAAACCTATGATTTAAAATAGTTAATGTTGAAATGTTTACAGGGTAAAAGTGCATGCCCAACGAAAATTTGCCCAGGGCTCAAATGTCAACAGTCCTATGATAACGCCAATAAGGGAGCTGGAATCAGAGAGTCCAAAAATTGATGTTTTACCTGAACCAGTCGAATTACTCCCCATAAAAAGGCCAAATACCGAGGATTTTCTTACATTTCTGTGTTTTCGGGGAACACCTATCCTCCCTTCCAATCTGAATTTTTTCAATACAGCGTCCATAGTTGATACAAACGGCCAAGTACACGAAATAAAAAGCGAATCTTCACCTAAAAATGGACCCATTGATATTGCAAAATGTGGAACATCTTCTGAAAAACCTTTCATTGCATTTGGAGTTAGGAAACGGGCAGATCCAATTGTTATTAGTCGACAAATGGATAGAAAAAGACGCCATGCTCTTGCAATACAAGCCCTTCGTCGAAAATATCAAGAACAGAAGATGGCAAAAATCAGGGCTATAACAATAAGTAAATTATCCGAAAAAGTCACGAATAAGACCTTAGTCAGAACAAATACAGTTTCAAAAACAGAAACTGTCACGAAAAAAAGTAATACTTTACAAAAAACTAAGGTTATTGCCACGAAACATGTTAAAGTTACCACACAAACATTGAAGACAACCTTAAGGCCTAAAATTAAACCGAAGATGTGTTTGAGGAGTTTTAGAGGAAGATTTGTACAAAAGGAACTTCCATTCAGAAAGAAGGTTGCAAGAGAAAATGTCCTTATTAGAAAGCCCATGGAGAAAAAAGTAAAGTCTAAGAATAAATCAGAGAAATCTGAATTATCTGAAGACGAGGAACCTATAATAAAACCTGTCAAACAAGCTAAATCTCTGCCAGTTTTTAAAGTGAACAAAAAAATTCGTACAGAAGCTGGGCTGAAATCAAGGTAATAATTTTTTTCAGTTCATATGCATGATGAGAGATAAACAAGTTTTTTTACCTCGGTATCCTACTCCATGGTTAATACATCAAAAATAGATACTAAAGGCAGATTTAGCGGATTCATAATGCTCAATTTAGTGTGTATGCATAACTAATTTTATTTCACTGTGGTTGAAAGAGGAGTAATTCTGAGTGAAAGCATAGTCAATAATAAAGCTGTAGATTTCTTTAAAAATTTAACTTCAATACACAGCAGGATAAATTTATGCATATGCACTAAATTATGCATTATGAATATGCCTTGGATAATAATGTTCATAAAAATTTTAAAAGAACGATGAATGAATGAACTAGAATTAGAAAATTAAATCAACTTAATTAAGCACACTTAACACATTAATCACACAGCTTAAAACTAAATATATCTCCTGATGAATCCACAAAAATGTGGTTGACAGTCATAGATTATTGGCTGTGAGAACAATGTAAAAAATGTTGAATTAGCCATTATTGACTGTGAGCAAAGCAATAAAGTTTATCTTCATTTCTCAAATCTGCTCTTGATTGTTTAAATTGCCATATTTTATTGAATACTGAAGTATTAGATGAGTTTGTCTAGAAATTATCTCCTCGCATTGACAAGATGGGTTTCAAGTAGCAGGGTTGGCATGAATAAATAATTTTGATGTAAATCATGATTGAAATCGCGATTAAAATAAAATGCTGTTTTTAATAAAAATCAGTGATTTAGAATGTGTTTAATTTTATTTTCTTTCACAGAAATCAACATAAATTCAGACAATTTATTTTAAAGGCTAGTTTCTTTTACATCTGAGAAATCAATATCATTATTATAATAAACAAAATGACATCCTTCCAAAAATAGCAACCACGTTGGAAAAGTGGCGCGCAATTTGAATGTCTCATTTGATAAAAATAGGTTATTTTTCATGATTTTACTTATGTATTTTTGTTGGCACATTTATTTATTTATTTATTTATTTATTTATTTATACAAGCCAATATGGTCACATTACATGACATGACAAGTCACTAATACTAAAGATGACACAATCAGTTACATCTACAAACACACAATTATGTACAAGAATAAACAACATATATTAAATAGCCGCGGTTAATTAACCTTTTACATTGCAACGTTTTATGCAACATATAGTTAAACTGTATGATAAAATGAAAAAATCAAAAAATCGTGCTTTATTCGATATAACAAAAAATCATGATTTTTTCCAACCCTGCCTTTTACATTACTACGTTCTATGCAAAAATATGGTCAAACTGTATGATATAACGAAAAAATCAAAAAAATCGTGATTGATTAGGATTTTTTCAAATAATCGTGCTTTCAAGTAGTAGCAGTCAAGTAGATTGTGGTTCAACCTCAGTGAAAAACTACTGAATGATGAATGATCTACCACATTTGATGGATATGGTAGGTATCAATACAAAAAGCTACCAAAGAAAAAATTTCCATATTTGATAACTCAAAAAAACCCTGAAAATAATGTACCTGTGCAACTTCCGAGATTTATTCGAATTGCATAAAAATCAAGTTACATTCAAAGCTTTATCGTACCATTGACTACGATAATGTGAAAATAAAATCAAAAACTTTGGTTATGTCACGTTATTGTCATTTTAGCGAGCCATTTGGTATCTATAGGGTATTAGAAAGTAACTAACATATTATATTGTAACTAATGTAATATGTGTTGTTATGAAGATTTAACTTAAAGGAAGCTCAATATTCAATGATATGATAAATATTATAATTAGAAAAAAACAAAATCATGACATTTTTTAAATTAATTTTGTTTCAATATGGTGACTTTTAATGACATTTGCACAAGTATAAATATGAAAGTTTATATCGATACTTACTAGTGTCAATATCAAAATCGTTAGTTCAGATTCATTTGGTAATACACTCAAAATCACCTTCTCTGCGGCAGCTTCAGTATAATTAGGAACATTTTCGTTACCTATCAGACCAACTCCTTTTGTTTTTGCTGCAGATTTAGGACAAATAAATAACCAAAAACTAATGAAATTGATTGAAAGACAGTCTGACAGATAACTTAATCATGAGAATTTGTCAACTAAAAGTTAGATCCTGGCAGTATCTCCGCTACCGACTACCCGGCAAGATAATCACAATTATCGTTTGAGACTTGTGTTATGCAATTCAATATAAATGAAGCTACTGCCCTTATGCCCGTATTCAGTGTAACCCATTATATTATATGAATAAAGATTCCAACGAAATTACAAAAATACTTGTTTATAACCCATTACAAAGATGCGAGTTTTTAGCACACGGCGTCTGGTGCAAAAAACACGCTCATTTTGCAACTTGTTATATAAATAGCTATAATGATCACCTCATTCATACTGGCATACACCACTATGACACAAAAAACAGGTATAATTCAAAAAACAGCTTAAGAATTGTGCTCCTAATATTATATTACCACTTGAACCACGCAAAACAAGCTGCCACAAAAAAATCCATAAAGCAAATTTCAATTATGAACACTAAAATGAAAGATAGAAAGTTGATTTGTGGATATATTGTATGAGAGATACTTTTAGATTATTCTCAATACTCATATTCGGTTTTACTGGAAGTGACATCAATATTTGAATTTCAAATTGAATACCCCCAATTTTTTTCATTATTTAAATTTATTATTCTATTTTCAATCCAAAAATATGCTATATGATGAAATTCATTATCAAAATTATATCACAGTTTGAAATAAATTAAAATCTGATGTAGTTCGTGAATGCCATTTTAAAAAAGGGTATTAGAAATTAAAAATGTGCCCAAATTCATCTTGAAAATTTTGTGGAATTGATGATTATCTACCACGACAAATAAATGGTGATTCTATTTAGAGTAACTGAGAAGTTGTTCAAAGAATTGTACATAACTTTATTTTTTTTAAAAAGAAAGTACTATATTTTTATGTTCAAAATGACGAATGAACTCTCTTCTGAACTCTTGCTCATACAGGGACAACGCCTTGTTCTTCATTTTATAGAAAAATCCCAACAAATGGTTCAAGTGGAATAATATCTTGTAGGTCTTGTAGGTGCCTCTCAGTTTGTTGCTACTGTTGATTCAAGCAAAACTCATTTATTATACCTAAATATTTCATGACATCATTTCTAATGTCTATTTGACCATTACCCTTTAACTTTATGTTCTTCAACTAAATTGTGACATCATATCGACAATAAATTACGTCATATTGCATATGGTTGGATTTTTAATACAGTCAAAATTTAAGTGATAAAAAATATTGGGAATATTCTATTTGAAAGTCATTCTAATGTCTCTGCTACATGACTAACAGTGAACCCTAGCTATCAGTCAAAGAGCCTATCAAAACAGATAGTTATTATCCACTAGAGCTTCCTCTAGAAGTTACGTAGCTGTCAGCAATCATTATTTTTTGATGGGTTACCTGTCCGTCTTGATTGTTTCGGTTCTTGATGGTGATTGGATGATGCTTGAGCCTTAATATGATGAAAAAAAATTCTTATCACAGTAGCTTTCTCAGTCGTGATGTTAAATAAAAGCTTGTGAAGATTGAATTGTCTCCTTTTTATACAATTACCATGGATTTTCATCAAGTAACGGCCGAGTCAATCATAAATCAGAGTATGTGCATATGTTCATGAAAAATCATCTTCCTTAATATCACTCGACCATGACAAATAGACACTATTATTTCTTCATCTCGAGTAACTCATCAGGAAGGTTTAATGTTGGGACAGAATCTGCAAATCACTTGTGAGACCAACTATTCCTTGAGGTTGCCAAGCAACATAATTTGTTTCTCAAAATCGAGCGACTTTGTCTTTTTGATATTTTTCAAAAGAGTTGCATGTATCACCTACAAATATTTCTATACTTTTGCGTGAAAGGGTGTAGAGGCATGCATAGTTGAAAATCTAGCAACTGACTTGCACGAACTTTTTCGGAAAAGTCTGTAAAAACTGTTAATAACTGTTAATAATAATGTTAGTAATGACATTTGTAATGAAAAACTTCAAAAAGTGATGATATGAAAAACTCAAAAACATTCAATTCAACTATTCAGCAAATACTTGAAATTATTACATATGTGCGTCTTTCACAATGTCTGAGAAGATCCATTTTCTTTTTATTACTTCCACCATTTTATTCTGTAAATTGAAATTGGATTCATTAAATCTTTTCTGTGTTTGATCAACCCTCAATTATTAGTTGAATCCAAACATTCGATATGATTCCTTTGTTTTATATTCCAGTCCTCGTGTTACCAGATCTGGGCTAGATAAAAATGCGGACATTAGAAGAAAACAAATCAAAAAGAGAATACTTATGACTAATCCAAATACTATTATAAAACCAAGATCGCTCAGATTGACGACTTTGAAAAAGACAGTTCAATCGCAAAAGAAGTGCAGATCTGTCTTGGCCAAACAGAAGCTTAAGGCTACACAAAAACCGCAGACTAGCAGTTTAAATAAAAAAGTGGAAAAATCGATTCCAACTGAAAGCACCGTTGAGGAAAGAAACTTGAAAAAAACTGAGAATTCTCAACGAATCGTCAGAAATATTGAAAAGAAAGACTCGAAACCGAGTGATAAGAAAAGTCCGAATAAAAATGAAGATTTGAGCAAATCATCAGCTATCAAGAAAGATTACAAGAAAGTAACTGATTACAAAAAAGAAACAAATAAATTTGTTGACAAAGATAAAAAACAGACCAATAAAACTATTGATATTAGGAAAGAGTTAAGTAAGTCAACTGACATGAAGAAAGATGTTAATAAAACTGTTGAAATTAAAAAGAGTACTAGGATTTCGAATATAGTTCATAAAAAAGAAGTTAATATTGATAAAACAACCAATAAAAATATCGCGAAATCACCTGATTTAAAAAAAGAATTTGCAAGTGACAAACTTGTTGATAAATTTGCCGAAATAAAAAAGGGCTCAAATATTTCTATTGATAAAGAGAAGAGACAAACTTCAAAAAAACAGAGTACTTCAGAGATTCAAGGTGATCTGAAAGTCAAAGAAGTGACTGGAGCATTGTCCAAGAATGTGAGAGGTAAATCTCAAGAACTTGCAAAGATTTCAAATAAATCGGCTGATAGCACTCCAAAAAAAGATGTTAAAACAACAGATTCCAAGAAAGTGAAGACATCATCTCCATCTGAAGAAACTCTAAAAAAAGATGTGGAAGCAACAGATTCCAAAAAATTAAAGGCTTCGCCTTCATCTGCAGAAACTCTAAAAGATTCGAGTTATTCTGATATTGACAATGATGGTGAAACAACAGAAAGTATTAACAAAAGCATAGATCTTAAAAAACCAAAAATCAAATCAACAGATAATGAACATGTAGGCAAACTGAGCGAACCTATAGCAACAACGAATGAAAAGATTATCACAAATAAATCGGTGGATAAAAAAATTAATGAGACTGTGACACTTAAAAAAAAATCAAAGACAAAATCGAGTTTTGAAGACACTGACGACAATACTCTAGATGAAATCAAAAGAAAAGGTGGTAGAGCAACACCAAACCCAAGGAAGCATTCTGGAAAATCATTAGACACTAAGAAGCAAATTCCAGATATGATATCTCATATTGGTACTGAGAGTGATCTAGAACTGAAAGAAAAGATAAATAAAAATAAATTGAAAAGTAAATCCTTGAATGATCAACCAAATCAAACCAAAGGTTTCGATAGTGAAACTGAAAATGAATTGAACACAAAACTTAGCAAAATGACGAATAAAAAGAATAAATCATCATTAAAAATTGAAAATCAAGAAATTCATTCTGATAGAGATGACGTAAAGGACTCGGTAAACAAAGGGGAAATAACTGTATCAACTTTAAGTAAAATCCAAGACAAAATTAATGTTATTAGTTATAATAAAGAGGAAGAAATAAAAAAAGAATCGAGTAAGGCAACCAAGAGGGTAGGAAATAAGCTATTAACAAAAAACAATCCAGTTGATATTGCCCACATGCAAGATAAGATGGAAATAAAAAACATATCAGATGATGAAAAATTGGGAATTAAACTTCCTTCAAATCTACATGAAGATAAAGTTATAGATTCTACTAGTGAGACAGTCGATAATGACATAATGAAAATAAATAAAAAAGAAGAGGAAAGTAAAACATTTTCAACTGAACATCATGATCAAGTAAATGCTACTGATGTTGCTGAATTTGAATATAAAGTAGTGACTATGAATACAAATGCTAAATCATCAGAAGCTAATATCAGTATGGATGTTGAATTGAAGAATGAATCTAAAAAGAAAGCAAAGATAATATCATTAGTTAGTGATGTTGAAGATAAAACGAAATTAGTTACGAGTAAGATTAAAAATCCAAGTACAGATAAAGAGGATACCAAATTGATGGAATCTCAGGTAGCTCACAACAATGATACGATTGAAGTTGACAAAAATACAACTAAATTGTCAATTAAAACTCAAAAAGATGATGATTTTGAAAGTCATACAGAACATAATATGAAAACAAACGATGTCAAGGCTAAACAGTTGGGTTCTAACAGTCTTACAGAACATGATATGAAAACTAATGATGGTAAGGCTAATCAGTCTGTAATTAGAGATGAGCATGCAGTTGATAATATGAGCTCTGACAATACCAAGGAAGTCAAAAATACCGTAGCACATAAAGTGAATATGAAGGGTAGATCACTGTTGAGCAGACTGCAAGATCGAGTTAAGGAAAATGAATCTGAAGATGAGGTAATACCCTGTGAAACCAAGTCAACAATGTATACAAAAAAAGTGGAGAACAAATCCAAAGAATCTGAAGAAGTTACTGATATTGTTAAGCCTACTTCCAATAAACAGAGTCTGAAGAGTAAATTGATGGATATTGTGCATGAAAATAGACCTAAAGGTACAACTATTGATTTGAAGAACAAAAAAACAAATGAAGTTCAAACTTTAGTCAACACAAATAAAATATTTGAAAAATCGTCTAATAATAAGCAACAGGTAGAAGTGAAATATCGTAAAAAAGAAAATATTGGTACTTGTCCTGATATTAAGGATGAAGTTGAAGATACTTTAAATGAAGTGAAAGGCAAATCTTCGGCCGCCAGGCTTGAAAACAAAGTTATGAGTACTGATATTGGCTCAGAAATTGAAGACAAAAAAGTTGTGGCTTCAAAAGAAAATACGAAGGCAGTTATTAGTCATGTAGTGGCAAGTAAGTGTAAAGATAAAGCACTGGCTGCAGATGTTGATAAAAAGGAAGAAGTGTTGAAAACCAAACCAAATACAGATAAAAGTTTGACTGAATATATGAAGGTGTCAAAACTTGGTAAATCAAAAGTTAGCAGGTCTACTGAAAGCCCTGTAGAAATGATGATTGCACTAGAGGATTCAGTTGATATCAATTCTGAAGATGCACTAGATCTCATGAAAAACCCAACAAGAAAGAAATACTATACTATAACTGGTAAAAGTGAATTGACCAATAAGAGCGACGATTTGAAAAAAACTGGTGTTGATAAGGAGGAAGAAATAAAAAAACGGTCAACTAAAACGAACATAAAGAAAGTGAAAAGTAAATCAATAAAAGAAGACGTGGAAGATTTGATTAGTATCACAAATAAAATGAAGAAATTAGAAACTGGATCAAAAGAAGACGTATGGAGTGAATTGGCAGAAAATGACAAACTCAGTGGTAAAATTGTTGCCAAAGAAAAGTTGAAATATCCTGAAAAAACAGTTGATGGTGAAAATGAAACCTTCAAAAAACATCAAACTACAGGTTTGCAAGAAGAATTGCCTCTGTCCAAGGAACAATTGGACATCAATACTGAAAATATAGGAGATTCAGTGTCGAAAAAAGTACTAATGACTATGTGTAAATCAAAGAAGGATCATTTAAAGAAAGATAGCTTGATGTCAAAGAAAGATACAGAAAGAAGGAAAGTTGCTGACAGAGATGAAACTGTTACCCCCAAAACTATGCAGAGACCCAGCAGAAAAAGTAAAGAAGCAGCAGCCATATATATGGAAATTCTGAGCCACAAATTAGTGAATGATAACCAAGTTGATGATGATGATAATGTATCAATTGACAGTTTTCCAGAATTACCAAATGTTAAAAAAACTGAAAAGAGAGAGAATGAACTGAAGGCACAAGCTAAGTCATCAAAAGATGAACTTAAAGACAAGCCTATCCTAAAAGAAACCGATAAAAGAACGATTTCTAGTTCTGAGGAGAAAGGCAAGTGTCAAAGTAATAAAATAAAAAACGTCGATAAAAAAATTGCCGACGAAAAAGAGGTTAAAATATCTTCCAAGCATAAAGAAATCAAAGTGAACACTGAAACTGATTTCTTTCCTCCTGAAGAGATACCGGATGACATTAAGTTGAACGAACTCAAAAGCAAACTTGAATCTGCTTCTATTTCCAAACAAGAGAATATTCATAAGAAACCCAATTTAATAGGTTCAAAAAGGAAGTCTCCGGGAAATAGAACATCAATGGATGACACCAAGGCACTTCCAGAGCCAGATTCAGAAGAGAACACAAGAAGTGCAAAGCTTAGGAAATCTGATAGCCTCAAAGGCACAGGAAATGAGGAAGACATAACACCAAAAAGGCAAACTAGGAATGCATCTCAAACTAGCAAAGCTGAACAGAGTTATGATTCAGACGAGTCATTTCACATCGACATAAAAGTGCCGAGAAAGAAAAAAATAACCAGGAGTAAGAGACTTGTGAAACCTCTGGCGATCGATGTACTTGTAGAAAAAACTGGTCTGAAAGTATCACCCATCGGCAAACAGAAGTCCAGCTCCAGTGGTTCAGACCAGTCAACCACATCGGACATCAATCTCCAAACTCTAGCTAACAAAGCGAAGAATAAGAAGTTTTCCAAAACGAAATCCATGAAGAAAACCGACCAAGAGTTCAGCGATTCTGACGAAGAACCTCTCTCAAAGTTGACTAACCAGAGTGTTGTGGGCAGTCAGAAATCCGGACTTCACGCCGAGAAAGTCAAGGAGGAAATCATAAGCAAAACTGTGCACAAGGTTTCCGGAAAAACATTGTCCAAACCACCTGAAATCGAAGCTGTGAAAAACGAGATCAAGCCCAAGAGAGAGTGTGCCAAGATTCCGCAAAATTACCTCCCGATGCTTTCTTCCTCTGATGAAGATGAAATCTTCCATGGATTCGACAAGAAGAATGTCAAAAATGCCAAATCCATCTCGGCTCTGATTCCAGCTTGTAGTCACGTTCCTCCCTTGCTAGACTTGCTGCACAAAGACCTGGGTAAAAGATTCGGCAAGGAGAAAGTCAACATGTCTAACGAGCAGATAGAAAAGTGGCTCAAGGATTCTGCCTTGGCAGGAAGCAGCATCAAAAAAGAGAACGACGAAATGCTGAAATTCGGGGAGAGGATTCCAACTGAGTCCACTCTCGAAACCTCGGAGTCTGTGGACACGGAAAAACTAAAGCTCGCTCTGCTGGAAGTGTCCAAGCCTGAGGATAAGGCAGGGAGTTCCACTGTCGAGTCTTTGGATACCGCTCCGGTCAAATCTGTAAATGCAAAACTCGGTGAATCTACCAAGCCCCAGATCGATAGGAAGCTGATTTTTCGTAAGAGTAAAAAAGAAACTGCGCCCAACATCAGTGCGTTTTCTCCTGAGAACGAGAGTAGCGTTTATGCATTTGGGGAGGAGAATGAGGATGTTATCAGTACGCCGTTTCGTAGACCATCCAGAAGGCCATCCAGTACCGCAACTTCTAGGTCCGAGGATGAATCTTCTAGACACGATGATTCCTTAAAAGCTGGTAAGTGTTTTATCGATATTGTAAATACTGAATGTAATATAATTTTTTTTTAATTTTACGTTCCTTCCTATATAGGTACACGGTGCCTAGGAAGTGTAAATCTTTTTAACTTGATTTTTTTTAAGTGAATCGGTCTCCATGTGGTTTAAAATCCTCTTCATTTCCATTGTGATCCAGTATATTTATATAATAAAATACATACATGCTCTAGACGAGTGGTTCTAAAACACTGATTTTGTGAACAGAGTGAAAGCAGCAATATGACATCCCGCGGCAGCGTATGGGTATTCATTTTAGTACATTTATTTTCGCCCGTGTTGGAGGAATTTTTTCACAAGAGAAGAATGAAACATTGAATATTGAATACTATGAATGTGAAAATTGATTTTCTTTATTTTTCATTATTTCTAAGTGTCTAAAGTTGATTTTGTAGCATTTATTTGTACCCCTTCTGACCTTCTTGCAAAAAAAAAATTTCTGGCTTGAATAGACATCTTGTTGTTTTTCACTGAGAATAATGAAATATTGAATACTCTGAATGTGAAAGTTGATTTTATAACATTAATTTGACCCTCTCATACCCTCTGGAAAAAAGAAAAAACATTTTTATGGCTTTCATTATAATATAATTGAAATTTTCATCACGAAAAATATTGATAAATAAAATTTTGAATACGTTGAATGTGAAAGTTAATTTTGAAGCAATTATTTAACCCCCTTCCACCACTCTAGAAATGAAAAAAAAAAACAACTTCAATAATTAATATCTTGCTGTTTTTTTTTCACATATATAATAAAGAATGAAATGTTGAATACATTCAATATGAGAGTTGATTTTGTAGCATTGAAACATTTTAGAGGGCTCGGAAGAGTATTAAATGAATGCTTTCAACTTTCACATTCAACATTTAATTTTACAATATTCTTTGTGGAAAAATATCTACGAAAAGATAATGACCGCCAGAAACATATTTTCATTGTTTCTAGAGTGGTGGAAGGGGGTCAAAGGAGTTCTTCAAAATCGACTTTCATAATCAACATATTCAACATATAATTCTCTTCCGAATATGGTATCGAGAAATATTCTGTATTCGTTTTCTCACTCTTCATCGTCTGCCTCGCAAGATAAAGAAAAAAATGTCATAAATTTGTGTGGGGCCATAATACGTTCATTTTGTACATTTTTAAAATGTTCATATCTTCAGCTTTTTCAGTTATATTGTGATGGCTATTTATTACTTGCCATGCTGCACGTGATTTATTTCGTGCGTTATTAAGAAGTGTTGTGTATGTTAATTGTTTGCTTCATTCAAAAGTATTTGACAAGATCGCTTTGTATCTAAATAATAATAGTGTAATTCACAACATTTCAATCGCTTATTTCTAAGCCTAGTTCTTTTATATAATTTGAAACTACAAAACCGAAAAATTTTTGGCATTGCCTTAATTCTATCTTGTTTTCCACCGAAGGACAATTCCGGAAACCATCCTTGAAACAAGATCTCTCCAGGTGCGGCAGAGACGAAACCGAACCGTCAACCGCCGAGCCGGACGAAGGCTCCCATTTCTACATTCCTCAGAATCCGTCCAAGCACGGCCTCACGAAGCTCCAGAACAAAACGTTACTAAAAACGTCGAAAAGCACGGAAAAACTCTCGGACTTGGACGACTTCAAATACAAAATCCCGAGTTCGCCCAGTGCGAGTTCTTCGTCAAGCGCTAAGCTGTCCAAAAAACCGGCCTCCAAGCAAAAGAATCGGCCGCCCGAGTACGTTACCCCCGTTTACGTGTCGGATTTTCCGAAGAAGACCGATCCCGCGCGACTCGTCGAGTCTCCCGTCTTCCATCCGACCGAACAGGAGTTTCAGGTAATGTTCGTTAAACATCGATAGTTTGCCTTTCCGATAGTATCGATTGTTTTTGCCAATGCTATCGATGGTTTGACGTAATGTGTCAATTTCTTGTGTTCTGTACTATAGAACATCAAGTAAGGTGCTCTGTGGCTGTTGTCCATACTCCATTTTTAGTGGAATTGGGGTTAAGTTATTTATTTTGTGACGAGAATTTCATAAGCGTCTAATTGTAGGACTAAAATCCAACGTTGTCAATTAATATTGGTGTGCTGTATTTTCACAATTCTCAACTTGCAAGCTAGGTTAGTCAGATCAGGTTAGGTTTGGCTAATAATTCATGAATTTTCAACTCATTACCTCTAACAATTTTCGCAATTCTCAACTTGCAACCTAGGTCAGGTCCAAGGACTTTGAACACTATTTGTAGAGGATGGTTCAATCGACTGATTTTATCATCCTGTCAACAAATGACGTCAGCGTGATACCTTCTCAATGGTTTATGCATCTATATATATATATATATATATATATATATAGTTATACAAGAGCATACGGAAGGTATCACGGTGACGTCAATTGAGAGATTACATTGCAACATAGGGATTGGACCATCCTGTACGAATAGCGTCAGGTCAGGTTAGATCGGCTAATGATTTGTCATTCAAACTTCCCGGCAATACAGTAACTAATCACAGCGCGTGTAGCGCGTAGCAGATCTGGCAACGCTGGATGTCAGTCCTACAATTAGGGGCTTGTCAAATTTCTACTGATTACTTTTATGGAATATTTCGGGCTGAAGGCTAAATATACACACTGAATGATGGTAAGTTATCAACACTATTGTTTAGTGTATTTAAAAAATAAGCGAACAGAAAAAAAAATTACTCTTTATAGTTCAGCTCACAGATATCACCATATAAACATGTTGGTAACCGGACAGAACAGAACATGAAAGAACAGAACAAGAAAGAACAGAACATGACAAAACAGAACATAAAAAAACAGGACAGTGAATAAACAGAACAATGGTTAAACAGGACCATGCCATAACAGAACCGAGTAAAAAGAGAACACTGAAATAAAAGAACCTTGATAAAACAGAACTCTGTTAAATAAGAACATTAGATTTTCTATTCATAGTGAAAACTTTCGAAAATCAGTAACTTCATAATTAAATTTTTTTGTTCTGATACGATTGTATTGAGTTACTTTTCAATCAGGAGCTAATCAAAAACCAGAACATCAAGAGCGGGGTCTGTCATATGTACTAACCAACCAAAAGTGATATGCAACTATCAATTGTTTCTTCAAACTATCGATAGTGGAAACCCTATCGATGTTTAACGAACTATAGTTTCAGGACCCATTGGAGTATATCGAGAGGATACGGCACAAGGCGGAGCAGTTTGGCATTTGCCGTATTGTCCCGCCAAGCAGTTTCAAACCTGACTGTAAGGTCACGGATGACATGAGGTTTACTGCGTACGACCAGTATGTCAATAAAATGCTGTATCGGTGGGGACCTAACTTCAAGGAGTTGATGGCCATTAAGAAGTACCTAGATACTCAGAATATCAGCTTGATACATCCTCCTTGGGTGAGTATGATTTGTGGTTATTTTACCTAAAAACCCAGTGCATCTGGAAAACTCATTGATATTTTATTTTATCTTAGCCAGAATATTACCCGTTCTTTTTGCGGATAATAACAATAACGGAGACATCGGGTGTTCCCCAGAGATCACTATTGGATTGAACATATTGATTAATGATATAGTTTACCAGTTATCCAGTCGAAACAACTCTCTTATATTTTCATCAATCAAAAGAACAACTGCCGAGTTCTCAGATATCTTATATTGCGCGATAGTTCTACCACATATGGGATAGTGTTATGTGGAATCCCATTTGCAACATCCCCATCAATAGAAGTGAACGAGTTCAGTACAAGTTTTTCAATTATGTAAACTTCAAACTACAGTTATTCCGCGACCACCGTCAAAGTGAGCTAATTCTCAAATCTACCATCACTATCAACAAGGAGAAATCAGAGAGACTTAATATTCTTTCATAATATCATAAACGGCAAGCTTAACTGTTCCGAGTTAATAACTAAGATACCTCCATTTCAAAATGCCTTCATGCACCACTAGACAACAGTACTTTTCGTATTCCTTTTTATAGCGCCAATTATAGATACAATACCTGCTTACCAAAGAAACCCAAATAGTCACAGACGATTTCACTTTTTCAATTAATTCTTGTATGAATTTTAGTCCCAAAATTATTAAGTAATGCCCGAATCATCCTCAATCCTTTCCTCTCGAGTCTTTCAGCAACAATTGTTATATTTTCTTAGTATTTTCTCAGTTACAAGTGTTACATCGAGGAAAGCTTGAAATTACACTAAACACTATTCCAAAACATTTTGCGTGTTGTGTATAAAGATTGGGTTGAGTAGATTAAGTTAATATAGTAAATATGCTGTTAACTTCAGGACGGCCAAGATAGTTCTGACAATGACAATAGCTGCGGGTCCTTCAGGGTTTCCTTGCAGCTGCAAAAGCAAATACGTCACTGTAAATAAGATTAAGCTGAGTGTCTGATATGTCAAGACTCTGGGTATATCGAGCTTTGATATAATTGTTCCTCATTGTAAGAATGTATCCTTGAAGTATTCCTGATTTGACTATTTGCAGTGAGATACAGTGCTGTATATAGATTTCATGTATGGAGTGCATCAAAATAAAGTCCATCAAACCAAATTTGAAAACGCCCTGTAGACTGTCTACCAAACTCCCTGAAACTTTTCCGAGCTTTCTTGATTGCCATAACTCTTCGAGAATTTCTCGATTCTTGGGGCTGTCTCCATTTTGACTGGGTTATAGTCCGTAATATTTTTTTTAGATCGGTGGTATGGAAATCGACCTACCCAGACTCTATCAAACTGTGCAAACTTTGGGAGGGCTGAAAGAAGTTATAGAAAAGAAGAGGTGGCCTCGGGTGTCTGAACTTATGAAGATACCAAAGTCGGCTCAAGATAGAGTAACGAAATTGGACGATATTTATTGCAAATATCTGTTGCCTTATGATACTCTATCTCCAGGTAAGAAAACAGTGCATTTAGCCAAAACTGTTTGCTTTAAAATTATAACTAACCAGTTTCAATTGAATTTGTTTTTTCTGTCAAGCTGAACGGGAGAAATTGTTCGATGAAGTCGAAACGGAATGGGCGAAGCGGGAATCAAGGAGCCTCATGAAACTTCAGCAGAAGTCACAGAGCTTAGAAGCTGTCGCTGATGCTGATTCGGAGGACTTCGAGGACAATGATGTCGGAGAATGCATCACTAAAGGAAGAAACATGGCTCTGAACGCTTTTTACAGGATTGCCAGAAACACCATGAGCATGCATTTCAAAAATAATGAACCGCCGGCTCAAGAGGTTAATATAACCACAATTTATTTTCAATATACTCTGACACTATATGTATAGCATATAATACAATATTCATAAGATTAGTTACTAATACTAACCCAAGACTAAATATATCGAAGGTAAAATATTGTGGTGGATATAAAAACTTTTGGAAAATTTTAAAGATGCCATTGTATTTTTACTTAAAAAATTTATGAGATAATAAACAGTAATGAATTTTGTTTAAATGAATGTTCAAAACAGCTAGTAAGCTAAAGAAAGAATCAGTGTCTATTCAATCATAGTTATGTAAAATATGAAACAGTTGGGATCTTTGAAATATAATTAGTGGACTGTTCCAAAATAACGGTGAGTAACAAAATGCTGATTGATGAAAACAACCAAATTAATTCAGTATTTCCCCCCACTTACTGTCAGTTCGTAAAATGTTCATTTAATATTAAGAACTTCCCTTGAGTATGAATTGCTGATTATATGAATGACAATGTTTTTTTCAAACAATACTTGAAAAACATTTATGCTTTTGACAACTTCAAAAGGAAAATAAAATTTTGCCTAAATTAAAATTTGTGACCAATCTCTGGAATTCAATGATTGCTGATTTTAAATCATTCTGCAGTCAGATGCTTCTGATTTTAGACTAGGAGCTGTACTTAGATGCTTCCGATTATGTAATTGGTGCTGTCCTTTTTTCAGAGTGTTAGATGAAACTTGAAATGTTTCAGGTCGAACAAGAATACTGGAAGCATGTTAGTTTGCGACAAAACCACATATGTGTCCACTCTGGTTCGATAGACTGTGGAAACTGGGGCTATGGCTTCGCTACGACGAAAAACAGCCCATTCGCGAGGCATCCATGGAACCTGAAAGTTCTCACTAACAATAATGGGTCTGTTTTGCGATCTCTGGGTCCGATCATGGGTAAGTTAAGTCTAACATATATTTCAAACCAGATAGAATTTAACATTATTCTTTCGAAATCAGGTGTGACGGTACCAACTCTACACGTCGGGATGGTATTCAGCGCTTGCTGTTGGTACCGAGATCCTCACGGTCTACCTTGGATCGAGTACTTGCACACGGGCGGCAATAAAATTTGGTACGGTATTCCTAATTCTGCCAGCGACGCCTTCCAGTCCACACTGAGACTGCTGGTTCCAAACTACTGCAAGAACAAAGAGTTGTGGTTGCCTTCGGACACGATCATGGTGCCACCCAGCCTCCTTGTAGAGAATAACGTTTCGCTTTGTCGCACCATCCAAGAACCCGGACAGTTTATCGTCGTGTTTCCGAAGGCTTTCACGTCCAGCATCAGCACGGGCTACGTAGTCTCGGAAAGCGTCTACTTCGCTCCGACCTATTGGCTGAAGACTGCTCGGAGCCTTTTCGAGGCTTTGAGGAACAGCAGCGAACCGTCCATGTTCTCCTTGGACAGGCTGTTGCTGAGCATCACCACCGACGGTAGATGCAGCGCGGATATTTTGAGGCAGGTGATACCGCACGTACAGGAGCTCTGCGATAGAGAGAAGCAGAGAAGGGACAAGTTGAAAAGCTTGGGTGAGCTGGTGAGGGAGAGGTTGCCCATACCAGACGTCAATAGAGGGAAGAAGAGGAAGTTCCAGCAAGGCGAAGAGGGGGACTACGAGTGCGAGACTTGTAAAATGAGTCTTTTTGTTTCTATGGTGAGTATTTTTTTTTATTGCTATCTGAAGTAATATCCTTCAAGTAACTAAAATTATTTCTCTCAAACTTAAAAGTGAAAAATTCGCCATATCAGGGGAGGCCTAGTTTGACACTCATAAATTAAACCTGACAAGAATATTCATTAGACATTTGTAGAAATGAGGACTCTTGTGTGAGGTTGGTTTGTTGTGTCTGTCGACATAACAGTATCTCACATAGACTGAAGGAACTCTCATGGTTTAGTCGTACAAGGGTGCACACTTTAGGCTTGTTCCATTGTCGCCCATCAATATTCACTCTATATAAAAACATAGTGCAACGTTTTAATATTCGCAATCCGACACACATTTTTTTATGTTCTGGTTCCCACGAAAAGGAAAATTCTCTAATGTTTAGAGAACATCATGTTGGCTTTCAAGCTTTAATTATTGTGGTAAACAATCCGTTGGTATTTATAGCAGTTCTGGCCAATGGTTAGGCGAGAAAATGGTTGATGTAAATATGTTTTGGGTAGAATACTGGTGAACGTCTTTATTTCTACTTTAAACACCCTTTTTTAAAGTTCTACAGTTGGCAAATAAATGGTCAGAGTTGGTATTCTTTGTAGGAATCTCCAATAGCCTGGCTGTTGCTGTAATGGAAGTTCTGTTACATAAACAGTTCATAAAAACACGGCATGACACGCATGGCATAATACAATAGAAGCTCCATATAACTGGGCCTTCAAAAACTCTTAAAATTCCTTCTTGTAGAAGTGCTCTACCCCATTGACAACAGCTGATGATTCCCTTTAATAATTGCGCTGCGGATTACTAAGGGTAAATAATTTTTCCGTTCGGCAAGGGATAGCTCAGAACTGAGTCGTTGATCAAAGCTTCTTTCAGCGATTCTTGGCATTCCTCAGACCACTCGAACTACGTTTGTCCTTCCGTAAGTCTGGTGAATGGTTCAGCGATGTTAGCAATTCCCAGAACATATCGGCGATAGACTAAGAAACATCCGGACCTGGTGTATATCTTCGGTAATTTATTGGGACTCGGTTTGAATCTGGCGCTTTTCAGTCTTCCGGGTTCTTCACATGATCTTCAATCGACCTGCCAACTAAAATGATGTCGAGATATACTAATCATGTCTTACAGGAGAGTCCCTTGAAAACCGACTCCATCAATCTCTTAAATGTGGCTGGAGCTTTGCAGAGTTCAAATGGGATAACGGTGAACTGCCACATTCCCAAGCCGTCGGTGAAAAGTGTCTTTTCTCGGATTTATGGAGCCAGTTCTACCTGCCAAATACACTCTTCAATTCTAAAGTCGAGAAAATCGTAGAACCGGCTTACCAGTTGACGATAATCTACGTAGAAGGGTATTTATACATCTTTCTTCTTCAGCAGTACTACTGGAGAGGATTAGAGACTGTCTGATGATTCGATAACTCCTTTTTTCTCTTGGTAGACGAGATTCCAATATAATGACAGGGCTCCCAACGGGACAGAGTCACATGACTGAACAAAACATTGGGATCGTAAATGATCCCCTCTGTAGGTGGTACCTGAAAATTGACACTTCACGTCTCACAGGACATCCTGCACTGGCGCATTAGATGAAGACTTATACTCAACTGGCATGCCCAGCTGAACCCAGACATGTGGGTGCACAGAGGGTCCAGCAAATAGGCCTGTGGGGGCTTCAAAACCCGCAGTGGTTTGATTGATTTTTGTCCATCATACGAAAAATCATTTCTGAACTAGAAATACCGTCTATATAAACTGATGATCCCTAGTATGGAAAATCATTGGATATTGACTATACCCAACCAAAATACTAGCTTCAATATTTTGACTATAGGGTCCTCCGTGACATATCGTTTCTCTCAAACCTTTTAAAGAAATATTATCCAACAAATACAAAAATGTGTCATCTTTGGTTCACTTCGTCTTAAAAAAATTGTAAATATTCTAAATGATAATATTTTGTGCAGGTGTTCGACACTCAAGAAGGACTGACGTACTGCTTGGATCATGGTATAGAGATGATAGAAACAAAGAAAATTCCAACTGTCAATTGCAAGTTCATGTTCACCTACGACGACGTCGAGTTGTCGGGCGTACCGGATAAAATGAGAGCCTCCATAGAAACCAAACTCCAGAAAAAAGTCCCGAATAAATATGCTGGGATGCCAACGCTCCTCGGCAGACAGGGTAATCAATAATTTCCATTCATGTGTTTATTGATGTGTAGGCACAAAATAGAAGATCCTATTTGTTGGATGTCGCTAAAATGTTATCTCACGACAACTGCTTCTGGTATATTAGTTTTCTAAGATATTTCCTGGAGAGTTGAGATTCCGGGAGGGAGAGAGACACATGTGATGATGTTGTCTTCAATGTGTTGCAGTATTGGCATAGGCAAATAAGTAGAGAATTTTCACTCAAATTGTGTATTGCCTATTAGGTGCAAAAACAGGTCGAATTTAAATTCTCTTCTCAACATAAAATCCATTCTTTCCAGTTGTGTTCATATGATAGAATAGAGGAGCAACTGACTTACCGACATGAGGGATTAGAGGACCAACAACATTTTTTTGAATAATAATAATCGTCTTTATTCTTTACATCTGATATAATAACAAATGCAATTTTATAGAAGTTGGTAACCAGAATACAAAAGGCAAAGTTCATCTTATGTGGCACAAGTGCTACTAATTTATTTGCCCAATTAACCTTCTCTAGTTGAATGAATTGACACAGGAACATAGATCTCTCATTTAAGGTGCCACATTACGTTTTTATTTGTATTTGGAAGCAGTCTGACTTGTCCCATTCCAAAGTATCTGGACTTCTTGTCTTATTAAATTTCCTCTCTGTTTATTTTAGACTAACATCCCAATAATTTGTGTTTGCCTATTAAATGTGACAAATGTGTATCATATTTGACTGGACCCAGCTAGTATTATCTTGAGTTGCTCTGAGTAGAGTTTTCCGTTAAATGAACCTTTGTTTCTCTATCAGTATACATGGCACCTATTCTGTACTTTTGGAATAGTGGAGAACAGTGTTTGCCCTTTCATAAATCTAGTGAGCGGTTTAGCGATGTTGAAAAACCCCAGCACAAATCGGCGATAGTAGATGCACAAACCAAGGAAACTCCGGGTCGATACATGGTAATTCCTTCTGGAAAAAATAACATTTTTGGGAGTTTTACTTCATTCATGTTTTTCACGTCATCTTCGAACAATCTGCGAACTAAAATTATGCCGTCTAGATATACTAGACACGTCTTCTAGGAGAGACCCTTGAAAACCGTCTCCATCAATCTCTTAAATGAGGCTGGAGCATTGCAGAACCCAAATGGCAAGATGGTAAACTACCACAATACTGAGAAGTCGCTAAAAGATGCCTTCTCGGTTTTCTGGAGCCAGTTATTTAAGTCTCTCATTTTCACTGCCACAGTTTTTTTTTGTGTTCCAAAGCAACCTGACTTGTCCCATTCTAAAGTATCTGGAGACATTACAACTTCTTGCCTTATTGATTTCTCTCCGTTTTTCAGACGACTATCCCAACAATTTGTGACTGCTTATTGAATGTTCATCATCATTATCTCGAGTGGTTCTAAGTAGGGTTCTTTGTAAAATGAAGCCTTTGTTTTTTTTCTATCACTTCAACAGTGTCCTTAAAAAACTTGGAACCATATGGGAAACTTTTTTTATTATAGAACCAGATGGGAAACTTTTTTATTATTGATTTCACAAAAAAAAAATATTTTTGTGATAAAAGTTGGTGCTCATAATGGGTTATCGAAAAAGTCATTGGGAATATTTCATTGCTATCTCATGAATCATTCAGATTCAGATTTTCATTAATGTACATAAAAAATCAAAAGCGATTTATCTCCTAGATATTGTTATGAATTCATGATATGATGACGTATCTATATCTCTTTGATATTAAAAATCTGAATAATTCATTAGATGTTAACGAAATATTTGAATGTTTTCCATATTTTGATAAATAGAGGTACTTTATTCTTGATGAATTTTCGAAGAAAGTGATTTTTTCAGAAATCAAGAACTTAACATAACTTTTCGATAACTCATTATGACTGAGAGCCTTCATCAACTGTAACTCCAGGCACTATGCTAAGAGGTCTTTTCGAAAAACTGTGATAGCATAAGCACATTTACCGCACAGAAGTATTGCAATTAAGGTAAGAAAGGAAGTATTAGGAGGTGATGAGTGTTTGAAAGTCTAAGATTTCCGAACTGACGGAACAAAAAGAACTGGGTTGATAGTTAGTCAATGTGTGAATTCCATCTGAGTGAGTCATATATGAATGCCTAGCAGTTAAACATGTATTCTACAACTGCGACATACATTTTCAAAGGCAATGTGGCAGCAGCCGAGACGGCCACAATCTCGGTTGAACCTGTTTTGATTCCGATTGGTCCTTAGGTCCGATGATTGGTCGGGATTATTTTTTATGTCTTGCTAGGGGTTTTGTTTCAATCAGTTCTTGTATCCAGACTTTGCCCAGTTTGAAACGAAACCTCTCCCTTTTGGATAGTACCACACCAGTTGAATTCGTGAGTAAACAGTTTCAAATATACATGTGGTTGGCTGGATCTTTATTTATGGGTAAATAAACAAATGGTTTGGTTGACTTAAAAATTCAGTATTGCTTCACATATCTCCAGACCATACAGAAGCGGCTGTTGTCGAGCAATAGTTGTTATACTGTTAAGCTTGAAGAGCTATCAAGTTTCTTTTTTTTATTAAGCTTTATTTCTTCCATGAAGAACTGTTCCTAGATTCTTCAGTCTCATCAAATGATGCCTATATGCTTTAAATGTGTAAAAATGTGCCATCAGAAACATATGAAGCGTATTATAACAATTGTTTTTGAAATATAAGTGGAATTTGCATAGGCTAGTAAAATTTTCTGATGTATAGATGTGATCTTGAAAGTCTGAAAATTATATTTTACTTTCTTTTTACATTTTTATATTGGAAAAGTCAGATATAATCTGATGTTTTTTTCTCGATTATTACTATTTAAGTGTGAATTTGAACAATTCCAATGTGATATCTGTTGAAAATATATTTAGTTTCCTTAGAATTATTTTAAAAGCGAAGAAAGGTTCATCTCTAACGATATATTTTCGAATGTATCGGTTTGTATGGGTTGTGTCCTAGTAATAAAGTCTCGGTTGCATTTAACAAAAAATAAATAAACTGAAACTCATTTTGAATATTGTTGATCAGTTTTTTCTTTTAAGAATGGAACAGAATCTTTCAGTTTACTTGAGCACAGGTAGTGTCCATTGTTTCAGTTTGTATTTCATGACGAGACTATTAACCATCATCAGGTGATACGACGTATACATTGCCCTTGGTGGGAACTCTTCCAGCCAAGTGATTTTTAAGATTATATGCATTTCGTATTTCCATATTCGTTGGATGTCTTCATGTGATGGAGGGGGGTTTCTCGTTGAGAGATATCAAGTGAAATACATGCGAAAACAATGAAAATTGTGGTTGCTTATAAAACTGATACTTCATCATTGTCTACAATATTCGGACAAACTTTCAGTTAACATTGGGTCCTGTTTCCATTTCTGCAATAGCATTTACTTAGTGGAACCTTTGGTCATTTGAAAATGCAAGGAAAATAGAATCATATATTTTTAGAATAGACTTTATTTATTTATATATTTTAAATAGTTTTAATAAATGTATATACATTTTAATCTGTTCTTCTTCTATGACAAATATGACCTAATGAAAGATGTTCCATTTTGATTTACAGCGAGGTAACCATAGCTGTGCCGAACATTATGCTTAGTGCTTGTTTAAGCACTTTTGTGCCTTTTGGCCCCACGTTGGGTGCCAAATTTTATGTAACGTAGTAAGCGCCACTTTTATTACTCTGGTTAGTCTTTACAAAACGGTGTGAGTTCTTTGGACTTTCTTGCCGGTTCCTGATTTTTTTTTTATGGCAAGCAAGAATCCTTTAAAATTTCAATTCTAGAATTCGAATGGCTAGACGACAAAATTTTTTAGTTTACTAAAAGAAAAAAAAATACGAAATACCTTCTCGATATAAGGTAGTCAAGATAATGAAAACTTCTTTCTGTAAACAGAATACCAAACAAACAATAAATTCAAAAACAATATTCATTTTCAGGAAAACTATATTTCGAAATATTGCATATTCTCACGTAACTCGTTTCCAGTTTTATTTTTTATATCATCAATTTATCGAGATAAAAATTATTGAAAACGCCAAACTAAACTACCGAATAGAGCACTATCAGTGACGTAATATGACAGTTGCGGAACAATATCATAGGGGGACAAACAAACCAAACTAAAACAAACCCATTTTCCATAAGGTTCGTGAATCTTTCTAGTAAATTTTCTACGAAGTGATTTATAAAAATTGCAATTATCCACAAACACGCACAAAAAACGAATTTTTATTTCATCAAATATCAAATGCTTTGTTTGTCCCCCCATAACCGCCATGTTGTGACGTCAGCTGGCAGTGGTCTATTCAAACGATCAGGCGTAGAAGAAGAGGCGGAAAGCCGTGTACGTCAGTGCGCGAGTGATTCTGATTGGTCACTTTCGGCCATGTCCACACCATCCCAAACTTCAGCCAATCATATCACAAGAAGACAATGACGTCAGAGCCGGAAAGCGTTTGAATCACGTTTTCAATATTGAATAATAAATAAACTTTTAAAAATTCAGGGTGGATAAACGGTTAGGACTATTTTATAAACTGCCTTCCATGACGTTGAAAAAAGTTCCTATTTCAAGATGCTGGAAATGCCCATTGAACTACGACTGTGTCCCCGTAAAATTATCCTCGGACATTTCTTCCTCGTAAATTCATCCTCTGGTCATTTCGTCATTGGAAATTCTTCCGGTCAATTCATCCTTGGACCAGAACGAACTAAACTTATGTAGACAATTGGGGGTGAGGAAATTGAAAACATATATTTTATAAGGAATCATTTTTTAGTAAAGAATTAACCTCTCATAGTCATTTGAGTGCGAACAAATTAAATAAATAAATTTTGTGAGAAGTATTTATTTTAGATTGTTCTCACCAGAACGAACTAACCTTACGTAGACATTGGGGCGCGAGGGAATTAAATACAAACATTATCTGAAGGGTAATTTTTTAGTTTTGTTCTGAGGAGAAAGTACAAAATTTACGTAGACACTTGAATCCGGGACAGATGCAATATTAGAGCGAGGTTTAAGATTCAGAGGCCGAAATAACACGGGATCAAATCCATGGACAAAATGACAAAGATGAATTACTCGAGGACCAAATTGACGTGGATCAGAAATCTAGGATTGGAATGACAAGAGGTTCAAACCCGGAGATGAAATGATTAGAGACGAAATACACAGGGACAAATCGCTCTGCCACCATCGCATGTACAAGGCAGCCACTGAAGATTTTTAGAATTGCAGTAAGTCATACCAGTAGCAATTTAAAAAATTATATGTAATTTTGGAGAAGCTCAGAGAATCTGCCAAACGTTATTACGAAATTCAAACGTTAGTCAACTGTTTGGGGGATCTTTTTTTTAGTTTCTCAAAATGTCAGTTATCCTTGTATCAAAGTGCAATTTTGGTTTCGCCGTTAATTTCGCAATAACCCAATCGAATCGATTATAATATAGTCCCAGATTCCATGAACTGTAAAACAAACGCAAACCTGTGATAATGAAGACCTTATGAGCATGTGACATAATACATTTTATTATATTGAAAACATATCACATTAGGTACATTGGTACATATATTTTTTATTAAACAAAAACATATCACATTACGTACATATATAATCATAATTTTACATAATAATGTGTTATGGGATCCTTCAGTGCCTCATGAATAATCAATTATTGAATAGACTCACATAAATAATATGTTATGCAATATTTTGAAAAGTGATGATGATATTTGAAAGCTTTGTTCTACAAAGAACCATTAATTTTCGGAAATACCCTATATTGCCAAAAAGGAAGTCAAAGAAGAAATTTCACAAAATTCACTTTGTCAAAATATTTTTTTTTGCAAAAATTAACATATTAGCATAATAGAATATGTTGCCTCTACAGTCGAAAAATAAAAATTAACAAACAAAAAATCAACAAATAGATAAATAAATCTGTAAAGACTGATATAAAATATCGATTTAACTTTCTTAAAGAAATCGATCTTCCAGTTTTTTTACAATTTTTACAATGGAATTGCCGAGGAGCTCACTTCATCTAGTTAGAAGACATTACCAAATACGAGAGGTTCTAGGAATTATGGTGTTTTCAAATTTTTCCCTACGTTGGGCGCCAAAACATCACTTCTTTCAAAGGGTTTCTGATCTATAAATGTTTATGAAATAACTTCATTATGTAAGTTTCGTACGGGAATAATGAAGACTTCAGAAACAAGTTTTTTTTTTCTGAATCGTAGTAATGATGAATTAATTCATCACGTTTCTGAAGATTCAATGGGGTTCATAAAACTGTTTCAAGAAAAACTTAGTCATGTGCTTCAAAGAATGAAATGAACTACCTCTACATCACAACAGGTAAAACTTCACAACAAAAGAAACTGTCACTGGCAAACATTGAAACTTCAAAGTTTCTTATCTGGCTCAAAGACAGACAGAACGGTACCGTGAACACTTTTCCTTTAAAATACCTGAATAGAGACAAATAACGTTGCTTTTATATATTCCTTAAAACATAAATCGGAACTAAATTCAAAAACCAAATTAATTAGTGTTAAATTTGCTTATCTACCAATACTAATTGTATCATATCCATCGGTTGATATAACTAGTTCGTGAAGACTTATTAATTATTTTTTTATTTCATGTAAATGAAAAATGTGTATCATTACAGTTGACTGTGCAGTACTCTGTACAATTGTGCAACAAATGATAATACTGCCCAAAATGTACATGCCAGTGTAAGATCAGTGATGTCATGTGTTGTTTTTCCTATCAGGAAACCAGCTTGTAAATAAAAAAAAATTCAAATGATAAAGAATGATATTCTCTCTTCTGTTTTTCGGTGCATTTGGTAAAATTTGGCTACCATATTGTATCTGCTCCGTATAAAATCTATGCCGGTACGGAAATTTGAACTTTCATCATGTAAAATGGTGACTTATTGTTCATAATCAAGTACATCAGTCCAACTTTGAGATAATTGTGGTAACTATAGTACTATCACAAGCCCTGCACCTCTGCATTAATCAGAATATTTGTTTGAGCAATTCCCACTAAATTTGTCTTGCACATATTTACTTTGCAAAAACATAAAACATTTTTTCTATATATATTATGAAAGGCTGTAGAAGGCAGGTGTACAAAAAAAATACCATTTCAAGTAGTAAAATAACAGATATAAGCAAACAAATCCTCAAACTCAATAAATTGCAGATTTTTATCGTATATTTTCAGTACTTATGATAAATCCTTAATCGGTCAAGTAACCTGGCCCAAACCTTTGGTAAATTCACCAAAACACATTAATGATGATAGGTTTTTCACGATAACAAACAGTACAAAAGATACATTAAAATCATTACAACCTTTCACTTCTTTAATTGACTTTCACAAACTACTACCTGTCATGCCTATTCAATATGTCAAACAATATTTCAGTATCACTTTTCTCCTCATCGCTTTCACTGGAAATGCTGTATTGCACATTTTCACTTATTAAGTATTCTCCTATTTCGTGGTGTTCGTCATCCACTTCGTAGGAACGTTTTTGCATCCTCGTAGGTTGAGTCCTAATTTTATGTATAACGTGGAAAGAAATACCGCACAAACAGACAGTCAGACCAACTATATTGAGAGGGGACAGTTCATCTCCGTTCCACTGGACAGCTAATATTAGCTGAAACACTTCCTGGAAAACGTAAGAGAAGATTAAGGACTTTGAAACATTTTCAATAGTCATATACAGGGTGTCCCAAGTTATTATTTATATGCAATATCATTCTCATTTGCAAATGTAAAAACAAATCAAAAACTCTTTTGATTAGCATTCCAATAACCTTTTAATAACGTTCAAAAAACTTCATTTACGTTTACCACTCTTGGAAAACTACCACCAACTTTTTTTTAATTAAATTGCATCGAAAATTAAGTGCCATGGTATTATAAATACAGCAACATATCAAACTTGGTACTTTTGTTGGTTTTCTGGTGGTGACCAAAGGTGGTAATGTAAATAAAGTTTTGAACATCTTTAAAAAAGCATTTTGATTTATTTTTTTATCTTTTCGAATAAGCGAGATATTGCATGTGAACGATAACTTGGGACACTCTTTATATATGAAAGCATTTCATACCTTAAATATTCCAGCAATAGCTAAAGTTAAGCTGGATGTGTAAGTAACTACAGTCACTTCACTGAATTCCATGAAAAATGCTATAAATGCACCCAATAATATCTTCATGGACATACTGAAAAATGCTGAGATATCACTGTAACCAAACAGCTGACAACTCCTGACGGCATCTGGACCTGAAACAGAATAAAATGTCTAGTTTTCAAACATTTCTAGAATCTAAACAACCGAAAACAACTGTTTTTTAGTACAAAAATTATGAGTAGCGGAGTGTCAAAGTTTTGGGTTCTTCAGTCAATTCGCCTTTTAACTATCCCATCCTAAGTGTCGGGTCGTTTCCCCAAAAATGTTCGACAGCGCATTAATATTATAACAAGCTGGAGCCGGACCTGCCTACCTCTCGTTCTGGCTTTTAGATGAAGAAGTGTAGAAGCGTCTCTCATCATGTCCAGAAGACATGCAACCATAGAAAATAAGTTTACTATGTATATAAATATGACGTTTAGATGATTTTGTATTTGTTGTTTCCGAGATATAATATATGCCACCAAAGTTCGTAAAAACGCCGTATTTGGGTAGGGATTGACAAAACAAAAAAAACTTTATTGTTAGCCAAAATAGGAGGACAAAGGATGAAAAAGTATTGATCAGAACTCATAAACATGTACAATTCAAATATTTTGATTATTTATAGTACGTCACAGTATATAGGGGCATGTCAAAAAATCGTTTTTCGGAATATTTTTTCCTGCACTAGTCCAAAACCGAGTTACATTTTAGTGCAATATCATAGATTCCGTTTATTGTAGATGACACAAATGTGTTTGGTCCTGTTTTAAATACGAATTTTAAAAATATTGTATTATACCCCTACACTGAATACAATGGATAGATAGTTTTTGATCACAAGAAAATGCATTAATTGCTACTGTTGATGGAACAAAACATAATGAACCTTTTCTGGAAAATTTAGTTGATTAATAATGATATTACCCTTCATTTAGATAAAGGGTCATGATTAATACTTCTACAATGTTTTTATTGAATATCTCAAAAAAAATTCCGTTAATTTTATTAACGCATTTTTCGAAAGTCTTGTCAACTTTGTATGTTTATTTTCATTACAGTTTACGGCATTACTATATAAGGGATTGGTACTATCAATTAAACAAAACTATTGATAAACTAAATAAAAAGAAAACAATAACTAACGTCTTCATAACTGAAACTCAACTAATATTATCAATATTATATTATTATTATTATTATTATATTATTAGGTACTCATTCAATGTTAGATTTATTTTTCTCTGTTTCCTATTTCCATTTACACTTTAGAATATGATTATAATAATAGCGTAAAAGTGTGTATGTTTATAATTAGACACTGGAAGTTTTCTTTGAATATAGTTAGTCGATATTTGCACATATAAGTGTTGTACACATAGTGCAGAAAAAAAAACATTCTGAACACTAAAAATGTTCATAGCTTTTATATTGTGTTACAAATGTATTTATGTGCAACAAAAAAATGTCACATCAATTTCAATGTTCTTGGAAGGTATTTGGGCAATTTAATACATTGTCTTATAGTTCCTAGCTACCTAATAGAATTTGATTTATCAAAAGTTTTGTTCAACTGATAGAAACAAACCAATATATTCTAATACTGTAAACTTTAAAACTGCAGATCTTGGAAACTAAATATATAGTTTCTAAGACTTTCATACAGTTTTTGAAATATTAAATAAAAACAACGTAATTGTAGTAGGTAATTATGACAAAAAAAAATGTAATGTATGCTTTATTTAAATGAAAAGAATTATTCAAAGATTAAATTCTTCAGAAAGTTACAATATCTTTTGTTAAATCGACAGAGGCAATTAATACCTTTTCTTGTAATCAAAAATTATCTGTCAGTTGTTTGTTTTCAGTATAGGGGAATAATACAGAATTATAAGAATTCATAGATGAAACAGAGAGTCAGCCTACAATAGATTGAAACTAGTTTTTTCAAAAATATAACTTGTTGGTTTTGTAATAGGGCTGGAAAAAATTCAACTATGCCCTGTATATACCCTGAATATAGATAATTAGATGGTTTATTCACTATTTCAAATACCAATGTAGATTTATAGCATGGCATGTAGCATTTGGAAGATATTGGAGAAGTATTATGTAAATATTAAAAATACATTACGTTGCAATACATACAAATAAATGAAGATAAAACTATAAAAGAACATCACATACATTTTAAAATTTAAATGGTCATTGGATGTATAAATAAAATATAAGTATTATTAGTAAGATACTAATTAAAAATGTTTATGAGATCGGATCAAAACATTTTCATCCTCAATTTGTCTCATTTCAGCAAACAAATAAGCTTTTCCTTTGTCAATCGTTACCCAAAGGTGGCTGTTTTAACGAACTCATACATTTTTTATGACGACCTGTCGCACAATGGCACAATGACATAATAGCAGGGTAAACTGATATGTGACTGATATAATAAGCTAAAATATTATTTCACTGAGCATGGAATCTCTCCTATGTTACGGCAGCAAGATATTTATACAAATGCAAACGATAATTTAATTGTAGTGTGTGCATTCCTCAACAAACCTAACGAGTTTGTTCGGGCCTTTTGCATGAATATAAACTTCAATTGACAAATAAAGAATATATCAGATATTTTCTACAATAAGAACACTAATAGTCTACTAACCTTCCATACATATTGCAAACGGCAACACAGACGCTATCATCCAAGGCTGCATGTGATAAATCATATCAATGGGGTTGGTCATCCCCATTTTGGACTTCTGCAGCAACAGCTGTACGCAAGTCCATCGAATACCACTGGATATGGATGCCAAAAGCAGTAACGTGAAACCAAGTAAGTTGAACTCAGTTGATTTGTACGTGAATAGAATCAGTCCGAATGTTATCATCAATACGATTCCACTGAGACTCCAGGACTGAAAGAAAAGGGTTTAACAGAAAATTTCTATGGTCAGTAGTATCCTGCTGAATGGTTTTTCCCAGTTTTTGAAATAAGTATATTTTGTCAATTTGGACTTCATGATATAACTAATTTAACACAATAAAAGGGTAAAATTAGATTTACTTTTTGGACAAATAGTTAAGTGTATGACTGTGGTAAGTTTCAAACATGATAATCTCAACTCAAACAAACAAGTAATTCAGAGCAGGGGTCGTAAACCGTGTTCAATATACTGTTAGCAATCGAACTGGCAACAGTGCGAATATGGGAAGTATGACAACGAGCCGCTGTCAGTCATGAGATAATGGATTCTTCACTTGTCAGAGTTTCCAGTTTTAACTCGATGCCTGAATGATAAACGTGAAGTTGTTGAAGCTGTGTACACGTAACAGTTCAATTAAATGAATTTTTTTTTTGTATTTCGTGTAATTTTGTTTTATTACAATCGCAAAGCGCTTTCGGCTAACAAGCCATCATCAGTGCAATACTCGTCAAGTATTCATACAGGAGATCTATAAAAAGTTTTGCCAAACCATGGTTCACATTTGTTTTGGACGTACATTCAACACGTTAAAAACTAAGTATTTATATACCCAATTAACGGGTTATTTTAAAAATGCAAATTTACATTTTTAATGAAAATGAAAATCTGCATGCTCGTTCTGGAACACCAGACACGATGCCCACGAGGTGCAGACGGAAAAAAAAAAAAAAAAAAAAAAAAAAATCTCTTTCTCTCTTTTTTATTTCCGTCTGCACCTCGTGGGCATCGTGTCTGGTGTTCCAGAACGAGCATGCAGATTTTCATTTTCATTAAAAATGTAAATTTGCATTTTTAAAATAACCCATTAATTAGTTTTTAACGTGTTGAATGTACGTCCAAAACAAATGTGAACCATGGTTTGGCAAAACTTTTTATAGATCTCCTGTATAAATACTTGACGAGTATTGCACTGATGATGACTTGTTAGCCGAAAGCGCTTTGCGATTGTAATAAAACAAAATTACACGAAATACAAAAAAAATTTCATTTAATTGAATGATAAACGCCTGCTCGTGTTCACTAGTTTAATTATTGTTCTTGTATTTTGTTTTTTGCTTGTTATCGGGGAGTGTTTATTGCAAATAAATTATTTGTTACTAAAGATTGCTATCAATACATATAGCCATCTGAATTAACATGAATTTTGATTAATGAGGCTCTGCGTCGGCCCTTAGTTAAAAAATCTTTCATTTATAACCTATTGAACTGAAAATAAAAAAATAATATACAGCTATAGGAGTTTAGAGAAACTGCTTTTTTTAGGAGGTAAGAATATTCATAGAAGGTACCTGTGTAGAATTTCCGTAACCTAGTAACCTGATGTGATCAAATCTCAGATCAATAATATTAGTGACCTGAGGATCAAATGAACAATTTTCTATTAAACTGTTTAATTGGGTGACATTACTATGCAGTAAAGTGACAGTTCTATGTGGTAAAATGCCACTTTTTTAAACGATTTTTAATTTAGTAAAATAGCATTTTCAGTCAAAATGGAAAAAAAAATAATCACTTTCCATAGAATTTATCTATATGTTGAAGTTAAATTAAAGAATTTTAATCTGTCAATGGTAATTTAAGTAGTTAATGTAAACTTCTTATCAAAATAAATTTGCTTATCGTCGAGGAAATTTCATTGCGCAAAAAATTGCAAAAAAAAATATGAAAAATGCAAATAAACCAACTAAAAACGTTCAAAATTTAACGATAAAGTGATTTTTGAATAAATATAGATAGGTGAGATGAGTCATCGATTTTCTACTAGTACTCTTATAGTCACAAAAATAACAAAAGACTTTTATGTAAATGTAAAAAAAACTAACAATGAAAGTTTAATATAATTTTTGAATAACAATTCTTAGTTTAGTTTAAGAAAGTGAAGATTTTATGTAAAGATATTTTACTGCTACTCCATAGTACAACGTGGAATACTTGAGATTTTCTACTTTAGCTCCTTCATTTTTATTATTTTTCCACAAAACTTGATTGCCATCGAAAAAAGTGTTCTATGTACACTCTCCAAATTTAAAAAGATATGAAAAAACAAGCGAATTTGCAAGATATAAACCACTGCGAACCATAGCAAAGTGGTCAAGGTAAATCGAAACCTTTCACGTTCCGCTGATGTCGCAGAAACGTTCTTTTTGGATTGTGTTTTTGTGAGGTTTCAGCCTTTCATTTTGATAATTAAATATCGGGTGGTCTGACATTTTTACAAGTTGTTAACTGTTGATCTGTTTCCACAACACAAACCGCCAAGCAGGCGCTCTACCTGGCAATTTATAGCACAAGCACAACTTGGTTTATCGAGGGAACAATGCTTATAGGACCTTTGTCCTGAATCCGTTGGTTTTGGCTTTTGTCAGATAGGTGGCGCAGGTATGTCCTTTTCAAACTTAATTATAATTGCGTTTTTTATTTGTAAAGACAAGGTGCTGTAAAGAAATGGGAATATAAAACTCTTTTACTTTTATTAAAAAGGCACCACTGGGATTTTTTCGTGAAAGTCGTCATTTGAACGAGAAATGCGCAACGGCCATTGCTGATTTGTTAAAGCTTTTTTCACGAGCCAAAACGGCCTTCATGCTTTTTTCATTTATTTGGAAGCCCTTTCCTTTAAGTATTCCCCAGTAGCAATACTATAAGAATTTTTTTTTGCATAATTTAGATTATACTATTTTTAGGATAGTTACACACGACTGTTAAGTTACCAATTGTTTTTTTTTGTTATCATTTAGTATTATGTCAAGTAAGGTTATAAGTAAGTCTATATTCTTATATTAAGTAATATTTCTCAATCAGATTCATAACTATAATAAATTCTAGCATTCACATCCTCACAGTACACCCGGTATATATAAATATATTTCATGCCTGTCAGACTAGGCCGAATGCGGTGTTTTTACTGTGAAGAGTCGTACTGAAAGGGCAAGACAGTAGTATTTCGCTGACCTCTACAATGTGTACTTGTGTCAATAATTTCTCAAAGTGACTAACTCGCAATCACACCGCTTTAATGTGAAAACATTACGGAATCCTAACATTTTTGGAGAAGGAAGAAAATTGGATCGACTCCAGGTAAGCACCACACCATTGTCCTTTTTTGGCAGACTAAGGAAGCCACCTTACCTCATTCAAATTCATAGAATGTTAACATGATTCAGAAACATCAGTGCCCTGTATATGGTGACCGCCTATCTACAAACCAATAAATATTTCTTTGTTGTATCCAGACCCCAACAGTTTCTTATTTGGTCAGACCCCACATTAATCCTAGTGATGGCGGTGGGGATATATTCCAGTACTGCAAATGGAATATTGTGGTTTTTTTTATAAACAACTTTAGGATCCATGATTTGTGTAACTTTTTTGTTTGAGTTCAAAACACTCTGTATATTTCATGTTAACATTACAGTCATAACTTTTAATTGAAAATAATTCATTCAAATATAACACTTACCTTTTTTTCTAACTTGAAGAGTATGGAGAAAAATAGAATAAACACGATGGTTGTTGACTTTGTCATTGTATATCTGAAAAATTAACACACTAGTAATGAATTTTGAAACAAAGTGCACATGAAAAAGTGTGAAAAACGTTAACAAATTAGTTTTCAGGGCATATTTTAAATTCTATTTGAACAAAGGCCTAGTGAGTCATCTTTTATAGTTTTATTATTAGGTTCAATGCAAATGTGCCTAATTCATCAGGCTGGGTTTTTTATGTCTGAATTTAAATTTCAGAGATTATCATTTAGGACAGGTTTTTATTCCTCCAGATATCAACTCAGAAATGTGCAACAAAATAATTAGAAGATATTGTAACAATTTTCAAAAAGATAATATTAAATATTAGGTAGAGAATTAATAAAATTGCGAATTTGCACAGTCCAATTATAAACATCATCATTTGTAATCAAATGAACAATATTGATTGTTTTTCAAAACAGAACAGTTTTATCATTCAACTGATTTACGAAAAACATATTTTGGGGCTCATGGATGGGAAAATGATTAGGGTTTCACACATTTTGAAAAGTTTGGTGCCTTCAAATGAAAACCACAGAACAATTCATAAATTAATTGGCAGAACAAGAAATTTATTGTTACGAAATTCGATATATTGCAGTGAATTTAGGTTTTTTCAATGGGTTTGTTTGAAGCATCGGATTCTTCAATCCACTGATTTATTGCGACATAAACTGAAGGGTGGTTCAACTCGACCCCATGCTATTGAATTTGAAGCGGATAGAGACGGTCCAGATAAACGTAGTCTATAATACTTACAAAGAAACATTTATGAGTTCCAAACCCCAGTTTGAAAAACTGATATCAATACCACTGAAAATACCAGTAGGTGCTACAGCAACTACATAATCTCTCCATCCCAGAAGAGACCTTGGTTTGCCCTGCCGTTTTGTCAAAATCTCTCTAATCAACGCTGCTAGGATATATTTTACTGTCATGTGTATCAAAACTGTTATCAACGGAAATCGAAAAGTCTGAAAAAAAAATGTTTCAAGTAGTTCATATTCCTGAAAAATTAAAAATTGTAGGATAGCAAAAATACTAAAAAGGTCCACTAAACAGTATCGAAAAGTTTTCATCTGGGGTATGGTGGTTTTATGAGAGCGTAAAGAAAACCTTGCTATATGTTGAGAGAGCATTACAATTTCTCCTCTACTCGCTCGAGGAAGGGATATCGACGTGAGTTGTTAATTCGTCGGGCGAGGCAACAGGAGAGGCGCGCAGTAGTGCGTCTCACTTATTTATGTGGTATTATCATATCATTGCGTTCCTTGTTGTTGCTTGTAGATGTCTGTCTATACCCCAGATGAAAATTTTCCGATACTGTATGTTTAAAATTAGTTGAATACCATTATTAGTTGAAAAATAGAAACAAAAAACATAACCAAGTTTGGCACAACTACAAATAATGAAATAATGTGAATGGTAGTAACAGTTTTATTCATCTATGAGAATTATACATAATAAAATTTAAAATGCATAACCCTATCCAGCTCGTCAGTTATAATAATAAAAAAATGTTCTAGACCATTTTCCTTAAAATACTGATTGAACTCGTGAGATGCCTTGTTGCTATTTTGAATAAGTTGTTCAATTCGGGTATTTGACATGAAATATGGGAATCATCAGCATATTGAATAATATCATTTGGGGTTGAACAAAATTTTGTGATATTACTAACAAATACAATGAAGAATAAAAGGCCAAGTGTCAAACCTTGTGGCACCCTTACTGTAGGTTGAAGAGGATCAGATCTAACATTATTATTTATGAAGACTTGTGTTTGATTTGATTGAGTGCCCAATCATTAGGCTTTCCTTGTCTGAAAATTGAATATTTATCAAATGAAACTGAAATGACAAGAAAGTGGTCTGCTTTATTGACTTAATTTCAGGAAAAATGATTACAATGATTTTGAAAACAAGAATGTACTTAATACCTACTACCAAATATAAGCGAAAACTGAGTAAATGGTAATTTTTAGTTTTCTATACTAATGAATTAGGCCACCTATGATAAGAAAACACAAAAACTGAATTTTTATCCAATAATTAGCTGAAATATATAAAACTTAAATATTAATATAGTCATTGAGAATCATTTATACATAATTAATTTCTTTCATTTGGTGAACTTTTTTCATTATATTCTTTAGAAAATATAGGTAACTGATCATAATCAAAACAATATCCCATTGATAAAACCATTAGTTATAAACTTAAAGATTACCAGGGTAGTGGCAACATGGCAATCTCTGGGGCAATCTATACTGAAATGCTTGCTTCTTGTTCCTCCCTTATATTCAATATAGACATTCTTATGAAACTTCTTACCTGGTACAACCATCTCTGGTAAAATGTAAGACCAATGGAAGGGATAAAATACGTTCCTATTAAAGCACATGTGAATAAAGATGACCAAACACATACTGGTGTGCAGAATTTTCGTTTCATTGGTTCTAGTTCTAGATCAACTGTTTCCTGTTCATCCTTATCATCTACAGTTACGTATTTTGGTTTTTTATCGGCTTTAAACATATTGTATACGTTCTTCAGTTCACATTTTAACTACAAAACTAGGTTTGTTGGGTACCATTTGAAACGAACACGAATATGTTTATCATGTTATCATTTCATTTAGATTGGCGTTTTTAACTAACGCCAAATGATTTGTTGAAAATAAATTCTGTATTTTCAATTATTACTTTTTACATATTTGCAGAATGATAATATTGATAATGACATTGACATTGATATTGGCATTGACACTGACGAGTGACGAATCAAGACACGAGAGTCTTATGCCGGATTTTCATGCATGCGATATCCGACGGTACTAAAATGTTCTGATTGGTTGAGTTGGTAGGCGTGACAGCAAATCAACCAATCAGAACATTCTTTTCGACCAACCAGAAAATTTTCGTACCGACGGATCGTCAAATACCGTATGCATGAAAATCCGGCCTAATTCTGTAAACTGTCTGTCAGATAAGCCGTTTTCGATTGGCGTTTGGTTCTGGTAGCGGTTGACATAAAAATGACAGCGGTATACTTTCTGGTACTGTTAATGACGTCATAGTCGTAGTCATTGGTTAGTGGTTGCGGTAATCAATCAACGCATTCGTTTCATTATTCACTATGACGTCATTAACAGTACCAGAAAGTAAACCACTCTAATTTTTATGTCTACGAACCAAACGCCAATCGAAAACGGCTACTGTTTACTCTTCTTGGTATAGTATCACATTATGGTTAGGTTCCGTTAATCGACTTTGGTTGTTTTTAGGTTGTTTTTTGGTGTCCCGTAAATGACATATTCCTGAAAGCCTTTGTTAAAAAATCTCTGGTTAACCAGAATGGTCAGTTTGTTGCCTTTCGGGCGATTAACGGAACATGTCTTATGTCAAATACTTAACCTGCATGTTTTGGTTGGTTTCTTGTTTCTGGGTTTTGCCGTGGTTTTCAGGTTTTCTTTGGTTAAAATCTCCAAACGTTGAAACGTTTCAACTGCAAAAACCGGAAACCAACTAAAACATAAACGCTAGCAGTGAAAGCTTGCATTCCTGTCAACAATAATCTATTTGATATTAATTTATTGATGGATTTTCAAAAATGTTTAACTGATTTTCTAGTTTTGATCTATATTTCAATTCCATCATTTTAAATATATAGTATTAACGACATCATCGAAATTTTCCATTTGTTTTTTTTACAAATGCTAATAGTTTTGTCCATTTGGTTCCTTCTATAAGTTCTTAATCCAGTACGATTGGGTTTTGAGAGGAGGATCGATTGTAGCACAACCAATCTTGGTATGCTAGTAGTTGGAACCACGATAAACACGAAAAAAAATTGTTTACCAAAATTCGAGGGTTGGAACATTTTTTTTTTTCGTTCAAAAATAAATAAACAGATTGTTGCTGTAATCTTGGAAAGTATATGATTTATCGAAAAAATAACTAAACAAGGTGACAAGACAATTCAATATTCTCCACAAAAATTATTCCTAGTAATTTCTTGTGAAATGCGCTCGTTTTCTCAGAAAACGTAATTGAACGCCGACATCAACTTTCAGATTCACCCTTACCGCCCGCCGCGCGCCGCTGAAAATTCTGGCGGAGCCGAATATTTGATTGGTCATACCTCTGCTAAAAATGATCGGACAAGAAAAAGGAAAAGTTCGTATCGTTTCTGACGACTCCTACCTTCTCATGACAACATAATATGCGAGTATTTGTGTACCTAAAATGTGTTTTGTCGCACTTGTGACAGGTCCTACTTATACATGCCAAAATAAAAACTTAGTTTTACTCATGCCTCATTTTCAACTTACCCATAAAACCGGCATTTACTTCAGTAAATATTGAAAATAATCACTTATTCATATCCTGCCTATATGTTTAATAACACTATTGTGAAGTGCAAACCTCAAGTTTGAAATCACATACTTCATTTTTTATGCAGGATGTGTATGAGCGATTATTTTCCACATTTACTGAAGAAATTGCCGGGATGTATAAGTGAGACGTATCTCACTAGTCTAAAATCGTTGCATATGGTGCAAAGAGGGTACTGATTCCTGCTTCAGTATAACTATTTCATATCAACTAAAATATCTATGACTTTCGGATCCTCCGTAAATATCGTAGAATGGTTATGTGAAGTGAGACAAAACACATTTTGGGTACTCAGATACTCACATGTTATATTTGCATGAGGAAGTAGAAGTCTTCAGGAACGATATACAGTTTTTCTTTTCCTTGCAGTGGCGGGTTGAGGCGAGCGTGAAATTTTATATCGGAATTCAATCAGGTTTTCTGAGAAAATGAGTGCATTTTGTGAGAAATTACTAAGTATAGTTCTTGTGGGGAATTGGATTATCTTTCGCCTTGTTGAAATTGTTTCAAGTCCCATACTTTCCGAAACAACAGCAAAAAAAAAATATAATTTTTTTAAATGAAATTTTTTTTGGGTTCCACCCCTGATATTTTGGTAAACAATTTTTTTTCTAACAATATATGATGTCAAGAAGTCATGTGCCGAGTTTCAAAGTGCTAAGATTCATTCTTCACTTGCAGCTTACATTTGTCTGTGGTTACTGTACTATCTCTAGTATTTCAATTCCTTCGATAGTCGTCCACTTTGTTGGTTTTTCAACCGAAAATAGCAATAGGAATAGTTTATTACATTCAATGTCCACCTTCATACTATCATAAACATGGAGTTAGGTTATTTTTTTGAATATCTCTGTTATCTTCAAAAATTAACAACTTTCATTAAAAACAGTTTATTTTACAATGTTATGTACAAAATAGGTATCTGAATGTCAGTTTTAGCTTATCACAATAATTAAACTGGATTTAGGCAAACAATTTTACTTCAACTTTCATAAAATGACAATCCATTAGTGAAAATAAAAAACCACTCCTAATGAAGCAAAGTAGTTTGCACGAATCCTGCTCTATACTAACTGAAATCTAAAATACCACTACGTTGCTCGGTTATGCCTATTTCTATGCTGTCCTGTCCTCGAACCACGAGATCGTTTCTCTGGAGGTGGCCCATTCCCGCTTGGACGAGATGTGCTGTTCGTGGTAGATTTTGCAGGCCCTGCGATATTATTGTGCTGCAGCGGAGGTGCTGTGGTAACTGGAGGCTGTGGAGGGCCCACCCTACCTGCGCCATTGTTTGTTCCGTTGTTCAAAGGTAAGTTGTTGGGGGGGCCACAGGTAGCAGGTATTTGAGGCAATACTGGACCAGCTTCGCTCATATTGAGCTGCTCGTTGAACACCATGCAGAACTCGCCGATTTTCTGCAGATCGCCCCCTTTTGAGGTATACAGGGTGAGACAGTTTCTCCACATCGAAACGTATCCTTTAGTTAGTCGAACTATGTCGCCAGGGATAAGTAAGAGGCCTGCTTCGTCCCAAATACTTGCGTTTATGCACGCACTTTGATCTGCTACTTTGAACGTTCGTACTTCGCGGTTCTCTTTAGTCACAGTGGGGTGACCGACCTCCAAAACGATAAACACTACATTTACATTTTTCAAGCCAGGACGCATGTCCTTTATCTGAACATAGTTATTGTCCATCATGGAGAATGAAGCACCGGAATAAAATTGTTAACGAGTTAATGTGTTATCATATTTTTACAAAGCAAAACAAAAGATTTTTTCAGAGTTGTGACTTGTGAGTTGTCTTGTGTCTTCCATCGTTCCATCATAAATGTGTCAAATGTCAAACTCAAATGAATGGTTCGGGGTTATCCACTGATCTATGGGTTATCTGTTGGTGAACCAGATGGTTTTGTTGGCAACAATGAATAAATAGAAACTGCGTTTTTTTCGTCTTCGTAGCAAAACAATGACAAGTGGCAGCTTCAGAACCAACCACAACAACCAGAAAGGGAGTCATCGTCACAGGCCTCATGAGGTCTGTGGTCATCGTTCAATAAAACGACTTGAATTATCATTATTCATTTCGGGAAGTGAAGTAGATGTAGAGCCATCAAGATGGATAGAAACCCTGGTGGATTGACTGATTCGCTTTTGTTTCACCCAAAGTTGTTAATGCTGTAATAAGATGGGATTAGCTTTCCCGGTGTTAGTAGATGGCGCATTATCAAAAAATAGCCGAGTTTACATTCTGAAGTACTGTCATATTTTTTTTGGAATATTTGAAATTTGACTGGTTATGACTATGTTTATAATTTTTGATTAACTGTGATTTACACTTCATCGGGATATTTATCGTTTTTTTTCTGTTCTTTTACTACTTTTCGTTCAGTTCGCAATGATTAGTTATTTGTTTATTGTTGAGTTTTCTGTAATTCTTGTATTTGTAGTGCATAATGTTTTTTCAAGTTTGTACTTGGACATGGCTGCGTTTGTATGAAAGATCTAAGGTTAGTATCATTGTTTAAATATTCCCGTACATATCACATATCCAACTAGTTAATTTAAACTTACTGTTCTGATTTTTGATGAAATAAGCACGTTAAACATGTTATGTCGTATTTTTTAACAAAATTGAATAAATACGAAATGTAAACATGTCATGACAATGACAATTGTCCAACGTCATCATGACAAGTATTCATTTATCAATCTGTAATGACTTTACCGCCATCTACGAACGATCGTGAAGCTAATCCGATCTAATAAAATATGAAGAATCACGTAGGCCGTACCTTAACAGTTTTGGTAGGCCGATTTCACAGGTATAAATGAACGCACCAGGGTTTCTATCCATCTTGAGAGCCATCGTCTAGAGGTCACATAGCACATAGCTGGATTTTTATGCGTGATTCTGCTTCGGGAATGATAATCCTTGTCGTTATATAAAGGATATCGTTGAGGCCGCCGTACAATATGCAAGTTTCATGTTTGTAAACAGTCCTATTACTTTGGGAAAATCATCTACTAGCATGAAACTTGCTCTAAAATATGATAGACGCATGCGATTTGAGTGAATCGACATTGCGTTGCATTGAACTTGCCAGGAAATAGCATAATGTACGGCGGCCCTTATATATAAAAAGAAAATATAATATTGACGGGATTATAATATATAAGGAGTTTTGATGAATATTCGGTTAGAGCCATCAAATTTTCAAAAATTTTGATTTGCAACTTACGTATTTCGGTCTCCTCGACAAAAAATCCAATTGAAGTTTTTGGCGGTCACGACTATTTTCGAAGATTAGGTCCATTTTGTTGTAGATTTTCATCATTTGACAGATCGAATTTCTGTTATTAAAAATTCACAAAATATGCCCATTTTTTAATCAAAACACCACACATGCCCTTATTTACTTGTTTACAGTACTTTTTTGCAGAAAAACTACCACTTTTTGAAAAATTCACCCTTCTTCAAAACGTTAACAAATTGTTATCAACATTGAATGACTGATATTTTTATTCATCAGGTTGGTATCACTTTTATGATTCGGTTTTCGTTGGATCTCGTTAAGGTTTAGGTTAGATTAGAAGATTAGGCGCGCTCGCTTTTATTACGTACCGACATAACTGCTCACAGATCCAATCTTTTAATGCAAAAGAAGGGAGAACAACCTAACCCACCCAACTAGCCTACCCTACTTAACCTACCCTACCTAACCCAACCTAACATATATGTATTATATGCAACCTAAGCTAAAACGTAAATAAAAGTAGTTGCTTGCTGCGCTTGCCGTCGTTAGGCTCGCTTCGCTCGCCCTTAACAAAGAGTATAGGCCATAGGGGCCTGTTATAGGCCCCTACTCCTTTGCCCTTAAGCTCAAATATTTCATTAAATTTGTTATTTAATTCCAAAAAACGATGTGAGCCGAGATCTCACGAGAGTCGACGCAAAACAATATCATAATCATATTACCAACAGTGATAACTAAAAACACCAACAATTCAGTGTTGCCACTGGTGGTAGTGTTGGGCAAATTGACAATGGAAAAGTTAAAAGTTCTATTATTTATCAAATTTTTGATGAAGGGTGAATTTTTCCAAAAGTGGTAGTTTTTTCTGCGAAAAAGAACTGAAAACAAGTAAATAAGGGCGTGTGTATTGTTTTGGTTGAAAAAGGAGCATATTTTGTGAATTTTTTATAATAGAAATTCGATCTATCAAATGGTGAAAATCCACAACAAAATGGACTTGTATCTCCCAAAATAGTCGTGACCGCCAAAAATTTCATTTGGATTTTTTGTAGAGAAGACCGAAATACGTAAGTTGCAAAAAAAATTGTTGAAAATTCGATGGCTCTCTCTAACCGAATACCTACTTATTTACCAAATTCTTGAGTCTGTAGATGTTGCTTTCAATTTCAGGTATTTGGTATAGATATTTACTTACGGGAAGCTTTTACTGATTACAATCAAGCAATCATTTCATTACTGAAATACTTTATTTTAATATAAACCACATATAAACTTGGAAAATACAACATACTCAAAAACACACAAAGTGCTTGCTTTATTTTCTTTCTACTACTCCCGCCTTCTCTTCTTCTTCTCTAACCTAACTCTTTAACATGAGACATGAGCATACAGAATTGCAAAGGGTAAGGGTACGTTCACAGATATGAACATGAACTATGGCTAAGACCTACAACATTTGGAAATAGTACTGTTTTATTTCATCAATGCTGTGAAATAAAAACGAACTCTACTTGTACTCATCATATGAGCAAGCGTACTAAAAAGGCTGCCATATCAGTGGGGGTTTGAATGAAATTCTATGACCTATGTATTTATATAGTGAAATAAGAAATATACCGTGAGTTCTACAAAAAAAATGACCGATTTGAAATCACTTGTAGCGGGTATTGAAAATGTAGCTGGCATGAACAACATTTTTTATGCAGTGTGACCATTTTGTCTCAGAAGGATTTTGTATTTTGATTATGTTTTCGCAATATCAGGCGGTATTGTATAATATGGAAATCTAATAATGGATTTGTTCGGAACAAATTTTACAATCGATTTTTAACTAACTCAGACTCCCACTAACCACCCAGCAAACACATGACATCTCTGAGATGTCGCATTGTGCGATATTGTGCGATATTACGAACGTTGCTTCGAAGCGATATAACGAAGCAAACACATATGCGATATATGACATCGCTGCGATGTACAGAAGCAGACTTATTGACATCTTTAAGATGTCGCAGTTGCGATATCACATATTTTACATCGCCGCAATGATGTTATCGTTATATGTTTTTTGCTATGTCAACAATGAACGTCATTGCGTGTGCGCATGAGATTCATGATTAATTTTTATTGCATTTTTTGTTCGAATTTGGTTTTGGATAATTTTGCAATGCATATTGGAAAATAACAAAGAATTCCCAAACTATGTTGAGTTGAGAATGTCTCATTCTGAACACAAGCAAGTTATAATGGTGGAATATTTCAGAGAATGTAGAAAATATTAAATTAAACATATAGACCTTTTGTACATGTTTTCAACCATATCCGTTCGTGAATATCCTGTGAGAAAACTGTAAAAATAACTTTTAGGAATATTGCTCTCAGGATAACAGTAGCGTAAAGTGTTTATTTTCATCTTTCTCTTAAGGCCGATTCATAAAAGATATTTTTAAAACAAAATGTTAAGAAAATGGCGTCGATAACTTTTTTCTTGGGTTGTTTTATCAAAAAATATTGTAGGTTTGGTATACATCAAATATTAAAAAAATGAAGTAAAAATAATACAAATAACTCGAACACAGTGGCGGATCCAGAGGGGGTAAATGGGGTAATTACCATCCCCCAAGCCTATTCCAAAGTACTTATACTGCCGTCCTATGATCTGAGGATGAACGCAGTATGTTTCAAAATATCGTAATTTGAGTATTTCAAATACTTTTATTCGCAATTCTTACATACCGAACCACTTTATTACTTGTTTTTATTTCATATGTCTATATTGGAAATATTTTCATATTTTAATTTCTTAAATGAGAATATTTATATTGATTACCCCCCCCCCCACACCAGTACCCTGGATCCGACACTGCTCGAATATAGCAGTCTGGGGGGAACGGGTAGTTACCTCTGGACGTCTTTGTTACAGAAATTCTCCATTTTTTTCCTCTCTGTATTTTTTATTTTCAATCTACAAATCTGTATATGAGTACGTGAGACAAAATTAATCTAAAGTGCTCTGATATCTGATCAGGACCTCTCATTGTTAATCGCCTATACATGCAATATATAGCTGTTTGGTGTGTTGAATATACACCATCGCATAGAATACTTCGTTGCTGGAAAATCAACAGTGGCGTACAAACAGCGCCGTCACTAGATGGGCTAAGTTGTTTGTATAGAGCAAGTGGTCTTAAGGAGACAGACACGAGCATTAGAGCATATTTCAGGTAGCACAGATACATCCGAAGAGCTCAAGAAATGAATGACAAGAGCAAGAATCACACCATACGAAATAAGAAACTGAACTGATAATATTAAAAATGTTGCACCACTCAAAAAGGGGATAATCTATTTTGCAGGTCTGCAGGTCAGCAAAGTGTTCTCAGTGCAGAAAATTCACAAGTCGGCTGAAATTCTTACAGGTTCAACCGATTTTTGCGATGAAACTATAGACCATATCAGTACAGTTTTGACAATAAAATTCTATACCCCCACTCTCAAATATGAGATTTTGCCATGTATTGAAGACAAACTTTGCAGATCGGCAGAAATTCTTGCAGGTTGGACTGACATGAGATGAAACAAGACCATATTAACACATTTTTGATAAAAAACCTCCATACCCCCACTCCCGAATATGAGATTTTGCCAAATATCGAAAAAAAACTCTGCAGGTCGGCAGAAATTCTTGCAGGTTGGACTGACATGAGATGAAACAAGACCATATTAACACATTTTTGATAAAAAACCTCCATACCCCCACTCCCGAATATGAGATTTTGCCAAATATCGAAAAAAAAACTCTGCAGGTCGGCAGAAATTCTTGCAGGTTGGACTGACATGAGATGAAACAAGACCATATTAACACATTTTTGATAAAAAACCTCCATACCCCCACTCCCGAATATGAGATTTTGCCAAATATCGAAAAAAAAAAAACTCTGCAGGTCGGCAGAAATTCTTGCAGGTTGGACTGACATGAGATGAAACAAGACCATATTAACACATTTTTGACAAAAAAACTCCTTACCCCCACTCCCAAATATAAGATTTTGCCATATATTGAAAAAAAACTCTGCAGGTCGGCAGAAATTCTTGCAGGTTGGAAGGACATGAGATGAAACAAGGCCATATCAACACATTTTTGACAAAAAACCTCCATTCTCCCACTCTCGAATATGAGATTTTGCCAAATATCGAAAAAAAACTCTTCAGGTCGGCTGAAATTCTTGCAGGTTGGACTGACATGAGATGAAACAAGACTATAATAATACATTTTTAACAAAAAACCTCCATACCCCCACTCCCAGTCCAACCTGCAAGAATTTCTGCCGACCTGCAAAGTTTTTCTTCAATATATGGCAAAATCTTATATTCGGGAGTGGGGGTATGGAGGTTTTTTGTCAAAAATGTGTTGATATGGTCTTGTTTCATCTCATGTCAGTCCAACCTGCAGGAATTTCTGCCGACCTGCAAAGTTTTTTTTCAATATATGGCAAAATCTCATATTTCGGAGTGGGGGTATGAATTTTTTTTGGTCAAAAATGTTCTTATTTATACCAGTTACATCTCAAATCGGTCCAACCTGCAAGGATTTCTTGATCTGTAAGGTTTTTGCACTGGGAACATTTTGCTGACCTGCAGACCTGCAAAATAGTTACACCCCTCAAAAAGTCAGTAAGTTAAAAGGGTCAGTGATACAACATTATAATGAACACGTGCATGACAAATACAGTGTATGATGAGTGCTGGTGGAAAAGACCGTTACATTAAATTTCCAAAACAATTTCCATATAAGGATTACAAATTACCGTTTAACCGTGAAATGATACATTATAGGGACAAAATATTTTTTTTTTCAATACCATCTTTTAACTAAAATGATGTCCTCTGTTAAATCTAAAGGTAACACTAAGAGATGAAACGAGCGTTTTGAAAAAAAAATGAGACCCCAATTGTTCGGCTTTAATTCGAATACGAATAATAGAGACAAACATACATATTTAATGTTTATTGGTATGAAACAGTAAATCGAATTCGTATACGTACAAATTCGAGAATAGGTCCCCTGTTTCACGTTGAAAACGTTCACATTTTGCATTCATCCGAGAAAATTTAGTGGATATAATTATATGTAAATATTAATATTTACATTAGCACCTAAAAGATTTAAAAAAAAAATACTTTTATAACTGGATTTCTCTCGGTGTATGTATGTAAAAGGGTATCCAAAATGTGGAATTGCACAAATACAATTATTTTGATAAAACTATTTTGTGTCTTGATGGTCCCATCGAAAATACGAATAAAAAGTTTCCAAAAGTGCAAGTTAGGTGATTGCTGGCTCCCCTACTAACGCGCTCCGCCAAAGCCATCTCTGACCAATTTACGAACGCGATAGAAAGTGAGCTTACATCATAATCTTTATATAAGCCGCGCAGAGGAAAGGTTTGCCGTGCCTCAAGCCCGCCACGGTTAGTAGTTCGTGTTAGTTTAGCAGTCGCCGTCCCTCCATCTAGTGACCTTAGTGGCTCTTTAACATTGAACGAACGAAACAGTCGAAACACCGCGCGCGTAACCCAATTATTTTAGTGTTGACCCAACTGCGGCTAAAATTAGAGTTGGCGCTGATCGATTCGCTTGTTTTTTCTGCTAAGTTTGTGCGTAAGTTTATTCGGTGATTCGAGGAAGTGAGATGAGTAAAAGTCATTATTCCATGCCGCCGCCATATGGGCCACCCCCGGCGGCGCCCCCGAGTTACGCACAGGCTGTTGGGGGAGTTCCCCCGTCCAGCCCTTATGTACCGAATCATTCCTGTAAGTATTGGTTAGATTAAGGGACCTATACATGTTTTTTCAAGTTGAATATTTATTTACATTACAAGGAAGGTAATTTTTTTTCCGTTTGGGAACTTTTTCAAAATATAGGAAATAATTCACATATTAGAACACTACGGAAAACAAAAAATTCACTCTCATATCAGAAATTACCATCGCCCCCTGTATCTGTAAATCTAAAAGTTTCTCGTGTGTACTAACTAGGACTCTAGTTGTTGTAACTGTTCTGCTAATGGCTACATTCAAAAGATTCGAAAATCTAGCAAAGTTCATTAAACCAATGATTCCAACAAAAAAAAATTTAGTGATAATCATATATAATTATAATTTTTTTTATAACATTTTGGGGTTCGTGGGTCGTTTATTACATTTCAACAATAGACATAAAATTCCATTAATCCAATTATACAACTTTTGTACACTACTACGATAATCTGCCTACTTCACTGGAAATTTACCTACTTGTACTTTGAATGCATCGACCAGTCTTGAAGTTCCGTTGTTGGCCTAACGCTTCAATATCGTGCCAATGATGATGTAATCCATTTCGCACTGGCCGTTAGATCAGATTAATAAGGCGCTTATGTGCTTCTATTGGCCTCTTTACTGCGACCTTAGCAGATCTATTTTGTGCGCCCTCATGTTTTGTTAGAGTTCCTTGCCTAGACGATGAGTCCTTATTATTACTAGACTCCATGGGCTAGACCTCAGGGTCCTCCATGTATTGGGAGGGTTATGGTTTTTTCACCCCTATCGTCGAAAATCTCAGCCTAGCAAGACCTTCGTAGTAGCACAGTTATGTGTACTGAGGTTTCCTTATCTTCTTGGAAAAACCTGCATATTATCGTAGCTGCCAGTCCGATGTTGTTCATGTGTTTGTTGTGTCTACAGTGCCCTATTAGGAACCCAACCTGTTTTGGCCCAGTAGGTACTTCGTGAATTTTTACGATGGTTCTTCAATATAATCTTTTGCCTGTCTCATTTCCGGCGCCTTGTTGCTCCATTTTCGAGAGTGCTTTACTGTTATTTGTTTTCTGCAGCGCTTTTGCTATATCACAGAAAGGTTCTGTTTCTTCATTGCCTATTCATCTACAACACCTATAATAGTCTATTTCAGAATGCATCGGCTAGTTTAGAAGTTCTGTTGCCCCCTACGCTTCGGTATAGCGCCGATGGTGACGCACTGGCAGTTGGTTGCTGAATTGTATTCGTCGCTACGCATTTTGCCACGCAGTGGCGTACGGGATTTCGTAACACTGACTTGCTAATTTTGATCGTCCCAATCAAAAGCTACCAATTCACTATGATAGGGCTTTTTTAGTCTCGGCTTTAGTCCTTCCAAATGGAGACTTTCATCTTAGTTCCAGGGCTGCGCGTTGGGTTCTGTAGACCACACCGAACCTCTTCTTAACTTCGTATGGCCCTTGCCATAAGATGACGTTAGATTTGGAGTCTATTGTTTACTCCGCTCTCTGGGCCATTTCCGTACATGCTGCATGAATTTCCATTACTGGTTTCGAATTTCCACTTTACAAGGCTTAGCGGAACTCTTGCGAATCGAGCACCTAGCACCTGTTCTTGAAAGAGCCTATGAAACCGGTCTCCCTTTACAGCTTTCTGCTAGAATTGCCTGCAGCCGTACCTGCTCTCTTTATCTGTCTTTACATATTTGGTCTACCTGTTTCCTTTTTCGGAATTTCCAGACGCTGGCTCTGGTCTGGTTGTGTTTCTGCAGCTGTTTTTTTGATGCAACCGGTATATTTTCTTGTCCTTTATCTTTCTGGTTTTCCAGAATTACTAGAAGCTGGCCCTGCACCTCTTGCCTTTCTTCAGCCTATTCGTTTTTCTGTTCCTGTCTTTTCCGGCTTTTTTGATTCCTTCCTTTCTTGGAAATCTTCCCAACGCAAGTCTTCATACAATTGCTTATCTTTTTTCCGTTGTTCTTCCAACTCTTATTTCTCTCTAGTTCTTTCTAATTCCTTTTTCCGCCATTGTTCTTTCTCTTCTTTTCTTCGCGCTTCTTATTATTTCTCTTTGCGTCTTCGCTCTCTTTATGTTCTCTCTTCTTATTTAACTTTTCGCCTTCAGATAGTTGATTTTTTTATAATTTTCTCTAGATCTTCGCGCTTCTTATTATTTCTCTTTGCGTCTTCGCTCTCTTTATGTTCTCTCTTCTTATTTAACTTTTCGCCTTCAGATAGTTGATTTTTTTATAATTTTCTCTAGATTTCATTGAAAATTCATTGAATAAATTAAATAGGAAGAATGTTATTAAATTAAAAATATATCACTCACAGAAATCGTTCATTTCATTGAAGCTTTAGCCGGGGAAGTAGTTGTTTTCTGTTAGATATTACAAACAAATCACATTTTTTATTTTTCAATTTTCATGGAGAATGTTCCCCTTTTCAACATGAATACCTCCCAAGAGGTTATCTTGAACGATGGAAAATAGCGACTAAAGCTTGTCTTTCAGCCGCAAATGATTCCACAACAGATTTTATGGATATCTCATTCATAATTTCGAACGAAAATCAAATATTTTCATTGCTCCAGTATCGGCAATGTTGTATGTGAATATGACCATTAAAAAATGTATACTCATAAAATATGTTCTAAATGTTCTGGTTGTCATTTATAGGATAATGTTTTACAAAATTAAATCCTTCTGTTTTCAAAAATCTGTTGAAGAATCTGCATTTTATACTGGTAGAATTTATGTAACTTTTTTGCTTTCATTTCTGTTTCGTGAGAGACATTCCTGTTTCGCATGCCACAAAAGATCCACAAGACGAATGAGGTTGTCGGTCCTGCAGTGAAAGTGTCTAAAACTATTATTTGTGCTTTTGCTGCTTCATTAATTATACGTTGATTCATTCATTTTTTGTTAGCAAAGGAACCAGTATCATCAAACTTCACTCATATTCATGATTTGGAATTATTGTTCGAATATCTTTCATAACACTGCTGCCGTTATTCTTATGCAAATCTTCGAAATTCCCCATAAATCAGAATTATTTCAGATCTTTATTCAAGAAATTAATTTCAGAAACGCACAACCTTTGATTCGAAAAAATGAATTAGAAATGACGTGGGTTTTCCAATAAAAAAATGGTCTCGGCAATGATAAATAAAGAATATTTCTACAAAAACACCTAAGAATTCTACCTGCGTTTTTTTTTCTGTAGATTTTTTCAGGTCGTGACGTCTTTTAAAATATCGCGAGTCATAGCTAGTAATAAGTAGTCACTAATGAAACTTACATTCTTAATAATGATTATTAATTGAACATGGTGCTAATTATTTTGTTAGTTTTCTATCAATTCCTCCAAGAGTACTGAAAAGAAACGTCAAGTGGTATTTTTGAAAAGGTAATTGGTCCTCAAAATGAGGTATCTCCCTCCTTTCTATTAAGATTTTTGGGGTTGTTTCCATCTCCTTAAGAGGTTTGATCTACTTTAATAATTGAAAACCAACCTACAAAAGGTCCTTGTTAATGGAGTTGACGTGTTTTTACATGTTTTTAGATTTCTAAGATGGCAAAAAGGAATAGCTCCCTGTGCCTTCATCGACATAGAGGGTGCTTTTGATAACACTTCACGAGCCTCCATAACCAAATCACTAGAGGTAACAAATATATACACCTCACTGATCAGATGAATACAATCAGTGCTGAAAAGTAGATTCATTATGGCGACTTCTGGGAGGCAGACAGGCAGAATGACAGCAGAAAAAGTTGTTCCCAAGGGGATTATATCGCGTTTGGAATATCTAGCGACAGAGATTCTAGTTAAAAAAGGTCATTGTGAGAAAAAATCAACGTTGTATGTTGTATCATTAGCAAAAAGACTTACTTACTGGACAACAGAAGAATTGGGGAAGATCATTGATATATATATTATAAAAGGTAGAGGGCCAAGAACTGAACCTTGTGGTATGCCAAGAAAAATATTTGCTTCAAAATTGTTTTTTCCGTTAACCTGCTATCGTCTCCCTACGATCGGCAGCCCTCAAAAGTCGAAACTTGTACGAGATAAGGATTAACGAGGTCTTACCTTTTAACGTGCGATTCCTGTAAGTTATCATTTTTGAGTCATACCCCCTCATTCCATAATAATTAAACTTCATTGGATAGTGAAAAAAATGATCAAGTTTATTCGTTATATAATCTGATTATTTTATTAACACGCTTATATTACCTTCACTTATGTATGTATCTATGTATCCGAAACTTTGAACGTGATTTTCACCCACTTCCAGACGTCCGCATGATTTGAAATTTGGCATGTGTTCCTAATTCCGGTGACAATGCAATATGACATTTTTTTTACAGAAAAAAAAATGGCGAATCCAAGATGGCGGACGAGATTTGTGCTAATGGTCCGATTCGATTTAAAATTGATATGTAAGGGTTTTCGGGGCAGAGATTATGATTTTTTTAAATACATGGGTGCAAGTTCATATTATTGTAATTTCACCTTATAAAATGTGGTTTATCCCGAATGAATGAATGAATAAATAAATAAATTAATAAATAAATAAATAAATAAATAAATAAATAAATAAATAAATAAATAAAAAAATTGGACAATGGATCAACTAAAAATGGAAAATGTCTCGTTTAGTGAACCTATGAGCAAGAACCTTGGGATATTACCTACTAATATTTATTTAACTTCTTGAATGAATGAATAAAAATACAAAAATAACCCCAACACAATAATATTTTCACCTGGGATTATTATTTTCTCATTTTTTACGGGCTATAAATAACTTGGTCCTGAAAGTTTTGTTCAAGGTTAAGACAATATTTTTCTGAATTGAACACAGACTCCTATCGTAGCAAAAAAACAGTGATGAAAACATACCAAAACAATAAAAATCAACTACAAAATAATTAAATCTGAACTGAACTGACCAAAACAAGACATAAATAACGGTATGGTATTTCTCTCACAAGAAATATCATGTTATCTTCTTAGTTTATTTATCCGATGGTTCCAGATTCGAGATTTTAAAACTTGTTTCATTAATTCTAAGGACCCACTGTCAACTTTTACAAATGTTTTTGCGTTTGTGACCATTTCAACTTATCTAGCTTTCTAAACTTATTGAACTTTGTCAACATTCCCAGCTATTCAAATTTAGATTTAGGAAGACAGCATTTCATTAAGTTTGCTAGAAAATGAAAAAATCCTTAGCAGCAAAAATATGAAAACCCATAATGATTTTACTTTTCTTAATGTTTAACCGAATCATTTTCCTACACGTCATTTCGAGCTTCATTTATTCTCAAAACTAGTTATAACACGCTTTTCATCATTAGTTTAAATTTTTATTTTAACAAATATATCTATTAATGATAGAAATGTGAAAAGTGGATGTTTATATTTGCAGAACGACCTAGATTGTCAACTATTTTATCAAAAGAGTATGTATTTCTTGGATTATGTAACTCTTTCCTTTCGAAATTGAAATTTATTTGGGATAGGCTAAGAACATTTCTAAGCCAAGCATACTTGGAGGCTTTCATGATTATGAAAAAGACATTTTACTTTCAGTACAAAGCAATGCTATTGTGACAATTTCAAGGCCGGCCCTGAATCGGCTCTCATTGCTGCGAGCACATATACCGATCGCGTAAGTCGTCGCCGTTTCTACGTGAAATTTATATCACCTTGTATATCGATTATTTTTCATATTGTGTATTATCCTGTTTAGAATGTCAAGTTTTGAAGTGTCAGTAAAAAAGTAAAAACGTCTGTCTTGTCACTTGATATTTTTCAACAAAAATACGGTTTAAAACCAAAAGTCAAATCAGAAACTGAGTAGAAGCGTACACAGTCGCCTATCACATTCGATACCAACAGAGCAAAAATCGTCCTCCTCTAGCGCCATCTAGTCGTGACTAGAAATTCTAGAGCGTTCCGGAAACCTTCCACTACGCTATGTAAAGAAATATGTGTAAAGAAACATTTGTGCAGATAAATATTTTCAGCTGTATAAAATAAATTATTTTACCTACTATCAGTATGTAGTGTCAGTCATTACGATACTGATATGAGTTTCGTAATGAGGTACTTTGAGTGTAAATTTCAATAAACAGCTCAAAATTTTACATAATGATTATTTCAAAACGCAGATATTTTGACGGGAGAATTTTCGATTGAAAATTAGGGTGCTTTTTCGATATTAAATCAAAATGAGGCGAAACAATAAATATTTTGAATCCAAAAAATTACAATGTGTTTGGGAAGAAGAAGTTTTCACCAAATTTAGTGAAAAACAAATTGTGGGAGATAAAAATAAAAAACCAGTAAGTCGTTTTTTTGGATTTTTCGCATTAATTTTGAGGTTATGTGAAAAAAGTGTGATGGCAAATGTAAATCTTTTCATTACCTACAACTTTGCCACTTAACTTTTTTTGATAGGACTCGTATTTTTGCCTGAAATCGTGATAAACCGTTTTCCACCCTTAAAATCTCGCCCCTGTCCACTTCCCGTCCTCAAATCGCATAAATAATTTTTCCTTTTATTTTTGTTATATTTTCTTACTTTTCCAATGGGTATCTGTTCTAAATATTTTTGGCGTCAAAAATGATGGACCCTGGCCTATACTCCCTAATCTCTTGGGTAGTTCAGGTAGTGGGTGTCACAGGTAAAAGGGACGAATGTATTCACAGGGCTGGTACAATAATTGAATTCTGTTTCACTTGTTCGAGTCATCCAGTTGCGATTGTGTGGAGTGCGTTGCGTGTTATTTTTTTTTCTTTTATGTACTCGGTGAAAATGATTCCTACGTATCGTAGAAGCTTACCACCCCCATATGAGTCACCACCAAGTTACTCTCAGGCGGTTGGTGGTGACCCCAGTCCAAGTTGTCAACGCTTAGAGTACTGTGGTGAGTATATTTTATGTAATTTCCATTGTTGATCCTAAACCATACAACATGCTTTCAACAAACTTGAATATAAATTACATTAAACGATTTAAAACTACCCTCAAACAGCATCTAATCGAGAATCCAGAAATTAATAACATTAAAAAAAAAAAACATAAATGTGTATAGTTATTCAGTTTGTCAACACTGCTTCGACACTATGGCAAATTCTTCCGACATCCCGTTTTCATAGTATTGAAATTAAAAATTAATTAATTTCTGTAGTAAGTACCGATACTCATTTATATATTTATTATTGCACATTCCAATTTTTCCTGAAATATCGAGGAAAAAACTCCAAAATTTCGACTTTCAAGTCGAAATTTCCGATTTCGGAGTCGAAAGTCGGAAACTCCGTGTTTGAAGTCAGAAAAATATGAAAAAAACTATGCGGCCCTTAGACGATTTCGTAACATATAGACATTTGAGTGCGTGGACATTGAATACATACAATTTGCGAAAAGAAATTATTTAGTATAATTGAACTAGAACGAACTAACCTTACGTAGACATTTGAATGCGAGGAAATTCAATACATACATTTTGCGAAAAGTAATTAGTTAGTATAATTGAACCAGAACGAACTAACCTTACATAGACATTTGAGTGCGTGTTAATTGAACATACAAATTTTAATTGGGTGTACGAAACAAGAAGGCAAATCGTGAATTATTGTCATTACAATATCGATAACTATTGGAAAATACATGGTGTCGAAAAAGGCTGTCGGATTAGAAATACCCTTCTGCAGAGTTTGGTACCTGACAAGTTTGGTGTCGAAAAGGCACCGGCCAAAAAGCACAATACAGGCAGTTGTAAGCCTAGGTGTCATTTACCCATTCAGGATGAATTATTATAAAAAAATCCTTTACATTTTGTATTTTTTGTGGTAGGCCCTCACGCTAGAGGCACTCAAAGTTGCCCTTGTTTCCTCCCTTTCACCTTTGTTGTTCATATTTATAAAATGAGAGAACTCAGTTTAATTTTACTTGACAAAAATCTAGTTTCCAGAATTTCAAGAGTATGATATATACTTGAACTCAGCAGTATTGTATTCAAGAATTGGGAAAAAAAAATTAATATTTTGTACTCTCCTATCAAATGGAAAACCCTGTATATTTTTACTTTTTTTGGTTCGTGGGCCGATTCTGAGTACGATCACATAGTTTTGAGACAAAAAGAATACACACTTAATTTTTCAGAACTTTAATTTTTGCATCTAGAGTGCGCTAGACGCACTCCGAACAAAGTAGTGAACATGAATGAAGAATAACCAATATTTTAGTTGAGTACCTGTGATGATTTGAATACAGCAATATTCAGCAGAGATCGGGTGTGGATCTACCGGGAACACATACGTTCTAACTGCATATCGGGATACCGCTTTTTTTCTAGAATTTATTAGAATTATTAGTGTCGACGATTGATGACCGCTGAAAACGAATGAGTTCCCATCCAACACCTCACAAATGTCGTAGTTTGTAGGTGACACTACTAAATTCTAGAAAAAAGTGGTATCCCGGATATGCAGCTGGAACGCATGTCTTCTCGGTAGCTCAGTTGGCAATCTAGAGGTCGTAGGTTCTAATCCTGCTCGAAGAGAATTTTTTTTTTCTGGAATTTTAAAATGTATCTGTCTGCCGTTAATTTTTCTTCAATATATTCATATCACAGACGCAAACCCCCTCTTCATTTGTTTAATTCATTCATTATTCCTTTCGAAATGATCAGAATGAATTATTTGTTAATCTTAACAAATTGAGTAATATAATGAATATTCAAGAATTACGTAAATTGGATAACACAAAGCCATGCCGTTTTTTGGGAATGATTTTGTAACTAGTTTTATGGGTTCTATTGATTTATTGCACACGGATTCCTATTCCGATTGCCACCTTTCTTTCGTTTTCGATAAGCAATTCTTGAGCACGGCAGTAAAATACTTGGTCGTCAAGGTTGAGTATAATATTTTTTATTCTATTCAAGTCGTATACAAAACTCGTGAACTGAAATCATTAAAGTATGTAAATGAGTTATTTCAAACAATCACCAGGGAGTGTAAATGGTTCAATCTTTGTTGAAGTAAATCAAGTGTGTAATTTATACAGTGTGCCAATTTGAGAACATACCATGCACCTGGAATATTTCGGCTGCTAGAGAAAATCTAAAAATATGCAAAAACACGTCAACTCTATTATTTCAGGCTTTTGTAGGCCGATTTTCAATTGAATTGAATCAGCCTTCTAGAGGACATGGAAATAATCCCTAAAATCTTGAATAGGAAGGGTGTTGAGTGTGATACCTTTATTTTATGACCTTTCTTTTGTGTACTTCTGTAGGAATCCGGTGGAAACTGTAAACAAGTTTAGGTGTCAAGTGTTTTGCATTGACACATAAAAAAGTTTATAAAAAATTACATTTTTGAAATATTGTCCATTATTTTGAAAACAGTATTAAGTTTGCTTCTTCTTCTGTAATGAAAACTTCTACCTTACTGTATCTACACGTAACTGATATTCTCCTCTTCAAACCTTCCGAAACTCGGGGCAGTGTTTTTCGAAATTTATGATGGTCCCATAGGAAGAAATCTAGAGGCGTTGAGTCAGGTGATCGCAATGGTCATTCAATAGACCTTTCGAGATTACGTAGAACAGAGATAAAAAATATGAACCGAGTCGCTAGGAGAGAGAAACAAGTATATTCCATGTGCAACCCGTGGACAGCTTTAGAAGATGCGCCAATATTAGGACAAGAGAGCAAGAGATTATTTTATTAAAATGCCATTTATATCAAACCTATTCACCTATTTTTTTAAGTTTGACAATCCCCTATCAAATAATCATATTGAGCATAAAATTAATTTGTTCCCCGTTTTAAATGTATATGTCTTGGAATTAGTTGCTCAGTTCAAAGACACTGGTTTCGTTACTAATTAAAAGAAAAATCGACGTATTTACAATGAATAGAAAATCATAAGATATATACATACAATATAGACATATTTTCAAATTTATTCCCTTAAGATATACTCCTTGAAGAACAAATTTCAATAAAATTGTGATCAGTTCAGGTTAAAAGTTGCTGATGGATGCATTTAAACGTATTTTTGACATAAATCATTTGAAAATGTCATGATTCCAGTGGTGTGATCAGATTATTTCTTTAAAATATCACTTGTTTTAGATTGTTTACCTTGAAAAATAAAAAATAGTTGGCCCTGAAAATGGAGACTCATTGGAAAAGTTCAAGTATTATAACGGTTGTATTTCTACAAACGTTCAATTTCATCATTTTTACCGTGAATCATGGCAGTGTGAACGAGGCACCAACTGAGTTTATAGGTTTCAGAATATGACTTACAATGTTTCTGTTGATTAATCTTTATTTTACAGCTCGAAGAACGCTGCTGAATGCTCCACCAAGTCTGAATGATAAATTATTTAATAAAATCAGTAAAAAAAAAATGTAAAAACAACTTTAGGTATGCTCAACTGTCAGTCGCGTTTGAATTATTTGAATTGAAGTCTTATTCTTCTCAATATTTTAAAGATAGTTAGTTCTTCTTCTTCTAGTTTTTATTTGGATTCAAAATTATATCAATTAGCCAGTTCCGACAAAGTGTGAGTTCCGTGTTCCACCCAAACCATGGATGTTATTTGTGATGATCATGCAGAGAGCGATAGTAAATTGAAGCTTTCATGCGTAGGCAAGATGTTGGTTTCATTCTATTTATGAGTTCTGTGATCTTAACATGAGCCAACAGTTAGTAAGCTGTTCTTTGATAGTGTGACAATTGGTAACACTGGTTATAGAAATTGAGGAGGGGATTAAATTTTGTATTTCCGTTATCTTCCATTTCCTCCATTTCGTCCATTTCTGCGTTTGGTCTCACTTGAAGAACTCGCTGATGATTTAAATTTCTATTTTGAAAATCATCCAATCAGTGTATATGAATAACATTTATAAAGAGGTAACTATCTATTTAAAATGCAAAGTGGAATTCATTGGAATAAATATTTTTGTCGTTTTTAATGCTTTTAAAATAATTTTATTTCCAATGAATTTTCATGATTTTTCAAATGGCGTCATGGACATGTTTTACAACAATTTCTCCTTTTTTTTATGTGTGTAGTTCGACCAAATTAAATTTCAAGATTTAATTTAATTTCAAGATTTGATTAAATTTCAAGACCAGATTTAAATTTAAACATGATTTAAATTTAATTTCAAAAAGCTTAGTTAAAAGCTTATTTCTCGCCATTGAATGAGCGGCGATGTTAGTGGCCGATTTGCAAATTACCACAATATGGAATAATAACTATAGCTACCTATGATAGCTGACTGGCTGAATTACACACTCGATCAGGTGTCCAGAACCAGGTGGGGATTCAGGAGTGTTCCAGAGCTGCTGTTACTATTTGAATCAAGGAGCCCGAAGAGCTTGAAATATTAACAGGAGAGGAGCTTGGTTGATGCTTTCTTATAACTGATGATTGGTCAAGGAAATATGTAAGGTTTAAATGCATTTAACCCAATATTCCAAGTAAGTTGGTATGACCATTTGAATAACATACAATAGTCAAAAGAACCAAATTTCTTCCCTTCAACCTGATTACTCTCATCATCTTTTATTGATTGTCTCAAGATCGTCAAGCCCTGAATTTGGCTTAACATTTATTTGATTAAATACTTTTTTTTTAATAATTGTTTTACTTGTATGTCTGGAGTGTTTTCTCTTTCAGTGTGATAAAGACTTTCTACAGAGACTGGCTTTGAGAATGAAATACTATATCAGAATTCCTGTAAATGGCGTCCAAATAACAACTTTCAATTAGCTATTTTATTCTCACTGCCATAAATTGGATTTCTAAGAATATCTTTGGGTTAATTCACCAACAAACGTACCACGACCTTTGCCTCCGCAATAAGAGTTAGCCCTCCGCATTGTTTATATGAGGTTTAGGTGAAAAACCCCTTAAAAAGGGAACAAAACCTTATAGTATTATTCGGATATATTTCATTAATCTGCTGTCGTTCTTCTTGACTATCTTCAACATTCTCCATTTTTCGACGAAAATACTCAAGAATTCTGCATGCATGCGTCATTTTTTTTATGCGCGACATATTGTAGAATATTGTCATGACGATATTCTAATAACAGTAGTGGTTAAGGTAAATTACCGTAGTGATTTTTAAGTAAAAATACTTCTTATTAGTTTTTACAGTTTTCACCTGATTTCTCGATAAGTACTGAAATTAAGGTCAAGAATATGGTATTTTGAAAAGGTATTTGAAAAATCTTCAAAATGAGGTAGATATTACTCAACTTTCCTTCTTATTTCAGATTTTGGGGTTGTTTCCGTCTCCACTGTAGATTTGATGTAATTTAACTGAAAACCTACAGAAGATTCGGTTGAAAATAGAGTCGAGATATATAGATTTTCTGTATGGGCTGAATGAAATATTCAGTATACCCTTTCAAATTGATACTCTGTACTACATGCAAACGTATAACTGCACCAACGCACATACCTACACACCAACAGATAATGTAAAATAGCTTGATGATAGTTCGTATACAATAATTTTAGTTAGAGAAGAACTATTAAATTCGACATAAACATGTTGGCGACAATAATAACGTTAATGACTAGAAGAATAACGCCGAAGCTGGTTCATGATTGTGTAATGTTTGTACTAACTAGGAAGATCACTTCACAATTTAAGAGAGTTGTAGGAAAAACTACAGTTAATGCATAGGAATAACAACCTTGTGTTTATTATTCCGAGTATTAAGGTATCTGAAGGTAATATCGCCACGCTAAAGTTTTAGATTTTTTGGTTCAATATTGGTAAATATTGAATAAACTATTTTTGCTGCAAATGTTCACGCAGATGTGTTCTAGTGATTGGTAAATACGAGAGTAATAATTAAAATTTGTGTGCTATTGCTTTTGGACATTTTTTAAAAAACTGCCATTTGGCAATATTTCCATCCTTTTAGTAAAATTACCTTATAACAATATTACCACTTCGTGAACGGTACTATCACCAACTCATTCCGTATGCGATGTACAAAGAATAATAAACACAATTATTTAAAAATATTATTTATCCAACACATGACAGTTATGACTGTCATTATTAATGTCATTTTAGACAAGTTAACTATCAAATAACAACACTAGTGTGTTATAATCCATAACTCACATGAGCATTAAATGGGTCATTTCATGAAAATTGTACACTATACTTTTTCTACGACCATCTGAATCATAAAAACAAATCTGTAATATTTTTAATAACACTTTTTATCATACATTTTCCTGCCGTCATGATTCCCATAATACATATAACCTAAAAAAGGAATTTAAGATACAAATATTGAAATTTATAATGAAAATCGAACACTATTAGATTTCAAAAATGAAAAAAAAGTGGTTTATTTGTGATTTGAACCTGCACCACCACTATCCAAAATCCCCATTGTTTCCTCACTTTTCACTCGCTGTTACGAGCTCACATAATAATAGGATGAAATTAACTGCTATAGAAACTTCCTGCCAACAATTCGAAATATAGAATTCCATTATCATCAATCTTTATACAGTACTTATTGGAAAGTTTTCATCTGGGGTATGGTGGTTTTATGAGAGCGTAAAGAAAACATTGCTATATGTTGAGAGAGCATTACAATTTCTCCTCTACTCGCTCGAGGAAGAGATATCGACGTGAGTTGTTAATTCGTCGGGCGAGGCAACAGGAGACGCGTGCAGTAGTGCGTCTCTCTTATTTATGTGGTATTATCATATCATTGCGTTCCTTGGCTCGCGTAGATTTCTGTCTATACTCCAGATGAAAAGTTTCCGATACTGTATTGAGAATCATCCTCACTATCACTACTCATTTTCGATTACTTATTTTTAAACAAATTATTAGAACGGTAATAAACTTGATTCGATCTTATATTATTTATGGTCATAAAAATGACAGTCTTATTTCCAAAACCGCAATTCACATTCAGTTTCTTCAGCGTCTTTCCAAGAAGTTTTGATAACGGAGGCAGATACAGCCTCCGAAACCTCAACAATTTTCAAAAAAAAAGAGAAGTATTCTTTGTTAATTCGATCTCATTTTTTCAGATAGGCAAATTCAGTGTAGGTTACGTTACTGACAAAAATGAATTTCTTTCAAGGCAGCAGTCTTGTGAACGCAGTAACTTATCGGGCAAATTAATTAATTTGCCCTTCTACACTTGTACAGATTTCTTTGGATTAACATTTTTTCATTTTCAGATTGTGGAAAGTCATAAACCCAAAAAACCGGATTTCCTCCACAAAATCAAACTTTCAATCAATAAGCTCTCCTTTTTTATTCAAATCGTTTTTTCTTATCTTAGGAATGAGCTGTTTTTTAATCATTTTAGTCTTTTGGAAGCGAGAGAGGCCGTTCACATTTTTGTAAGATATCCGAACATTAAGTATTTATTAAGTTTTCGATGTCATTATCTCCTTCATCAGATGTTTCCACGTCACTCATTTCTATGTCGGAATCATTGTTAGAAGAATGTAAGCCTGGGCTCTTTCTAGAAGTTGATTTTGGATTATTTTTCGTTGTACCTGAATTTGAATGAACAGAAAAAATAGAAGTAATTCAAATGGGTGGAATGGGATGAAAAGTTGGACAAAAATTCTTCCATTTGGAAATTAGTTTTTTTGGTCCCTGAGGAAGCCCCATAAATTTTGAAGCTTAATGTTGAACCCAAGTGCAGTTTTCAATTTTTCAACTTAGCCGCTCCAAGCAAGTGTGATACCAAATATCAATATTGGTTTGCTGTTAACATTGGATTCAACTGCACCACTGTAACAACACTCCCGCGAGTTTTTCAATTTGTTTGGTCAAACCTGAGGCCAGATCCTACTAAAATGGTCTTCCACTCGGATTTTCCCGATGCAAAGACCTAAAGACCATAACAAAGTGAAGGAACACAAAAATAAGCATATTATAGGGAACGTTTTTTTTGCGATGATAGATTTTGTGGTCCAAAATTTTCAAAAATAGGTTTCGAGTGGTGCGCCTCAACCAAATAGTCTTCCGCTTGGTCAGATGAAATCATAACGAAAAAACTAATAGAAATCGTCGAAAAAGTCTATAAACATTTTCCCTTCGTACTGGAGAGGTTTTCAAGGGATGGACTTTCACCTCACCAAAAGGAAGACCTATGCGGGTCATCGCGTCTAGAACCCGCGGATTTCTAACTATATAAGTTCTAATCATAATTGTAATATCGACAACTGCGTGTCAGGTTATCACGAATGTCATGGAAGGTATCACAAAAAATTCTAGGAAATATGCAATTAGCTGAACACATCAACATGCTCATGTAACATGTTTATTCATTAATCATTATCGAATGTGAAATTCACCGTATCATTTAATTTTTTTATTTTATGGGGAATGGAAAAGAATAACTTTTCCAAGAATGCTATTGTGAATAAATCTGTTGATTAATAGACAATCTTAGTAGGTAAAGATAATTCTTTTACTTGGCCTTATGCAGCCGAGTTCATATCAAGGCTGTTTCATACCAACGACTTATCTTATCCATTCTAGGCTAATTGTGAAAAAAATCAGTGATTCTCATAGAAGTTCCAATTCTAATAGCTCCATGGGAAGAGATTTGGTGGCATGTTATTTAGAGCATATTCTCCAATAACGAATATACAGTGTCACACATAATGTTCGCCACATATGGAAGTTTTTTTATGAATAAATATAATGCAACTTTGACTTCACAGCAAGTTTTTGCTTGAAAAATTAGTGAAAAACAGCCTGTTTTCTTTATAAAAAAATCTTTATTACTTTGATCCAAATTTGAACTCTCTACTATTATTTCGATTTTTTTCCAATTTTTTTAATTTTTGAATCTTTCGCTTTATCGAACAAAACATGATTCAAATTTCATGATTTCGATGACTACGAGATTTCAACGTCATATCTTGCCCAGAAAATACCCACATTGGTATGTTCAAAAGACTACACTAATGAGTATCCGTATCACATACGCACCCGCTTATTCAACTTTAAATATCTCGAAAACCGTTGATATTTGTGAAACGAAACGTATTCCTTTTTTGTATAGGAAATATTGGGCATTAAGAAAAAAAGGCGAAATCGATATTAATCCAGTGGCGTGAAAGTTGGGGGGGCGAATAGGGGTACCCACCTGCCGTAAGCCCCTGTTCAGAGTTACAAACACATGATTTGCCTTGAAATATGAAACTGAATGCTGTCAAGTGACATACCAAATTTCATTAAGAAAAGTTAAGCCGTTATGGAGTTATTCTTTCAGCCTTAAAATGAAGTGAGGATTCTACCCTCGGAGTTTGTCCCCTTTATTCTGGGACACCCTGTATATTTTTTTTTCATAATAAAACAGCGTACCGTATTAACTAATACTTGACAAATTCATTTTGTAGCTAAGATAAATGCAAACATAAATTTAATGTTTTTTGCCAGAATAGTCAACGTGTAGTGGCACTTGGCAAATATTGAAACAACTCAACCTTGTGCAGAACAAAAGCTGGTTTAGCTAATTCATCTTAGTACGCCATAAGAATGACACTTTGTTGCGATAACATCTTTAAAATCGTTTTTAACGCCTTTTACATATCTACAAAAAATAAACGATTTTTACCCTACTTGGAAGAACATAACATGAAAAAACAATCAAAATAAACGACCGGATATTTATCAGAATAGTGGGGTAGACTTCGACACAACAACAAACGCCATAATTATTTGACCAATCAGATATTATTTTTGACATCATGTAAACAATAAAAGTAGGTACGTCATACAGCAAATGATTGGATTCAGAATGGTATACAAACTTCGAATAATGAATTTAATTGGGGAAATTAATTTTAAAAATATCGTTAACAGCTAGAATTAAATAAGAGAAAAAAATTATACAAAATCATTGTTCAACATCGAACCGTTCAAAGGACCCCGCATATATACTACGTAAAATGGCTTTCGGCTAATTTTGCTCAAATTTTGGTATATTGTAGATCTCGGTATCCTCATTACATAGTTCAATTTACAGATCGATCCTATGGCCAGTTTTCAAGTTACATGGTGTCAAAAAATCGATGTTTGCTATTTTGGGTATTATCCATCGATTTGAAAATGTCGTAGAAATGAACTTATATATTGCGTCTGAGTTGTTGCTCATGAGTTCCTCCATTCTGATGAAATATAATATCTCACGAAGGGTATTGCATTATAGCATGACTTAACAATGCTCATAGAAATAGATAAAAATCAATACCATAATCGTTTTAATTTTCACTCAATTCGTCAAAACTCGAAAACAAACGGCTATAATTTGCCGATTTCTTCAGAAAGTATTGGTTTTGATCAACTACATGAGGATTCATATAATTGCCTGCCCAACAGTATATAATTTTCCATTTACAGAGTGACATTTTAAATGCTTTCAAATGCTATATTTAGTATATTTTATGAATAAAATTATATAATCATTACGAATTGTCTATAGCGGTTACTAGGATATGAAAGTTAAACTAAAATTCTTCAATCTTTCTCATCAATCCCATCACACCCCTGATTTAAATACTTCGAATAGAAATCTCTACTTGTTATACCTCATTGAAAAGCTGGTAAACATTGATCTATTCCCCCTCCCCATCAAACAAGTAATTAAAGATTATTTTTCTACGTTCATACAATAAACAAAACTTTATTGAACTATATTTGGTGGAAAAACTGTCTCTTTATTGCACTCATCTGTCATTCTACTATAGCGTTCTGTCATCATGGCAGACATAAACTTTCAAATCGACGCAAAATTTAGCCCATTTTCTGTGAGATTATATTACGTTTTAAATAGTTGCTTGTTTCATCATATTCATTATATAATGGACTATGAAATTACTAGAAAATGCAATTTGTTAAAAATAAAATGTTTTCTTTCGAATATCATCTGAATTACACAAAATGTTTTTGAATTACTTTTAGCAGATAGATTTAAACAGACAATGTCTTCCTTACAGTTTAGTGCCACCTAAGTAAATGAAACATTTTCTGGTTTTTGCATGAACGTAGAAAAAATGTTGTATGCAACTCGTGCAAAAAGAATTTATTGTACTCGACGTGTGACAATTTCACGTCGAGTGCAATAAACACTTACTTTTTGCACTTGTTGCATAAATAACTATTAATATAGGTTATTCTGTGAGTTACAGATTCTAAAGCTTGCCGCTTTCGTATATCAACTAAAAACGTTAGGCGGCAATCTTTTGAATCTGTAACTCACACAAAAACGCATATTACACATCTGAAGGAATGAGTTTTAACTTTTTGGAGCATTCGAATGAAAGCTTGTCTTAATCAAGTTATTTTTATTTTAATTTTTTAAACTAAAGTTGCTAATAAATGTATATGGAATGTAAAAACCAATGTTTTGAAGTTCATCATTTATCTAATATATTTTCTGTAACTAACAAGCTGAAATTTGAAAATGCCTATTCAGGAAAATAAAATATGAAGCGTTTTTTATTTCATTCCCATACACAGAGGTTTTCACAGAAATAATGTTTTGATGAGGAGGGGGAATAGATCAATTTTTAGCATTTAATGAGGTATCACAAGTTAGTGTTTTCTATAAAAAGAATTTGAATGCTGGTGGCTGTAAAACAGGGGGTTGATTGGGTGGGTGGTAATAAGGGGGGAGTTGGGGAGGATTCTTCCATGAGTCATTTCAGTTTAAATTTCATATCCTAGTAACAGTTATGGACAATTCGTAATGATTACATTATTTTAATTTATGAGATGTAGCGTTTGAAAGCAATTAAATTGTGTATTCAGATCCGCATTTATATTTGATATTTTGAATTAGAATTGCAAATAAATATTAACAAAAGTAGTACCGGTGCACACGATTTTTTTTTCATATTTGTACGTCGAACCGTTCAAGAGTTAACAGGGGGGACTATTAAAAGCCGCACTGTACGTGTAAAAAATGTACTGAACAATTTACCAGATTATCCATCGGTCCACGCTTTGCTAGTTTCAGATACATGGGTGCCCACGCAGGGTTTATGAAGCACGTGCAATTTACGGGCATATGCATTTTTGAGCCGTGTGCCTGAAAACTGCAAGACCATTCATATACGTGCCTTTCACTTGCCTTACTATCACAAAATCATTGTTCTCTGGTTCTGTATTAATTTTCCCAATAATGGAGGAACGACATTTGAGTTTTTCAAATTATCCCGTCGTATATTTCACTGAATCTTTCATTATGTGAACTAGAATAACATATTCTAATTCCGGGCGTGCTCACCCATCGTTTTTCACACACGCCGATAGGCACAAGTGTAAAGTACGATGGGTATGCATTTCTTATGCAGGGTGAAATATGGGCCAGTCAGAGGGGAGGAGAGCGAAAAAAATTGTAGGTAGATAATCCAATTGTTGGGTAGATTCTTAATGAACCTATAAGGTATGCTGTCGCTTCCACGAAATTTATTATTTTATGCACTAGCGGTAAAGTGTACTTTGCCGCCAGGTTCAGCGAGCGTAAAGTGGCACTTAATTAAGATAGTGTACTTTGAATCTCTTGACCCGGAGTATCGGAGTGCTTCTTGCAAAATTTGTGCCGTTATCTGTTTATTTATTTTCGAAGTGGGAATATTTATCATTTTCTTCATCTTAAATATCATCCACAGTTATTTTAATAAGCTAATCACATCGACATGCCCCAGAAGTTTCAATAACAAGGAGTACCCATGAATATTTTATCTGAAAAATTAAATTTGTTGCATAAGATTTCATATCTTACCTTCATAAATTAAAAAAAATACATCAGCGGCTTCCATCAATAATGTATTTATATCTTCTCTTGAAAAGTCTTAAACATTTTGAATGGCATAACAATCGAAATTGGGAAAAAAATGATAAACAAAATTCAAAAATATGATGGTTGTAAAGGGATTTGAATTCTATTTTCAACGATGTGCCACTTGACCCCCCATGCGATTTGAAAAATTTGAGTTGATAGGCCCCCCCGCCCCCCTATTGAGCAATCGCCATATTTTTTATTAAAAAAAGTAGTATTAGTGAAACCCTAGAAATGGTTTTTCATTCATGTTTCTACGTCGAACCGTTCAAAAGTTAAAGGGGAGGGGACTATTAAAAGCCGCATATTGTTTTTCATACATATGGAAAAAAGTTTATTTTTGGAGTGTTCGAAAAATATTACTTGGGAAAAGCTTGTGCATGTCTGATAACCTAAAAATCTATTTTGACACATGTCACGTGACCACTAGTATGGCTACCTACACAACGGGAAAAATGCCATGAAGAGGCCAAAAGTGGGGTGAGATGGCCAGATACCGAAAAAAGTTATTCCAAAAAGTTTGTTGGAATTCAATTTTATACTCCCATACAAAGTTTCAAGCAATAAATAAAAAAAGTTGAAAATTGCAATTTTATATTTTCCGGTCTCTTTCAAAGTTTTTTCTTCTGATTGGTTTGGATGTAGTGGAACATTAGTATTTCGATGAAAACGACAAAACTTTCGCATTTTCTCCGCAACAGATGAACTAAATTGAAAAAATTGGTTTTTGCCAGAACACTCACTGTTACATTGGTTCGTATCTAACAGTTATATCAGAATTCCAAGACTATTGTGATGATAAGGCAATCTAGAAACATCATATTTCCTGATTATGATCAAGCTTTAATGAAAATCCGGCATGAGCGTTTCACTTTCACGTAAACTATAATCCTCTTTAATTTGGCGTACTATTTTCAAATTCACGACGATCATCGAATCTTGATCATAATCAGAAAACATGGTGTTTCTAGATTTCCATATCATCACAATAATCTTGGAATTCTGATATAACTGTAAGATGTGAACCAATGTAACAGCGGGGGGTTCTGGAAAAAATGAGAAAATTTTGTCCTTATCATCGAAATACAAATGTTCCACTGCAGTCACACCATTGAGAAAAAAAAAACTTCTAATTTTGTGAAAGGATCGGAAAATATTCTATAAAAATTGCAATTTTCAATGTTTGCGATTTATTACTTGAAACACTGTATGTGAATATAAAATTATATTCCAAGCTACTTTTTTTAATAACTTTTTTCGAATTTGCCGCTATACTAGTGGTCAGTTGACATGTGTTAAAATTGATTTTTAGGTTATCGGACATGCACAAACTTTTACCCAGAAATGTTTTTCCCATACTCTAATAATAAACTTTTTTCCCATTTGGTACATACTTTTTGGCGGTCACTGTAGACAACACACTTTTCCGAATAGGTATACAAAGTTGCGTCCCATACAAAATAGTTGTTTACCTAACAAGTACGGAAAGTAGTACTTTTGTAAGTTGCACGAACGGCGCGGAGCGGAGTTCGGGCAAGCCGTTAAGGGCGGAAAAGACATTTTCCGTAAGAGTAAGGTACAACATTTTTCCTACGAGTGTTTTTGTACATCTTATTTATGAAAAAATAAGGTTTTTAATAAACAAGTTTCTATAATAATGCAAAAAATGACTTATAATACAGAATAGTTACATAGATCATTTAGTTAGTCCTAAATATCCTCATTTTCAACAATACAAAAATCGTGCGGAAAAGTAAAAATCGTACAGAAAAGTACAACTTTCAAAACGAAAAATCGTGCGGAAAAGTAACTTTTCCGCACGCTCGTAGGAAAAAATATAAACGGCTCAATGTACGCATATGGTGGTCTTTTGATCCTGTCTGTCAATCAACCAGTGCATTAAATTTATTGTAAACATTTACTTTAATGCAGTAATTGTGTTGGTGTTAGCTTTCACTTTGAATTTCAGACTTTCTATAATCATAATTACCGGAAGGTTCCAATGCTAGATATAATAAAACATGATGCAATTTGGCAAACAATTCGTAAATCGAGTTTAAAAAATCGAAAGCTATGCAAAATTGAAGACCACAATTAATAATTAATATGAAACATTGACGTATAATAACATCAAAACGAGCGAATATGTATAGAAAGGCTGTTTGTTGCCTTGAGACTTGCATACAAGGTGTTAATTGCTTCCTGATGAAAAGGGTTCAAGAGCAGAGGAAACATCTAGTTGAACGTTTCAATGACAAATTGAGGATAATAATTCTGTTTTTGAGATATATCTCTAGAACTACAGGGAACAATTGGCTATTGCTAAAAAAAACATCAACGAGTGGTAAGGAAAAAAAATGATTTTCCACTATTCCACATCAGAATTATATCATTCATGTAATATTTTCGTTGTATTCCCATTTCATACCGGAAATGTCGGACGTTGAAAATTACAAAAAAAAATTGTTTGGAGGTTTCGGACCCGACCCCCTCACTTGTTCGAAAAAAAAATCGAAAATACGCGAAAATAACATTGGAAATGTCCTTAAAAATGGTGATAAATATAGGAACACCAAATAATTTAATTTATATACACCCCTACCCCTCTCCTTCTCGAAAAAAATTGCGTAAACAAAAAATCGACAATAAACGACAATAAAATCGAAAAAAAAACATAAAAATAATGAAAAACTAGGGACCTTCCAATAATTTAATTTAAAATTAATATTATACCTCCTACAGCCTCCTAAAAAAAGTTACAATAATAAAATTAGAAAAGTTCTCAAAAATTTTGAAATACATCGGCAGCCTGCGTAGAATTTCGAAATCATTTTATTGAAAAAATTCGTAAAAGTTGTGGGAAACAAGGGATATCAACGCATGCTGAAAAGTACAAAATAAATTTAACGTAAAAAACCTCTTTGAAAATAAGCTTTTAATTATAAACTACCTCTTGAACCAAAAAGTAGAAAATGACATCCAGTGTATGAAAATAAAATTCTTTTAGAAAATTTTAATATATTTTGTAAAAGCCTGAGGCGTTAAATGTCATTACACTTGAGAATTTTTTCATAAAGTTTTTTGTTTTCATTCACTGAATATTATTGTTTTTCTTTTTTTTCTTTTTAGATCAATAGTTTATAAACAAAAGCTTGTTTTTAGAAAGATTGTTCATGTTGAATTTATTTTATTCTCTTTTCGCCAAAAAAACAATATTTCATTTTTTGGGCGCGAAACTCAAATAATTCAAACTTGACAGTTTTCCTTTTAAATGGCAACCTTGGTACAGCATTGGCATTGACAGCAAAATGAGATGAGACTTTTGAACTACTACAATTCATAAGATAACATTACGTTGTTTATTTATAAGCAAAACATTGTGTTTCTGTGGTGTGTTGTTGTATTCTGTATTGTGTGACTTGGGAATTGAGGTCAATCAAAATGTCTAATAGATTGACTCTGGGTTTTGAGAAAGCAGATTCTAATAATCTACCTGAAGTAACCAGCGAAATGGTCCATGACTTTTTTGCAAATAATATGAAATTCATAAGTGCTGAAGTACGTCATGAAAAAACCAAAAAGTTAGTATGGTACTTACTTACTTATTTTCATTCTAACTCAATTCATCTATTTTATATCAGTGCTGCCAAAGAACCCTATGGAGATAATGCAATTTGTTATTTGTGAGTGTTTTCGTCACTATTTTCACAATTATTTATAAAACAGTGCTTCATTTGGAAAAATTAATTTTCACTCCACAAACAATGTGAAATTGGACCAGACTGGTTTATAGAATACTAAAATCTGCCTGAAATATTGAGAAAACTTTAGATGTTTATGCCTACCTTTAAATTAGGTAAATAGCACTTACCTGCTATTAGTTCCTGTCATGCATTTATTTTGTTCTTGGAATACCAATTAAAATGCACAAAGATGATTTAGAAGAAAATAATCAATTCTTTGAATAAATATGACTACTTTAATCGTTTTTCATTTTGTTTTGTTATATTTAGCATTTGGCCCTTTCTTTCTTCACTGGTCGTTCCATTCCATCAATCCACCAACAACAACCTTCATATTTTACACGCGTTCTCTGTTTGTTCCATGGGACTCGGCAAGATGTTGCACCAGAGAGTGATACGGTGTAAAAATGTTGTAAGAGAAAGAACAGACCTATTTAGATCGGTAGTTCATCTGAGTAGTTCAAAATGTTGATGTGTTTCTAACCAAGGTTGCCAGTTTCCCAGGTTTTTTATTGGCAAGTCGAGTGATGACGAGTCAGTCGACTAACCAATAAGAAAATTTAAAATTTCAAACTTGTAACTGATTTTTTGAGTAAATTGCTAGCCCAAAATTCAAAACAAAAGTATTTTTTGAGTCTGTAAAAAATCTATTTTACTGTTCATTAATCAAATCACAAATCGCCGTCTCGTGAGAAAGGCCTATTCCGCTTCTTTTCCTTAGGTGGTCGAAACTGTAATGGTGTTCGTTGAAAAAATTGATGATCCTGACAGAATGCAAAAACGGATTTGGTTTCAAGACAAGTCACACGACTGCCGTACATCTCCAAACAAGCATATGGAAATAAACCACTCTGTAAAAATATTTATACTGATGATTTTATCTTGGTCCTGATCGGATTACTCAGATGTGTCAAATATGTTCTTCCTAACTTCTTCAAACTCGAGTTCAAACTGCATTATTCGTCTTTGTATTTATTTCTCCATCACTTTCACTTGAAATCGCGAGCTTTTTCGGCATTTTATGTTAATTTCTTTCGTACGCGATGCGCTCAATTCGGGGAAAACGAATGAAGTGAGGTATACAGGGCGAGTATCGTTATCAGCGAGTGAAAACTTCGTACGTTTTTATGATGTGCCAATTTAGGTAAAACTGATGTTACTACAGTGTGATTAATCATATGAAACGGCGATACGAAGTATAATGCAAGGTATCACCCTCGGGTGAATCATACTGAGAGAGTTGATATATCATTGAAGTTAAATGTACTGATCCTTACTTCACGCGCACACTGTATATTGCTTTACTTTACTTACATTTTTTTTTAATTTTCAGTCGTTACCAAAGGCCCTGAAATAGTAACAACAGTTGTGCCAGTCGGACCAAACCCAACCCATATGATCTGCCCTCATTGCCACGCTGAAATCGACACATCGACAAAGTCCAGGCCAGGATTGATAGCTTACGTTTCTAGTGGCATCCTTTGTATAATTGGGTAAGTTTAGGAGAGAGTTTTCTAGGCTCACTGATTTTATTGGTAAATATAAATTATCACCCAAAAAAACAGCATGGACCCAGAAAAGGAGAATCCACTACAACAGCGATACTCAAGTAAATTAAGTGATCTGGAAATCTGGAAATCGTTGAGAAAACCTTAAGATAGTCTTGAAAATAAGCAACCTGAGTTTATACCACTCCTAACTTTGTTGAATCATTGATGATTATTTATATGTACTGAAATTCTGGTACATATGGGTATATGGGGAATATTCTGTTCTTCACAGGCGCATGATTGATTTCTTCTTGGTGGTTGGCTAGTAGTGCAGCGTTCTTTACATAAGAAATTATAGTTTATGGGGCGGTACTGTCCCCCAGTTCCATCCCTCATCGACACTGGTGGTTCTTCTGTTGACTCAATGACACATACAAGTCGTGCCACTTTGGCACTGTCAAATTAAGCTCAAAGTTTGATCATACTGCATTGAAGTGACGCAATTTTTATTTGTTTGCTCGAAACAATTCGAAAGAAACACAGGGTTTTCAAAGAAACCCACAGAAATGACGTCACTTCAAGTGAGTTTGAACAAAAAATTTGACCGGCGCGAGCCACGGACTTTAAAAGGCGAATGAGTTCCTCTTTTCAACTGTACAATTCAGTGCTTGATAATAAGCCACAAAAACTATGAACTTCACGAGAAATTCAAAAAGAGGCTCCTTTTCAAAAAGAGGACCACAGCAACAAATTTTTGGAGGAGATGGAAGATGATGGAGTAGAGGCTGAACATTTTTTTTTGTAATTAATTTGCTTGCAGCTTTTTTTTTATCTAGTTCGTTTATATTTTATATATAATTTCCATTTAATTTGAATTGAACTTTGGTTCTCAATAATTGTAACTATATACCGGGTGTCCACGGAAGATATTGGAATGAAATTTGGAGGATCTATATAATACATAAAACTGCATTTTTTGACGAGTGACTCAGATTCACGCAACTTCCGGTCTCACCGGAAGTGATATAAACTTATGATTTTTAAATGAGACACCCGGTATGTTTTCATCTTTTTTGTCTCCATATGACATTCTGAATACAACTATGCATCTTTTGTGACTTTTTTTCGTCGGGTCAGGAAAAAAGAGCATTTCATTACGATTAATTTGATAGTGCACACAGTTCTCGAAGAAACTTTCGTCAACAAACTTGAAAATATTACGGTAGATCTTTCTTTTTGAGATTAAAATTCATCGAGTAACCTGTGACCAGAACAAATGATATAATAAAACAATCAATCCAAAAACTAATATTTCAATCAATCTATCAGTGTTGAAAGTAAAATGACAGATGAGATGATGGATACTCAGTAATATAGATCTCTCTAATAGAAACACTTCAATCATTATAATCAGAACACCTACTCATTTATAAAATTTCACACATGCATTTGGCCGTTTGTGCAAATGGTAATACTAAGTAATTTCTTTTGAAGTTACAAACGAAGTCGTATTCAGTCCAACTGTAGAAGGTCCTTCATAACTGTAGAAGGTCCTTCATCACTGACAAATAATTACATTTATAAATAAAGTACGTTGGGGTTTATTATAGTTGGAGCCTCTGCCAGTCTACCTTGAAATCCAAAGATCGTGTGTTCGAATCCTTATGGATCTCATAAATTTTTTTGTTTTTTTCTTACCAGCAGTAACTGTTGTACAAAAAAAATTGTATGATACATTTGTTAAAAGTGATTTTATTTTGCTCATGGGGTTGCTGCTCTCGCTGACGCTCGTTTCGCAAAATTCCCCACTCACAAAATAAAATGCCACTTTTGACACTTGGATCATAAATAACTATTATGTAACTAGTTATGAAATAACATTTTGACTAACTCGTATCAATTCGCGGGAACTCGCTTTGCTCATCTTGCAAACATCCTCTCGTCACACAAAATGAATCTTTTCGTAACTGGTGTTGCATTAATAGCTCTTCAACTACCGACATTTAAATAAAAGGGAAAGTCGAAATCGGAGTATATAGTTTTGATCGGGTCCGAGATAACGCATTTTTTTTGTCTAACGCTCCTCTACTACTAAGGCAATCTAGAAGTAGTCCACAGTAGATGGAGAAGGTTAATGACTTTTACCGATATGGACAATCAACAAAAAGAAATAACTGTAAGCAAACATACAATTTCAGAATCTTGGACTAACATTTTTTAACATGGCTATGCTTAGTCATGCATCTACCCGAAAACAGGTATCTGACTATCTGAACCATAAAGACAAAAAGACGAGTGGTACTGAATTTCCTATTATCATCACCTGATAGTACAGTCGCTGGAGTAAAATATATATTATATCTCCCAATAAATGGCATGAAAATTTTCCTTCATAATTGTTAACCAGCTGTCGTCCCCTTACGAACGGCAGCCCTCAAAAGTTGAAACTTGTGCGAGCCAAGGATTAACGAGGTCTTACCTTTTAACGTGCGATTCCTAGAACTTTCTCGGGCCATTGGATAAAAATCTGAAGTCGCTGAGGATTCGAACCTAGCCGACCAGCAGTCAATGGTTTTGAACGCTTCAGTCTCAAAACCATTGACTGCTGGTCGGCTAGGTTCGAATCTTTAACATAAATAATGTTAGTATTGGTCCAATATATCATAAAACTACAATTACAGCCGTTTCACACGCACCGTACCGTCAGTCCGGACGGTCAGTTAGTTCCATTACGTTAAATGGTCCTTTTCACATGAAGTGCGTAGCGTCAGCATCCGGACCGGTGACCATTTATATTGTCAGTCCAGACGATACGGACTGACGGTCAGTCACATGTGAAACGGCTGTTATCCGTTTTGGACTGACATGGCTTTCCCCTAAAAACCCACCCCTTTGGTAAAAAAGCCTCTGTTTTCGCCTAGAATCTTTCAACCGTTGGAAATATTAAAAATCGTTTATTACAAAAAAGAAGTCTTGATTATTTTTGTAAACGAAAGTTTTAACATATTCCTGATATGGATTTTGCATGCGCATTTGTTCATTTAAATTTCTTCGTGCGCGGCCTATCGAAAAAAAAAATTAATTATTCGTAAACTACCTAAGCTAGGATGAAAAATCAAATTAGGTTTCGAAAGTGGTAAAAATACTTGCAGTCCTTTCCAGTTTTGATGGTCATAGTTATGTGTGAGTATATAGTATATAATAAAACACAGGGCCCATCCTAGGGTGTCGGCCGCCCGCGTGCAAAGATCTAATGTGCCGTCCCTCTAGAAATGTTTTCGTATTTTGACTAATATTAACGTTGACGTTATAAACTCATCTACCTGTACAATAGTAAATCATAATAATAAAAATGCAAATAAACTTAATAAGAATTTTTGAAAAATGTTGAAATTTATCGAAAAGAGTCTATCGTTGTAAAAGAAGTATACCATTAATTTTTTTGCTTAGAAAAAGTGTGAGATTATGGATTATTCATCCCTATTCCTGTTAAAAAATTTAGAGGAAATCATATAAAATAAATAATGATTCGTACCTCAAAATACGCTCAGAAACAGCTTGTACAACATTTCATTCATTCATCTATCTAATCAAGAGTCTTTATTTGTTCAGTAAGTAAGTGTAAATCACATCAAATGAATAAAATAAAAGTTTTGTACTTACCACAGGTAACACATAGAAACAAACATAGCTGAAAATGTTATATTCCCACTGCAATGCGCAACGGAAGGCATAGACTGTACTCTTGGTTCAGTGACCAAAAACAGGTACAATCGGATACACAAATATAGGAACCGGGACCATGCAAATTAGTTCCCGTCAGGTAGTAAATTAGAAATTTATTTGAGTTGTTAGATAGAATGTGTTATTTATCTGAGAGAGACAGGCTACCTGATCATTCTTTATCTGGGAACCAGTTATGTATGTGGAATAATTCATAGATTAAAATAATTTTGATACAAAATGGTTCATTGTTTTTCGCCTCCTTTCTCATAAAATGGTTAATATTAGCTTCCCGTCTCTGGCCATTTATAACTTTGTCGTTAAGATTAGATTTAAACTCCATTTTTATTGTGTATTAATTTTTCACAGACTGTACCGAGTTTTTTACTGCGTATACGTTTGCCTTATCACTAGGTACTACGTCATACGACTACTGCGCACCATGGGCGTGAATATTCTCGAATTTTCAGCTATATGTGTACTACTGTACTCTATTTTAGTTCTGAGTCAAACAAAAATCAACCTTTTCACAAATTTTCAATATCTACTTAAACTTATCTTCATTGCGTTACCAGTATTATTGTATGTTAAATCAAAATTGAATGAACATCTGAAATGAGAATGGTTTCTTATTTTCCCTTATATACAGGGTGTCCCATATAAAACTCCGCGGGCAAATATCTTGAAAAATAAAGAGGATATCTATATTTTGTGAAAGCAGATGTTTTTGAAGTCAAAGGGGCCATGAAACCGTCAAAATAAATGCAATAATACGAGTATTCTCCGATCTGTCAGAAAACCTGACAGATTTTACGGAAGTTTATTCAGTTTTGTGCCGGTTTTTCGTGAAATTGAAAAATGGTTCAATTTTCGAATGTAGAAAAGTAGGATATGATAATATATGTGTTTATGGCGGCACACACTTAATACACTTCCGTAAAGTCTGGCAGGTTTTCTGACAGATCGATGAATACTCGTATTATTGCATTTATTTTGACGCTTTCATGGCCCTCTTTATAATATATGCCATAAAGATGCTGTGGTCAGTATTCAAGGGAAACTATGAGTGTGCTATATGGCTGAATTCAGAATTTGATCCAGAATCGCAAAAGGCATTGAAAAATCGGGGATGCAATTCAAAAAAGTTGGCGTCTGTGTCGCGACGCCCTATCGGATGACGCCCATTAATGAATCTCTACGTAAAGAAGAGGACCCTTTGACATCAAAAACATCTGCTTTCACGAAATATAGATATCCTCTTTAATTTCCCGAGAAGTTTTATATGGGACACCCTGTATACAGTATACAGGTAAAGTAGAAAAAGTGCTCGTCCGGTAAGGTCCAACCAATCAGAATTTTATGTATGAAATATAAAGGTTAAAAAACATAAAAAAAGTTAAGTGGGCCTCATTACCCAACAATTCTTTATAGCTTATACAGAAAAATTAGTGAAGCACTTTCTTTCAGGAAATTAACCAGGATTTCTTTTTTTATATTTTTAACGGTTGAGTTATAGCAGAAAACAGTCTTTTTTGACCAAAGGGGTGGTTTTTAGGGGTGAAGCCATGTCCCTCCAAAATGGATTACCTATTGTGGTTTTATGATATATGGGATCTCTACCAAGAGGAAATTTCTACACGCGACTGTACTAGAAGAAATAGTGTACCTATACGGAAAACCGGTTGATATGCCGAGCGCTTGTAATAAACCAGGTAAAATACCATTCATTCATGGCCTGACCCGGTGATAATCCAGGCGGCCGGGGATTAATCTGATGAAAAAGTTGAAGAAACTAGGTTTTTAATCCTTATACAGCGTACACGTGTTTAGATTTTTTCTTCGTTTGAATTGTTTATTATTTCCTCGTACATCCTTCTTGTCCAAGGCAATCAACCGTGATAAAAAACAACAATATTTCATATTCGGAATAATATAGGTACTTTTATGATGGCATAATAATTCAATTATTTTCGGCTGTCCTTTTAATTGACTAACAAATTGATGGGTGGATAACTTGTCTGATGGCATAATATAATAATTATTTTTTGCTGTCTCATTTGAATTGACAAGAAAATTGATGGTACATATGCGGATAACTTGTTTCAAGCAGCAATGAGTGACTACAAGTGACCATACCACAGACGAAAAAATCTTTTAAAAAATTATTTTATTTTTGTATACTTGTGTTAGTTTTTATAGCACATTTTCAACAATTACTTATATCTATCAGTCATATGTTCAAATTATCCTTTTCTTTATAAGAGCTCGATAAAGTCATAACTCCTAAAAATGTTAAGTTTGTTGGCAAAAAATGAAGTAAAATTTTGGTGTATCGAAATATTCAATTTTTTTTTGATTTTTTGATTAAAGAGTTTGGTACTATTTTAGTGCTGACAAAAATTAAATGATAAATTGTACCAAATTTCGCATTGAATTATCGTTGTAGGAATATGAGGGAGGCGCCTAAGGGGCATATGAGATACTAGTACTCTTTATGAGGCTAGAACTATAAAAATTTAGGAAAAAAAAATTGTTGCGTAGGTGGCTGTGATTTCAAATCTCAATATTGTTTATGATTCTTGACAACTCTTAAATAAACTTCTTCGATAATATCAAAAATAAGGGTATATTCTGCAAAATACCTATTTTTCGTTCTACCCTATACACCGTTTAGAAATTCAGAATTTTGATAACTCAAATACTAGTTTTACGTGAATCGCCAACTTTTATGTACTTAGGTGGAATAACATTTTCTAATAAATGCATAATAAAAATGTTTCCCATATGGTACAAACTTTTTTAAACTCGAAAATGTATCAAAAATTTCGAAAATTTTAAAGAAATGGCAAAACCTAAGATATGCAACAGAATGTGCATGGCATCACACGATGAAAGGTAAGGGCTGCATCTCAGAGTAATAAAACACCATAAAGATGCCTTTTCATCCTTTTTTTGAAGGCAACATAACTTTGTTTGTTTACAAGCGAGGGCCTTATACATAAGTGAATTGGTGGGTTGATTAAACGGCATATTATTCAAATTTCATTCCCTTATAACTTTTTCATTGATTGACGAATTTCAACGTAATTCACATATGAACCATTTTAAAATGTCGCGAATCCAGTGGTGTAGTCAGATTTTTTATAAAAAAGTCGCTAGTATTTTTTTTAGATTTTTTACCTTGAAAAATAAGATAAGTTGGCCCTGGAAATGGGGATTTATTCATGAAATTTGGTGTCCTGGTGGACTTTTTGAGTGTCTACCTAACGAAAGAAAAAATCATTCCAATCGGTTGAAAAATGTAAGTTTTAGAAGGGTGCTTCCATCTTAAATGGGTCACACTGTATATATATATATTCATTTTATTTTTAAAACTACCTGTAGATGCACATTAAAAAAACTGATAAACCTGTTTCTATCAGAACTTATTTTCATGACCTAATAACAATGTTATTCCCAGCTAAATCAAGGAGGCGTACCGCATAAATTAATGATAAATAATGCTAATGAATCGTTGAAACAACAAACAAGGAATCAGTTTCGTTTCATGAATACTTATTTTTCAAATTGCTCACTTAATGCCGATTCTGAAACGCCTCCGCAACTTTATATTTAGACATTTCACATTTCTACAAAGAGATTAGAAAAAAATTGGTCAACTTGAACTCTTATCTAGGCTATATTCAATTTGGTCAAATATCCCACGTTTTCTTTCTCATTACATAATATACTGGGCAATGGCGTACCCAAGATTTTTTGGGGAGGGGTGTTATCAGTTCAATCAATGTTCAATAGTTTCATGAAAAAAAAAAAAAACATTTTATTTTGAAAACATTCGGATTACAGGCTTACAGCTGCTAGCAACATGAAAATAAACTAAATGATAAATATAAAATAAAAAATGTCTTTAGTAACAACAAAAAATCCATATAACTTGGACAACGCGACAGCACGATAACCACCGACAGGAAACGACGCTTCCAGATTTAAGAAATTTTGTGAAGTATTCTATCGGTCGGATCTTGGTGGGGGGTTCTAACCCCAAAACCCATTGGGCACGCCACTGATACTGGGTGCTCTTGAATTTGTATCATTGTTTTGAAGACCATCAAAGGAAATGTATTTGTGTTGTGTCGTGCAATAATAATAAAATAATAACAAAAAGTGAAAATAATTAAATACAAGTTTTTATTCAATCGCGCTTTGAAGAGTTAAAACTAATTTCTTCAAATTAGTGATGTGAGTTATTCTGTGTGAGATTCAAAAGCTTCCGCTTTCGTATTCGAAACAAAATTTTTGCGCCGCAAGCTTTTGAATTTTTAAATCACAGAATAAGTTACATTGCATATGTTAAGACGTGAGATAGGGTTGTCAACAAAACGAACACCTTCCTATTCACACACAATTTATTCCCAATAGAGCACTCAGCTGACGTCACAGCATGGCGGTCAAGGGGGGACAAACAAAGCATTTGACATTTGACGAATTCATTATCACAATAACGCAAAGAACTTTTTCCTAGGAAATCACTTTTCGCAGAAAATTTACCAAAAAGGTTCACGTAGCCTTATGGAAAATGGGTTTAAAGGGTTTGTTTTTGTTCAGTTTGGTTTGTTTGTCCCCCTATGACATTGTTCCGCAACTGTCATATCACGTCACTGACAGTGCTCTATTCCCAAACATAGCGAAGAACAACTGGCCAACTATTTCCCAGTTAGCCTAGCTATCCGTAGTCTTATCTGTGACTAACATATCAGAATGACCAACTCTAGACAAAGGGTTCGCAATAAATATTCCATAACAACTATAATCTACAGGGTATTATATAATATTAATAACGGTAATGCTCCTCACACTGATCCGCCATCTTGAATTTGGGAACTTTTCCAAAAAAAATCATAATCCTCGATCTCAAACACTCCTGCATACCAATTTCGAATGGAATCGGACCACAATCACCAATGTCTCGTCCGTCATATTGAAGCTGCCATTTTGTTTTTTCTTTAACAGAAATTCCAGAATGCATTGTCACTATAATTATGAACCCCTGTCAAGTTAATCGGACGACTAGAAGTGGGTAGAAAAGAAAAGATTTTATTACAGACATCGGGACAGGTGAAAATAAGTGCTGAAATATACATTGCGTTTTACCGGGAGCGTTTTAACGGGTCCTGTTTGGCGGTGTGAAAGCTCGTCGGCTACACATCTCCCGCTAGAAGGCAGCAACAGCAGCCAGTCTTGTTCTAGCAGCCCGAGAGAATATAGTGTCATTAGTGTCATGGCCAAGATGGATAGAAACCCTGGTGGATTGACTGATTCGCTTTTGTTTCACCCAAAGTTGTTAATGCTGTAATAAGATGGGATTAGCTTTCCCGTTGTCAGTAGATGGCGCATTATCAAAAAATGCCGAGTTTACATTCCGAAGTACTGAGTCATATTTTTTTTGGAATATTTGAAATTTGACTGTTTATGACTATGTTTATATAATTTTTGATTAACTGTGATTTACATTTCATCGGGATATTTATCTTTTTTTTCTGTTCTTTTACTACTTTTCGTTCAGTTCGCAATGATTAGTTATTTGTTTATTGTTGAGTTTTCTGTAATTCTTGTATTTGTAGTGCATAATGTTTTTTCAAGTTTGTACTTGGACATGGCTTCGTTTGTATGAAAGATCTAAGTTTAGAATCATTGTTTAAATATCCCGTACATATCACATATCCAACTAGTTAATTTAAAATTACTGTTCTGATTTTGATGAAATAAGCACGTTAAACATGTTATGTCGTATTTTTTAACAAAATTGAATAAATACGAAATGTAAACATGTCATGACAATGACAATTGTCCAACGTCATCATGACAAGTATTCATTTATCAATCTGTAATGACTTTACCGCCATCTACGAATGATCGTGAAGCTAATCCGATCTAAATAAAATATGAAGAATCACGTAGGCCGTACCTTAACAGTTTTGGTAGGTCGATTTCACAGGTATAAATGAACGCACCAGGGTTTCTATCCATCTTGGTCATGGCCAAATTGTCAAATGTGGAAATTGTTTGTGCTCTTCAATCTGCTGGTTTACTCAATAAACCGGTGAATCGAAGGTATTGGGTCCATCCTTTTAATTCTGAGCGCGAAAATAGTACAAGATTTTTCACATTTTATGACAGCATTCGTAAATATGACAGTACATTTTTTGAATACTACAGAATGTCCATTAGGAAACATTTGAGATATTATAAATAAAACATCTCTGGAGCGTCGTCAACGAATTCTCAGGTAAAAAAAATCGAAACAAACCTAACGATATAAAGAAGATGAAATTGGACTCTGGGAAAGTTATCAGTGACCCAAAACAAATTGCAAGCATCTTCAACAAATACATCTCAGAAGTTGGACAAAACCTAGCGGCTCAAATCGAGACCAATACCGTTGACCTTGAAATCCATAACGAAATTGCCGACAAAAACTCTTCTTTACAGTCAATGTTTCTGGAAGAAATTGATTGTAACTTAGTGCGCAACATAATCTATGGATTAAATGACCATAAAGCACGAGGACCAGACGGGATCACGAATGAAATACTGAAAATGAGCTGTGAATTCATAGTGGGACCCCTGACTTTTATTTTTAACCTCTCTTTCAAATCAGGAAAAGTTCCAACTCACTTTAAATGTGCGATAGTGAAACCTATACATAAAAATGGCGACAAACTCAATGTTAATAATTACAGACCAATATCTTTAATATCAGTTATAGCCAAGGTTTACGAAAAAATCCTTAAATCACGAATTATAGCTTAAAAAACAAAATCATATCATCTCTACAATTTGGCTTCAGAGAGAATACTTCGACCCAGGTTGCTATCGCCCTATTGATTTCAAAAATATATCAGGCACTGGACAACAGTCGTCCGTGTGTGGGAGTTTTCGTAGATCTTGCCAAGGCTTTTGATACGGTAAGTCATCAGCTTTTGCTACACAAACTTGAACGACTTGGCATCCGCGGAGTTACTTCGAGCCTCCTTGAAAGTTACCTGCAAAACAGAAAACAAATAGTTGAAATAAACAAGACCCGTAGCGAAGAGAGAACTGTACTATATGGAGTACCTCAGGGCACCGTACTAGGACCAACGTTGTTTCTTATATACATTAATAATTTACTAAAAATACAATCTAGCGGTACAGTTCTGTCTTTTTCTGACGACACTGCACTTATTTATGAGGCAGACTCATGGGAAGAAGTAAAAGAAAAAGTTGAAAACGACCTCATTAAAATTTTCGGATGGTTCAAAATGAATTTGCTCACAGTTAACCTTAATAAAACAAAGATCTTACCTTTCACATCGTACGAGTCAAATTTGCTGAACTTCTCCATAACAATAAGCCAAGAAACTATTACTCTTGCTAATAGTATCAAGTACCTTGGAATTCACATCGATTGCTTCTTAAAATGGAACATTCACATTACTGAACTTTCGAAGAAAATTCGGGCCCTCATTTATAAATTCTACCAGTTAAGATCTTTTCTCCCCGTCCCAAAACTTATGCTCTCGTTGAATCCCTACTCCAATACGGGATCCTAGGTTGGGGGGGGGGGGGGAGTTCGACAATACCACCTTCATCCTCTAGAAGTCCTTCAAAAAAGAATCCTGAAATTAATAATGAGAGTACCACTAACATACTCATCTGACCAACTATTCAAATACGCGGACATCTTGGACATCAGACAGCTGTATGCAAAAAATACTTAGTCAAAGAAAAATAAATATACAAACGGTACACAACACTTACAGCACGAGAACGCAAAAATAGTAATTTTTCTAACAAGTGCGGAAAGACACTTTCCGCATGAGTTAGAAACAATACTTTTTCTACAAGCGTAGGAAACAAATTCATTTTTTCAATTATTTATTCATGCAAATGGAAACACTAACAAGAGTAACATTTTCTATCCACTAATTATTCGTAATATTTATTGTAAATGTACAATTTGATGCATTATGTAAATTTATAGCGGAAGCCAGCATATTTTTTGAAGATGGCTGATTTCCTGAAGAAGAAGATAACTCGGGCAATACATTATCGAAAGAAATCGAATGTGCAGGCACAGGCATCAAATCGTCGCCGATCGATATAGTCGTGGATAGTTCTAAAATGCACCCGGAAGACGATGTAGTGTTCAAATTGAGAATTTTGTTGGACATTTCTTTTTTTCGATTGGTGGAGTCTTCTAAATACCCCTCTGCAACTGAAGTCGATTTCCATCCTCCTAGGCGTTTGATATTAGTTATCACACCACAGTCAGTAAGTAAAGTGGCTGAGGAACGCCTGAAGCTGTGACCAGTGTAAAGCTCTGGATTTTGAAGGCGCAGATATACTGCTATTTCGGAGGGTATCTTTCCTATGGTATTGATTCCTACACATTGCACAGTACATTTTCCACTTTTGTAATACAAGAATAAACGATGGTGAGGAGTCTCTTTTGGACGTAAATGTACATAATTTCTGTATACGTTCAAAAAATAACCATCATTTGCTTCTCCAGATATCACGAAGGATCTAGAGGAATGATTTTTGGAATCCTTGATATTAACAATTATCAGGTTTTCTTTGTCGTCTATGTCGTCAATGGTGAGTTTTGTCAGCTCTTCTCGTCTGCAAGCACCAGCTAATCAAAAAATTGCTACTAACTTAATCATGAGGTATATGTCATCGAGTGCTTCAGTCATAAATTTTGAAACGTCTTCTTGAGTGAAGATTTTGGCCTTTTTCGGTCGAAAACAGACATTCTGTCTTTTACTCTCTGTTGAAAGACAAACAATCCACGCCATAGTTAACCCCGAAACCCTATGAAAAACACTAAAAAAAATTAATAGTTTGTGCTTTGTTCTCTTCAATATTTCAATTCCATCTAAATATCTGTTTATATTTTGTAAGGAATAAACAAAACAAATTTCCTCATAGACAAGTTCTTCGGAACTTTTTGAGTATCTCCTTTGTTATTGTACATTGATCCGTTGATTTGAACTGCATTGTAATTTTAAATTGGTGAATAAATATTATTATTATTATATTATTAAGACATAATATGAAGTATGTAGCTTTGTTGTTACATGTTTTCGTAAATATTGAAAGAATACGCTGAGAAAGTGTCTTCTGAAGTCACAGATTCCTGAGGTGATCTGATGGGCGCAGGTGTTTCTGTTGAGCAGTCTTGCTCTTTCTGTCATTTCACTCCACATTTCGAACATCATTTCCATTTCCCCTACCTCATGCCAACTTTTTTCTCTTAAATTGCGATCACTGTACTCCTTGGAGGCCTTTTCCTATATTGAGGGATGATTGTGTACAAAATAAAATAAATTTATCCGTATCAAACATGGTCAACCAAGACACCCGGATAAAAACGCACGCACTGTCTGAACGCTCCCATTTAACTGACCGTGTTGTTGTTGCCTTTCCGTCACCGCGCCGGCGCCGTCCCGTTTGTTGGCAGCATATTGCGGTCGCATCCCGTCGATGCGTTCCAACCGCATGTGTGTGGACGCGCCGATCTACGATAGTGCTTCGTCGTCTTCCCGCCAAACGGAACCCGTTAAAACGCTCCCGTTAAAACGCTCCCGGTAAAACGCTCCCGGTAAAACGCAATGTATTTTTCAGCACTAAATAAAAGCTTGTAATAAATATATAGGTATGGTCAATTTTGGAAACATTGAAAATGAAGCAAATGCTTAAGTCGATTAGTTACCCATTTCTCCAGAGGGAGGCTGAATAGTTTACAAAGACTGGCCATGCTTGGGGTCACTGGTGCTATGTCCAGCAATCTACAGTGTCCGTCATAAAGTTGGCTACAAATGAGAAATATTTTTGTTATTGAAATTTCTAAGAAATTTTAATGGCGGTTTGTTCCTGCAAGTCTGACAACTGAGAAATCACGTGACCTCAGATTTGGCGGGAATTTCAAAAAAAGTTGCCTTTTGTTCCGAAAAACGGGTCAAATTGACAAAATATCGAAAAAAATTTATTGAGGAAATGTGTTTGGAATCCAACGAGGACGTCATGTACAAATTTTGAACAAGATTGAAAAATTCATACATTTGTCATCAGTATACGTAACGAACAATATCAAAGGTCGTTAAAAATATAGGTAACCACATATAAAAAGTGGACCAAGAATTAATACTACCCTGCAGGATCCTAATTTTCATATCAAATTTGATTACGTTTATCTAAGTAGGATAAATACCAGTCGTTGAGGCATTTACGTAGTTATGCCAAGGACATGCAGTTTTGTAGAAATAAGAGTAATAGGTTGTGTTCAACAAAGCCTGTTTTGTTTATCCGTATGTTAAATTCGTATAATGATGAAGAATATACACATATTATATAAACACATTTCGTGAACACCTATTACTCATACACTTGGCGATTTGTATATCAACAAATCTATTTTTAATCGATCTAAACTGAAAAGCTGGGTCAGAGGAGACATAGTTTGATTCAACTCAAGGATCTTCAGCTGTTAGAAGAGATTGACTGGGTGTCTATCAGAAGTAACAGCTAACAATGTTGAAAGAAATATGGATGAATAACTCAAAAAGTTTCCGATGTTTTTGATGGACTTTAGGGAATATTTCGACTGGTAATAAATATTTCTACTACAACAAATTAATAGGTATTTTTATAGAATATTTCCACTGGTACTGACATGGCTACTTTTGTATTGAAGGGATATTTGAATGATTAATATTTCTACTGAGAGTTTCTAGGTATTTTTGTAGACAGCCTTGAGGTTTAGAATTTCTCATTTCGATATTTCCTGTTTTGTTGCCCTACTGTTAGACCGTCAGATAATGACATATTTTGCTAACTCATTTTCTCTCTTCGTAGATTTTAACCACTAAAAATTATGGGATTTTTTTTTCGGGTTACTAATGATATCAACCGAGTATTCTTTTACGAAATGGCGCCCTTACTTCAAGCCTTTAAGGACGTGCAAACCTTATGGCTTTGGTTTTTCGCATGTCTTCTCGGTAGCTCAGTTGGTAGAGCACTGGCACCAGCATTCTAGAGGTAGTGGGTTCAAATCCTACTCGAGGATAATCTTTTTTTCAGGAAATTCATAATTTGTCTATATGCCACTGATTTTTCTTCACCTATTATTATCATTATTTGTCGTGGTACATATTCCTTCTGCATTATACAATTGATAACTATAGTATCTTATCCATATTTTCATTATTACAAACCATTAACTGATATTTTCTCTTGCAGATGTTGCTTTGGTTGCTGCCTCATTCCTTGCTGCATAGAAAAATGTATGGACGTCTCTCATAACTGCCCCAACTGTGACGAATACCTTGGAACTTACAAGAGATAAAATCGTCCATGTTTTCGTTTTGATTGAAAAACAAGCGTCAAAAGCGGTCCGATCGATTTAAACACGTTCGACGATTATTTGTGATTTTCTACAGAAATAACAATATGCTAGAGGAATTTCAAATAATTTTCATTACTAAAAATAGCAATGATAGTGAACATATAATTATTGCCATTGAGGATATTTATAAATGTTTATTAATATCAGTCCTCAATAAATCACTGATAAATTGACACAGCACACTAAAAGAGTTATTATAAATTTGCTACAAGTGAAATTGCTATTTTGCTTGATACAGGGCGATTCATGACGAGCTGATCGGTCGATATCTCTTTCACTTTCTGGAATTCGAGATTAAATTAGGTATTTTCATTTGAATTATAATTTTCATAGCTAGGTACTTACAACAAATGCTTCACCAAAACTAGTTGATCAAGTACCGTGAAAAATGTATGAAGAGCAAATGTGTACAGGGTGCTGCAAAAAGCTTCTAAAATCAAACAATTTTTCAAGAGGTGGTATGTATTGGAAAGCATCCCCCGTCCTCTGTTAGCAGCCAATCTTTGTTGTAGTGGAGCAGCATAAACAACATTTTGAACGTGCCCATATATGAAAAAATTCAATGGTGTAATGTCGGTAGAACGTGATGGTCATCAACACTTCACAGGCACCAAAAAATGTTATCTCGTCGTGAATTGCTGTATATAAATAAAAACATGAAAGATCGTAGATATTTGTGGGGTATGATTCCAAAAAGAAAATTCCTCATATCATATATTTTTTCTATCAATAATTCATTTATCAATTCAACGTTATATCCTGCTTCCTCACTTTCAGTCACAATGATGAGATTTTATACACAAAATATTTTAATAATGTATCTTTTAGTTTAGTATCTAATAAGCCTGTATATATAGTGTTTAGTAATGATTAGTTTGTGCTGTATATATCCACATAAACAACTATGCATCGATCTTTGAGTAAACTTGTATATTTCTTATAAAAACAAATGACGATGATATTGAAAACGAATGTGGATGTATACAAGCAAGGCATGATTATTTTGATTTCTTTCACGATATGTTGGTCAATTGTGAACATATAATTCTATTCATTAAACGTTGGGATATTTCGAGAATAAGATGGAGATTATTAAAAAGAAACTGCATTTTTGAACATGTCACGTGAGATTTTATTAAATTTCGTATTACTAGTGGAGAGTTTTATTTCAGTTCCAAAAGTACTCACGACTGAACCGTCAGATGGCAAGGATATTTGTTACGCCACGCCATCTTCTGTTCATTATCAACGATAAAAATTCGAGTTTTTGTTATACAATGTGTTTCACTTCTCATGGTAACACCCCCGTCACATCCGTAAATATTGGAGTAGACCTCTGCAAATTCTGGGATCGGTAGATGTACCGCCAATGAGTCTGAATCTTGTCTGGGCTTGATCTGAGTGACATACACTGCCCGTCAGAGGCAATGGAAATACCGGTTTTTTGAAAAAAATAATATTAGGGGACAATATAAGTATAAGCTCAAAAGTTCAAAGGATACGGAATCATATCATCAAATTTAGTACCAAAACATATTTTTGCAAAAAAATCTTTTCTTAAAAAAACAAATTTATCTCAATTCTCATGGAAATACTCCCGTATTCTTAATAGATGACAAAAAATTTAAAATTATCAACAAAATGAATTAAAACAGATTTTTTGTCTTGAAAACGTGATTTTCAGTATTACTTGAGAGAGTTTTGAACTAAGTGACCCAGAATTGGATACTCAAAATTTTGAATAGAGATTTCAGGTACTACACAGAACTGTTGTACAACCAGTGTAAGCTCTTTGATATCAGGCAGCTCTTCTGTCATTCTCTATTAGTTAATCGACACAAACAGATATGAATTCGTGAGTCTTCAACATGAATATTCCACAAGAAATAGAAATACTACTTTATCACTCAGAGAAGTTATTTTTTTCTTGCTCCTCAAATATATAATATTTTGCCGTATGACTTGAAAACAATAAATTCCTTAGCACGTTTCAAAAAAATATCCAAAAACTGGATATTTAATAAATCTAGAATTTATATTCACAGTCTTATTGATGTTAAGAATGTTTATTACCTATTATAATTATACCAGTCATAATACGCCTAAGCTATCGATGAAATCAATTAATGAATGAGAGTTTTGCTCGTGAAAATTAGCCTATTCATTAGCCGAGTCAATGTACACATTTTTGGTAAAACCTATTTTTATTTAACTTTTAATTTTCAATAATTCATTCAATTTGTCAATTTCACCGCAAACAATTAGTTGTTTACTTTAGCGGTTGTCTCTACTGTTTATTTTATGTACTCTGAAATGTATATTACTACTATATTTATTATTTATTTATAAAATAACAATATATTATTATTATTATTAAAAAAAACTGGAACAAGGAACACTCAACTGTGAAAACAATGGGAAGATGAGAATCTGAATCAACATTTACAATCCTGAAACCTCACTAATAACATATTTCAATTCTACTTACATACTTAATCTTCTCCTATTGATTCTGAGAAAAGGAATAACTTTTCTCAAATCAAAAATAAGTTATTGGGAAACTAAAATTCTTCATAATCAATACATTCTCCATGAAAAATTCTGATATTTCTTGTTCGCATTTGTATTCAATGGTGTCAAAAGTTAAAAGAAAAACTTCATTAATCCTTAAAGATAAACTGCTTCGTAGGAACTGTAACAGAGGAGGGTATGCTTTTGATAGAGAAATTTGGTCTATTCATGAAAACACATTTAAATTCTTTCAAATGCTTAGAAATGATAATGATAATTATTTAGTAGTACATTTTAATATTTTTCAATTTAGAATAAATTATCTTCTATAATTGTTCTTATCAATTATTTTCAAAAAATGCAAAGTGGCAACATTGTTCTGGAATTAATTTAATAACTAAATGTCAAAACCGTCATAATTGACATTTTTCATCTATTGTACCAAAGAGTAGGGCCCTGTTTCGATGGAAAACATTTGTGAGATCCTCTATGTATGTCAATCAAAGACTTCAAACAGCTGGATGTATATATCTTACTACAACACTATTTCTCTGATAAAACACCTATTGAAACACCCAGTAGAATGTAAATTTTCTGACTAAGATTCGCTCTTGATGCTAAAGCACATCTTAGTGAAGAATTACTAATTTCATATCTACTTGTAAAGATATAAATATTTCTGCTTTATTTTTTTCATCAACAAAGTAATTCATTTTTGAAATAATACCACTAATCTCAGCATGTCAAATGCTGTCTGATTATTATTTCTCTTTCAACATACCAACAAATCTAGTATACGGAATTTTGCGAATGATTCTTTTTGAATAAATTCGAACGAGGACTTGCAAAATGGGACCATCAGTAATGATGAATCCAATTTCGACTTGATTGTGGAAAAATTCGACAAGAATTCGTAAGAGTTTATCGACAATTTGGAAAGAACTGAATATTCTGTTAGAGTACAAAACAAGATTGGCAAAAAATGTTTATTGGGTTGGCAAAAAATGGTGTTCAATGTTTGTATCGAATGATATCACTTTTGAAGAATTTAAGGCGTTATTTTTGGACGAATTTTGGGGTGAAACAGCTCAAAGAATTATTGTTCGATATGAAATTGATAATGGTTTCTACAAAAAACAAGGAGAGTCAAAAATGGCTGCATACTTCATTGATGTAATTAATCGAGCGAAATACGTGCATACTGTTGGAAGTGAGAAATGTATTATTTATAATATTGCATCTCATTTCATGACAAATGTTGAAAGAACCATTTTGTCCATGGAATGTCCAATGATATCAAAGATATCAGATTTCCAAAGTAGATATGATTCCCGACAAGAATCAGCTACATCAGAATTTCAGAATATAGTAATGGTAAAAACAAAAATCAAATACGTATTAGAGCACTGTCAGCTGACGTCACAACATGGCGTTCATGGGGGGACAAAGCATTTGACATTTGATGAAATGAAAATTCGTTTTTTGAGAGCCTTGAATTCCCTATTTTTGGGAAGATCCCATGCAATAAATTCATTCATTAAGTGACCCAATGGTTGAGCAATGAGTGTTGCAAGGATTTTACCAATCAAGCAATAGCAATATGAAATATCATATAGTGTATAAATGAAAACAACCATTTTGGGATTACTGACTTTATTAATCCAAACTAAGTTGAAACGTGAGACACATATCTCTCGAATGGGAGAAGATATGAATTACAAACAAAAACTAAAGTAATTTGAAAACAGTCTATTACCTACTTCCAAGAAATTTTTTAATGTATCACATAGGAGTCGAAACATACTTATTACAGCTATACAAAAATCGTTGGCAAGTTCTCTCCAGACGCCTCACAAATTTACAAATAAACCACTACTTACACTTTGAACCGGGCCATCATCACAACAAAAAATCCAATCAATCAATCAATCAAAAAAAAAAGCCAACAAGTGAACCTTATACAAAATATTTATGAGTATAAATATTTTAGGACTACAGTTAAATAATTTAAAATATCCGTACATTACCTACACATGTTTGTTCTTTATTTACACCACTTCTTCCAAATTGCTAGCACACAAACATGTTACCTGCCGTAGATGAAAACCCGCCTCCTCCACAGCCGGGCGGGGGCGGTTCGTCATCTCTGTCTTGTCTAACACTGTATAACTTCACAGACCGATACCCTTCAGTCTGTTCGGATTCTGAATTGTCTTTACTTAAGAGTATCTGTAACCTATGAGAAAGCACAGTAGCCGGCAGGTTGTCCTGATCTGAAAGGTCTTCCCTACCATAAAACAATATGTAAGGGGTTTCAGGAGGTTTCAAGCGGCTCAAGTTCTCCGGCGTAGCTTTAGATACATACGAGTCATTGAATTTAAACCAGTCCATCTTATCTTTGGCTAGCGTGTAATAATGGCCGGAATCCACGCTTGAACCGCAGTGGACCACGGCAGCATAAAGCTCGTAGCGGCAGTTATCCAGTGTAAGGTGTTCGTCCAGAGTCACCGATTGCAGAAGCTTGGTGCGTTGGTGTGATGTTGGATCGTAGCGGAAATGCTTCAGAGTGAGCGTCAATCTAGCCGGCGCTTCCACGATCCTGGTGATCCTCTCGCTGTCCGTCAGTCTGCTACATAGATCGCAGTGGTACTGGTTGTCGCCCGTTAACTTCTCCGGTTGCAGGTAGTATTCCATCAAGGTCTGTACGGTTTGGTTCTCTGAGTGGTTCGGAAATGATAGCTGGAGCTCCCTGAAACTGTCCACTCGCTCGCTCTTGGTCCCGCACTCGCCGCATCGAGAGATAGTCAAGGTCTTTCCTCCGAAAGACTGCTGCACCACCGTTGGGATTACTGATGCAGCTCCATCTGTGTAACAAGTTAAGCATGAAGCTACTAAAGATATCAAAAGATCATTTGCAGGCTAATCTATGGTGGAAATGAGTTGTTGGTAGCTCGGTTACTTTTCCAAAACCTTGGCTATTTGAAATGAATATTTTTAGAATGATCTCTGGATGGATGATCCCGCAAAGACCATACCCCTTACTAGATTTGAACAGTTTATTTGACCAATTTTAACACAATCATCACAAATAAGGTGGGCTCTAATTTTCCATCAAAACCGAAAATTTGAGATGGCTTCTCTTGTGAATAGTAACTAACTTGAAGCAACTTGAAAATAGCATATTTTCGATAACAGCAATTGACTCTGGAGCATTAATTTTTAGGGAGTGCTTCTAGATTTGCTTGCGGCAGATATTTTTCAGATTCGGTTAAAAAAATTAATTGATTAAAAATGATATTCTAATATACGGTTTGAAAACGGAATAATAGTTATATATGGTACTAGTATGTTATGTTGAAAATAAGTCACGCGAGAAAGATTTATCAAAAACAGCTCAAAGAATTATCATTACACCAGAAGGTTCAAGAAAACTATGATGGCAAACAATTGCTGAAAGTTCTAACCACTAAAGAAAATCCATTACATTATCACCTACCTTCAGCACCGACGACTGCGTTACTATTGAAGTTGGTCTCTTGTTCATGTAACGTATCGAGTAGGTAACCAAGAAACTCTGAGCTGTCATGTTGCTGTCCCTGAAGGAAACCGGGGGGCCTTGAAATATTCAATATTTCGTGCGGCGACAAGGACGACCTCGTCGAGAATTGCAGCAAGGCAAAAAGGTCTTGCAGTTTGGAAAACAACTGGGAAATGTCCTTGCTGTACAACAACACTTCATTTCTGAATGTTTTCGTCATGAATAACGCCTGCAAGACGCTATTCATGTAACATGTATTGCCGAGATTATTCAAACCGACTTTTCCCATAGAAAACTTGCCCAATCCTGAAGAACCCGGGATGTCGGCCCAAGATTTGCAATGTAACGCTTGCTTGTAATCCGAAACGTTATAGAACGGTTCAATCACTTCACTTAGAGGGTGGTATAATTCTGGATATCCAGGAAAGTGATCCATCAAGGCCATGAGCAGATTGACTACTTCCTGTAGGTAACTCATGCTCGATGTCGATCTTTCTTGATCTAGTTTTCCACAAACGGTGGCAGCGAGAGGTACGATTTTGTGAAACACCTGTAATGAATTGTTCATATTGAAATATTTAAAAATCAGGCAAATGATAGATATGTTATTGATGCTTATATATAAATAATATTCAATTTAAAAATTTCAATAATAGGTTAGAGAATTGCTATATACTCATCCCTTCTACAATAAGTATGGAAGAATTTTTTAGTTGTGAAAACTTGTGACAATATTAAATTATGCATGTCCCTTCTCTTTAGAAATGACTGATGTTTGTATCTGGTGGACTTTTTATTCATTTTATGTATACAAATTTTAATATATCTGTACCAGTACCAGTGTTTTATTGTATTTTGTATTTTTATTTAATATTTCTCTATTAATATTTTTTTTATCTTTTAATCTGTATTATATGACTTTGTCAATAAGGTTATTTTTCTTCTGACAATGAAGCACATTTTGATTTGATTTGAACCAATTAATTAAGCCTACCATTACCCTCTCAATAGAATCAAAGTAACTTGTAACAAATTTTAACAGATCCTTGACTTATTTTTATGGATGTTAACACAATAAGGAAGGTTTTAAAAGATGTTGGCTATGTTTATTTCTTGTTGCTATTAGCTTATTTTAATTCTATATGTAGCATATTTTAAGTATGTGAGTGCATGATATATGAATATTTCTTTATTCTGTAAATTTGGCTATTCCGTGAAATAAATAAATAAATATAAATAGATTCCTTCCTAGCTGGCACAAGCCTCTCGAGTACTTCTGAGGGTTGCTCGTAAGGGGGCAGCCGGTTGGCAGAAATAACAATTTTAACAACATAATTTTGTATAAACTGCTTTAGAAATCTAATAAAATGCTTCTTAAATTCAGGTGTCATGGAGATAATTGAAATAATTCAGAGATCAAGACAAAGGTTAAGGGGGAAAAATAAACTAACCTGTCTTTGACAATCAAAGGCATTTTTTACATACACAAACATTTAGAATACGAATTTACGTCCTTTTCGTAAAATAAATAACTGAACATTATTTAAAATTTAACTTGAACCTCATAAAAAAAAGAGCACAGTAAACAAATTAAAATCCACAACAATTATCAACACTCCAACACATCATATTACACACAGAACCAGCTATAAACTGTGACTGAACTAACCGCAAATATAAAAAATTAAATAAAAGCAAAAACTGGTAAAAACTGGCAAAAACAGTCAAGAACACCAACACAGGGTTAAACGAAAATGAAAAGTAAAAATTATCCTGTAAGTTAGTAATGAAACTACTAGTTTTGACAATCATAATTACACAATGATTTGGATAACAATTAATCGGAAAATGAATAATAAAATAACTTGGAGATGAACCAACAGCAAATTGCACAGATTTTACAAAGATGATATTGTTGTAGTTGTGAAAAGATGACATTATATGGTTGGGGCATATCAAGAAGAGCATATAAACAAAATTCAAATAAGTTTAAAGGTAAACGAAGATGACCAAAAGCTATGTGGAAAGATGAGGTTTTAAAGGATGCCCCAGATCACAACGGCACCTTAAACTTTGACAGAACATTAACTAATAATTAAAAATTGTTTATAGAATCAAATCTTCTGCCAAAGACCCTATAAGTACAATATCATCAAACAGAAAACAACTACTGCCACCTACGACCGTTCAAGTATATATGTGTGAACTTGGGAAAGTTTTTTTAGAAGAACTACTTTGCAATGCTCTTCAGATATCATAGTTGAAATTACTTTTTAACTTAAATGGGGAACAGCCTTCCCTGATGATTGGCAGTAGTTGTTCAAATTCCACATTATAACTGGCCTTTTATAACACTGTAGAGATAATTGCACTTACACTATAGACGTTAAAGAAGACATAAAGTTAGTACACTTTCTACCATGGAAACTATCAACTGCATTTTATTAAAAATTGCATTTACCCTTTAGCAAAACCATTCACTTTTTGTTTAACTAATCTCTTAGGAAAAGAATATTTTCCAGTTCCTGAAAATACTTTCAAACCCATTTACAGGAATTGAAGAAAGGAATACAAATAACCAATCAGAGTTACCAAAACTGCTGGATTGTTTTATTTCTGAAAAACTGTTACGGGATTTGAAAAATATAATCTAAAACATGACTTCTGTACCTCCACTACTTTGTTACTTTACCAAAATTAACACTTTTGAGAAAAAACTACAAGTGGACTCTATATACAAACTTTTTCAAAGCCTTTGATAGGGTCAACCAAATTTATTACTAGGAAAGTTTGAAACTTTGATTACTCATTTCTAAACTGAAGAACTATAATTTTTTTACTTCCTGATATGATTTAGAATTTTCAATCTTTTATCAACACTCAATGTATGCAATGTTTTTAAAAATATTATTATTAATGCATTTGTTTATAACAATTATTAAAACAATGGAGGTTAATTTTTGTATTATGTTATGTTGCTTTAGCAATAAAGAAACGAACTAATAAAGACAATAATTGAAAAATCACTTAATTTGCGTTTTTCATTTTTCAGTGCCTTAGATTGTTAATAAAAAAGTGAAAAAACAAAATTATTTCAAGGGAGATATTTTATAAATCATTTCAAGAATAGCTCCAAGAAGTAAGAGGAGGACTTGTTTAGGAAATTTCTTGATCTTTAAGGATCTTTTTTCACAATTTGTATATCTCAAATAGTTTTCGAAATATTTGCAATAAACAACACCATTCTATTTTGTTACTTAATTGTTTATAACTTCTACAATTTTTGCTGGTCCCAGTTTTCCATTTCAAATTGAAGGAGACCAAAATCATGATTTTTTCAAATTGAAAAGCATCATTATATATATTTATGCACCCTGTATTTATGAATGTTTGGTATATTTTTTCAAAAATTCAAGCACATTTTCAGTATCTTATGTAAACCACTCTTAGCACAAAAGTGAGTTACTAATGTATAGATTGGCACTTACTGTGAAATACCCATCACTGCATCATTAAAGTTTTTCAAATAATTTCCCAATATTATCAAAAACGTGGGAAAGTTTCAACACATTTGAAAAAACGGCCTCCTAATTAGTATACAACTCTATTCTATTTATTATTATTTGGGTATATTAATTATTTAACTTGTACAAATTGTGTAGACATTGTCTAGTTTTTTTGTTTTCAGTCTTATTTTTCTGCAAATGATGTAAAACATTCTCCCAAATATATACTATTATTATTATTATATTTGTGAGAGTTTCTGGAAAACATTCTCAACTGGTATCAATGTTTACATCAAAACTCTACCCATACTTTTTACACTGATCAGTTATTATTATTTATGGGAAATCTATGTTAGAAATTGAAAAATAGGCTTTCCGTATAGTGGAATAAAACTCAAATATATGTACAGTGGGAAAATATGTTGACTATTCAAATTTCCCTGAAACATTTTTAAAATAAGTAAAAATCCTTGATTTCTATGAAAATTACATTTTTTCGTTACTTTTTCCTGACGTTTCCAACCCATGTCATGTTTCATGAAATCTTCAGGATATCATACAGAGAGGATCGAAGACAGTCAGTCAAGCAATAGGCATGTACAACATGTGTATAGCTACACATACAATACCTAATCAGAAATATTCTCCTTACCTGAGGATTATGTTGATTTCTGGATAGCATATAGAGCACAACTGGTCCTACAGATTGTCTAATCTTCGGGAACATCACAAGCTTAAAAAGAGGTTCGATCTCGGCTAAAGTAACATCAATCAATATATCATAATGATGTTCAGCCTCCAATCCTTCCATAAACGCTAAAACCAGAGGCCCCAAGTTCTCAGCCCAAGCACACTTCTTCAACCAATTACAAAGAGTGTGAATTGCTCTTTCCAGGTTCTGCTCAGGATAACCGGTGTTGAGGATGTACTTGACTGCATTTGGGATGCTAGCCACATCGATGAGCTGCAACACTATGGACATGGCGGGCGAAGGCTGTCTTGAAGGATCGGGGTTGGATATTTCATCGTACAATGCCTTCAAAGCGATGAAAGTGTGCTTTTTGTGACAACACTCTTTGGCTAGGATATCCTGCACCTTCTTTATATCTTCAATGAATTTCATGTAGCTGATTGCATCACCAGGAATAGGGACTTTTCCCAGACTTTTGACTATGGTTGCGCAAATCTTGTCTTGAAGGCCGTCCTGAGCAGAGATGCTCTGCAGTGCCCTGAGGATTAATTGGAGATGAGCTTCTTTGGTCTGTCCGACGCATTCTATGACTTTCTGTTTCACAGCCATTTTGCGTCTGAAATGTGAAACCATCGTTAGCTGTAATGTAAAGGTTATGTTCAAACCACACTTCAGGATACAAAAGCTGTTTCTACAATTTGAAGTTTTGCTTGTCTTACCATTTGTCATAGCAGTGGCAAATACAAATGTTATATCTGAGTAAACAGTTGAATCATAAAGTGACAGAGTACTGATTTTAATAATAGTATGTCAGACCACAAAAGTGTTACAGTAATATTAGTCTAAATTATAGTTGAAATATACAGGGACGGGTTAATATAGGGACAATTACGAAATATATAAATAGTATAACAATAATCACACTTCAATACTTTCAATGAAAACAACTTACCTTATAATACTTAGTTGATCTTCTTTGAACAGACAAGGTTGGTAATAATGAGAGATCTGCAAGCAATATTTAAGATCAATATCAAGTTTTAAATGTAACACTTGATAGGTACTTCGAGAGTAGAAGTATAAAGAATGAAATAACAAGTATTGAATATTCATACCTTATTACGTACAGCAAAGCTATGGCTAAACTGATTAAAATGCATTGTCTGTTTTGATTGTGAATATTGATGGAAATAGAATTGAAAAGTTCAATACCCACATAAAAATAAATGTTTTCCAAAAAGTAGATATTGGATTTGTCTTTGTGATGACGTCTCCTTGTATAATAGTTATGGAATTAAAAACGCCCGTTAAATATTTCTATATAACTTTTGACGAACAAAATACTTCACCACTAGCAAAGCCCACGATTATAGCAATTTCAAATGTATACTCACATAACTTTTTATGACTGTTATTATTCTCATTGAATTTTGAGGAAATTTGAGGAATCTAGTCGTCTGTATTAAAACGGGTGTAGGTGAGGTATCTTACTACTAACTATTGTTATGTGAATCTTAAAATCGGAGCTAAGCTTGGCTAACCTTACCGTTTTTGGGATCTTCTAGAATAAATACGTCATTGGAGAAAACTTTTGTAGATTATCTGGCACTGGAGACTGTTCCTCAAGAATATTTGAACTATACGAATGTGTAAATGAGTAGGTAATCACTGAAATAATAAACAAAACTAAAGAAATCTTTGAAAAGTAATAAAAATGAATTTAGATTTTTTTTGACGTAGTTAAACGATTCAAATGTCGTTTGTCAATGTTCAATATGTTCATGGTTCATGGATCACGATTATTAGAAGTGCATTGATGACAGTGACCAGTGATGCCACTGCTTGCTCAGGTTAGGTTTGTGTGTCAATTGCGAGCGAAAAAACAAGTTTACGCAGTTTCAACTCAGTTTGCCTTCTTGTTTTGTCTTCTAAACACCTCGCCACACCGCCATACCGCCATTTAATGAGACCCACTTGTTCAATTACATTATTTTTTTCAACTGGTGCCCTTACCTATTAGGAATTCAACCATAGGAATTATAATAGTATATATATTATAATTTCTATGAATTCAACATAAGGAATACTCTCTCTGGTGTCAAGTATTGACACTATAGATAAGTACATTGAAATTATTGTTTTCGTCAAAATTCCTAAGATTTTAGTTATGGTTTTGTTGAACCTGTAATCTCTATTGATAAATGATGAATTTCTGGTACATATAAATGGTGAATATTCTGTTCTTCTGTTGACATAATGTACTCGAGAGTAGTTCAATTTCTGCCACTTTGGCGCTGGCATCTAATGTTGAATCCCCAATTTAAAGCACGCCTCAGAGTGTGCAAATCAAACTTTCAAAAACGCGCGTTTTTTAAAGTTACCATGGCTACGTTAACAATTCGAGAACAGTGAAGACGGAATGACAATGTTTTGATTCTTATGTGACAGGAGTACCTTAACGAAAGGTATACTGATGTCACATCACGAATTCAACCATTTTACATTATAACTTCTTATTTCCATTATTTGTAAAAATGAAACCAGTATTTATGATTTCAAAGTGCACCAATTGGAAAAAATATCGTAAAGTATTCGTGGATAACTGATCTTTCAAACACTTGCTCTATTTCGCGCGTGTTTGAAAGACTTTTTTATCCACTTATACTTTAATTATAATATCCTATTAATTCGAGTTGTGCGCATGCTGAACTGTGGGATCTAAAGTAGAATTGGTACGGCTAGACGCTTGTTCGACTTACCATGTGGAAAAGTAAAAATGGTAGATGTCACTTTTATAGGAAAATGAGAGTAAAACTATGCGAAATTTTTTTAATTAAATTTTATTTTGTCGAGTTAGTACAGGGGGTGGCAACATTAATCATCTCACTGTATCCGCCATCCGCCACCAATGGTTATTACTAATTCAGCTGTATTCTCGCGTGATCAACACGCAATCACTTATTAGTCTAATTTGTGAAGAGTGTGAACGTGAAGCCAGTGTTGTTGGACGCGTTAAACCATAAAGTCCGATTGCGTTCCGAAAAAAGTCCGATTTTACACGAAAAAGTCCGCCATTCAAAATTGAAAAGTAGTATCACCTGTCACCTTTTTAATGCGGAGAGACGCTAAATTAATGATTAGATAATCATCTTTATTTCCCATTAGACATATCCCTGTAAAACAAACAGTAAAAAGGTCTTCAATGGCGGGAAAAAGCACTGATATATTTCAGTGTTCAGTACTCCGATTGGCTAGAGACAAGAAGCCAGCGGCAAAAAGCTGGTGTGGAAGGCCGGCTTTAGTCGGAAAATGTCATTGCAGAGTTGTCACGTTTATCTGAAGATATTTTTGAGCATGAAAGGAGTGTTCCGTTCCGTGTTAATTTTGACTGTTGATTATTGCCAATCAAAACTACTTGTTAGTTGATGGTGCAGCAAATATCTAATAGGGCCAATATCGAAAAAGTCCGAAAAAGTCCGAAATATTTCAAGGTCCGAAAAAAGTCCGCTGAACGAAAAAAAGTCCGAAAATCGGACTTTAGTCCGCCGATTAACAACACTGCGTGAAGCAACGATTGCTCAGTTTGGTATTGGCAGTGTTGCCAATTTGAAGGAATTACTGATATTTTTCGGATTTATAAGACAATTTGCTTATTTCCAGTAAATTCGCCATTATTTACAACATTTCCAGGATATTCCAGGATTTTGAATTCTTGAATAAACTAGATTCAAATGAAGACGAGATCAAGAAATATTTTTCGCCTCAACCACACAGGTAATATTCAATTTCTAGATGTGCATTGATGAAGATAACTTGTTTATCGAAATGCGCATCTAGGATTTGGTTAAGTTGTATTGTAAGGGGGGAAAATACTGATTGTTCTCATTGAATGACACCACAGGCGTCCAATACCTAACCCTTTTTCGATCGAAATAGAATGATGATGGAATGATTTAAAATGTTTGTTCAAAATTTGTTCTAACCGTCATACGGCAACCCTCAGAAGTCTTCAGAAGACTTGTGCGAGCTGGGACTGACGAGGGTGTTAACTTTAACATGCGATCCCAAGCATGGTCGAGAATTCCTACTGAAAATGTGTCCGTCCAAGCGTTCCGGTCACCCATCCAACCAATAACCGTTCCCACGGTCGCTTATTATATACTTCTCCGGCTGATGCCACGCTGGACATTGAACTACATCTGATAGATATTGTGAAAATACTCTAATTGAAAAGAAAAGGAAAAATCTGAAAGTGAAATATTCGCATTTTCATTCAGATAGTTGACTTTTTTAATTTTCTCTAGTTTTCATTGAAAAAATCATTAAATAAATTAGATAGGGAGAATGTATTAAAAAATATCACTCACAGAAATCGTTCATTTCATTGAAGCAAGGTTAGCTTCCCCCAATACATTTTGGTCGACGAAAATCTGTTTCGCTTTGCCAAGCTCTTCAGGGGGATTGATAGGATGGGAAAAAACAGGCTGTTCAGAGGCAGTTTTCTAGTAGATATTACAAATAAATCACGTTTTCCATTTTTCATTTTCAATTTTCATGGAGAATGTTCCCCTTTTTTCAAGAAGAGGAGTTGTTTCACCACAGGGCTCAAAAACAGAGATAGGAACTGTAGTAGGAATACATGGAGTAAGGCCAAAAAGGAAAATGGTACTTCCACTTGGCAATAGCATGACAGTATTCTAAACTGGAACACATGCCATAAAGACATGCATACAGATGAATCTAGACATCTTCATTCTATCTGACAGCCAGAGCACAATAAAAGCTTTGGATTCAGTACAGATTAAGTCAAAGCAGGTTTGGGAATGCCTTTTCAGAGCCTCAATGAAATGACAAAACACAACAAGGTAACACTTGTGTGGGCGCCTGGACATAGGGGAATAGACTTTGTGGTGACGAGAAAGAAACAGCCTCTCACATCATCTTCGAATGCGACGCGCTGCACAATAAGCGCTACAGAATATTCGGGAAGATCAACTTAAAATAAGCAAGAATCCGAAACACCTAGTAAACAAACAACTAAACCTGGTAAAAGACACAGGCCTATTTAACTAGGAACTACTAACGACAAAATAACACAATAGACCCCAGCTGGTCTCAATGTTGAGGGACACTCTCACGGGTAAACCCTGCATCTGACTTGTCAGGTCCAAAACAACCAACCAACCAACCAACCAACCAACCAACCAACCAACCAACCAACCAACCAACCAACCAACCAACCAACCAACCAACCAACCAACCAACCAACCAACCAACCAACCAACCAACCAACCAACCAACCAACCAACCAACCAACCAACCAACCAACCAACCAACCAACCAACCAACCAACCAACCAACCAACCAACCAACCAACCAACCAACCAACCAACCAACCAACCAACCAACCAACCAACCAACCAACCAACCAACCAACCAACCAACCAACCAACCAACCAACCAACCAACCAACCAACCAACCAACCAACCAACCAACCAACCAACCAACCAACCAACCAACCAACCAACCAACCAACCAACCAACCAACCAACCAACCAACCAACCAACCAACCAACCAACCAACCAACCAACCAACCAACCAACCAACCAACCAACCAACCAACCAACCAACCAACCAACCAACCAACCAACCAACCAACCAACCAACCAACCAACCAACCAACCAACCAACCAACCAACCCACTAACCAGAGGGCTCCGTAGAACGGGTTGGATTTGAGTAGTTTCTTATGATCAGTACAGCTGTGACTAAAACTACGTCCGTTTGTAGAAAACACCAAATAAGTTGAGCAACAAAAATTATTTTCATGTAGTTGAAAATTATCTAAAAGTTACCAAAATATATATAATTAGTCTGTATTTTGTGACTTTTCATATGATAATTCTGATTCTAGTACTACAAATAAGCATATAGCTTCAAACTTTGCATATAAGCTATACCCTTAACGTACAATTGCTAGCATAGTAGCATATTCAGTTTACTCAACTGAAAGTGACTTCGAATTTGCTTTATGCCGAATATCCGACAATCCGATGGTACGAAAATGTTCAGATTGGTTGAACAAATGATCCGATTGGTTGAATTGTTGTCACACCTACTAATTCAACCAATCAGAACATTTTCCTACCATCGGATCGTCAGATATCGTATGCACGAAAATCCGGCCTTAGTGTGTAGTACGAACTTGATTTTGCTCTTGGTACACTCTTAAGTTTGATGTTAGGTAATCTATGATAAGCTATGTACTGAAACCAAGGAGAGATTTAAAGACTTGAAGCCTGAACACTTGCTTCTATTTTTGCTGGATTTAGTATTTTAAAAACGATTGTTGATCCACAGAAATAGACAGTATAATGAGTAAAGAGACCGCTGCTTGATGAAATTTCAATCCTGGTATAGAAGCGAGCATTTGATGAATAATACCAAAAATACTGGGGTGGAATAGACACCATCTGAAAAATACCATGAGTGTACGTACCGATTATTTTTAATATCTGAACTTTATCGAAAATGATTATTTGGAAGCTTTGGTGTAAATACAGTTCAAGAAATAGAAGCTACCCAAAACACCAAAAACTTCGTCAGCTATAAGTTTATAATAGCTCTTGAAAATGCGCGTCGAGTAAGTAGTTTTTGAATATGAAATTTATGATTTTGCTCCCTTTACATATTATCATCTTCCAAAATAATAATAGAGGATACACGATTTTCAGTAATCTTAAATCAAGGATAACGGCTAACGAAAATAATGAATTAAGTACTCATACTTATATCGGTAACTATTCTATTTTCGTGGTTATAACTCTGAAAAGCATTTTTCGGTTATTTAACCAGTAATTTTGTTCATATGAATTGGCAACATGGTATAGTTCATTGAGTCTTCACTCTTCACCTTTGATACTAGACAGTATGTCACAGTTGATACGTTGTTTAGTCCATTACTCGGTCAAGTATGGCACCTATTTTGTATGGAATTAAACCGAGTCCAGCGGTCCGATCTGTTTTAATGTGCGCCAAAGCCATAGGTTTGGATTTGAATTTTAGAGAAGTCGACCTGTTCAAATCAGCACATCGCAAACCGGAGTTCCTTGAGGTGAGTAGTAGATACCAAAATGTATTGTATTCCACCCTGTCCAGTAAACCTACTTATAGTATAATTTATTCAAGAATAAAGTAAAGTAAATTATCAGGAAACAAACTGAATTGGTGTGCATATGCCTACATATTTCTGAGAATTCACTCTACGGTATTCTTGAGATAGGTATACTATATCAGATACCGTTGCTTAGCAACCTTGTTTTGATTTTAGGGAACATTAAGACTAGTTCATGCAAATGCGAAATTCGCAAAAATAATATCTCTTTTTTATTTCAATTCCATGAAATTAATAAATGGGAAAAAATATATATTTTTGCGAATTTCGCATTTGCATGAATTAATCTTTATATAGACATCTTACAATTACTTTTTATTTTCGAGTTTCCTCAAATTGTTACCTATTTAAAAATACAAAAAAATTGAATCTTCAAATCTGAATTACCTACAAGATAGTTGCATGCAAACTCAGTTGAAAATGCTTGAATTTTAGCAAACTCTAACCTAACCTAACTAACATTGCGTAAACAGAATAATACTCATGTAAAATTGATAACGATACCTATAATATTCATCCTAAATTGTTAATATAACATCAAAATGGTGCATTTTAGTGTTTACTGGTGCCTTTTACTTTCTTTTTCTACCAGGTTAATCAAGAATATACCACGAGGGTAGGGTAGAGCATGACGCTCAATATATCGCTACAGTAGTCTTCTCAAAAGTTCTTGAATCTTCCTTCACGGTTCGGCCGCCTGACTATAAATAGTTTTAGTAGTTTCTTGAGTCTTTAGAATAACCGTTTAATGTGATGACGTCGTACATTTCTAACGTCTTATCAATAGGATGACTCGTGGATTGTTTACCCATTCCTCTCTTCCAAGTAAAAAGTGGTCAGGTGCGGCTTTAGGCTTGTCACATTACCCCCTTCTCAAATACATTTCGCCAAGGAATATCATTCTTGCAGATCGATACATGCACGACTCTCCCTGTCTGCAACGTGTAGTTCGATGGAAGTAATACACCACAGTCTTCCTGTTCGGTCGTGGAAGATGGTTACAAAATACCAAAAATCCGCTGGATCTGAATATCTCCAACATATTTCTTATAATTCTCCAATCCAGCACATCAATCCCACAGGACAATTTTGGAATTGCCAGTTCCATAAGATTTTGGTTCAGCATCGTATCTCTTAATCTAGTCAGGCTCTTCCAGACGTTTTCATAGGACGGTTTATCTCGAGATTGCTTCTTGGTTACCAGGTGATCCTTTGGTTCTTCTTTAACTGTAGGTACTACTCCTACAACTTCTGGGTTCTGTTTCCACAGTTTCTGGAAATTCGAAGATCTTCTGCCACGCAGTGCTCTAGCAAGTAGACAGTGGGTGTTTGAAAAGGTCTTGTGACTCCTCTCGAGTTACTCCATATGAAACTTCCTGCCCATTTGAGTATAAGGCCATGAACTGCTGGAAGCTCATCTCATCCTACGATTGCTTGTTGGTAACTACCTAGAAGATGTTTCTCGGGCCCTTCCTCAACTGTTATACCCCCCCAACTTCTGGATTCTGCTTCCGTAGTTCCTGGAATTTACCAATTTACCGAACTCCTTAGATAATACGATAACGATGCCCCTGGGCATTCGAAGATCTAATACCACGCAGTGAGCGAGTGCATAATAAACAGGCACCTTGAAAAGGTCTCGTGATTCCTCTCATGGTGAACTTTTTTCCCGTTTTGTCCGGGTATGGGTACATGAACTTTTTGCAGGCACCAAAATGTTTTTTTTGTAGGGGGGTGTGATTAGTAGTGTAGTGGAATTCAACATTGTGGGTTGATCCGGTGATTCATGGATGTCGTCCATTTTCTGACGAAGCTTGCTGACGTGGTCCTGGTGGCGTCCCAAATGTAATTCACAGGGAAGTTGCAGCTCCCGGCCTATTTTGGCACTAGCAGGGAATTGGCCGGTTGACTTGTGCTGAACGATAGGCCACCAGGAACAGATGGAGGTACTGATCCCAGACTCTTTGGTGGCCAGAGACTCCATTTGACAAGTGGCGGTTGACCGTCCTATTCATCCGCCCCACCATTTCCTCGGACTGCGGATATAGAGCTGTGGTTTTGTCTTTTGGATGTCCAATTGAAATAACGAGCAAATATCTTCTCCTATGATGACGACAGTCCCGTGATGTTCTGTTACTTCAATTGCTGTTTCGATGATGAGAACATCACCATCATCTATGGCTTGTTTTGTAGTGATATTGAAGGAATTATGATCTTAAAATATAATGTATTATTCATAAATTATGCTTTCATAATTATATATTTTTTAGTGAATTGTTGAAATTGTTAAAATTATCATTTCCATCAATCGGCTGCCCCCTTACGAGCAGAAGTCCTCGAGAGACTTGTGCAAGCTAGGAAAGATGCAGCCATTACCTTTTAACGTGTGCACGGGGCCGGTGACGGCGCGGTGATTAGAACCCGCGTACCTTGGCATAGCAAGCGAGAACACTACCTGCGCGCTACCAAAACCTATAAAATTACTTATCATGAAAGCATAAAATAAACCGGTTGACATTTTGCAGATGAATCCTCAACATACTATCCCAGTTTTGGATGACGATGGGTTCATTCTAGCTGATAGCCATGCCATTATGACATATTTGGTTTCTAAGTTTGGAAAAGATAAGTCGTTATATCCAGAGGATATTCAACAAAGGGCAATCGTCGACCAACGTCTCCATTTTGATTCCAGTACCCTTTTTGTTAGAGGATTAGTGATATCGGTGAGTTAAATTAGTAGTAAGTAATTATATGTATAGGTATAAAAATAAATTTGACTGATATTCGATATTCGGTACTCTAAAATTTCATATTATAGAAAATTTAATTTAGCTTGAAAATGTAGAAGGGTGGGCCTTTATCAAAAACATGATCCTTCATGGTCAAAATGAGACAAAACCAAAAAAAGTGCAAAAATTCAACAGATTTTGGGAAATCCAAAAGTGACCCGGGGGCTACCGTGATCAAAAACTTACAACATACGAATATATTTGGGTGAAAAATCCATCAGAAAACAATTACTTTCCTGGCTAATACCACGACGAACATTGAATTACATCCAATGAATTTCCGTGAAGAGTTCCTACAAGTCTTTCTCCACAATTGCGAGTTGCATAGAAAATGTTAATTGAAACATTTGGACCACCTATAGATTAATTTCTGGGTTCTTGCCCTCATCAGTTTAGGGTAGGTCTCTGCAGACAATAACAATGTCTCCAACAAATGGTCCAATTATCAATCCATTACAAGGCAAAAGCTGAGACACAACCCGTAGATCGGTGTTAACTAAACTACGAGCGCCATCTCAACCTCAGCCCAACTAAACAATACACAATTGTTTACAAAGAACGAACGTATCATAACAGAGACCTACCCTATACCTACCCTATACTGATGAGGGCAAGAACCCAGATATCGATTTATAGGTGGTCCAAATGTTTCAATTAACATTGTTCAACTAGCAGTTGAGGAGACGTCCTTGTAGGAATTCTGCACGGAAATTCATTAGATGTGATTCAACGTTCGTCGTGGAGCCAGGAAAATGGTTCTTCTCTGATGGATTTTTGACCCAAATATATTCCTATATTTTATAGGACGATTGCAGTGAGCATCCTGGTATAGCAAGACATCTCGTTTTGACATGATAAGCTCATTGTTAAATAATAGATTCCTTTCTGTTAGAAAAAAAAGCCTACTACCACTTTTGATGTAACCTACGCATACTCTCTTCATGATAAGGTTACTGGATTATGTCGTGGGTATGGCATTTTAATTTTGATTTGAACATAAAATCAGTTGTAAAATCATCTGCAGCTGAAATACAAACTTTAGTCGCTATAATTTTTATCGTTCAAGATAACTTCTTGGAAAGTATTCATGTTGAGTAAAATTGCTACTCAAGGGTCTGTTTTCCAGTTCTTCCGACCTCCCTGACTATCTTGGAAGAGTGAAATTGGTGGTGGAGGTGCTATTCTCGCATTAATGAAATAAACGATTTCTGTGGTGACACTTTTGATTTCCTTTCTTCCTATACATTTTTTTAATTTAATTTTCAAATAAAACTTAATAATTGAAAAAACAACTATCTGAATGGAAATGCTATTTTTTTTCTTTTTCATTGGAGAAGTGCCCCTTTTTAACACGGAATATGGGTTTTTAGGCATCTTAATATGGACTGTTAACGTTCACGGCAAGCAACAAGCCTCGTCTTTAGGTGGATTCATGCAAGCATAAATCTAAACTTAAATGAATTTAAAATTAAAATTAAGAATATAAAACAATGTAATGAAATGGAGGTGTTCATGCAAGAAATTAAGCAATTAAAACTAACATTAAAACTAAGAAAGATGGCCAACTTTCAACTAATAACTTAATTTCTTCCATACATTAGAAACGGCGCATGCATAGTCTCTTTACTCACAGCTGATTGCTTTTAAAGAGGAAAGAGGTTATGTCATGTTCGCAATTTCAGCATAGGTTTGACGCCATATTTTCTATATCTCTTATTCCTCACAACACCAGAGGCTCCCGCAGTACTAAACCATACTCACTTCTCTTGGTGATAGTTTTCATGCTGTACTGTAAACACCAGACCAGAATAGATAAAACAAAAAACAACAAACCACGATAATCTAAGGTTAACAAATCACGATAATCTCAGGTTATGGTTCACCTTCTGTTTTCTGATCAAAGAATACCCTAAGACGTTTCAAAAATTGACAGTTGAAACGATATGCACATGTCTAGTACTTTCTTAATTTCGTTAAATTGATGCTGCATGAACACCGTCATATTCTTAATTTAAAATTCATCTAAATCTTAAATTCATTTTAGTTTTAGTGATGTTGCATGAATCCACCTTTTGTCTCGGCTGGTACTTGCTCAGTCGCTTAACTTGAACGTTAACAAGCCTTTGCATTCCTTGTTACTTCAAACAATTATTATTCTATTCTTTTATATAAACGGTAATGCTGGTATTGTCTTGTTGCACATTTAAGATATATTCCAAATTTTCAGAAGAGCATTTTATTCGGAGGCGCCACTGAAATTCCTCAGAAAAACCTGAACGCTTTGGCAGAAGCATTCCAGATTTCAGAAAAGCTTTTACGGAAAGAGTGGATTGCTGGTAATCATCTCACCATTGCAGACTTCAGCTTTGTGACTTCGCTGACGACTTGGTCGGTTTTCGTTCCACTGTCAGAGACCGAGTTCCCCAAACTTGCAGCATGGCGGAAAAGGATGGAAAGTCTGCCGTACTACGGAGAGACAAACCAACATGGACTGGATCAATATTTCTCTTTGATGAAGGATAAATTACCGAAATGAGCTCGGAGTATAGAGCTCGAATGTGCTTGAATCATCAAGAGCCGAATGATCTTGAGGAATAAATGCAGAAGAATTATCACAATTTTTATATCTTTCAATCCAAAGTTCCGTCTTAATTGGGGAGGTTTTTAGATTCGAATGTTCAGCTTCTTCATCTATGGAAATCAAGTAAAATGCAGCATCTCAAAATGCCCACTAATATTTTGTTATGCAATATAATCTTTCCACAATAATACAATCTGCATAAAAGGTGTGCCTGGGCGGTTTTCATATACGTCTAAGTGTAGATCCATCTACAGTGTTGTCCCAAATCTGATCAACCAGATATAACATTTTTGTTGATTTTTTTGAATTCTGTGAGTATATTTGTATTGTTCTTTTTTTAACTGTTTTTCCAAAGGTATTATCCCTGTTTCCATACATAGTGCGGACGTAAATAGTCCCCCCCTATTATTTTTTGAACGGTTTAATATTTTCCAACCAAATTTGGCCCACTTCTATGAGGCCATAAATGCTTCTTTTTACGACATGTCTTCTTTATTTACGTCCGCACTGTATATTGTTTCTGTATATTGTATGTGTTCTGTAGTTATATCTCAATAAAGCACTTTTTATCTTATTTTGAAGAGTATGTATTTTTTTGAATTGTTGATGTATACATATAACCCCAGCTTGTTATAAGATATCTAAAGACTGACAGAAAGTATGCAATGTAGACTCGGTTGTAGATCATAAGTCTATATTTGTTATCAGATAAATACTAGGGGTATGGTCTGTATATCGCCGAACATTTCAGATCGGTAAAGTAGAGGGTTTCTGAGTTTTCAAGCAACCGGCTGCACATATACGTACCACTTGTTATTTGTCTTTACTTAGTCAATAATTCGAAATAAATTTGTTAAAAGTATAATTTTTTCTTAAAAAACAATTGAATGTAGTGTTTCCCAATTGACCAAATTACAGAATCATTGCATCACAGAGACAAATCATTGTTTTTTAGGAAATCACAGCTATATCACCAGCTTAGTCCATTCTTAGTACAGGTGTAGGAAAATGTCCGCCTCAACGGAATATTGCAGTTTTATCTCAAATATGTAACACTGATCTATGGACAGAACGATTGTTCTATGAAGGATACATCTCTTGGATGAGATTGTTCTGTAAAGGATACATCTCTTAGTTCAGATTGTTCTGTAAAATTTGCAACCCATCTTTATGTGTTATTTAGAAATGGTTCTGTATATGTTGCATCTGAAGCCACCTTAATCCAGTACAATTTTTTATATACAGTGACCGCCAAAAAGTATGTCATATGGACAAAAAGTTTATTATTAGAATATTGGAAAAACATTTCTGAGGAAAAGTTTGTGCATGTTCGATAACCTGAAAATTTATTTTGTTGCATGTCACGTGACCACTAATATGGCGGTAAATTAGAAAAACATATCATTAAGAGGCCATAAGTGGTGTAAGAAGGAAAGTTATAAAAAAAAGTTATTTGAAAAAGTTGCTTGGATTTCAATTTTATATTCACATACAGCAATAAAACAATAAATCGAAAAAATTGAAAAATGCAATTTTTATTGAATATTTTCTGATCTCTTTACAAAAACCATTTTTTTTTTTTTTGAATGGCTTGACTGTAGTGGGACATTTGTATTTCGATGATAATGACAAAACTTTCTCAATTTCTCCGCATCAGAAGACACTAAATTGAAAAAATTGGTTTTTGGCAGAACTCTTGCTGTTCACACACAAAGACCTTTTTTGAGATAAATAATCGGAATTTTCAGAGTGAAAAATAGTCCAGTGAAGCGAAGTAAGTATTACTGGTTGCATATAAATAGTGAATTGTAAATAAATTAGGTATTGTTAGTATTCTGTTAGTACCAAATAAATTATTTTAGAGTATTTACAGTGGAAATTCTTTACAATACATTCTATACTCGGTATTTAGTGAATCTCTTCAGTTCACCCAACCCTCAGATCAAAGACATTGTTCTGAGATCCAACCTATCAATGCATGTAAATTCGGCTACGCGCTTTTCACTACAATCGACAACCTCTATTGCCTATATTTGCTCTAACATATCGGAAGAAAATATCACTTGCTCTCAGGCGGTATTTTGTGACTTGAAAGTTATATCTGAACAGAATAAAAAATGCTGTAACTTCGGTAGAATGAACAATAATAAAACCTATGATAGGTTCTATATAAAGTGTCAAAATATTACAACCGTCTTTTATATTCCGACGTGTCCTAATGACATAATTATGGATTTCATTTTTAGTGTCAAAATGACATACTTTATAGGACTGAGTACTATAGTGATTCATTAGAGGATTGACGACTACGATGAAAAAAATATAGAGACAAAAATTTATTTAAAACAAAATTTAACAAACCATTGTTACCTTACGTTTCTACGCACATTACTTACTGTAATGCAACAAGAAATTAATTTTTAAAGAAATCGTCGGAATATAATTTTTTTTATGAAATTCGGATCATAAACAATCATTATGGTACTAGCTGTGTTATCAGACTCGACTGATGCCTCGTCTGATAATCTTCACAGCTAGTACCATAATGCTCGTCATTTTGATCCTTATATCATAAATATTTATTATATGTTTTCAATGACTCGTTTCCTGTATGTGAACTAAAAATAAAACAAAAGGTGTAAAATTATCTTCAAGAAATTTATGCAGTTTATATTATATAAGAAATTTAGCGGTCTATTTATAGAAAATGAATTAACAAGCCAAAGAAAACCATTATAGGAATGAAATTATTAAAAGATAGAATAAATCAAAAGAAACCTGCAAAATAGGTAGTTAATGACCTGAGAAGAAATAAATCCAGAAGACATGACATTCCTATCTCTCCGAACATCTTAAATAATCATTTTTGTGGTTAACTCTATAAAAACATTTTTCTGTTATTTTACCACTAATTATGTTCATATGCGTTGGCAACATGCTATGGTTCAATCAGTCTACCCTCTTCACTTTACCTCTGAATTATCTGATACTAAGGAGTGGCGTGGCGTGAATGTTTCACAGTTGGAGTTGAAACGTTGTTTGGTCCATTGCTCGTTCAAGTATGGCGCCTATTTTGTATGGAACTAAGGTAAGTCCACCGGTCCGGTCTGTTTTAATGTGCGCCAAAGCCATAGGTGTGGATTTGGATTTTAAAGAAGTTGACTTCCTCGACTTGCCAAACTTAAGACGCAAACCGGAATTTCTCGAGGTGAGTAGTACTTATTTCACAAAATGCATTGAAACAAACTACCTATGAATCCAACTTAAATGACCCGGTTGTTGAATTATATTATTTTAATTTGAGTTTGGCGCATGCTCACTAGATCCCTATGTATTTGTATCGGTTGACTTGACGTAGCCGCTTGTTATTTCACATTGTCTCGCGGCAGTAATGGAATTTGATGCAATTTGGAAAAAAATAGTTATTTATGATACAAGTGTTAAAAGTGGCATTTTATTTTGTGAGTGGGGAATATTGCGAAACGAGCGTTAGCGAGTGGAGCAACCCCACGAGCAAAATAAAATCACTTTTAACAAATGTATCATACAAAATTTTTTGTTCAACAGTTACTGCTAGTAAGAAAAAAACAAAAAAAAAAAAGATCCATAAGGATTCGAACACACGATCTTTGGATTATAAGGCTGACTGACAGATACTTCAAATATAATAAACCCCAACGCACTTTATTTATGAATGTCATTATTTGTCAGTGATGAAGGACATTCTACAGTTGGACTAAATACTACTTCGTTTGTAACTTCAAAAGGAATTAGTATTATCAATTGCGAAAACGACCAAATACATGTGTGAACTTTTATAAACGATTCCTCTTGAGTAGGTGTTCTGATTATAATATCTGATTGAAGTGTTTCTATTAGAGAGATCTATATTACTGAGTATCCATCATCTCATCTGTCATTTTACTTTTAACACTAGTGTTAAAAGTACTTTTAACACTAGTGTTAAAAGTGATTTTGTGAAAACGTCAGTTTTTAGTTCATGTGTCAATGAATTAAAAACGTCATTTTTAATGTCAGTTGTACAAAAATATTATTATAAAATTAGATTTTTGCAAATTTCATGAAGTTTCGAATCGTGTACAAGGTTGCAAATTTGTGCATCAGAATAGATGTTTTCAAAATTTGCAACAAAGTTTTAAAACTTTTGTGATTATTTCCAGACCACCTTAATTATATATACAGTGTCTTTCAAAAGTCTGGGAACGGTCTCATATTTCAGAATCAGCTGAAAGAAAATTCATGAAAATTTCTACTGGATGGTTTTTGATGATGCCCGATTCATTGGTGATATTGGCAATGTTGCCAAATCAATGGTTTTTCAGATACTGAGGGTAACTCAATTTTTTCAAATAGAACATCCTAATTATTTTCATTGCAATCAATTCAGCGCCCACCCATTACTTATGTCTCCAAATATCAGATTTTAATTTAATGTGGTTTTTGAAATATGACAACATGGCATTTTCGTTCAAAAGTCTGGGAACGTTCCAATATTTTCGAAACGGTTCGGGAAAAATTCATTGAAATTCATATAAGATGGTTTTTGATGATGCCAGATTCAACGGTGACATTGGAAATGTTGCCAAATCAATAGTTTTTCAGATACTGAGGGTAACTCAATTTTTTCAAATGGAACATCCTAATTATTTTCATTGCAATCAATTCAGCGCCTCCTCATTACTTATGTCTCCAATTATCAGATTTTAATTTGATGTGGTTTTTGAAATATGACAACATGGCATTTTCGTTCAATACATTTTCAATACGGCTTCGAGAAAAAGTTGAAATTTCGACTTTAAAGTCGAGGTGATGAAAAAAAAAAACTCTTGTGGCCCTCCTGCGCTTTCGTAGAAATGAATAATGTATGATCAATAAAGTATCGAGTGTTTTTTCTGTATCTGAGAACTGCGTTTGTCGAAAAAAATATTGTGTGTATTTCGAGCACAAAGTGTAATTGGCGCTCTCTTTGTCGAGTTTTGTTAATGATAACAAAAACTAAACGCTATTAATTATTTGAGTGACGGCACTGAGGGAGCGAGTTGCGAATTGATCGTAAAGAAAATAAATAGGATGTTCCATTTAAAATAATAGAGCTACCGGCAGATTTTCTCGAGCCCTTTTGAAAATATTGGACCGTTCGCAGACATTTCAACGAACCATTTTCTCATTTGAAAAACCATACTAATTTAAAATTTTATATTTGGAGACATAAGTGATGAGAGGGCACTAAATTGATTGCAAAGAATATAAATAGGGTGTTCCATGAAAAAAAAATTCCCCCCTCATATCTGGAAAAACTGTTAATTTGGCAACATTGCCAATATCACCATTGAATCGGGCATCATCAAAAACCGAAAATGTATTGAACGAAAATGCCATGTTGTCATATTTCAAAAACCACATCAAATTTAAATCTGATAATTGGAGACATAAGTAATGAGGAGGCGCTGAATTGATTGCAATGAAAATAATTGGGATGTTCCATTTGAAAAAATTGAATTACCCTCAGTATCTGAAAAACTATTGATTTGGCAACATTGCCAATATCACCAATTAATCAGGCATCATCAAAAACCATCCAGTAGAAATTTTCATGAATTTTTTTCCAGCCGATTCTGAAATATGAGTCCGTTCCCAGACTTTTGAAAGACACTGTATGATAACGAATTAAAAAAAAAAGTTGCAAATTTGTACCACTGTTCGGAATATTTTTCCGATGTGTCTGTCAAGTTGGTAGAACTTTGGGAATTTTTTCTTATGGTATATCAAAGAAAAATATTAGGTTTTGATAAAAAATGTTCCGTTCACTTAAATTGGCTGCAAACTTGATTCGTGATATGAAATAATATATTTAATACTACTCCAAGCCAAATTAAAGTTAATTGCAATTTCAACAATGTTGCGGACTTCGGAACAAGTTGCAAAATTTAATAGTTTGTTTTCAAACAATTCTCGACCTTGTATTAAACTTTTATTAAATTATTATGCATTGATTATCAGCTTGCGGCATTTATATTTTTTGTTATAAACTATTAATTATAAATTATTTAAGGATTTTTTTTATTGTTATTACTGTTTCAAAAGAAAATGCTATTACAATTCGATTGAAAATTTTAAACTGTGAATCTAGATCAGAAAACGTGAAAATCACTGAACAATCCAGAAATTACTTATCATGAAAGCTTAAAATAAACCGGTTGATATTTTGCAGATGAATCCTCAACACACTATACCAGTTTTGGATGACGATGGGTTTATTCTATCTGATAGCCATGCCATCATGGCATATTTGGTTTCTAAGTTTGGAAAGGATAAGTCATTGTATCCAGAGGATATTCAACAGAGAGCCATCGTCGACCAACGTCTCCATTTTGATTCCAGTACCCTTTTTAATAGAGGATTAGTGATATCGGTAAGTGAAATATATCTGTATAATCCTATAGGTATACAAAATAAAGAATCTAGGAAAAAAGAACGAAAAAAAAAAGCCGGAAAAAACCCCTCTTAAATAAAGAAGGAGTAATTATTTAGTCCGATCGAACCAGAACTAACTAACCTTACGTAGACATTTGAGTGCGTAGAAATTGAATACATACATTTTAAGAGGAGTAATTATTTAGTCTGATAGGACCAGAATGAACTAACCTTACGTAGACATTTGAGTGCGTAGAAATTTAATACATACATTTTTCGAGGAGTAATTATTTAGTCTGATTTAACCAGAACGTACTAACCTCAAGTAGACATTTGAATGCATGGAAAAGACTAAATCGTGTTTTCATAAATAATCCCCCGCAAAATGTCTATTTCACAAATATTTGATTAGTTCTGATCCAAATGTATGTGATTTAGGTTATTGAAGCTGTTTCCAGATAAAACAAGAATGCATGATATTTAGTAAGGATAGAGGAATTGATGTTGTTAAAATTGTTATTTCCATCAACTGGCTACCTCCTTAAGAGCAACCCTCCGAAGTCTCCAAGAGACTTCTGCGAGCTAGAAAAGATGCAGCCCTTACCTTTTAACGTGTGATGCCAATATTGTTCAAATTTGGTAAATGGGGTCCTTTTTGGATTCCAAACACATTTTCTCAATATAATTTTTCGATATCTCGTCAATTTGACCAATTTTTCGGAACCATAATCAACTTTTTTTTTTTAATTCCTGCCAAATCTGAGGTCACGTGATATAGTCGCAACGGATTTTTTAGTTGGCAGACAAGCAGGAACGAACCGCCATTAGAGTTTTCCAGAAATTTCAATAACAAACTTTTTCCTATATGTAGCCAACTTTATATGGCGGACACTGCATACAATGAGGAAGTAAAAAGTCCAACCCTCCCCCTTTAACTTTTGAATGGAACAAGCTATCTAGGTCGGGTAAAATTAAGGTGAAAAGGTACCACTTTGACCACTTTTTAGCCTAAAATTGATTGTGGTCACGTGGCCTAGTGTCAAGAGGGCACCATCAACTTTTTTTTCAAATGTGAAGGGGTTCACGTGGCACCTAGTTTTGAAGGCCTTCCGATTCTCTATCCAACACTGCTTCGCTTGTGAAAATCAGCCAAGCCGTTTCAAACTGACAAACGTTTGAAATTTGCTTCCAATATTTGACAAATAAATTATTTTAACTATTAATTGCAGCAGATTTTTTTTTCAACAAGAATCAGTAACGGAGTTAGAATTCTACTGCAATATTTTATATGTCAAATAATCGGAAGACCTTCAGAACCAGGTGCCACGCGAGCCACCTTCACTTCTGAAAAAAAAGTTGATGAGGCCCTCTTAACACTAGGCCACGTTACCATAATCGATTTTATGCCAAAAAGTAGTAAAAGTGGTACCTTTTTACATTAATTTTATCCGACCTCGATAGCTTGTTCCATTCAGAAGTTGAAGGGGGGAGGGGAGGACATTCTCACTGTATGTACTGTCTAACTAAAAATGTCCTTGAATTTTTCAGAAGAGCCTTGTATTCGAGGGAGCGACTGAAATTCCTCAGAAAAACTTGGACGCTTTGAAAGAAGCAATAGGGATTGCAGAAAAGCTACTACAGAAGGAGTGGATTGCAGGTGATCAACTCACCATTGCCGACTTCAGCTTTGTGACTTCGCTGACGACTGGGACGGTGTTCGTTCCACTGTCAGAAACAGAGTTCCCCAAACTTGCAGCATGGCGGAAAAGGATGGAAAGTTTACCGTACTACGCAGTGACAAACCAGCCTGGACTGGATGCATATTTCTCTTTGATGAAGGATAAAGTACCTAAATAAGCTTCGAAATGTGAAATAGACAAGTTTTCATTTTTTGGTTATGGATTAATTATAAATATTTAAGTAAAATGAAACAAAACTGTGAAATAATCATAGAAATTATAATATATATACTTACTCTAGAATGCCAATCCCCTCTTCGTGGGACACTGAAAGGTGTTGTAAAATTCCAAATGTTTTCATCAATGCGCATGCCCATAACCAGTCTCCTAGCTCTGCAGCGTTGACAAATTTCAGAAAATTTTATCTTTGTAGTCGAGATTCTGTCGAAAATAACCTAGCATTACTGTGAAGCCTACCCAAATTCCCGTTGAATTGTTGGGATCGTGCAGTGTTAACAGTTTTCAATTGCCGCAGAGGAACAGAGGAAGGCAGGTAGTTTGCCAGAGCCGGTTTGGGTTAGTTGGTGGTTTAGGCGATTTGTGTTCATTGTGAAATTAACCAATAACGTTATTGTGTTTATTTAGATGTGCTTTTCTTATTACTGTTGTTTACTTCAATTATTCATCGGTAATGTGTATGTTATTGGTTTTCGGGTTTTTCTGTAGTGAAATTTTAATTAATAATAGGTTATGTTACAATTTTCACTAAATCATTATTATGACTCATATAAACGATCGTGTAAAAAGTCAAATGTTTTTATTTAGTATTCAATGAAAAAAATAATCGTGCGTAGCTATTAATGTAAAATTAAAAATAAAGGTTTACCCTCACATATGTTATATATACCAATCTGTCTAAAATGACAAGTTGAACCGGCCAAATTAACAAAATATTGACATTGATTTGATTTCAGTTCATTTCTATAACTAATGGTTCGTGATTATATTCAAACAAATTATTTAAATTAAATTTGCAAAAACTCTAAATAATATTTGAAAATTAATGTTTTTAACCAGAGTTTTAAGAATACTTATGTTTTAATGAAAAGTTAATGCAATGCAGGAATATATTATTATTGAAAGACATTACAGATACACATTCCTTCAATTTCTAATGTTATTTCCTAACGTAAATCTTTGATTTTGAATGTGTTTTTAGACATAACTGTTATCCGTTTATATCAGAGATTATCAGGGATGAATACTATGTATTTCTATGAGGTCTTTATAAAAAAAATCATAGATGTAAGATTGTTCCTGGCACGTTCCATATGAAGATTGAATAAATAATCGAATGGATTATTTGCTGCCTAAAACAAACTCTCATACTCTGTATCATTGTTTTTTTATCGACACTTCTCAGTGATTTTGAGTTTAATGAAATGAATGAAATGAAAGTTAATTTGCTATTTTGAATGGAGTTATGCACCTTCTGTATATTTCTTGGGGAATCATGACCCTCATGACCTTCCCTTGAATCCGCCACTGGGGCAAAAGCGAAATAACCGCAAACCCTCTGGCCGACTCACAATTACCGATGCACCCATTGATACAACACTGCTTTTTTTGTTATTTCAACTTGCTTCAAATACATTTTCTGAATTATTTGTCATTTGCGCTCATGGGCGCCGCTACTTATAGTCCAAACGTGATAAACGTAAATTGCGAATGTTTCAAATAACAGCTGAGCTTTAGTAAAAAAAAAACTGACCCCCCCATGAAATGTTTACTGGCGGCGCCTATGTCAGCGCCCCGACTACGGAGAACCTGTGCTACCAGCGACAGGCTATTTTACTGACCTTGATTTGTTAAACTCGAGTGTATTTGATTCGCCACATCGTGATAGTGAATGAAACTCATAAACAAGTACTTGGTTATATTCGTTGGATCGTTGGTCGCTTATCTAGTAAATTCACTGCTCGAAATGGCACCAAAATTGTACGGGACTCTCAGCAGCCCCCCAGTAAGGGCAGTTGTTATGTGTGCGAAAGAGTTGGGAGTTGAACTGGAGTTTATAGAAGTGGATTTGTCTAAAGGGGAGCATCGTAAACCTGAATATCTTAAGGTGAGTACCTCAGATCAATAAAAAACCCTAGATAGGATCATTTACGTGAAGTTAGCCACACTTTTCTGGCCACAGTTTTTGGTTTTGAGTATACCTTAGGTGGAATTGAGGAGTTACCGTCTGCGGTGTTGCCACATCAATTGTTCAGTTCATTACCAGTTTTTTAGAGTATTTGCAGCTAGGTAGCATTATTATTCAACAAACTATTGAAATGTAGTAGGTAAGAAACATGGAACTGTCCGAAAAATCCCGAATTGAATATGAAATAGAAATACTGTGCGATAGACGCCTTCCAGAAATGTTAGTATTTATAGAGGGAATTGAAAGAAACAACGATTTATTATATTCATAATTTACAAGTTTTTATTTAGTTTAATTTTTTACTTTATTCGTTCGTTCGTTCGTTTTGGTCAAATTTTGAAAGCGAATTTTGACTCACTTCTGGTTGTCCGATTAACTTGAAATTTGGCAAGTTATCATAATTCCAGTGACAAAATGCATAATAGAATTATTTCTAGAGAAAAAAAAAAAAAAAAATAGCGGCTCCAACTTGACGGACGAGATTTGTAATTATTGTACGAATCGATTTTAAATTGGTATGTGGCGTATGTGACGTAGAAGACATGGAAATGAAGTGCGGTGACATTTTCAACAATTAAAATCTCTTTGCATGGCCGTAGGAGAGTTGAAAGAAAAATTAAAATATTTTCTCGGGCAAAAAAAATATAAAACTATGTCAAGCAGGTACGGTGCACAAAAAACAAAAATACCATCGGAAAAAGCATGAAAATCTTAACATTTTCGAAACTTCAAATCTCTTTGGATGGCCGTAGGAGAGTAGCAAAAAAATTAAAATGTTTTCTCGGGCTATAAAATATAAAACTATGTCAAGCAGGTACGGTGCACAAAAAACAAAAATACCATCGGAAAGAGCATGAAAATGTTAACATTTTCGAAACTTCAAATCTCTTTGGATGGCCGTAGGAGAGTAGCAAAAAAATTAAAATGTTTTCTCGGGCTATAAAATATAAAACTATGTCAAGCAGGTACGGTGCACAAAAAACAAAAATACCATCGGAAAGAGCATGAAAATATTGACGTTTTCAAAACTTCAAATCTCTTTGGATGGCCGTAGGAGAGTAGCAAAAAAATTAAAATGTTTTCTCGGGCTACAGAATATAAAACTATGTCAAGCAAGTACGGTGCACAAAAAACAAAAACACCATCGGAAAGAGCATGAAAATCTTGACATTTCCAATAGTTCGAATCTCTTTGGATGGCCGTAGGAGAGTTGCAAAAAAATTTAAATGTTTTCTCGGGCTATAAAATATAAAACTATGTCAAGCAGGTACGGTGCACAAAAAACAAAAATACCATCGGAAAGAGCATGAAAATATTGACATTTTCAAAACTTCAAATCTCTTTGGATGGCCGTAGGAGAGTGGCAAAAAAATTAAAATGTTTTCTCGGGCTATAAAATATAAAACTATGTCAAGCAGGTACGGTGCACAAAAAACAAAAATATCATCGGAAAGAGCATGAAAATCTTGACATTTCCAATACTTCGAATCTCTTTGGATGGCCGTAGGAGAGTTGCAAAAAAATTAAAAATTTTCTCGGGCTATAAAATATAAAAATATGTCAAGCAGGTACGGTGCACAAAAAACAAAAATACCATCGGAAAGAGCATGAAAATATTGACATTTTCAAAACTTCAAATCTCTTTGGATGGCCGTAGGAGAGTAGCAAAAAAATTAAAATGTTTTCTCGGGCTACAGAATATAAAACTATGTCAAGCAAGTAGGGTGCACAAAAAACAAAAACACCATCGGAAAGAGCATGAAAATCTTGACATTTCCAATACTTCGAATCTCTTTGGATGGCCGTAGGAGAGTTGCAAAAAAACTAAAATATTTTCTTGGGCTATAAAATATAAAACTATGTCAAGCAGGTACGGTGCACAAAAAACAAAAATACCACCAGAAAGAGCATGAAAATCTTGACATTTTCAAAACTTCAAATCTCTTTGGATGGCCGTAGGAGAGTAGCAAAAAAATTAAAATGTTTTCTCGGGCTATAAAATATAAAACTATGTCAAGCAGGTACGGTGCACAAAAAACAAAAATACCATCGGAAAGAGCGTGAAAATCTTGACATTTTCAACACTTCAAATCTCTTTGGATGGCCGTAGGAGAGTAACAAAAAAACTAAAATATTTTCTTGGGCTGTAAAATATAAAACTATGTCAAGCAGGTACGGTGCACAAAAAACAAAAATACCATCGGAAAGAGCATGAAAATCTTGACATTTCCAATACTTCGAATCTCTTTGGATGGCCGTAGGAGAGTTGCAAAAAAATTAAAATGTTTTCTCGGGCTATAAAATAGAAAAATATGTCAAGCAGGTACGGTGCACAAAAAACAAAAATACCATCGGAAAGAGCATGAAAATCTTAACATTTTCGAAACTTCAAATCTCTTTGGATGGCCGTAGGAGAGTAGCAAAAAAATTAAAATGTTTTCTCGGGCTATAAAATATAAAACTATGTCAAGCAGGTACGGTGCACAAAAAACAAAAATACCATCGGAAAGAGCGTGAAAATCTTGACATTTTCAACACTTCAAATCTCTTTGGATGGCCGTAGGAGAGTAGCAAAAAAACTAAAATATTTTCTTGGGCTATAAAATATAAAACTATGTCAAGCAGGTACGGTGCACAAAAAACAAAAATACCACCAGAAAGAGCATGAAAATCTTGACATTTTCAAAACTTCAAATCTCTTTGGATGGCCGTAGGAGAGTAGCAAAAAAATTTAAATATTTTCTCGGGCTATAAAATATAAAACTATGTCAAGCAGGTACGGTGCACAAAAAAAAATACCAGTGGAAACAGCATGAAAAGCAATACAACACTATTTATATCCAATCTGCGGCAATAGGTCGAATCCCTTTGGATGGCCGTAGAAGAGTTCCAAAAAAATTAAAATATTTTCTCGGGCTTCAAAGCATTATTAAGGAGGTAACACTTGCAAAACAAAATAACAGGAGAAAGATTAGAGAAAAAAAAATCATCGCACCATACGATTATATGAGGGAAGTATATCTTGCTGCTAATATTTTTGTATACTTTAAAACAAATTTACCACTTTGAATACAAATTTAGTCTAAGAAACATTTTCAATAGATCATGCATAAGTGCATAAAAAAATGTCAAGATTGTCATGCTCTTTCCGATGGTATTTTGTTTTTTTTGTGCACCGTACCTGCTTGACATAGTTTTATATTTTATAGCCCGAGAAAACATTTTAATTTTTTTGCTACTCTCCTACGGCCATCCAAAGAGATTTGAAGTTTTGAAAATGTCAAGATTTTCATGCTCTTTCCGATGGTATTTTTGTTTTTTGTGCACCGTACCTGCTTGACATAGTTTTATATTTTATAGCCCGAGAAAACATTTTAATTTTTTTGCAACTCTCCTACGGCCATCCAAAGAGATTCGAAGTATTGGAAATGTCAAGATTTTCATGCTCTTTCCGATGTTATTTTTGTTTTTTGTGCACCGTACCTGCTTGACATCGTTTTATATTTTATAGCCCGAGAAAACATTTTAATTTTTTTGCAACTCTCCTACGGCCATCCAAAGAGATTCGAAGTATTGGAAATGTCAAGATTTTCATGCTCTTTCCGATGGTATTTTTGTTTTTTGTGCACCGTACCTGCTTGACATAGTTTTATATTTTATAGCCCGAGAAAACATTTTAATCTTTTTGCAACTCTCCTACGGCCATCCAAAGAGATTCGAAGTATTGGAAATGTCAAGATTTTCATGCTCTTTCCGATGGTATTTTTGTTTTTTGTGCACCGTACCTGCTTGACATAGTTTTATATTTTATAGCCCGAGAAAACATTTTAATTTTTTTGCAACTCTCCTACGGCCATCCAAAGAGATTCGAAGTATTGGAAATGTCAAGATTTTCATGTTCTTTCCGATGGTATTTTTGTTTTTTGTGCACCGTACCTGCTTGACATAGTTTTATATTTTATAGCCCGAGAAAACATTTTAATTTTTTTGCTACTCTCCTACGGCCATCCAAAGAGATTTGAAGTATTGAAAATGTCAAGATTTTCATGCTCTTTCCGATGGTATTTTTGTTTTTTGTGCACCGTACCTGCTTGACATAGTTTTATATTTTATAGCCCGAGAAAACATTTTAATTTTTTTGCTACTCTCCTACGGCCATCCAAAGAGATTTGAAGTTTTGAAAATGTCAAGGTTTTCATGCTCTTTCCGATGGTATTTTTGTTTTTTGTGCACCGTACCTGCTTGACATAGTTTTATATTTTATAGCCCGAGAAAACATTTTAATTTTTTTGCTACTCTCCTACTGCCATCCAAAGAGATTTGAAGTTTTGAAAATGTCAAGGTTTTCATGCTCTTTCCGATGGTATTTTTGTTTTTTGTGCACCGTACCTGCTTGACATAGTTTTATATTTTATAGCCCGAGAAACCATTTTAATTTTTTTGCTACTCTCCTACGGCCATCCAAAGAGATTGGAAGTTTTGAAAATGTCAAGATTTTCATGCTCTTTCCGATGGTATTTTTGTTTTTTGTGCACCGTACCTGCTTGACATAGTTTTATATTTTATAGCCCGAGAAAACATTTTAATTTTTTTGCTACTCTCCTACGGCCATCCAAAGAGATTTGAAGTTTTGAAAATGTCAAGATTTTCATGCTCTTTCCGATGTTATTTTTGTTTTTTGTGCACCGTACCTGCTTGACATAATTTTATATTTTTTAGCCCAAGAAAATATTTTAATTTTTTTTCCGTCGACCGCTCATTTATGATGTATTTTAACGCACTCAAAATCGTTGATTAATGACCCCTGTTAATGAATGATTTTCTATTAATCAACGATTTGATTATATGCAACCCAACATACATTGCTCTTATACATTTTATATTGGTTAGTACTACCTGTCATTACTTATTTGTCAATTTTCAATAAAATTTTAGAAAATGTTTATTACAACAGTTGTCACTCAAAACCTTATATGGTCCCGTGGCGTAATGGTAAAGTGCACCTGGCTTGCAGCACTGAGGTCTAGAGTTCAAAACCCAACGAGGGTAAATTTTTTTTTTATTTCAATTTGAAAATAAATAATAAAAAATAAAATAAAACTACCACTGAGAAAAATTAAACTATCTTTGAGTAGAGTTAATATAAATAGGAAATAGTGATTGTTTTTTATCGTAACGTTAAATAAATAAACATTGAAAATAAGATATCTCTATTTTTGAAAACTTCTGTCGACGGAAAAGTTTTGTAACAAACTCGTGAATTAAAATGGCGATTAACAATCTCAAACATTAACGCGCTCGCTCCGCTCACGCGTTAAAATATCTCGATTGTTAATCGCCCTTATTAATACACTTGTTCGTTAAATAACTATTTCAACTCTCCTACTGCCATGCAAAGAGATTTTAATTGTTGAAAATGTCACCGTACTTCATTTCTATGTCTTCTACGTCACATACGCCACATACATATAAATACAATCATTTCTGGAAGGCGTCTATCGCACAGTATTTCTATTTCATATTCAATTCAGGATTTTTCGGACAGTCCCACGTTTCTTACCTACCACATTTCAATAGTTTGTTGAATAATAATGCTACCTAGCTGCAAATAATCTAAAAAACTGGTAATGAACATATCTGTAAAAACAATTGATGTGGCAACACCGCAGACGGTAACTCCTCAAGTCCACCTAAGGTATACTCAAAACAAAAAACTGTGGCCAGAAAAGTGTGGCTAACTTCACGTAAATGATAGGATCGATGCCCAATATCCCTGTATAATGTTGTGAACCGAAGGTAACTCTCGCGGGGAATGTTATGTATTGGGTTTCTGACAATCAAACCGAAACAAAACACCTCCTGCACAGTGCCGTGCTTTTTTAAGGGGATCAAAACCACTTTTATGCTTATTTTTATGAAGAAACAAGGAAAGTATTTTCTGATATTGGGAGAAATATTAAATTTTCACATATACAAAAGTAATATATGAGCTGCATCAAGTGGTTGACGGTTTTTTCTGAAAGTTCAATACGTTGGTCGAGTATTCAAAAATGTTATCTAGGAATTTTCGAAGGAGTATTGTTTACGATACTTATAATCAAATCAAACAAATGTGATTCCATCATCCATATGAGATTTTTTATGAAAAAATCATTACGGACAAGTTTTGTAATTTATGGTCCGATTTAATTTGAAATTGTCGTGTGGGGATTTCGGGGTCGGAAATTACGAAAATAATTTGACTTTAAAGTCAAAATTTCGATAAAAAAGTCGAAATTTCGACAATAAGTAATGTTGAAATTTCGACTTTTTCTAAAAATTTCAATTTTTTTCTTGAAATTTCGAGTTTAATGTTGAAATTTCGACTTTTATCATTTTTGAGACACTTCACTCAAAAAAAAATTGTGTACTCTCAAAATACCACAAAAAGTAAATCACCCAAAACCTAGATAAACGCTTGTGACACTATTCAAAAGTTCCTACAACACAAATCCAATTATTTGAAATTGTCCCATATTGTAACTTGAGTTACTACGTTTTTACATAAGTTGAATAGAAATTTCCTGTTACAATGAAACTATTTTACTAAATTTTTCCTGGAATAGCTGGAAAACATTGTAACTTGACTTACAATGTCCTTCCTACCAGGTGTCGATAATTCTCAATTCTAATTCTGTTTTGCAAAAATCTTTTTTTACAGCTGTGATTAAAAATGACGTTAATTCATTGACATATATGAACTAAAAACTGACGTTTTCACAAAATCGGAGACAAAATCGCTTTTAACAATAGTGTTAGAAGTAAAATGACAGATGAGATGATGGATACTCAGTAATATAGATCTCTCTAAAAGAAAAACTTCAATCAGATATTATAATCAGAACATCTACTCAAGAGGAATAATTTATAGAAATTCACACATGTATTTGGCCGTTTGTGCAATTGGTAATACTAACTCCTTTTGAGGTTACAAACGAACTAGTATTCAGTCCAACTGTAGAAGGTCCTTCATCACTGACAAATAATGACATTCATAAATAAAGTGCGTTGGGGTTTATTATATTTGGAGCATCTGTCAGTCGGCCTTGTAACCCAAAGATCGTATGTTCGAATCTTTATAGATCTAATTTTGTTTTTCTTACTAGCAGTAACTGTTGTACAAAAAAATGTGTATGATACATTTGTAATTTATTTTGCTCGTGAGGTTGCTCCACTCGCAAAGGTTCGTATTCCCTACTCACAAAATAAAATGCCACTTTTAACACTTGTATCATAAATAACTATTACATACATACCTACAATGCGTTCGTAAATGGTTCCTTCCCCTGATAACTTTGGGACTGCTTGATATATTGCTATTAAATTTTGAAGAATTGAATAATGCGAAATATGTTTTTACTTTCTGGATCCTCTTGTTGTCACATAATTCTTTTCACTTTCAGAAAAATCCACAACATTCAATTCCAGTTCTAGATGACGATGGATTCAGCATGTGGGATAGTCACGCCATCATGGCATATCTCGTGAGAAAATACAAGAAAGGAAGTTCATTGTATCCCGAAGATGTCAAGAAGTGTGCCATCGTGGACCAAAGATTACATTTCGATAGTGGTACTCTGTTCGCTATTCACATCAGAGTTTGTGTAAGTATTGGTTACTAACTCGGTAACTAATTTCTGATATTCATTATCGAGTTTCAATACATGGGTACCCACGTAGGGTTTATGAAGCACGTGCAATTTACAAGCATATGCATTTTAACACATGTGCCTGAAAACTGCAAGACCAACATTTCGAGAAAAAAATTCGAAGTTTTGACATAAAAGTCGAATTTTCGACATTGAAACCGAAATTTCGACATTGAAACCGAAATTTCGACATATAAGTCGAATTTTCGACAGTAAATTCGAAATTTCCAGAAAAATGTTGAAATTTCGACTTCAAAGTCGAAATGATAAAAAAAAAATCTTGTGGCCCTCTTGCGCTTCGGGTTTCATTCGTCCTTTACCAGTCATCTGAGTATGACAAAACTTTGGTGAGTTGTTGGATGAGTTTTGTGATTATAATTAGATTTCGTTAAAAATTTATATGTAGGGGTTTCTGGGATTGGAAATCAACATATTTCCCAAAGTTCAACGAGAATTCAATCCACTGGAAAAGAATAATACTTTGATAAGTCCCACATTTACGAGACACCCTGTATGGTGACAAGTAGTTTCGGATCATAGGTTTCAATGGTTTTTATAACTTTCATTCGAATCATTTTTTGTATCCCATATAGATAAGAAGCTATCATATACTCACGCATTGTTGATACACCCCGTATATGAATTGTGGCTGACTGACCATCTCTGATCCAAATTCAGCTGATTGACTGACATAACTTTAATTTCTATGCAATAAGGTATTTTTCGACAGCCGTCCGGGAAGTACCCACTTCCTGGACGATTTTTCTTTGAGAAAGTATCACTTCCTGGACTAGTCCGGGAAGTACCTACTTTCCGGACTAGTCCGGGAAATGCTCGAATTTTAATATAAATATTAATATAAATAAGAATCAGAATGTTTCTGTTAGTACCTATCTTCTGTTCGAATTTCAATATTTAATACAAATAAGAATTAAAATGTACAACGTAAATTACTATTGTTTACCAGTTTTCATCTTTGGAAAATTCATGTTATTATCTCGCTAGGTAACTATGACAACTTTGATGTGTACCTGATTGACCACAGTGTGTTTGTGTAAATAAATACTTTTATCAACTGTTGAAAAAACTAGTCTGAATAAATTCAGAGAAATTATTTGCCTCTGGCTCTTAGACTATGACTGTTTTGTCAGACTTGTCTCTCAGAATGTAACAATTGCTAAGTTGCCACCTATCTTGGACAGCTGAGATATATGTGTACATGTGAGTACACTATAGGTAACAACGAATGACTCTACAGATACAGCCATTACTATGGAAATCCGCGAGGAACTTTTGAATCCGAAGGTTAGGGAAGTACTACCTTAGTACTTCTAGTACCAATGAATTTGTTTGCAGTGCATCCTAGATTTTTCCATGTAGATGGATGTAACTGCATATTTTTTTCATATTAATTTTCGATATTGTCATTTATCAAAGCTGAGTGTTGACGAAAATTAGTTGAAGTGGTCGAAGCACTTTCTTCGTCGCACATTTACGCAATGACTGATTTGCACCTTTTTTTATTTTAGATGCCGGTCCTTTCTGGAGAAATCAAGACGGTTCCCGAATCGTCCCTGAAAGCACTTACTGAAGCTTATGGTTTTCTGGAAGTGTTTCTTGAAAACAGCAAATATGTCGCAGGGAAAGAATTGACTATCGCGGACTTCAGCATCTGGACCACAATAACAAATTCGTCGGTCTACCTACCTGTGGATGAAAAAAAGTATCCAAATATCACCTCATGGTTACAGCGAATGCAGGAAACGCCTTATAATGATTTGAATGAAAGTGGTGCTGCTTTTCTGAAAGAAAAATTCAAGTCACTCATTTCATAAATCCCGAAAAGTTCATTCCCATTCACTCCCACGTTCATTTCAAAATCCAAAACAGTATTTCACTTGCACCATTACGGATTCCTTGCACCTGCAGGAAGTCATTTGTAATTTCGACGTTATTTTATTGTAGAATTCATTGTGATTTTCAGTCTGAATATGTTGTACATTTTTTTATCTACTGTCAATGATGAAGAATTATAAGGAAGTTAGTTCAAAAGAATTTGTCATCATTTATATTCACGTGACCTTATTTTCAACTACACCTGCAGTGACACCAATCAAAACTGTTCATTTTTGAACAGAAAGACTTTTCTACCTACTACTGATAAATCGTCACCGCCAGCTTTGTCGTCACAGAAACCCCAATGTCCAAAATGTTCAAAATCCAGAAACAAATGTAGCTCCCCCTGTAGCTTGAAATACAATTTTTCTCATATAATATTGTCAAGAAGCCAAGGACCCACTCTATAGCTAGAGTGCTTGCATCCTAAGCACTGTGTCATTGATGGAAACTTGTATTTAGTTTTTCAGTCACGATGAAAGTTGAAAATTGTTAAAAAATTGTTTTTTCCGTTAACCAGCTGTCGTCCCCTTACGAACGGCAGCCCTCAAAAGTCGAAACTTGTGCGAGCCAAGGATTAACGAGGTCTTACCTTTTAACGTGCGATTCCTAGCACTTTTCTCGGGCCATCAGATAAAAATCTGAAGTCGCTGAGGATTCGAACCTAGCGGACTAGCAGTCAATGGTTTTGAACGCTTCAGTCTCAACCACTGGTCGTGTCATGGTCATATCAAAAAATATGTAATACAGTTGTTTGATAATTAAATATTCTGAACAATTATTCATTCCATCTCTAGTACAGTAACCACAGACAAATGTAAACCACAAGTAAAGAATGAATCGTAGCAATTTGAAACTCGACATATGACTTCTTGACATTATGTATTATTAGGAAAAAAATTGTTTACCAAAATATCAGGGGTGGAACCCAATATTTTTATTAAAAAAAAATTATAATTTTTTTTGCTGTTGTTTCGGAAAGTATGCGATTTATCAAGAAACAATTTCAAAAAGGCGAAAGATAATTCAATTCTTCACAAGAAATATAGTTAGTAATTTCTCACAAAATGCACTCGTTTTCTCAGAAAACCTGATTCAATGCCTTAAGCCGCCACCGTCATAAATTTGCTAAAAATTATAGTAGAAGGAAAAGAAAAAGTGTATATCGTTCCGGAAGACTTGTACTTTCTCATGCGAATATAACATGTGAGTATCTGAGTAACCAAAATGTGTTTTGTCCCACTTCACATAACCCTAAATTATAAACGATATTTACGGAGGATCGGAAAGTCATGGATATTTTAGTTGATATGGAAAAGTTATTCTGAAACAAGAATCAATACCCTCTTTGGACCATATGCAACGATTTTAGACTAGTGATACAAGAAGCCAAAGAAAAAACTGAGTTATACTATTGCCTCAGTTTTCAACTCGCCCATAATAATAATCGCTTATAAACATCCTTCATAAAAAAATGAAGTATGTGATTTCAAGCTTGAGGTTTGTACTTCACAATAATGTTATTAAACATATATGCAGGATATGAATAAGCGATTATTTTCAACATTTACTATAGAGAATGCCGGTTTTATGGGTAAGTTGAAAATGAGGCAGGAGTAAAAAAAAAGTTTTTTTTTGGCATGTATAAGTGGGACCTGTCGCACTACTCGAAAATTGTTGCATATTGTCTAAAGAGGGTATGGGTTGCTACTTTAGTATAATAATTCCATATTTACTAAATTATTCATGATTTTCGGATCATCCGCCAACATCTCCGTGAAGTGCGATAAAACACATTTAAGGTAAGTACTCAAATACTCGCATATTATGTTTCATCCCTATGACTTGCGTGGGACATCCTGAGGACATTCTAACGAAGCGGAGTTTGGTAACATTTTCATCTCCCAGGGACTTATTTGGGATACCTAGGAACATCCCTTGGAAAATTTAGGAACCTCCTATATTGGTCCCAACTTGGTCATCGTGTTATTTGGGCATATTCCAATAGGACTATGGCAATCAACAAATTAAATCGCTGCCTCCGATTTTTTTACTTTTACTGATTGATGCCCTTCTTATTTCAAGTTCAGTTTCATTTTACTGCCTCTCATGTTCTGCCGCCCGGGTGGCATATAAGCAAAACGTACCACGTTTCAGTCAATGGAAGATATTCTAGCTCTCTGATTGGTTGTGACCAAACACAGGTACACAGACTAAAACGTGGTGCACTTTGTCGCCCGGAAATTTATTCGAAAAAATTCCCTATGGTGAACAGGCAAGCTAAGTTAGCTTGCTCAGGTTAGGTTTGTGTGTAAATCGCAAGCGAAAAACTAATTCAAGCATTTTCGACTCGCAAGCTAGGTTAGCTTGCTCAGGTTAGGTTTGTGTGTTAATTGCGAGCAAAAAACTAATTCACGCTAGTGCAAAATGCACCACGTTTCAGTCTGGATGGGCAAAATGTACCTGTGTTTGGTCACAACCAATCAGAGAGCAAGAATATTTTTATTTTATACTGGGAAGCGATGCCCTCATGTATACTTTGTTTCTCCGCTCATGAACTCGATACTAACGACTTGCATATTTTTTTAATTCAGAATGCTGCGATGCCATACACCCCACTGATCTGGTTGGATGTGTCTCACCTTGGTTCTTGGTTATGTTTATTTTATATGAATCACTACGCGCTACGTCCTTGATCGTCGGTTGCGACCAGAAATCATAAACAAACCGGTGCAGATCAGTGTATCGCTTATTTGTTTCAATCTGTACAAAATGGCTCCAAAATTGTATTGGATTCAAGCCAGCCCTCCAGCAAGGGCAGTTGTTATGTGTGCGAAGGAACTGGGAGTAGAATTGGAGTTGATAGAAGTAGATTTGCTGAATTTGGAGCAACGTAAACCTGAATTCCTTAAGGTGAGAAATTCGCGGTTGAAATATGGAGGGTTTATGTTTACTCATATACCTATTACTCACAATATCTCAGAAAATAGGAACATTTCTATTTTTTTTTTATTTCTGAGAGTTCCGAACCTACAAGTATTCTTCATCAAATATTGAGGAAAACGTGTAAAAGAAAATAATGAAAACATAATAAATGAATTTGGGAAATTTTTTTGAGAATATTTTTGAAAATGCATGTGCACCCTTCAGATCTTCCTTGGTCAATGTCCTATGATTGCCTGCAATCACATATCATTATGAAAAAAATTCTTCTGAATCGTTATTCCTTCAAGTCATTGATGATTATGGTTTTGAGATTAAGAGGGCATTGCAAAGTATCTCTTGTAGAAAACTTTTCCAAAAATCTAAAAGATATTAATTATCCAATGGTCGTAAGGGACAGTAATTGTTTTTACTGGAGATCCAACTAGTATCAGATTTTTTTTCTTGAACTTATTTGAATAAAAAAACCACCTCCAACAAGCATTGTGGTTTTTCTCGTTTTTCTCAGAAACCTTTGGTCGCACAGTAAATTTTATATCAACTAAATATATTCCTTAAAAAAATTTGTGCAAAAAAGATCCCCATAATTATTTTGTTTAATTCAATGAATTTCGAGCAACGAATGATCGAAGTTAGGGATTGCTTTCAGTAGGTTTACTCTGAATGATTTTAAGTAATCTCTTATTAAAATTATACGGCAAATTATCCTTCATTTGGCTGGGGAAGACCACCTGGGTCTTCTTGGAAGAATGTTGCACACATATCTGTCAGATGTAATTCAATGTCCGTCATGGTATCACCCAGGGAAGTAGTTGTTTTCTGTCAGATGTTTGCCTCATATTTTCATGTTGGAAATATTTGGAGAGAAGGGTACTTCGACATTGTAGAATTTACTATTTCATTCATTTGGTACTCTCCGGCAAAAATTCTCGAACTCTGTTCACTTCCTGGTCTCTTTCCCACCGAGGATTACTTGTTGGTTTTTTCAAGGAAAACTAGAAAGAATTAAAAAAGTCAGCTATCTGAATGAAAATGCAAATTTTCACTTTCAGATTTTTTCTTTCCTTTTCACAATATCTATCAGATGTAGTTCAATGTCCAGCGTGGCTTGTGCCGGGGAAGTAGTTGTTTTCTGTTAGATATTACAAATAAATCACATTTTTCATTTTTCAATTTTCATAGAGAATGTTCCCCCTTTTCAAGTTGATGAAGGTTCCTCGGAAACGGAAAATTGTAATGAAAATATGTAAAGGTCATTTTGTTAAGCTTAAAAAGTGGAAAATATTTAGTAGGTTTTCTTTATTTTTTGATATCTTTTAAAATAACGTCAGAAATAAATGGAAAAAAATTATCGAAAATTTCACTTTATTGAAAATATCTCCAATTCTGAAAAATATATCCCACTTCTGCAAACTCCATATAAAATGACTTTGGATTGTGTAACTTTCCTCTAATTTAACCAACATTGTAATTTCTACTGTTTCCGAGATCCTCATGCTACTCCATCCTTATCTTGGACACACTGTATATACATAGTAGAAACTGTAGACGATGACATATGTAGACCAAAGTGAGTTAAGTGGAATACGCCTACAGAGAAACCACTTTAAAAAAACGTCGCCGATAGCTCTACACCATGGTTGTTGTGGAAACTAGCAGCAAAATCAAAATAGGTTAAAATATAAAAACACGAACGAAATATTACACAGAAAAACACATTTTTGTCTATATTTTGCAGTATTATATCTGTCGCGTGTAGGTATATTTTGAACGTTTAACCACTTTTGGGGACTGTATTTCGGAAGGCGACCTGCGTTCGTTTCCATCCCTTTTTTAGTCACTAGGTTATTGCCCGAAATACATTGGATGAAGTGGAATGATTAGAGAAACCTTTTTTGTAGAGAAATGTATGAGAAATATTTTTAGGAAGTAGGTATGGTTTCTGAGAAAAACGGGATAAACAACCGCAGTGCATATTAGGGGTGGTTTTTGGGGTTGAAGCTCACCCTACTAACTTAAGAACTCTCTTGATTTCAAAAGCTCTTCCTGCTTTTTTGTGCATAATCCCCAAATGGCAAAACTTCATGATTTATATTCTCTATTCGTCTATTTTAGGAGTATTATAAATGGACTTTAGTGTCTTTTGTAACCAAAAGGCAGAACTCTTGCTTTAACTGAGCGTGAAGCCCAATTCTGGATTTTTAACTCTACTATCAAATGAATATCATTGATCACATTGTATTACATATCCAGAAGGATTTCTTGAATGTTTGATCACATACTCAATTCTTTATTTCACTTCCAGATGAATCCCCAACATACAGTTCCGGTTCTAGATGACGATGAGTTCATTATCTGGGACAGTCACGCCATTATGGCATATCTCGTAAGAAAATACAACAAAGGAAGTTCATTATACCCAGAGGATCTCAAGAAGCGGGCCATCGTGGACCAAAGATTACATTTCGATAGTGGTACTTTGTTCGCCATTCACATCAGAGTTTGTGTAAGTAGTATCTCATGAAAAGCTATAGAACAAACTGGAAAGCTATGGCATAAGAGGAAATGGTCATAAAATTTGAAAAAATTGCGACAAACAGTTGACATATAGGTGCTACTCTCAGTTATCATAAGAATGTTACACACGGTATACCTCAAGGAACAGTACTGGGGCCTCTTTGATTTATAATTTAGATAAACAGTATTTCACACTTCGATACAACGGAAAAGATTATAAACTATGTAAATATTTTGGATGCGTCCATGGCTTTAAAGCATTTACCAAATGAAAACTTCTCGGTTGTTAATATCCCCAAAGATTATGAATTTCATGAAAAAATTGAGCTTCTGGGAAAGTATTTCACAATGGGAAGACATTTAGAGCATGTTGGACTATTCGACGTATCAAAAAACCCATGGATTTGAATGAAGTGGATGATGTTATAATTATCCATTTGATTAGAATAGTAACCTTGTATCGCATATTTATTTTAATAACAATTTACGTGCTCGATATTTCATTTCATAAATAACTAACTTTACTAACTTGACAAAGGTAATATCAGTGCCGGTTTAACCAGGTGTCTTTTGGGTGCTATAGCACCAGGCGGCGAAATATTTAGGGCGGTACGCACGAAGCGCGTGTCTTGCCCCATTCGTAACGACTTGGTGTTAAAAAGTTAAAACATAAATTTACAATTTACGGTGAAAACTATAGGAATAAAATAAAGATTGTTAGGCATTTGGTCGGCTTTGCTTTGACTCGGACAATTCGATACCGTGTCCGGCCTCCGCAGGTCGCATTGCAATGGCAAAAAATATTTGGCGGCGTGCTTGCGCAAAGAAAATAAAGAAACACACGCGGTTCCAAAAAGAACTAATAAACAGTGAGATGTGAGATATATAATATATTCAATATTCCTATTTTCTTTATGTGTTCATCAGTAGTACAAACAGTAGTCAGTAATTCAGTTTCACTTCAGAATTAGCAGAGCATAGTTGTTTTGTTCTTTATGTCGTGGTTGCGACTTGCCAATTTGTGATCAAGAAACAAGGATTTCTTGAAATTAAATTACACGCCAATATTATGCTTTTTATTTTGTTCGACGAAATTCTGTATTTCATTATATAGGTGAGGATTTTTAAGTTATTATGTGTTATTTTGTTTAATAAACATTTGTTGAAAGAATGTTTACTGATTAAAAAAAAATTCAAACACCTCTAAGTTGGAAATATTTTTGAGTTTGAAGGGCGGTCCCTCAGTCATAGCACCAGGCGGCAAATTACTTACTTGGTAGTATTAGTAGATACATATTATTTGGAATACAGCACACTATTAGTATTTCATCTAAAACGGGATCGCCATCATTAGAAGGAAGCAGAGAAATAAGCACGTCATCAGACAAAATTCTATATTTTTGTAGAAGACAACCTACTCTCTCTAAAATATAGTGGCACTAGTTGTTAATTGGACGTTTTAGACTAGAAACAATAAGGAATATAAAGAATATTTCTATAATTTTTTTTTTCGTAAAAAAAATATAAAGGTCCATTGGACGATCTTCAAATCATTTCGAACCTCGCCTAGTAGTTTCAATAGTGTAAAAAATATGTACAAACTCCCAAAGGACATTGTTTCATTATTTTGTCAACCAAACTTTCAAAAAGTGATGAAAATAAAAATGACAATCGTGATACAGTCAAACCGACGTATTTCGGATTTTTTTTAAATACCCTCGAAACAAAAAGAGTCATAAAGAAAAATTGTGTCAGACTAGGTCCAATGAAGCCATACAGAAGGTTTGAAGAAAGCATCCATCAGTAATTTTTTTTTTCCTATGGGCACTCTAACTATTATTTCTTTTATTATTTCGTTTTCATTTCAGATTCCGATCCTCTACGAAGGAGCGAAGACCATCCCTGAGGCATCTCTGAAGGCTCTAACGGAAGCCTACGGTTTTCTGGAAGTGTTTCTCGAAAACAGCAGATATGTTGCTGGGGATGAACTCACTATCGCGGATTTGAGCATTTGGACCACGATCACAAATTCGTCGATTTATTTACCTGTGGATGAAGAACAGTATCCAAATATTACGTCATGGTTACAGCGAATGCAGAAAACGCCTTATAATGCCATGAATACAGCTGGTGGTGATTATGTACGGGACTTTTTTAAGTCAATATTGTCTTAAATGATGGTTTATTTTTATTCCTTACAAAAAACTCAGCTGGTTTAATTTTAAGCTGTGATAAAAACTCTCTATAGTTTCACTGATTCAACTGTTACGTTTATTCAAGAGAAATGTCACTGTATATAAATACAGTTTTTAAAGAAAATAAAATTTAGTATTTCTTGTATTTTTTTATATTTGTAACGTGAGCATTTTCGGTTGAGACTATAGCAGGCTCTTCAGAAGCAACTATACACATCAAGGATGGAAATGATTGAAATATTTCTTCTGCGGTAACACTTTGAAAGTTATTTTTTGACATAAACCTGTCATGGGCATTGCATTTTGATTTTTGTTCGAACATATGAATGGGATATTCATAAAATCTGTCGTGGAATCATCTGCGGCTGAAAGACAAACTTCAGTCGCTATATCCCATCGTTCAAGATAACCTCTTGGGAGGTATTCATGTTGAAAAGGGGAACATTCTCCATGAAAATTGAAAAATGAAAAATGCGATTTTTTATAATATCTAACAGAAAACAACTGAACAAATGAACGATTTCTGTGAGTGATATTTTTTAATAACATTCTCCCTATCTAATTTATTTAATGAATTTTCAATGAAAACTAGAGAAAATAAAAAAAATCAACTATCTGAATGAAAATGCGAATTTTCACTTTCAGATTTTTTCTTTTCAGAGTATTTTCATAATATCTCTACTCTACCATCTCTACTCCTTTGGAGTGGTGACATAGATTCAGGGATAGCTGCAATAACTTGACGTTGAAATTCGCAAAATGATGAATCTTAACGTGAGCTTGCATCCTAAATCGCACTTTCACAAAAAACAGGAAAGCCATAGACTTTTGAGTTTAGAGTATCTACAGAATGGTACTGAAAGCGAGCCTGTAAAGTGATCAGGATTTCAGAATCCCTTCTCTGTTTGGTCTAAGTATTGAATTGTATTGAACAGATAATTTGATATTTTCATATAGATAAAAAAATTCAAAAAGAAAATACATATTTTCAATTTTTTTTTGCATTCTCTCTTCAAACTTTGGCTGTGTGTATAACAATGAGTTCTAAGTAATATTTTTGAATTTTTGAATTTTTGATATATTATCATCTTACCCCAATTTTGCCCATTCATTGTAATTTTTTTCAATTTGCCGCCATACCAGCGATTACGTGACGTGTCATAATAATAAATTTTTCCCATATATGGTACGTACTTTTTGGCGGTCACTGTATACTCAGAACTGAAGGTAGAATTGAAAAATGTGAAAAATACAGGGTTTTATGGATATGCTAGGTCTGCTAGGCGTTATTTATTTTATGTTTTTTCGATATCACTTTCTGGTAATACTTTTGTTTTATGACACTTTTTCAGTCATTTAGAACAGGGCAGAAATATCTGGAAAGGAATATAAAAAGGAAAATGAACAGAAAAAAATTTTGCTTGGTGGAGCGTTACATATATATATAGTCCTCAATAATTAGTAGAAATTTGGGCCAGATTAAAGTGGCAAGAGGAATTTTAATCGAAAGAAAACTCTGTGACATTCAATAAAAAGATATCTATAAAATAAATGACAAAGTATTTACTGAACTTCAGAGAATTTCAATGAAAGTACTCTGATGAATTTTGTTCCATAATCGTATTCTAATTAAGAAAATACTCAGAAGTTTAGTAAATAAGTACACTCAAGCCACTTATTTCACATACAGTATCGGAAAGTTTTCATCTTGGGTATGGTGGTTTCATAAGAGCGTAAAGAATAGATTGCTATATGTTGAGAGAGCATTACAATTTCTCCTCGACTATTATTGTTAACATAGCAAATATGACAAATAATCACCCCATCAACTTTCCGAATTTTTTGTATGAAACATAAAGGTTGAAACAAATCACAAAAGTTTAGTGGGCCTTATTACCCGCCACTACCTCAATGTAAAAAGATTTTGTTTCACACGAAATATTACTGACGAATTTTCTATTGATTTTTGTTTGTTTTTGTTTTAAAATAAGTGGATGGTAAAAAATCCGAATAAATAACAGAATAAAATGATTTTTCTGACGATTTTCAAGCGCAGAACAGAGCTCGAGCTTCTTCCACTCCCCTCTTGTTATGATGAGCAAAGGGCAGGTCATTCATGAAACGCATCCAGGAGATGATTCTTGGGTACTTATCGTGATCTATAGCTTGGTAAGTCGATATGGTCGACAGAGATGTCCAGATACTCAGGTCTGCGATTGTTAATTCGTCTGAGGCAATGAACTTGTTTTTTCGAAGAAATATTTCGATTATATCGAACGCTTCTATTAGTTTTGTAGTTTCCTCAACGATTATGTCTTCTTTGCGTTCGATAATAGCTTTCTGAAAAAAAAAAAAATAGGTTCTTTTGAAGTTTCAAGAATCCCAAGAACCGCCCAAATCAAACACCCACTATGTACATTTCAATTGGTAGTGTTACTAAGACCTTGGCCCTTCTGTGCCTTGCTAAAGTCATCCCTGAAGAGAGTGTTGTATAATCTTATGTCTTCAAACGAGCAGTTTTTATATATATGCACTAGCGGGCGGTAAAGTACACTTTACCGCCCGGTTCGGCGAGCGTGAAGTGGCACTTTACCGCCCACGGGCGCAGGTGCATTATGTCCCGCTGGCCGTTAAATAGACAAAATTTTCAAATGGTCTTTATTTACACATCATTTCATGCAAGACCTAACACGAATCAGAATTATTTCAGTTCAATAGAGAAATACTCTTCCTAATATTTCTTCATAATCGACATTTTTCAACATGTAATTGAGCCTGAATATTGGAAATGCAGTTAGTTAGTTTAGTTACTGATGTTGGAGATTCTCTTGAACATAATTATTACGTATTGACAGCTTCGTTAGAGCATCTGCATCGATACGATGAAAAGTATTCATTTTAGAAGTGGTTGGTTCAAATAACTATCTGGTATCATTCTGGCATAATCGTTGTCAATTTTTTCAGTGATGATCAATTTATTCGAAATAGATTCCACAAAATATAGCTCTCAGCTACTATAGTTTTACATTCCCCATACTATGTTACTCTTAATTATTGTATACATAGCGTATGAAACCTGTAGAGCATTTTTATTCGTCAGTATTTTTGATTCGCGCTATTAAACCGCTAGTGCATGAAATTTTGTATGTATCACGTGCGTAAAATGCGCCTACTTTACGCCTTTGATACATAAGTAACTATTTAGATCCCGGATTTGTATTTAGCTCATGTTTTGCTTATTAAGTTCATTTATATACAAGCGTGTTTCCTAAAAAACGCTATTTTTCACTAAAAAAAATGATTTTGGTTTAATTTTTGGCACGTATTTCGAACCACGATACTTTTTAAATCGAAATCACGATATTGTAGCATTATTTTGATTATTTGGAATAATTTTAGGGAGTTCATGACTTCTCAATTTTTAGTGCTCCCTCATTCATCTCATTCAGTCACATAATGATATTTTCAGGATCACCTTGTCCCAAATTATTCATATAATGTCTCGACTATGAATAACAAAGGAGGAAAAAATCATTCTTGTGGATTATCCGGCACTAAATTTGCCAATACTTTCAAAAATGGAAAAAAATTGAAAATTGAAAAAAAATGCGCGCTTCTAACGCGAACTCTTTTGTTTAGACGTATTTGCACTTGTTTAAAACATCTCGCGCTGCACTGTCATGTACTTTCCTTTGTTTCATTTCGCTAATAGGATTTTTTTTTCAACCCATTGGATTTCGGGTTTATTGAAGAAGACTCTATGCTTAAACCGCAAAGAGTTGAAATTTTGGTCCCCCCACGTACAGAGTTGGTACCGAATTGTACGTGCAAAAGTTGTACCCGGAATACATGCGTTTGTAAGGCAGCAAAAATTTCATGCTGCTCATTTTATTTTTGTCACCGAGGTGATACACGCCAAAATAAAATTTGAATAAAACTCAATTATTTTATTAGACCTTGGAAAAGTCTTGGGAAGAAATTGTGTCTGACAAAAAAATATTTGTACTTTAAGCAAAATCTTCCGCTTTTCCGCTACTGAAATGCTTTGCAATTATGACAAAATATGTGCTGAACCCGTTTTAATTGACACTATAAGAAATTCGTCCACGACGTGAGCTTCGCGAATAAAAAAATCCCGCTTCCACGTAAAAGTATCGGGAAATTCAGTGCCGGGAAATACACAGTATTGATTTTTTCAGGAATGTCTCTTTTGTTATTCGTAGTCGAGACAAATATAAATAATTTGGCACAAGGTGGTCATGAAAATATCATTATGTGACTGAATGAGAGAGCACTGAAAATTGAGAAAATCACATTTTTTCGACTTTCGAGCATGTTTTACTCGAAAACGATACATAAAAAAAATTGTTGAGACCTTTTTCGTAGAGAATTTTATGGAACATATTGAAGCGTCTATTGCTATTGAAAAAAATGGATTTTTCGATTTTCCTCGAAAAATTGTTTTACTTGTAAGCAAAATTTTTCTTTTTTCCGCTACTGAATTGCTTTGTGATCATGACCAAATATATAAATATGCTGTACCCGTTTTGATTGACACTAAGAAATTCGTCCACGACGTGAGCTTCGCGAATAAAAAAATGCCGGTTCCATATGCAAGGTAAAAGTATCGGGAAATTCAGTGCCGGAAAATTCACATGAATGATTTTTTTCAAGAATGTGTCTTTTATTATTTATAGTCGACACATATATGAATAATTTGGAACAAGGAGATCCTGAAAATATCATTATGTGACTGAATGTGAGAGCACAGAAGATTGAGAAAATCGCATTTTTTTGAATTTCGAGCACGTTTTACTCGAAAATGGTGCTTTTTGGAGAAAAACTTGAAGATACCTCTTTTGTAGAGAATTTTATGCAAAATATTATGTCGTTATTTGTTTTTGAAAAAAATGGATTTTTCGTTTTCTCCCGGAAAATCGTTCATAACAATTTTCCGGATCTTTTACCAAATTACTGCTATTGTATGGGATTATGACAATGAGCAGTCCTGGTAGGGTAAGACATCTTGTTTCTTACTTGACAAACTCATTGTGAACTATACAGATTCCTTTATCTTAATTGATATTGGTAGGTAACTTGTATGTCATGGGCCATATGAAATCTTTATTGAAGAAATTTGTATATATGTATACTTACAGCAACTCTAGAATGAGGAGGAAATAAGCAATTAGAATCGAAGTGGAGTCTTTGATCAACGATAGCACGTTTTTTGAGATCTTCTGGATACAAGTGGTTGCCTTTGTCGTACTTTGAAACGAGATAAGGCATTATTGCATGACTATCCCAAAGCACGAAGTCATCGTCCTCCAAAATAGGCACAGTGTGTTGTGGTGTCATCTGAATAATTAAAAAATAATAGTATACAGTGTCCGTCAAAGAGTTGGCATCATATGGAAAACACTTTCAATTATAATTTATTATAAAATTCGACTCGGGCGTTAAGTCGTGCTTTGAAAAAGATGAAAAAGTGTCTACTCGGTCGGGGACACGTAACTTTCGTTATCTGTCAAAAGTAATTAATTTTTTCAGAATAATCGTTGAAAATAGCATTTGTTTGAATTTCATTGAATTTTAATGTGAAACGTTGTTTCTATTTCGGATCCTTCGTTTTTCCAGTATGATTAACACGATCTACCATTTACTCATATATTTTTTCAAATGAAGTCACAAATATTTAAATATTTCGTTTCTTCACATATTTATAAAACTACTTAATATTTTTTTATTCTATTTTTTTAATATTCACGAAATTTTTAATTTAATGAAATAATTGTAACTTTTACAGAACTGTTTTATACCACTAGTTTCATCATGCTATCAAGTTTCAATTACTGAATATCGATAGAACCATGTTATTCTTTAAGGATATGAGAAAACCATTTCAAATATCTGTTTTGTATGATGCAAATTTGATATATCTTCAAGCATACACAATAAAAATGTATTTCAATTGATTTTTGTCAGTACTCAAATGATACCAAACTCATTAACCACAAAATCATCGAACTATTTTACCTACCTATCTAAACAAATTTTATAAAAAAAAATTAAGCGACTTTTAAGCAGTTAATTTCTTTTTAATTATTGTCTTAAATTTGTTTTGTAAAATGTCCGAGATATGTAAAGTAGTTTTATGCTTCTTTGGTTGATGATTTTGGTACTGACAAAAATTAATTGAACTAAATGTCTAATATACTCGTATAGCTTGAAGATGCATCAACTTTGCATCAAAAAAATCAGAAATACGAAAGGGTTTTCTAATTTTCTCAAAGAAAAACATGGTTTCACCGATAATCAGTAACTAAAACATGATAGAACGGTGAAACCAGTGGTATAAAATAGCTTTGTAGAAATATTTTTTTTATATCAGAAATTTCCGCCTGAGTGAGAACAAAAGCTCTTAACAACTCGACCACTTCGCTCTACAAAAGTTGCAACAGAATTTTCAAATTTGGTACAGATGGTAACATTGAAATGGAATCAACTTTTCTCTTAAATTTTTTTCGAATTTCGAACAAATAATCCTATTTTCGGCGATTACTTTGAAAAAAAAAATCCTTTCGACACATAGACAGAATCACGTGATCCCATCCGAGTAGGTCATTTTTCAACTTTTTTAAAGCACCAGTCAACGCCCAAGTCGAATTAGATAATGAATTATCATCAAAAGTTTTTCCCATATGATGCCAACTCTTTGAAGGACACTATTGCATAACAATCACAGAATAATAGTAATTTCCAACTATATAGTATGAAGTTTCCAGTACGAGTGGGAAATGAGCACTCCATGCAAGTTATAGACAGTACTTTTTCTACGGCTTTAACCAGGTCCGCGCCTAGCACTTTTGGCGCCCTTGTGCAAATTTAAAATAACGCCCCAAATTTGTATTACGTTCATGAAATGAGAGTACAGATAAGGGTTCAGTTAGGTATTATTATCCACTATTGAAACATAATTTCGAAAACTATTTTCATACATTTATTTTCATTTTTATATTTTACAAATACAAGCCATACAAGTATTTTCTCATTGAGGTACTACATAACATAATTATAAACTTATAGAAAACAGAAATATATTCCAACATTATCAGCACAACTCAAAATTTTTGTATTTCAGTTTCAAATGAAGCACAAGAAATTAAAAAATATTTAAAATATTAAAAATACTCTTTATATAATATCACAGGATCGACAAATAAAAACAAAACAATATATTATTTTAATAATGCAACATATCACCTTTAAAGTATTTTGGTTTCTCCTGCTCCTTGTTTCACCAATAGTCACTAATAGGGTTAACCCCCATTTAATCGGGTCAATTCTGTTTCTCATTAGCAAGATTGTTATCATAGCAAGACAATTTTCACAGCAGAATAAAGCTGAATTTTGCAGAAGGGTTCGATATCTATATTGCTGTATTGGCAGGATATAATGTGGCAGCAACATCTCCTGCCGATTTTTTCTTTTTCAATTCTTTTACATAATTGAGATATATTTTGCAGCAAAAGTTGTCTTGCTATTATAACAATCTTGCTACTGTGCTACTGAGAAACAGAATTGACATTTGTTTTACTGTACCTAATGGTTTATTCAAACAGAGTTGAGAAATAGCATCATTGTGTTATAGCCGTATAAAACTAAACTGAGGACATTTTATACCAACAAGACCAGTGGTTTCATGCAAGTTTTCACTCACCATTAGGAAATCCAGTGTTAAAATTTCGCATTCGGCGGTATCCACTTCAAATATTTCTATATCTAAGTTCATCGCCTTTGCACAAAACATAACAGCTCTACAAGGGGGACTTATTATCATTATATACAGTTTCAGAGACATAATTTTACGCGAAGATTAAAATAAACGACACAATTGCTAAAAAATAAATGAAAGCAGGAGGAACAGATTCTTGAAAAAGTTTGGAGTTTTTGCTGGAGGATTTTACAGCAGAAACACTGCACAAAAACAAACAGTGAAATGAATTTGGTACAGGGTGGGACTCGATTGAGATTGAGATTAGTAGGCAATGCTTAGAGTAACGTAATTTTCATTGCCCGAAAAAATAAAATGACAAAAAAGAGAAAACTAAATTCTCTTCAGTTATCATCACGATGTATCGACCATCAATATCTACAGCCTTAAAGTGCATTTCGTACAACAGTGAATCAAGGCGAATACCTCTTTGTCAGCAACTACTTTCCCGTACGAACATTGAATTACATCGGAAATCAATATAAAGAGAAAAATACTTCCTTGATCTCGGGTACGTGTACATGTCATATACGGTCAATAATGCGTAGTTATTTTTTTCGGGTACATAAGAGTTGACCCCGCCTCCATCACATCTTCAGAAACAACTCTGCAATGCTTTTCAAATACATTTTAATACATTCGAAATTTGAGAAAACGCATAATGAAACATCTTGTATCTTCGGTTCCTAAAAATTCCTAAAAAATTTTAAAAAATTTTAACACTAATTTTCTGATAATCCACCAGTTTTCATCATGACGAAGAACATATTGCCATTTTTTTTGACAAATGGTAGATGTGAACATTTCTTTATCTGTTTTGAGGAAATTTTTCATATTTTTTGGAAAATATGGAAGTTGCAATTACATGAAAATCCCAATTTTCATCTGTCTTACCTTAATACTTCCTCTGGACGTTCATTAGTTGTGATGATTTAAGTTTGATTTTCACGACCGACTTTGTTAGATTGAAGAATTAACTGTATCTACGCCATTTATCAACCGATAATTTATTTTGAAGAACAATGTTATCCAAAATTTCAAGCTCCAGATAATAAAAAAATATACAGGGTGTCATTTGAAAACAAAAGTTTGGGATACCGGAACTTGTACTCTCTCAATAATGGCATCCAAAAATTCGTATTCAAGTACTATAGTAACCTACCTAGTTTTTAAGCTGTATTTTCGAAACTATTGTAAAATTGGGGGCGTAGCTGACATTCGTGGTCACCTGGTATAATCTAATCTTCCGTAAATACCCCATACAATAGGTAGTTCGTCGGCAAGTATCCACCAGAAAACAACTACCGCCTCATGCGATCGTTGAATTGTATCTGTTTAATGTTAGGTAAAGTTTTTTACAAAAACAAGTTTGCAACGCTTTTAAAATACAGCTGAATTTATTTTTCGATTTAAATGGAAAACACCTACGTAACGGTGAACTTGCCAATAATCAGCGAAGGCTAGTTCCCAATTAAATCGAAAATCACTTTCAGCATTTGCTTGGAATTCCTAAGATAAATGCTTTCAAAAGTTACCTAATTTTTATATACAGTATCGGAAACTTCATCTGGGGTATAAACACAAATATAGGCGAGCAACAGGAACGCAATGATATGATAATACCACATGAATGAAAGAGACGCACTACTGCGCGCCTCTCCTGTTGTCTCGCCCGACGAATTAACAGCTCAGTTGATATCCTTTCCTCGAGCGAGTAGAGACGAAATCTCAATGCTCTCTCAACATTATAGCAAGCTATTCTTTACGCTCTCATAAAACCACCATACCCCAGATGAAAACTTTCCGATACTGTATAAAAATCTTGCATCCATACGACCGTGAACTCCTCCTAAACGGCTGGACCGATTTCTATGAAATTTTTTGTGTGTGTTAAAGTGGATTCAGGAATGGTTTGAAGTCACAATTCGGTCTACTACAAAATGTTTTTTTGGTTAATTTTTATTTATAAGTTGAAATCTGCTCCCAGTGCCTTCGCCACCTACTTCGGCATTAAACGAAATATTTATTGATTTTGACCAAACATTATTACCTAATAAAGTATTCCTCATTGCAAATGAAGAAATGAGTACTTACATCTGACAGTTTCAAATATTTCTTCAAAGAACAGGCTACATTACTGAAATATTCACCTCAATAACTATTATCTAATAAACATGAAACATGGAACATGAAACGTGAAACGTGAAACGTGAAACATTAAACGAGAAACGGGAAATATGAAACTGACAACATGAAATAAAAATTTTCTGTGCATCCATATCAGTATATAAAAAACCGCACTGTATAATAAATCGAAAATATCAGGCAGAGATAAGAAGGTATTTTTCATGCACATCAAATGTTCTTATCATCGTACTTATACTTGTTATGTAACTTTGAAAATATTATCATATCATATTCCCAACAGTGACTAGCAATCATTATGCAATTAATGTATTTGAATCGTTTTTATCGGACAGATTCAGTAAGCAAAACAATTTATGTTTCATATCAACGATAATATTATATACTGTTATAATAATACAGAAGAGTTCACAGGGACCACATAATTGAGAAACTGAGATAAAATCATTATCTGTTTGAAGCGTTGAATACCTGATGGACTGGAAATGTCAAAAATGAGTAAATAAACAACAATGGGCGGGAGTTATAGGATGAATTAGTATAGCGAGTCCAAACCTGCGGATTATCCAAAGGTGAAACTGAATTGGTTAGGTTACAAATCACTATGGTATTAAATGCCCACCATATCCTGTGGAACATAACAGACACACTTATCCCAGGCATCTGCAATTTGTAAATCTAGAATGAGGTCATGGTACCTACATACTTTACGCCTCATTGAATGGATAGGTGCCATGCTAGCAGAACGACCAACAACAACAACAATTTTTTTAGTCTTGTCGACCCTACTATGGTGCTTGGTAGTCATCGGACTTCTTAAAGTGCTCTAAGAAGAGTGGAATAATGGATTGAGAGCTGACCCAGAGAAGGCGGATTTGGTATTTTACACCAAAAAACGCATATCCTCCTAGGAATGTCTTTTCAATACAAAGGATCAACAAAATATCTTGGAGTTAAATAGACGCTAAGCAGACCTGCAACGAGCAAATTGCTCATCGCATCAAGAAGGCCACATGCTCGAATTGAGCATGCAGAAAAGGTTTTGAATAAACGAGGTCATCAACCATAACATACGGAACCATTTTATGGTGGCCAGGTACAATGAAGAGCAAGATTGGAAATTAACTAGACAATGTTCAAAGGCTGGCATGCTTGGGAATGAGAAGCACCATAGGAGTATCACCAACTAGAGCTAGTGAAGTTCTATTAGAACTGCCACTTTTTCACCTGTACACTGAACATGCAACCATGTGTATCGCCCACACACTCGAGGGCGGAAGTCAATGGGTCGGAGGAGAAACGAAACACGATCACTTGCTCGCCTATGGAACAAATCATGGGAGAGCTGTCCCATCCTACTGGTGGACAGAGAAAACACTCTGCCAGTTCTCAACTTTGGGAAAGGCCCAAACATTTTCATCCACACGAGGGAAAATGGAATAAAATTGCATCGAATGTGTCTCATACCGACAACACAGGCTGGTACACAGACGGTTCTAGGTCAGGAGTCATGTCCGGAGCAGGGACATACAAGAAAGGACTAAAGAAAGAAATCTCTATTTCTCTAGGTTGTAGCATTCTCAAAAATGCTACATTTTATCGGGTATGGCATGCATTCGAGATACCTAGCAAAGGTACCTTCTAGTCAGGCAACCCAACATACTCGAGAAATTGAAAGAGGTGGGGAGCGGTGAGAAACGATGAGTTCGGCAGGAGACGGAGGGCAGAAGCGATTGAACGGTGATAAGGAAAGTGTAGTGAAATAAAAAAAAAAGCAATTTTCCGTCCACGGGATCTGTTTGTTTCTAGCTTTTCGATTATTTCACACAATTTCCTACGCCGACTTTTCTGAATTTAGACGAAAAGGCAGCTTTTCCTCTGAAGAGACTGAAAACGTTTTCTTCGTTTTTACCGTTGCTGCGTTTTTTGCCTATTTGTTTTATGCCACCACCCTTACTCAAAAGGTTAGTTTTTGTAAAGTTTTCACAAGGAATTTTTATTTTTTTAATGGGTATTTAGATTACTTCATTTAATTGGAATTTATTCCAGGGTTCTAAGTTGGGGTTATTGCATACGTGAGTTCATATATGCTAGAGTTCTGTCAGGAAGAAGAGGAAACATCAGTACACATACTATGCCACTGCGAGGGCTTGTCAAGGCAAAGGTTTCTAACACTGGGAGAAGAAAAACCAAGAGCTCCCAGATTCATGGGAGTTCTAAAAACTAGCCTGTGGAGTCTCGTAAAGAAGACAGGGCTAGACAAAGAACTCTAAATGATATCGAGGACAAACACAATAGATCTGAAAAGGTCGCGGTGTAGAGGCTTGTAGCACGAAAGTCCCTAATATATAATCTATAATCTAATAATCTATGCTAGAGTTACGTATGGTTGAAGCTGTGTACAGAAGTACCCATAAATTTTCTATACTATTGGTTACATGGAATGTGAAGATTTCGATAAATGGTATCGATTCTGGTTTTTATGATTTTACCATTTTACACTGCTCGCCAATTCCACCTCCAGTTCCTTGTCACACCGAAAAAATTTTTTAACAATTTTTTAAAAATACTAATGACTTTCTAAAAAAAAAAAACTGTAAAGCAAAAAAACATAGTATACTATGGTATTGCGTTTGAATGAATCAAATGGTATATAAAGTAATGTAATTACCGACATTCAATTTATATGAATTTAATTTTTTTAATAATTGTGGTCATACATCATTTTTTTTGTTGTCAAATATCAACAATGTTCCAAATGTTCATCATTTTTGTCCTTCATTAAATGTATCATGATATTTTTGCGTTCATGACTTTTTTCTCTCATTACATATACCTACATATAACTGCGCCCAGCTATTCTTATTTTTTTTTTATCAAAGCCTAATGAAACTAATGGTCTTACCACAATGCTCTCCGATGAACAGCTGCCGTTCGCATGTTCCACTCAACTTTTTTTTAACTCAAAAGGCAAATAAACAATCTTATTAATAAACTCAAAAGTTGAGGTTACAAGGTGTATACGCCTTGGTGTTTCAGGCTGAATTAACTGCCATACTCACCTGCGTCCAAGAGAATCTCGACCAATAACTACAATCTGCTTGGACAGTTAATAACCAGCAATACTGGCACTTGGATCACATCCAAGCTGGTGTCCGAGTATGAAATGCCCTGAAAAACCCGGATTGCCTTGATACTCTTATGTATCCACGGAAAATATTAGGTAAATAGGCTAGCCAACGAGGGATCAGAAAAACCACCAATCGGGTCAGAACCTATTCCAGGAATCCCCTACGTGTCTGTTGCTGCAATGGAATAACTGGTACAAACACAGTCAATAGAAACATAGCACACACCTGGCATGAGACAATCGCAGCTCCACGAATGCAGGCCTTCGAACAAAAAAAAATCCTCCTTTGAGAGGCGGGATCTCAAACTAGCGACAGATCAAAGATGATCCCCTCTATATGTGGTGTCTGATAGGAGATGAAACCTCCTCACATCTTCTCGCAGAATGCCCTGGTCTGGTGCATCAGAGGAAGGCAGCGTTTGGGAACAGTATACTCAACCCAGAGGACGTTAGAGAAGATTTATCCTAGGAAGCTGCTGAACTGTGCTAGGCCAGATGACATGCCCAGCTAAACTCAAACTCATAGGAGAAGGGTATAAGCGAATGAGAGTACGTACAGGGGCTTCAAAACAGGCCCACCAGTGCCAATAAGCAGGTAAGAGCTATCTGGAGATAAATAAGTGTAAAAGGGTGGAAAACTCAAAAAAGTTGCATATACCAAATATAATGCAAATGCAGACGCCGCTATATCGATCGATGAGATAAAAAAACTGCTCACCATCAGAGTAACCGAACATAAATAGTGGACTCAAAGGGGAGAGACGTCAAAGTAGAGCATCGCAGAACACGCTCAGATCGAACACCACCGTATCCGGGCCAATGTTCTGGATAAGGAAGAACATTGGTTCAAAAGAAAATTTAAAGAATCTCTATAAATCCAAGATAACAACGCCTTCAGTCAACCAAGCGTAGAAATAAATGATGCATGGAGAACACTATTCAATAACTAGTCAATTCTAGGAGAATTCAAGCAAGAGAGACCGAGAATGGTTGATCACCCCTCTTCGCAATAAGGCAGTAGTTATTTGTTGATTGCCACTCAGAAACTATAAATTTCTCTGGTTCACTCGAAACATTATATATTGCTCCTGATTAATGCTGAGTAACGCAATCATTTCAGTTTATTCACAAGTGGTCTCATAATTTTTTTTGTAATGTCATCTGAAAGAGCATTTCATTTCTATTTTTCAAAAAATTGATATACCCAAGAAAAGAATAACTACCGAAATTGCACAAAACTGTATGTTGAAAGAAGGAAATAAAATCTCAAAATTACTTTATTTCTAAAATTATTTTGTTGGCAGTAATGGTTGAAACATAGCTCGAATAATTTCAGACCCCTGTCTATTCATTTCAGAGAAAGGTAAGTTATCCATTAGCTTTATCCACGACGTGATTTTTGGGTACTTCTTCTCGTCTGGAGGTAGGTATGTCGATATATTCGAGATTGTTGTCCAAATACTGAAATCTGCGATTGTCATATGACTTCCAGCAACATATTTCGTATTCTGAAGGAATATTTCAAGTACGTCATAAGCACCAATTATCGGTTCCGAGTATTCTGCTGTAATCGTCTTGATTTTGTTTCCCCATACAGCCCACTGAAAATAAAAATAAAATTGCTTGATTTTTTTTTTGATTATTCTGAAATATAGTGTGTGAGAATCCCTGCCAAAAATGTCTCATAAAGAAATATATATGAGAATTTATGAGGTCCAAGTTGGATAGTGAAACCGTAAATCCCTATATAGCCATATTCGATATTCATTAGTATTTAAAAGAAATTACAGATACATATTCCTTTAATTTCTAACGTGAATCTATGATATTTGAATGTGTTTTTAGACATAACTGTTATCTGTTTCTGTCAGCGATTACTAGGATGAATGCAACATATTTTTATGAGGTCATGCAAGTTGAAAATGGAAGATAACGTATGAGATTTTACAACAGTCATTTGAATATTGAAAAAAAAATCATTGGTATTCTGCAAGATTGTTCCTGGCACGTTCCATTCATATTAATATTGAATATATGATCCAATGGATTAATCATATGCACATACAGAAATAATCAACTTCAACTGCTGATAGAAAAATATGTAAATTATACATTCATTTCTAACAGAATCGAAAAGAGGGTAGATCTGTTTTGATGTATTATGTGTTGAGGAATAAGCACTCCGAGGAGGTTTTGCTTGATTGTTTAATTTCGTTGATCTTGTGTATTAGTAATCTTTCTAAAATATTTTTGAAATATTCTGGCGTAATATGATAATAATAATCTATTTGAATATTTTGGTATTATTCTTAGAAACATTTTGTTTAGAATATTCCATTTGGTTTCATAATGTTCCTTCGGTTGGATCTCAGGAAATCTCATAGATCCTTATAAATTCTCATAATTCGTCTATATTTTTTCATGAGATTGCATGTGATATTTTTGGCAGGGAACGATATCAAGAGCATGACGATATTTTTTACCCAAATTCTACGGCATTCAGATTATAGCCCGTTTTGAAGATAGGGTAAATAAAAGAAAAATTGCAGCTACCAAACTATTCTAAAATAATGTAACTTTAGCTCCCATGGGGACTCGGGGCTTGAAGAAATAAATCCCTGGTATGGTTTGCCTGTCGTGAAAGATGATAAAAAAATTACATCAATAGGGAGAACACAAACAAAGGCCTCTAGAACCCATTCAAAGGGTGCAAAGCCAATAGTTCTGAGGGCGCCGACCAGAGTAACTCCTAAGGGTGCCTCTGCGATAGCAAACCTTGGTGCAGAGGTAGGCACCCCCAAAACAAAAGATATAAGGGATCACCTGTAAGGATTTGAATATCATTGGAGTTATTTCAGGAGGGTACAATTTGGATTCCTCTTGAACTTGACACCTTGGATTTCTCGAATTTAACTCTTTGATTATTATTATTCAGCGTACATTCTGCTAGAATTTTTGGTGCGGCGCCGCGATCTAAAACTAGCCTTGCGCTCTCCAATCCTGATACTGAGAAAGCATATTGTGGTTTCAATAAGTCACTTCTACAACATAAATAAACTACCGAGGAGTTTTTTGTTGAGCAATCAAAATACACACAATGTTTTCATAGAATGAAAGAGGAATTGAAACAAAGCTATGGCTACCTTTTTCAGTAATTCCTGAATATCTACCCACCTGCGTAATAACTATACCAATGATCCTGTGACATCATCATCATTGTTATTTTCTGCCTACCAGCTCAAGAAGCGCAACCTCATGCACAATCTCCCTCCGTTGGGAATGTGCGTAAAATTACCATTCATTCATTACATGTTGCAATGGGCACCACCAGCTGAATTCTAATGAGCCAGTCTTAACTAGGACACTGCTAAGATGATCTGGATTGAGAAGAGAGAGTGACATCACGGATTGATCCGCTTATAAAGGAGTCTTTGAAGGCTCCACCTAATCCTCGATGATAATTGGCTTCCCAACTATTTGTGTGGAAACAGGAATGAAGAGAAAGAGACAATGTGCTCCTTTGGCTTCAGGTTCTAGAGGGATGGTGCCCTCTGACTGAAACACTCCCTTTGAGGGTCCTTATTTCTATCAAGACTAAAAGATTTTTCTCTCTAGACCTTACTGGGTGACAGTATGTAGGATGTATGAATCTTCCAGACCGAATCCAACAGAAATGCAAATGTGTAATTAAATTTCTCAAAATATTCTGCCAAAACTGAACAGTCTACTTTTCTTCCAAAAAATATACAGGCAACGACTTCTTATCTTGTTTAAAGCCTTCGAATGTTTCTGTCTTTCCCATTTTGGCATTTGCGAAAGGAATACTTCAAAAGCTCAAAATGATAAAAAGTTACCGAGCCGAATGAATAATAATAGAATCTTCGAAAAAACCATGGATAATTGGTTTTCACAGCGGTTTGAAAGTACGCATAGACTGAAAAGTTTTCGTTTCTTGAAGGGTTATCCACTCTTATCAATACATATAATATATTGGTTATCTTTAATTTATATTCAGCAATATAATATCATCAAATGAAAACAAATTATTTCAATGGAATTTCTGAAGACTGTATGCCTCAGGGAACACCTTCCGAGGCAGCGAATTCCAAAGCTTTGTCGTTCGGTGAAAAAACGAGCATTGTAAAACAGATGTTCGGCGAAGCGACGGCATATGGATGTGACGACTGGGCTCGACGGGTGAGTCTCGATGGGACCGCTAACGGTGGAACGATTGATGATATTTCGGAAGAGCATCGTCTATGAACATATCTATTAAACAGAGACAGATCGCCAACCTTTCTATTCTAGAGAAGTAAGCGAGCTTGTGAGCGAAGTATCACCGATGGGACCAATGGCTCTCCTATGGACAGAATCTAAAAGGTTCAATGTGTTTGAGTGCTGTACTCCATATATGGGAACAATTTTCAAGAACAGGTCGAATTTGTGGCTTATAAATCAAAATCACTTGACGGGATATTGTTGTATGAGGTAGTGCTCATTGGCTACAGGCTGCAGAAAATTTTTGGGTGGACATAAGGACATTTGGGACAATTGGAGGTAGTGATAAACTAGAAAAGGAAGATTGTAATGGGGTTTCAGAAGGACCCACGAAATATCCACGAAATAGCCCAAAAAGGTTGAAATTGGCAAGCGAATAGATGGAAGGTCGTTATGATTTAAAAACTGAGTCAGATGGATCAAAAGGAAGCAGCCATAAGCCTCGTAGGAAAAAGTTTCATCTCCAAAACTCATACTTATTGTATTGGGATGGACCGTATGAAGTGAAGATAAGGATCAACCACTTGGTCAACTGAATCCAACGCAGCCCTGAGATTAAGATGAAAGTTGTCTATTTGAAAAGACAAAGTCCCCATAATACCGTATCATATTAACATAATATACTCACAGCTACTCTTGAATGAGAGGCAAATAAGGTACCAGAATCGAAGTGCAGTCTTTGATCAATGACAGCACGCTGTTTGATGTCTTCCGGATACAGAGCATTGCCTTTGCTGTATTTCGAAACAATATAGGGCATTATGGCATGACTATCCCAAATAGTGAATCCATCATCATTTAGTATTGGCACAGTGTGTTGTGGATTCAGCTGAAATGAAAAATCGGTTTCAGAAAATTAAAAAAATTGGGGATAGAGACAAGCAAACTAAAAATCATTGCCTTCGTGAAAAAATCAAAAGGTAAGTGAGGAGAATATTTGAAACAGTATAACCTAGAAGAACAAAGTGAAAAAATATTTAAGTTCTATAAAATTTAGAAATCGTCGTATCAATTATTGACTTTTTCAAATAGGTAACTAATTTTTTTTAAAATTAGTTTTCCTCTTTGGAACTCTCTTATTCAGATAAAAAAACATTATTACACTAAAGCATAAATGCACAAGAAACTCACTTTGAAAAATTCTTACTCTAGCATTTTGTGTACCTAGTACTGTCATACACATAAACTTAAACTCCACAACAGCCATTTCTGAAGTAATTACTTTTTTCTTACATAACATTTCTTACTCTACTATCACGTATGACAAACAACAAATGGTGAAAAAAAAATTTAAAAAATGAAAAAATTGAGGTGCATTGAATATACAGGCTGTTTCCGAAATTGGAACAATAAATGAAATGGGAAGTAGAAGATGGAGAAACAAAAGGGAATGAAGGAATGTATAGCGAATTTAATAGTATACGTGATATATTTTATCATTTCGAAAATTACGATTTTCATTATGCATGAGGTAAGAAAATAGACTTGCTGTATAAACAATTAAATACCCTTCGGGATGAATATCACTTGGCCTCCTGTTTCATTAAAAAAAATGGGGTGGTGGCTGTCACTTTGAAGGGAGAAGGGATACTCATTAATATCACAGTGTCTTTTCGAAAACATGAATCGACGATTTTTAGAGTTTTACTTGATAATGTCTAATAACGTAGAAAATTAATTTATCCGGTACTTTAGGACCTCACTTTATATAAAGCGAAGGCGGAAAGCATGAAAATATTTCAGTAATATCAAAAAGTCATAAACGAGCAAATGATAATCAGGAACAACAGTAAACATCTATCACCGGATTTTTTTCAAATAAATCGGTAATATATATATTTTTATTTTCTACCTTGAAGTATAAGAATAGTTAGCCCTGGAAATAAAAACTCAGTCATAAAATTACTGGTAGACTTTTCGACTATCTGACGGAAAAAATCATTCCAATTGGATGAAAAATATTTGTTTTAAAAAGGTGCTTACATTTTAAAGGGGCACTCTGTATATATTTCTTTAATTTTTTTGTGACCAGCTGACTTTTTTTTCCTTCAAAGTATTGAGTCGAATATATTATCAGTCAACAAATTTTCCATCGGGATGAAATAATTAAAATTTTTATTTTTTTTACGTGTTTGGGAGGCTGCTACTGCTCAAGCCGGGTCGCAGCTGACGTTCACGAGACATCATGACACGCTCTCTGAGCATTTCAGTAGTTTTTCGCCCGAAAGGAATTTGGCCACAGAAACCTGTTACTGGCTCACAGCATAAATAAGAGCTTTGTAGCACTATAACATTCAGAATCTGATTCGGTTTACATTGTCTTAGTATTTTTTTGTATAATTGTGTTGAATACTTGTATCATATAACTGAGCATCGATTTTAAAAATAAAACTTTTTGGCAAATTTTTTGTTTCATTGAGAGCTTTCCTGTTTCTGAACTGGCCTTGACAAATTTCAAACCGTTTGAACATTATTCAAGTTCAAGCTCAGTTCCAGCACTGAATTTTCATTGGCAGTTTCTGTGATGCGGGTACTGTCAATTTGGTTTTCCAAATTACTGATTTTTTTTTTAAATTTTTTGTTTTCTGCCTCTATTCCGCCTTTGATTTCATCATTAATCTGCGAGCCGCGTGCCAACCGTGAACTATATGCGGCCTGGGGCCGCCTCTTGTTTTGGCCGCCTGCGTGTGGTGCACGCGCTGCACACCTGCTAGGATCGGCCCTGCGCCTTTGAAAGGTTTCTTCAGGAAGCTGGAAAATAAATCGTAACCAAAACTCAACATAATCCCGTTGAATTCACTCTTCTTAGAAATGTATCGAATGAATCGGTGTTGAGTGTGACTTTCCCGATCAATTAAAGCTGAGCCTTTTGAGTACAAGAAGAATTTACAGGGATTTACGTGGGGACCATTGAACAAATATCTGTTGAATGTAGTTTGATATCGGTCCTGGTATGAGCTAGAGAAGTGGTCGTTTTTGGTTTACCTCACTTTCCTATTATTCAATGTTGAATAACCTTGCAATGCACTATGTGGAACCTTTGGTGGTAGTAATAAATTTACTGGAGTGAAATAGTAAAATCGATCATGTCGAAGTACCCCTCTTTACAAATATTTCCACCATGTGGAAAATATAAGGCAAAAATCTGACAGAAAACAACTACTTCCCTGGCTGATACCACGACGGACATTGAATTACATCTGACAGATATTTGTGCAACGTTCTTCCAAGAAGACTCAGTTGCAATTGCTTGTTGTAATTATACAGCAAATTATCCTTCATTTGGCTGGGGAAGACCACCTGCAGACGCGTTTTACGGTTCTTGCCGCTCGTCAGTGACAGGCTAGGTCGGACAACATTAAAATCGTCCCGCCCCAGCCCAAAGAATTGTAATCCACTGTATAACTAATATTTCCTCACAAATGAAGCAGCGACTTACAGTAAAAGTCAGTCGCAGCGCCACCTGCGGTGAAACCAATAAACAATATCCGAAACAAAGACACCAGGAAGTGAACAGAGTTCGAGCATTTTTGCCGGAGAGTATCAAATAAATGAAATAGTAAAATCGACAATGTCGAAGTACCCTTCTATCCAAATATTTCCACTATGTGGAAAATATGAGGTAAAAATATGACAGAAAACAACTACTTCCCTGGCTGATGCCACGACGAATATTGAATTAAATCTGACAGATATTCGTGCAACGTTCTTCCAAGAACACTCAGTTGCAATTGCTTATTGTAATTATACAGCAAATTATTCTTAATTTGGCTGGGGAAGACTACCTGCAGACGTGTTTCGCCCCCCCGTAGCAAAGACACTAGGAAGTTCAGTTACTGTGAGTCGCTGCTTCATTTGTGAGGAAATATTAGTTATACAGTGGATTATAATTGCTTGGGCTGGGGCAGGACGACTTTAATGTTGTAATTCAATGTCCGTCGTGGTATCAGCCAGGGAAGTAGTTGTTTTCTGTCAGATGTTTGCCTCATATTTTCCAACTGGTGGAAATATTCGATACTCTCCGTCAAAAATTCTCGAATATACTGGAGATTTATCCCAACACCAAACACGTGTTTCACCAAACGATCATCTTCAAGAGAAAGATTGAATTGAGATGTTAAAACAGTTTGTTGTTGAGATAAAATTCCAGTATATTCGTTGAAAAACCTGGCAATTTTTTTGTAATGAATTCTGAAAATCTTTGGCTCAGGTATCAGAGACATTATATCTTTCTGTATCGACTACGCATTACGCTAAGGAGAGGCAAAAACCTCGAAATTAGTCTGAAGGTGGTTTCCCGTCCAAACTAAGAGCCAGTTTCGGTATCTGTTGATTCCATATGGCATAACTGCAGGATTCCTCAAAAAAATTCCAGTTACCTTGAGGTATTCCGGTTTCAATTGTTCTCCTACGAATAAATTCACTTCTACCACGTCCAGTTCAACGCCCAAAGTTTTCGCACAGAATATAACTGCCCTCGAAGGAGGACTCACTACTGCCATATACAGTTTTGGGACCATCGTTCAACGAATTTCGATGCAAATTTGCTGCAACACACTCTCACTATCGCACAAAAGTGGGAACAGTGTGATGAAGAATTGCAAGTATAAGTGAGTTGTTGAGATGAGGTCAGACGTGCACTATCAAATTTCATTGATAGATAAAAACGCGAGCAATGCTGTGCAACTGATTCATTAAATTATTGATCAAAGTCCATTCTGTGACATGTTTTCTCATGATACTATAATGGGTTCAAAGCAGGGGTGGTTTTAGATATCTTCTGAGGACATACAACAAAGTTACAACATTGCAGACAAATTTAAAGAAATGGGGCATGGCTCTAATTTGAGCTGAGTATATGAACTTAGTTGAGCACAAGTTTCATCAACATACTGTAACCAGTTGACTGCATCGTCTGTTGTGATTCCTAGAAGTTTCACTCTATCCCCTTTTGTACTTTACAATCCGCAGGAAAAAGCAAGTTTCATGATTTTATTTGTACAACTTCAGGAAGTTGTCAGTAAACCATTGCTGGACTCTCCTGGAAAGCAATAAACTCAGTTCGCACCCTCTTCCGAAGTACGCAACATTGTCAAATCAACTTGAGTTTTGCTGTATATTCTTTGAGAAAATTCGAAAAGTTCTGAAAACTTGGAGTAGCATTGAATATATAATTTCATATCACGAATCAAGTTTAAAACCAATTCAAGTGCACGGAACATTTTTTTTATCGACCTGTAATGTTTTTCTTTGATATACCATAAGAGAAATTTCCAAAAGTTCTGCAAACTTGGCAGACATATCGGTAAAATATTCCGAAGAGTTGTGTAGATTTGCAACTTCTTAAGTTGACTTAAACATATATTTTCTTGATTCGTGGTCATTTTTTTGATCAATGTGGTGTCGAAATAATAGCAAAAGTTTTGAAACTTTGTTGCAAATTTTGAAAAGATCTATTTTGATGTATTCACAAAGGACCCCGCAACAACCCTTATGGAAAATGGCTCTCGGTGAAATTGGCTGAAACTTTAGGATATTGTAGATATCGGTGTCCTGATTAAATATCTCAATGGACACAAAGTCCAAAAATGGACAGTTTTTGAGATACAGGGTGTCAAACATTCAGAGAGAAGGATGTTACTTACCTTCAAAAAATCAATAGTATGGCGATTATTTCGTTACAAAAAGTTAGGGAATATAATTGCAATCTTAATATTGTCGACTCGAGTTGTAATGAAACGTTCTAAGACACCGTATACAGGTTTATTAACAATTACATAATTTTTATGTAATTCTTTGAACAAAATCAGTCAAGCGCAAAAGCTGGTAGACTTGCAGAATGAGTGAATATCATTTGGGTGATCTGAGGTTACCTTTATACAGAGTCACTCAAAATTTTCTTTTCTGATTGTATTTATTTTAATTTTTTTAAGAAACATCGATACAAATTAAACGTAAAGTTGAAAACTAAATATAATATGATCAATAGTTGCTGGTCAACGGCGTAATGATGCAGCTATCAAAAGGGAGACTACTTTATTGATAATTGTTTTTACTCGTTCATACCTTGTTCATTACTGAGTGGGTACTTCTAAAGTATTTTATCAAAATATAGGTCCTAACAGTAGAGTCGAAGACGGTGTATATTACGGGGAAGTGCCAACCGTCATCACTGACGTAGATTCTATAATTCTGACCCCAGATTTGAGCGACTTCTCATACAGGTTTATTGAACGTTATAAACGATGCTAATGTGGATTCGGAACAGTTTCATTCGATTTTAATTAAAGTGGCTCACACTTGTCTTTTTAGTAACCAGGTACAATGTCTTAACAAGGTATGAACAAGTAAAAACAATTTTCAATGAAGTAGTCTCCCTTTTGGTAACTGCATCATTACGCCATTGACCAGCAACTATTGATCATATTATATTTAGTTTTCTACTTTACGTTTAATTTGTATCGATGTTTCTTAAAAAAATTAAAATAAATACAATCAGAAAAAAAAAATTTGAGTGTATAAAAGTAACCTCAGGTCACCCAATATCAAAATCAAATGATATTCACTCATTCTGCAAGTCTACCAGCTTTTGCGCTTGACTGATTTTGTTCAAAGAATTACATAAAAATGATGTAATTGTTAATAACCCTGTATATGGTGTCTTAGAACGTTTTATTACAACTCGAGTCGACAATATTAAGATTGCAATTATATTCCCTAACTCTTTGTAACGAAATAATCGCCATACTATTGATTTTTTGAAGGTAAGTAACACCCTTCTCTCTGCATGTTTGACACCCTGTATCTCAAAAGCTGCCGATTTTTGGACTTTGTGCCCATTGAGATATTTAATCAGGACATCGATATCTACAATATCCTAAAGTTTCAGCCAATTTCACCGAGAGCCATATTCCATAAGGGTTGTTGCGGGGTCCTTTGCAACCTTGTACACGATCCGGAACTTAATGCAATTTTGAAAAATCTAATTTATTTTCAAATAAGATTTTTGCAAATTGCATGAAGTTCCGAATCGTGATGAAAAAAATTACCACGAATTAAAAAAATATATGATCCTGTCAACGTAAAAAGTTGCAAATCTGCACAAGTATTCGGAATATTTTTTCAAAGTATCTGCCAAGTTTGCAGAACTTTTGGAAGTTTCTCTAATGGTATATCTAAGAAAAAAATAGTTTTCGTTAAAAACATTTTTTCGTACACTTGAATTGATTGCAAACTTGATTCGTGATACAAAATAATATATTCAATACTACTCCAAGTTTGCAGAACTTCTGGAATTTTCTCAACGAGTATACAGCAAAATTCAAGTTAATTGACATTTTAACAATGTTGAGTTCTTCGGAAGAGGTTGTGAACTGAGATTTATTGCTTGCTCGATGTACCATTCACTTGACCAAAGTTTGAAAACTTTTGGAATTCATGTGGATTGATTGTCTATTTCTACTGGCCTAAATAAGAAGCGAAGTCTCGAAACTAGTCTGCAGGTGATCTCCCTGTCCGAATCTAAACGAAATCTGCTAATTGGTTACAGGGAGTACTCGCAATAGTGCCCTCTGCAATGCAGAATATTCCACAAGTATCTGCTTGATATTATTCAATAATCGTCGTGATATTAGTCGTGGAAGTAGATATTTTCTGAAAGGTATTCAATATAATAGCTCACACAGTAGGTGAATGGCAGATAAAAGAGTTACATAACAGTCAGCAACTAGTATTGTTATTAACAATGTTCCAAAATAACTATCAGCTCTCAGCTGTCGATGGAAAGTGATGAAAATCATCGAGGCATCAATTAATTTTTTTTTACTGTATAAGGTTGGACGTCTTGTTGTTTACTGTCTCCATCTAATTAAGATAAATGGAATTTTGTTTATGTTCATCAACGACCTCGAGTTCATTAATCTGTACATATCGTACTACCATCATCGTTCAACGGCAGACAAAGAAATTTTATTCTTTTGTGGACACAAGGAAGCTCCAGAACCGGTGAATTTGTGATGGCTCCAAAATTATACTCTACAGTTCTTAGTCCCTGTGTGAGAGCTGTTTTGCTAACTGCAAGAGCTTTGGGAGTTGAACTGGATGTTGTTGAAGTAGATGTAGTTAACGGAGAACAGCTGAAACCAGAATTTTTGAAGGTACTCTTTTTTTTGTTTGCTTACCGCAAAACTGAACCTAGTGATCATCATACATGGGGCAATAGTGAAAAGAGACATTGGTGATGTAGGGACAACGGTTGAGGGGAATATTGACTTATTTAAACTATACATCATGCTAATTTTCATCACATTGCCTAACATCGTCGGTCGATTGTTTTCAAAATAATCCAACATTTTCATTTGTCAAAATATGGTATAGGGTGGAGTGGGGTAAGTGTTATGATGGGGTTTATAATAATAGAAGCACAAATGTGTTTTGATAATATATTCGGCTAGGTTTGAGGTTTTCCTCCACTAATTGACTATTTAAAAGTTATGAGCAAGATGACAGAAATATCCTTATTTGAAGTGAGCATGCACATTAACTGAAATATAAAGTGGGCGTTCAAGCGTTATGGGTTTGGTTTATTTAAAATGAAGGGTAATTTTTGACGAAGATTTAATTTCTCGGATCACAAATTATCAACAATCAATCCTAAACATTTTAAGTTACTGGTTACACCTGCCCCTCCTGAATTCATCAAAGGGGAAAGTTTAACTGTTAGTCCTGGGGTACGTCTAACTGTCCAACGTAAATTTGTATGTGGCAATTAATTTTTAAATTACTAATAATAGCTCTTATACCACCAAACAATTAAAAACTTGTTGAGAAAATAAAACTCAAAGAATTACTATGCATCATGCTTAAAAAAAAAAGATTCCTTATTCGACTCAACTAAAAAAAATCCTTTTGTTGGCAAAAAAAGTTTTTATCTCCTTTTCTACATATTAGAGATAAAAATATAATAATTTTTTTGACGAAAGCTAAATTCTTGGGGCATATCACACATGCCCGGGTGAAATATATCCAGTTTTCATATGTCTACGACTAACCGTTATTACACTTGACCCAATGGGCGGGGAAAGTGTAACCACATGGTCTTAGGTTTGAAAGTGAGTGAGCCCATATCAGGTCCCCCACTGAGGCCAGAGGCTTATTCAAATTTGTTATGCTGACTGTTTTTCTAAACCCCCAGGGCACACACAAAAATATTTATATTACTGCAATGATACAATTTCTCTAGTTAAAGCTATTTTTTGAACACAACCAATCATTTTCGCCGTTACACTTACCCCACTCCACCCTACTCAGATTTGATTTGAAAAGTTATTTGGAACACAATCTCAAAAAAATTGCTTTCATTTTCAGCTGAACCCACAGCATACTGTTCCTACTTTAGATGATGATGGCGTTGTGGTATGGGATAGCCACGCTATAATGATCTACCTAGCAGAAAAGTATGGCAATAACAGTCCTTTGTATCCTTTCGATCCTAGTAAAAGAGCTGTCATAAATCAAAGATTATTCTTTGATTCTGGGGACTTATTTTCTAAGTCCAATCCAATAGCCGTAAGTATATTTGTATGGAATATAAAAATTATGGCAAGAGGATTTTTTTCATATTCGCGATTGATTAGATGGAAAATTAACCTTTGCGGTCCAATTATATTGTCATAACCAAAGAAATGAAAAATGAACATATAATTTATGTTGAAAAGAGGAACATTGAAAAAATTGAAAATGTGTTTTATTTGTAATATCTAACAGAAAACATGAATACCTCCCAAGAGGTTATCTTGAACGATGGAAAATAGCGACTAAAGTTTGTCTTTCAGCCCCAGATGATTCCACAACAGATTTTATGAATGTCCTATTTATATTTTCGAACTAAAATCAAAATATGATTTAATAATTACCAGAGGTTTTTTTTTCATCAGCCGGATGTATTGCATAACGGAAATTGGTGGCTTGGGGGAGCTGTGAACCCCCTTGGCTACGCCACTGCGTTATCCTGCCCCATCATTGTGTCTACTGATAAGATGCATATTTTTCATTCGCTGACTAACCCTGCCAATTTATTGAACTTTCGAGAATTTCACTCGAGTGTATTTTTCGTTGGTTCTAGAATTTTCTGATGCCTTTATTATGGATCATTGAACGGTTTTCTCGAAAATTCTAGAACCTTCCTGAAACTTCGAGGGAAAGAGATTTAATTGAGTTTGGGAGTCCATTATATAGCCGGGCAACGTTGTAAATGAATTCAGTACAATTTTTAAGAAGTTCCGGAATTACTTTTATCGATTTATTTCGGTGCAATTCAAATCAGAAAGTTTTTTTCTATACATTATTACGATTAACAAGACGAAATTCTAGCTTCAATGTGCAATTGGTGAGATTTCTCCATTGTTTGCCGAACCACTTTTCCGGTTTTTACGTAGAGCAAACAAAGTATTATATCTTCCGTGTTGTAATTAGTAAAAGTTCCAGAAGGATTAGTGACTAGACGGTTACCGAAAATGATCAGGTTATAAAAAGGTTGTTTGTTCATCAATTTGTTTCATGAAAACAATTATTAATCAAGAGAAATTTCCGTTTACTTGAGGATAGGTACTTCTTAGAATTTCCTCAGCTAGATGAAGATGAAAAATTACATGCGAACATTTCCTACTCGTAAAAAAAAGTATCTCTTTACTCACTTGATACATAAATTACTATTTTCAATTCAAACTTGATATTGAAAATATTTTTGAGTTAAGCTTTTGTGTGTATTTTAATTGTATGCACCATGTTAGTTATTAAAAAAAAGTATGTATTTTCCACTGATTTAATGTTTTTCTTTAAATTACATCTACTTTTACATTAAATTCGAATGTAATTTTCACATAATTTTTGATTCACTTGTGCTTCTTCATTGGCAACTTCTTATATAGCTATCCTGGACACTTATTCTGCTTAAATTCACCTAATAACTTATCTCGTCTTGTTCACAGAAACTTGTTGTGAATGAAATAATAAATGTTTTCAGGGTATGATAATATTTGGAGGAGTGAAAACAGTTCCAGAGAACTTCACGAAGCCTTTAAGTAAAGCCTACGACTTTCTAGAAACCTTTCTTGAAAAAGGACAATACGTTGCTGGAGACGAGATGACTATTGCCGATTTTAGTATTTGGACAACCATCACTAACTCATCCAGTTTTGTTGCAATCGATGAGAAGAAATTCCCGAAAATCACGGGTTGGATGAAATTGATGCAAACCCTTCCTTATCAAGATTTGAACGAAGTCGGAGGGAGATTATTCAAAGAACTAGTTCAGTCATCACTGGCAAAACCATAGCTCATTATCGTGTTTAGTTATGGTGATATTTTTGTTGATGCCGTGGAAATTTAAAGGCCGATTCATCTACATGGGTGCCCACCCTGGGTTTTTGCCCCGCATGATAAATTCGTCTGGTATTAACAAAGTTAATACTTCTGATAGAAATCTTTTTGATAGAAATGCAAGTAAAAGGGACGTATGTGAACTCTATTGCAGTTTACAGGCACAAGGGTTAAAATATATGCTTGTAAATTGCCCATGCAGGGTTTTTGCAATTTACAAGCATATATTTTCGACCCTTGTGTCTGTAAACTGCAAGACAGTTCACATACGTTCCTTTTACTTGCGTTTCTTCGGTTCAGAAGTATTCATTTTGTTAATACTGGAGGAATTCATCACGCGGGGTCAAAAATTCTGGTTGGGCACCCATGCGTCTGAACCGGCCTTAATGATTATATGTTTATATCCCAGAAAAATTTCATCACGTTGATCTTTTGTTTCCTATATTTATGGTATCAAAATTGATAACAAAACTTTTTCAAACTGAAAGTGTTTCATTATACTAATTTCATACAAATACTACTTTTGCATTCTAGAGTTTTCTCAGATATTCTAATTGGAAAAGGAAGGATATACAGTGTTGCCCCTCCGTAACTTCTTTATTTTACATATCACACAAAATGTTGAGTTTATAAATTGTAGGGTTTCATTCCATCTCTCAAAAAGTTCAAGTTTCATTCATACAGAGTGTCTCAAAAAAGCGTAGCGATGCATAAAATCACTTTTTCAAATAAGACACCCTGTATATCATTGCATGATAGGTAAGGGATGATCATAAAAATCCAACAATACCAAGTTTGATGCTGTTATTATCTGCAGAAAAATCGCCTATTATTTTATCCATAAGCCCAATGATTGGGGGAGAGAAACTTTTTTTGGCGGGTTATAAATTCTCTCTCACAAAAATTCTATACCTAATGCATTAGGTATACAATTAGAATTAGGTATAAAATAAGAATGAATTAGGAACACCTTCTAAAAGTTATTCGAACGTCTGGGAGTGGGTGAAAATTCAGTTCCATTATTTTTCCGTACGCTTGAAAACATTTCTCTAAAATGAATCCCTGTCTGAATGTTGACCAGAAACGTACAAGGTTAGAAGAATCTCATTCGATATGTGCTCGGTTTGAAAAAGATGCAGACTTCTCAGTCGTGATGTTACTATGAACTCAACTTGAGCACAATGGTATCTAGTAGTAAAAGCATTACATTCCCGGACGACAATGTAAATTGTTGGCCGAGGCGTTAAGCCGAGGTCAACAAGCACATACTATTTTTTCTGAAATCGCAATCAATATCATCATAAATTAAGAAATTTTTATAAATGCTCAACAATTTTTGATTGATGTCATCTTATTGACTATGAAATCGTTTCCTTGACAATTACTGTTTATTGTTGAGACGCCGGCAACAATTTTCCCGGACCGTTTTCGATACGGGAAAGTTCGTTGCTTAGCAACGGACTAAAATACTAGATTAGCGTATTTTGGGGTCTGAAGTTGCTCCGATAAAGTACGCGTTCTTGAGCGATTTCAGTAAAAGTAAGTGATAGTTGCGTTCTAAGCCACCTCTATTTAAGGAGGATGTGATAAAGACTCAATTTTTCTTCTCATGTGAATTCGGGTGATGTTATGTGATGATTCGGACGGGAAACAGATGGCTTCAAAGCAGTCTGCAGTTACATATCCTGTACTGGTGAGAGGTAAAACTTCGAAATTAGTAAGTTCTGTTTGTGGTTATAACAGAGATTTTGGATTGTCTTTGGATATTGATGAGTATGAATATTTGAATTCGACTGACTACGGGTTGCTGCTCATGTACCTGAAGACACTACGCAGCCTGAGCTTGAACCCAGCAGCCTGAGTTCGAACCGAGCAGCCTGAGCTTGAAACGAGTAGCCTGAGCTGAATACGCACCTTTATACAGCCAATGGTCGAAAATGACTATTGCTAGTAACGATCTCCTAAAATAAAATTCACCTTCATTTTCGGAAGACGCATTTGGCTGTTAATGAAAAATGGTGGAGATTATCGAGACATCAAATTTTCCTTGAAAAAGGTGAGAACTTTGGCTCGCGCCCTCCCTGTGGTTTACTATCTTATTTCCATCAAATCATGATGAGTGCTATTTTATTAATGTTTATAGCGCACTACCATCATCTTTTAATTGAGAAGACACAGAAATATTACTCTTTTGAGGACACAAGAGAACTTTGAAACTAGCGAATTTGTGATGGCTCCGAAATTATACTCTACAGTCCTTAGTCCCTGTGCAAGAGCTGTTTTGCTATGCGCAAGAGCTTTAGGAGTTGAATTGAAAGTTGTTGAACTAGATATAGTGAACGGAGAGCAGCTGAAACCGGATATTTTGAAGGTACGCTCTACTTATTTTCTACATGTAATTCAGAAAGTATAACTTGAAATTCAGATTAGTAAAATGTAATTCAGAATTGTTAATTGTAATTCAGAAAGTATAATTCAAAAATCATATTTGTTTAGTGGATTTCAGAAACAGTAACACGTAATTCAGATCAGTAAATTGTATTTCAGAAAGTGTAACTTGAATTTCAGATTCAAAAACAATTAAGGACTTGATAGATAAGTGAGAGTTCAGAATATGAGAAGTATGTATGTATGTGTATGTTTTGACAACAAAATCTTATCGGCCAACGAGTATGTCCTGATATGCTAAAGCTGCAGCATGGTGAATGGTGGTGTTTGTTCAGCCCTACCACAATCACCTCATATTTTTGTATACTTTTTAACCTGGTCAATAACGTTCTCAAGGTACACAAGCTTTTGTTCTCCCACACCCGATCCTTTTAATTTTACTTCATTTTTGGCCATATTGTGTCGATTGGGTTAAACGTTGGTATGAGTATGTGTATTATGGACTCAAACGAAGAAGACTTGCCTCAGTTTCATCCAGAACATATTCAAATCTGGAATGGTAATGTGCATTAGGAAAATATCGGATAATTGATTTCCTTGATCTTGCCATAGCTGTGATGGACAACAAGATTTGATAGTTGGATACTTGATTCACGGGTCTTCAGGAGAATACAGACGGGTTGTTCTTGGTTTCTGAATCACAATTGATACTCTCTGAATAACAACTTACGCTTTCTGAATGACATACATGTCACACTTTCAGATTAACAATTCACTAATCTGATTTACAAATTACTCATTCTGAAATACATTTTACTATTTTGAATACGATTTACAGTTTCTGAGTTCCATTTCACAGATCTGAATAATTCCATTTAATGCTTTCTGAATTATAATTTATAATTCTGATTTACGAATTATACTTTCTGAAAAACACCTTATACTTTCTGAATTCCAATTGAAAAATGTGTACTTTTACTTGCATACTAGAATATTAAACCTCGTTTTTCCCATATGGCGGGCAATTGCGGAAATGTCCACTTTCAAGAGCCATCGGCAAGGTAGGGGTGACATTTTTTTTGTGCCTCCAATATATTTGTCTATCTATAGAAATCGCCCTCAATTCGCAATATTTAATTTGCATTGAACAATTCAAGTTATAACTGCCAGCTATTCATTTCAAACGACACGAAACGCGCGGCAGACTGAAACCGTTCTCTGCCACCAAGAGCCATGCCGCAACAAGCTGTATGACGTCATAACCGGTCCCAGCCAAGTTTGACGTGTTACTATACAGGTGGGTCCACAGTGATCCTGTTCGTTTACGGTCGTGCTCATGCTCGTGATCGCACTTATGCTTTTGCTTGTTGTATTTGTACTATTTGTCAAAATCGTTTTATTTGCGAGCAAAGTGTCTACATTGTAGTTCTGTATTTGCGCTCTTCCGGTTCGGATATGGATGAAGAATTATTGTAAATAGCGGCTGCCAGTGCGTTAATCATCATTAAACGAAAAGAACAGGAAAAAAAAATAAAAAAACACCGGTGTGAAAACAGAAACTCCAGAAACAAATTGATGCGCAAGGGTGTCATATGAAACTTCTTCGAAATCTGCCGAATTGGTATTGCGGTTGGAACTCCTTTCATTATCATCATGAAGAGGATGATGATGAATGGCAGTTTACACACAAACATATGATAATGGTGATTCTGATGAAAAATGTGATCAATCATATTTCTCAGTGGCCGTGATAATTATATACATGATGAGGTGAAATACCTTTTCTCGACGTTTTTTATTCCATATTCAGAACGAGCTGATGAAGCATATCTACTCCATTTCAGATTCTGTATCACGATACTCTCCCTAAAAACGAATCCCTTACTAAAAAAACTCTCAGAACAGAGTTAATTCATCGATCAATTTATATAGTGGATACCACTAAACAGAATAATTTTCGTGAAGCCCAATTAGCTTCAAAATGTTGTCTTCAGTCCACTTCATATTGCATTTCACAATGCTCTACTTGACTGAGCGTGAACAGTAAAGAAATCACAAAACCGCCGTCAACTCTGCTCACGAGATGAATTACTTGGATGTACCGCTACGGGATGTTTTGGGTGTTTTGGGTGATGGCAAGCACGCGGAACGCTGCAAACAACCTAAACAGAACGAACATGATTTTTGGTTCACTCGTGCTGCTCGCTCCGTTCCTTGCGCTTGTTGTGTTCGTTCGTGCTGCTTGCAAGCAATATGGACCCACCATAACATGAGTTTTGGGTGATTGCAAGCATGCGGAACGCTGCAAATAACCTAAACAGAACGAACATGATTTTTGGTTCACTCGTGCTGCTCGATCCGTTCGTTGCACTTGTCGTGTTCGTTCGTGCTGCTTGCGAGCAATGTGGACCCACCATAACATGTGTTTTGGGTGATTGCAAGCACGCGAAACGCTGCAAACAGCCTGAACAGAACGAACATTCGTGCTGCTCGCTCCGTTCGTTGCGCTTGTTGTGATCGATCGTACAGCTTGCGAGCAATGTGGAACCACCATAAGATGTGTTTTTGGTGATTGCAAGCACGCGGAACTCTGCAAACAGCCAGAACAAACATGACTTTTGGTTCACTCGTAAAACTCTTGCAGAATTGTTTTAAAACGCCTTTAATTTCAGCTGAACCCTCAACACACTGTTCCTATTTTGGATGATGATGGCGTTGTGGTATGGGATAGCCACGCTATAATGATCTACCTAGCAGAACAGTACGGCAACAACAGTCTCTTGTATCCTTTGGATCCTAGTAAAAGAGCTGTCATAAACCAAAGATTATTCTTCGATTGTGGAGACTTATTTTCCAAGTCCAGACCAATAGCCGTAAGTATATTTGTATGGAATATCAAAATTATGACCTTGGTTAATTATCCCGGACTATCTGTGGTTAAAGGTGAGCTTGGTAATGGGTGTGCACCCTAATCTTTTGTATCCTTCTAGAACTGACCTGTTATTAATTAATGTTTTCATACTTTCTTAATTGCTACGCTGGGTTGACTGAAAGCGTTGTTTGCTTGGATATGGAGTGTCTCTTTAAATTTACGTTTGAACCAGTTTTTTTCCTTGTCTATGACGTTGACATCTTTCCACAGGATGAGGTGGTGTTCCGTCCATGCGTGTTCTGCGACTCCCGACTTTGACGTCTCTCCCCGTTGATTCTAGCGTTTGTATTCATCCACCCTAAATACTGAGTGGTCTTTTGGTCTCACCGATATAGCGGCGTCCGCATTCGCAGGGTATTTGGTTAACGCAATTTTTCGCATGGATTCTCTGGCTATGTTTTGGTTAGAAGGCTCATTAATGTGTTACCGGATCTAAAACAGCTTCTGACGTACTTATTCCCGATTCTTTTTTGTTTCTCCGATACTCCTTTGATGTATGGTTGGAGAACAACATGGCTTGGTGGTTGTTGGTCCTTGTTTTTCTTGTTGCCTTGTTTTAGAACGTCTTCCAGAAGTACAAGTACGTCAAGAGCATTTATTCACGTGTATCATCGATTTTTTCATTATACCTACATCATGACTTCATTAACAATGTTAGAAATTAATTTTAGATCAGATTAACGTATCTTATCAGGTATAGGTAATGGACATCTGATGTAACGTATTGTTGACAGAGATAGATAGCATTGGTTATTCACAAGATCATTAGTCTGTTCATATGTTTGCTAATCAAAAGTCTAATCTGAAATTTCCAGAGCCGTATTTAGTATACATAGAGAGTATAAAAAACTAATGCATTGGATCTAGAAGGAACAGTTGTTAAGCAACCTTCAAAACATGGTGTCTTTCAATATTTAGAATCGAAATGTAGCGAACCAGCTAACGTCGGATTACGAAGCGCACCTCAACAGACAAGGCTGCGAGACCTCGTTGTAAATGTTCTAATGGGTTGTATGCATAAAACTGAAGCAAATGCTCTTACTCGGATTTCTTGAAAAAGACCTATTCGTTTTGTGAAGTAATGAGAGAGACAAACCTGAAGTATAAGCATTTGCTACTGTTTATGAATACCACCCATTATGAGTTGATTATACAGGGAGTGTGTGTGTGTGTTGATGGAATATGAGAACAATAATAATTGTGAATGAATTAATTCACAGAGTTTGACTGTGTGTGTGATGATAATAATAATAATAATAGATTGTTTAGGAAAAGAAGAAAAGATGGTGGATTGGTATGAGAAAAAAAAGATGGCGGCGTTTGATTGGTCAACGCAGTTGTACAGGGACGTTCCAAAAATTTCCCATTTGGTAAAAATATATATAGGATATCTCAAAATAGCAATAGAAAAAAAATATGGAGGCGTTCGATTGGTCAACTCAGCACATCAATGTACAGGGTCGCATCATAGATTTCTCATTTGAAACAGCTACTCACCCATACATAGAGATTGAATTACATCTGACATTTATGTGATGTTCTTCGATGATAGTGTTGGATAGGAGACAGGAGATAGGAGACAGAAGATAGGAGATATGAGTTAGGAGACATATAGATTGACAGGTAGGCAGATATTCAGTTTGATCTAACCAGAACGAACTAACCTTTCATATAAAGCATTTTAAAAAACCCCAATAAATTTTGTCTGATCTAACCAGAACGAACTGACCTTACGTATAGCGTCTTGAAACATTGGAGGATTCGAAACAACTACTTACCCATACAGAGAGGTCGAATTACATCTGACATTTAAAAACGTATAATTGGGGATATGAGGATTTAAAAAAACAACTAATTACCCATACAGAGAGATTGAATTACATCAGACTTCTATGTATTGTTTGACTTTGTATGTGACCTTGAAAGGAACCATTTTTGCTATTTCGGACCTTAAAATTGTTTATGGCATTTTCCATGTTACTTTGGTCGATTTGATTCTTAAACTGTTGCAGGTACTATACTATTCATCAATTTGAACTGTCGAAAAAGTGTCAACTGTAATTATTATTACTTTCGAACTGGGGACCCTTAGACACAGAGTCAGACGCTTTTATACTGTGCCATACCCTTCAATAAATATGTAATAACTGATAATATTTGTCAAAAAAAACTGAGCTATTCTTGCTTACCAAAGATCTCCTTTCTTTTAGTGATTCGCAAATGTAACTTAGAAGCCACTTTTTGCACGTATATTCACTATCCAGGCCAGGAACTTTCATTTGTTGTGAATGTAATCAAGTAACGACAGACAAACTCGAGCAAAAAGTGAAGAATGAATTGTAGCACTCTTTGAAACTCGGCACATGACATTTCGACATCATGTATTATTAGGAAAAAAATTGTTTACCAAAAAATCAGGGGTGGAACCTAAAAAATGTTTCATTAAAAAAAAATCAATTTTTTTGTTGTTATTTCAGAAAATATGAGATTTATCAAAAAACGATTTCGATAGGTTGAGAGATAATTTAATTCTCCAAAAGAATGATTTTCAGTAATACCTTATGGAATACGCTGGTTTTCTCAGAAAACGTGGTTTAACGCCGACGTCACATTTCATGCTCGCGCTAACCGCCACTGCAAGTTCAGGCAGGGCCGAAAATTAGGTTTGTCATAACTTTACTAAAAATTATAGTAGGAGGAAAATAAAAAGTGCCTATCGTTCCTGAAGACTTCTACTTCCTCATGCAAATATAACATGTGAGTATCTGAGTACCTAAAATGTGTTTTATCCCACTTCACATAACCCTTATACGGAGGATCCGAAAGTAATGAATATTTTAGTTGATATTTATTATTTAGTTGATATGAAATAATTACACTGAAGCAGGAATCAGTATCCTTTATGGACCATATGCAACGATTTAAGACTAGTGAGACAAGTCTCACTTACTTAGTGTTCTAAAAAGGAAAGAGGACCAACAGTCAGATTTCTTTTCTTGTTTATCATGGTTCCAACTACTAGCATACCAAGTTTGGTGGTACTACAATCGATTCTTGTCTCAAAACCCATTCGTACTAGATTATATTGTTGCGTCTTCGGGTTCAAAAATAAGTGTACACTAGTCTGGCCTTTATTATTCAAACTTCACTTGACAACACTGTAATACAATACTTGTCACTGTTACTAACGTCACTGTCAAAACTGATACCAAAATACTTGTATCCAAGGTAACTAACTAACTAACTCCATCTCACAAATGCATTGCTTTTATATATAAATAAAGTTCTAGAAAAATGAAGAAATCAATAGAACACAATAAGAATGTTCGACGATTGATCCAGAACAAACGTTAGTGCTTCTAGATTTTTCCATCTAATTCATCGAACGATCTCGATCAAGAGGAGAAGTCTTTATCAAATTTCAGTCTTTATCAAATGTAACAATCTGCATTGGTTTAATATATTACATTTTTTTTTAGCGCATGATAATATTTGGAGGAGTGAAACAAATTCCAGAGATCTACACGGACGCTTTGAATAACGCCTACGACTTCCTGGAAGCTTTTCTTGAAACGGGACGGTATGTTGCTGGAGACGAGATGACTATTGCTGATTTTAGTATTTGGACAAACGTCACCAACTCAACCAGTTTGGTTGCAATTGATGAGAAGGAATACCCGAAAATCACGGCTTGGATGAAACTGATGCAAACTCTCCCTTATCAAGATTTGAACGCTGTTGGGGAAATATTGTTTAAGGAACTAGTCCAATCCTCATTGGCAAAAATATTCTAGTGTTAAGTTATTGTAATATTTTTGTTAATGCCGTAGACAATGGTTATATGTTCCTTTCTCAGAAAAATTTGATCATGTTTATATTTTGTTTCTTATGATTATGCCATCAAAATTGATTACAAAACTTTTTCAAATCCAATTTTTTTTAATTTTACTGATTTCATGCAAATACTAATTTCGCATTCTAGTGTTTTCTCAGATATATCCATTAGATATAAGAATGTAGGCTTTCCCGGCTGGTGTCAATGTTTTGATATGCCAAAAAGAGTACTTAGACCACGTCACTGAAGATGACTGCCATAGATGCAGTTGAAACGTTTGGAGATGTAAAACAAAGAAGACGAAAAAACTCGGAAACCAACCAAAACCACATTAGAAATTGATAACATTGTTGTTGTTCGGCACTGGATATTTAATATGAACGTTTATATAGAGTTCAAGTCGATGTGGACATGAGAAAAATAATTAATAAAAAAACTTTTTAAATACCAGCTATCATTCAAATGCGCTCAAAAGTTGTTTTATCATAGTTATTTATGATACACGTGTTGAAAGTGGCATTTTATTTTGTGAACAAATGTATCATACAAATTTTTTTGTATAACAGTTACTGCTAGTAATGAAAAAACAAAAAAAATATAAGATCCAAAAGGATTCGAACACACGATCTTTGGATTACAGGCAAATGCTCCAACTATAATAAACCCCAACGCACTTTATTTATAAATGTAATTATTTGTCAGTGATGAAGGACCTTCTACAATTGGACTGAAAACTACTTCGTTTATAACTTCAAAACGAATTAGTATTACCAATTGCACAAACGGCCAAATACATGTGTGAACTTTTATAAATGATTCCCCTCGTGTAGGTGTTCTAATACCTGATTGAAGTGTTTCTATTAGATATATCTATATTTTGTAACCCGTCTCTTTCGCGTTTTTCTCTCAGTTCTTCCAAGTAATAATAATAATTATTATTATTATTATAACTGTTGTACATGGTCATAATCAAGTTGTTTCTCCTGGCTATAATACAGTTGTTCCTCTGAAAAAGTAGTAGCTTTCCTCAATATCTCTCTATTCAGGAGGTTGGCACTTGTTCCTTAAGAAATTAAACTTGAGATTTCCAAACTGTCTTCATGTTAGCTTGTGCCCGTCAAGTTTCTTCACGTCTTATTTTTTTTGTCTGTAAGAGAAGCAGGCAGTGTATTTGTAAGCACTTTTCATTTCTGATTCGAAAGTTAGGTTAGGATCATTCTAGTCCTTTTTCCTTTACTATAAATACATTTTCTGTCAAACAATTTAGCAAACAATGGTTTTTGTCACTGAATTAAAAAAATTATAATAAATTGGGTAAATAATTATTATCTAAATTTGGCCTACACGTTCTCTGCAGTAAATATTTGAAGGAAGGTTAGTTGTGAAAACGTTTTCACCTCAACTGAAAAATTACCCACTGCTTAGTTGAATCTCACAAGGTCGCTTTACTATCGGGAAAACGTTTAAAATAACTAAAGTTGTCACTTAAACTTTTTTAGAACGTTATTCCCATTCCTAGAATATTTACTACTTGTAGTCGGTTGAGTAAACGTTATGACAACGTCGTAGCTTGACTGATGTCATGCTCAACGTTAAAACAACGTTGACCAGTGGTTTGGAGAGCGTCTTTTCATATATTACTAATTTCTACACCAACTACAACGTTAATTTTGGTGTATTATGTGGTTGTCGTCGCCAAAATGCTTCTTGGGTTGTACTCAAGTACGATGCGAAACGACCTTTTCTAAATTAAAATATGTACAAAAGCAAGAACATTTGGAAGCTTTTCTTTTAATGTACATAGAAAAGGATATTCTTTTAGCTTGAATATTATTATTGACAGACTTGCTAAAAAGAGTGATCTTCTCACTCAGTTACTGCTATTATAAATATAATGATACTTTGTTTAAGAACAAATTACAGGTATTATTTTATTGCATTAATTTCTGTATGTTTTTCTTGTTAAAATGTATTTTACCTACACAGGATATGCAATAAAAATAGTTGATACTATTTTGGATATGAGACTTTTTCTGTTAAACTTTTAAGTAGGTATTTAACATCTAAATATGAGCGAATAAATATTTTTGAATCAATTGTTTTTATTTGTCTGGTTAGACTCGTAAGAGTCACTTTTAACTTTGTTAAATTCCTCACAAAGCTCGGGCCGAAAAAAATCCCCAATCCGGGCCTGATATTTGTGAATTTTTCATTCATCGTTTATATTAAGTGAACACCTGAAACAACATGTCAATTAATTCGCGGGATATTGAAAAATATATAAATTCTAGGAAACGTTCAATTCTAACCACAATTTCTCGCCAGCTCTGTATACAAACTGCGTTGGGAGAGTTACACGGAATAATTTATTTATATTGTTAAACGTTAAATCGAAACACGTTTTCAACTGATTTAAATACTCCGTAGAAACCCATTAGCAAAATAAATAGTTTTTACCAAGCATTGAAATTTGTTGCCGTCGCAGAGTTTTTTCAGTGGTCGAACGAAAATGTCGGAAAAGTGGGCGCTCTTTCTGTCGGTATTTTTGGGCACTTTCTTGGCCGTACGAAGTTGTAACGAGGCCTTGTGTGGCCCTGTAGTGAGCAAGTGTTTGTTGACCCAGTCGTGCCAATGTGATCTTAAGAATAATCGCACCTGTACCACGTCGTGTTTCAATTGTCTGGGCGGTTTGTATACGGAATGCTGTAACTGTTTAGGTGAGTCGGTAAACATACCTTTTTTTTCATTCGGGTGGACTGGGCATGATGTAACACATGGTTTATTCATTCGGTGTCCATTACTTCATTCTAACTTACTTGCGTGAGCAAATGGTATTGAACTTGAAAAATAACACCTATATTAATAGTCGTCAGAATTAAGTTGATTTTTTAATATATTTTTTTCTACAAGGTTCGCGCATTGACAACAATATTCGAAGTGACACTTTTTTTCATTTTCCTTCGTTACCATGACACCTTGCGCGAAGTAATGTGCGAAATACAATACAATACAATACAATAACTAATCTCTCCTAATCTATTGTACTTTGCTGTGGATGTAGACATTTCAATTGTACTCGAATTGCTCTGTCATCTCATTCATCAAATCATTATTTTTGCTCTATTTGTTTTTTATAGTGACCCTTTTTGTATACTGTATTTTTTTGTGAAATTCCAGACATGTGCCCGAAAACTGCCAACGATCTTGCAGCAATAAACAAAATATCGAATGTTGAAGATTTGATGTATCCAGTTCCCGAACTCTTCGAGGTTTTGGTTGAAACACCAGATCCTCTCAAAAGCTGGACTAGTGAAAAAATTCAAGTTCAATTCAACGTACGAAAAACAGGGGAGTCAGGTAATTCGCTCATATTGTATATGATTTGATTTGATTTCACATAAATCTTATAGTAGTCATTACCAATAGAGCTCTTCTGAAATATCATCAATCGATTTCACCGTTAGCGGTCCCATTGAGACTGACCCGTCGAACACAAACCTCACATCCCTTTCTTTGTAGTAGTTACTTCTCTCCCAGGGCCCGGTCTTTGAACAAACGATAACGGAACTCACTTCCTCAGGAGGAGTTCACTGAGGCGTATACAGCTTGCAGAAATTCAAGAAAAACATTTGCCTAATTGCATAATTGACCATCCGACTCGCTTACGTTTAAGGAATATAGCATAGTTAATCAATTTTCTCTTTAAAGAATCTTACTTATTATATTACTACTTAAGAAGAATTTTTGTAAAGGGTTGAGTTGTAAAGCAGTATTTTGCTGACACTCCGCCCATTCTATTTGGATAAAGACGATTTTTTTTGTATCTGTTTGGATTATACCAGTCGGACTCTGTTTCCTAAGCTTCTACACATCCGGAGGTGCCATTTACCCAGATAGCCACTCCCCATGTCCGTGGGGTGAGCAACTACTGGGTCTGAGAATCATGTGCCCTGAGCAGACGAAGTGAACCAAGAATGACAGCCTTCTGCATTTGTCCGGCTAAGATTTCTGTCACATCACGGCAAGCTGGTATCAATTTCAGATTAGAGAGCAGCGTGTCCATCATTCCACCAAGGACCCCTTTAATCAGAACCACCATTTTAACAGAATCGTTTGGGTACAACCTGCGGAGTTCAAAGTGTAACTCTCGATATTTGGCCCGTTTTTTTCCTTTTCTCGGACGATGTTCGTTTCGCCAGGAGCCGAATACCGTCCTACTTTGATGGTCGAGGAGGACTACATCAGGCTTATTGGCTTGTATTTGCCTGAGGGTGGGGAATGAGTAGTTCCAAAATATTTGGCACTTCTGATTCTCCACAAGTGATCAATATCCCCCGGGGCATAAGGCAACGCTGGTGTCTCATCTATACCGTACGAGTGTTGTAGGTGGTAGTACAACACTCGTAGAGCCGCGTTATGCCTGTGGATATAGGCTGAGACCGCATATGCTGGACATGCTGACAGCAAATGCATAAGTGTCTCAGGCGTCCCACGACGCGCTCTGCATCTAGTGTCGGGGATCTCTATACCCATCACGCGGCTACGGTAGACCAGGGTGTTGAAGACACCATCCTGGCAAGCCATTATGAATCCCTCGGTCTTCGACTTCAGCTCACTTGACCTGAAGAAAGCAAAGGTCAGGTTTTTGGATAAGCCAAGGTCTTCAATGTTCTTGAAGAAGACCCCATGCATTGGCTTATCCTTGTGCACCTGCAGGAGGACCTCAGTCTCCGCAGCTTTGATGTGAGCTTTTTGCTGAATGGGTTCCAACTCGGTGACAGAGTTTGGGTTCGCCCGTTCAGTGTCGACCAAGTTCATCAGCTGCCCGGATTGCTGCCTTGAAGAGAAATGAACCAATCCCTGCTTTTTCATGGTCGCGGACCATGCAGAGAAGGGGATCTGAACTCCTGATGACTTTACAGGCTCCATCCAGCACCATTTTGTTATGTAGACACTCCAAACTCAAAAGTCCCCGGCCTCCCTGTTGTCTGGGGAAGTATAACCGTGGAACAGACGATTTAGGATGCAAGCTCCCATAAAGATGCATCATTTTTCGAGTTTTAACGTCGAGTTGTCGCAGCTCCTCTTGAGTCCATTTCACTACTCCAAAGGAGTAGAGTAAGATCGGAACGGCAAGCATATTAGTTGCAGCAACTTTGTTCTTCCCCGACAGTTCTGATGACCAGATCTGTCGGAGTTTGTGCTGATACTTGCCGCGGAGAGAGTTTTCAACTTTGTTTACCTCTTGGGAGCGGCGTTGCTCCACTCCCAAGTAGGTATACGTCTCTCCGGCATCAAGATGATGTAGGATGCTTTCGTCTACGAGCTGAACATCCTCTCCCTATCCCTCGCATCGTCCTATTTTGAGATGCACGCGTGTACTCTTGCACCACCCTTAAGGACTGATGTAGGTCCCTTTCTCCAGAAGCATACAGTTTGAGGTCATCCATATGAAATAAATTATGCCTCAGATTGTTGGAGGTGCCGCAGTTGTATCCACGGTTATCCTGAGTGCAACGGACAATGGCAATAGTGAGATGCAGTAGAGAAGAGGGCTGAGGGAATCTCCCTGAAATACGCCCCTTCTGAAGATTATCTGATCTGTTTATTATTATTATTATTATTACTATTCTTATTATTATTTTTATCATCATTGTGGTGCATAATATATTTTTATAATCTTGTAATTGCATTAAGGATATCTATGTAATCAGACCAGAAGTCTGTTTGGGAAATAATAAATAAATGAATGAATAAATACCAGAGATTGTTTGACATGTACCAAAATCGATTTTTGGTTTTCAAATATGCACAATGGATAACCCAGATTTTTTTCCCTGTAATTCAATGGCTAGCACCGTATGTCATTTTCTAGAATCGTCTTTTGTTGAAGATACTGGTATTTTGCTTAGCGTATTCGTGATATTTGGAACTGCCTAATTGAAATTTTTTTATTGTTCAATTTCTTTCACAGATTCGGATGGAGATATAGTTCACGATGTGGTGCATGTGAACTGTTCAGTAGCTTACTGGATTCAATGTATGGGCTATAAGAAGTGCAAAGATGTTTGCATTTCGATGGGTTCATCCAGTTTCAGATTCTTCCACCACGGTTGTTGTGAGTGTGTTGGTAGTACCTGCATTAACTACGGGATAAACGAGAGTAGGTAAGAACACAATGCAGTAATCAATTACCATCTGAGAAAAATGAAGGATGCATTGTTCTGAAATCACAAAAAATTATTATATGTTTTAATATTCACACTAAATTACGAAAAGGACAGGATATGCGAGCCCTTTTTACATGAGATGCACTTAAGTGTGTGTTGTCATCTTTATGACTCTTGAAAAACTGCTCGATTCCTCTTACTGTTTGCCCTCATATCCTGCCAGAACACCTTAATAACCCTTTATTCGCTACGTGTGTTCCATTAATTATTGGTTGGGTGGGTGAGTGTTGTCCTTTCATTCCATCCGAACATTTCATTGAATTTGCTTGTACTAGCGATACATCAGGACAGGTGATTCATTATGTATTGTGAGTTTTTTTCCTCGGATGCTGTACCTTCGTTAGCTACACCTCAGCCTCTTGGACTTTTTGTGTTTTCCGTGTCAGTTTTACAGCACACACTCCGTAGCTTTAGTCCCCTGTAATAGTCCATACAGGTTCTTCACCGGTTCACTGCTGTATTCTTCGGGAGTTACTCTAGGTTTCGCGAATATTGCCTGTCTCTTGCGGTCTAATGCCTCGCATTCTAACAGTACATGCCTGACTGTTTCTGTCCCTTTACCACATTGTCTGCAGGAAAGTTGTTCGTTGTACAGCCTCATTCTGTGCAGGTGTTTTCTCAATGGGCTGTGACCAGTGAGAAGACCTGGTATTGTTCTAACTTGATTCCTGCTCAACTTGAGTAGCTCTTCAGTTCTGTGCTTTGACGGTCCTATAATGAATGTTGTCCCGTAGTGCATGAGAGGGGCTTCGTTCCACCTCTCCTTTTGTTTTCGCTTGACCCAGTCTCGAATGCTTCCTCGAATGTCCGATTTACCAATCCCGAGTGCTGGTTCTGGGCCAACGTATGGAGTTGTTGAGACAACTCTGGCTAGATCATCAGCTTTTTTATTGCCTTCGATTCCACAGTGTCCTGGAACCCACATCAAAGTTAATTTGTTGTGTTCTGTGAGAATACTGAGTTCTCCTCGGCATTCCCATACCAGTGAAAAAGAACCTGGGAGTCATGTGGTCCGTTGGTTTTATTTCGAGAATGTTGCCCAATATCTCCTTTATCTTATTGGATTCGATCTTTTGCTGTTGTTTTGTTGCCTTAGAAGTCCTATTCTGGCCTCCCATGATGTTGGCTGATGTTGGTGTTGTTTTCATAGCTTCCGACATGCAAGTCTTTACCCAACTCAGCCGCGGCTATTTTTTGTATTATCTTTGTCCACCATACCAAAGATGCATATGTTATCATGAGTTTCACCAGAATGTTGTATATCCAATAAACTATTTTGGGATTAAGCTCCCATGTTTTCCCGTGTGCTCTCCTGACCATTATCAATGTCATTTCGGCTTTCTACTTCAGTATTGTGAGGTTAGGTAGAATTTCATTGTTTCCAGTTTTTTGTAGCGTTTTTGCAATGTTTCCAAACAACACCATCCTGTGTTGCGATGAAACTGTTTTCAGTCTTGCCTTATCTGTAAAGGCCGATTCAGATACTTGATGTCCACCCTGCGTTTTTGACCCTGCATGAGAAATGCATACCCATCGACATTTACACTTGTGTCAATGTATATGAAAAACGTAAGGTGAGCACACGGATTTAGAACAAGTTCTAGTTCATATAATAAAAGGTTTAGTGACGGGATGATTTGAAAAACTCAAATGTCGTTCCTCTAGTATTGAGAAAATTATTACAGGACCAGAGAAAATATGACCAGCATTCAGGCACACGGGTCAAAAAAGCATATGATTGTAAGTTGTACGTGCTTCATAGACTCTGCGTGAGCACCCTTGTATCTGAATCGGCCTTGAGAGTTTTAGTAGTCTAGCATTATGTTATGAATTAATGTTAGGCTGTCATAATTCATGTCCTGTTGCACCTACTTATGACTTGATACAGTATCTTCTTAATGGATCAATGTAGTTGATGAACCTATTCGCTATCACTTGTCTGTATATTGAAATCAACTATGTTCTAGCTGAGTTTTGAAGGGATTTGTTCCAGCTCAGTTATGAACTGTATGACTGTTCAAAAGACAGTGTCTAGTGAGAAATCCCGTTACCAATTTCAAGTCTTTCTTGCCCAATTCAACTAGCAGTTTAGCTTCCCTTGTCGATGGGTTCACTAGAAGAGTCCGCAGAAGAGTAATGGACCAGGGAAATTGTGCGAACGCCTTTATTTTCGCAGGGCAGTTTGCTTCCTCGATGTCTCTAACACATCTGTGACCTGGCATCCACATTAAAATTATCTGGTTGTCTTCGGCCAGTTGTCTCAGAGATTGTTCGCAGTTGGGAGTCAACTTAGACTCACAAATGTTTGACCTCAGAGCTTTTAGTTATCTATCTGACAATATATAGATTTCCCCTTCGGGTGCACCTTTCGAGGAAAACTATGCTCATATATCTCAATAGCATGTAATTCTGCCTGAAATATGGTTGAGAACCTGAAACTTAGTCCTGTAACGCCCACTGCAGCCCTTTTATCCATCTTGGATCCATTATTGCCTGTCTTCCCAGTTGATGTCCGTTCACTATGCAAATTTGGTGGTGGTGGCACCACCGAATACTTTGGGACGAGGCTAGTGTTCTTCATAGAGAGAAACATTATTTCAAGCGCAAATTTGGTAGTATTCACCTGAAGACGATTGCAGATTCAAGTAATCGAAACGTAGTGAGAAATCGAAAGAAGGAGATATCTTTCGACCATTAGGACGATGGAAGTCCGAACTGCAAGTAATCAAGTTATTACATCATCTACAACCTTCAAACAATCTTTTTTTACTCTCATTCTGCCCATATCTTCCCCAAAGGTCGCAATAATAATTCTGCTCTTCAGCATTGATTGTATCCATGAGATCATTGGCGCTTTTATATTTCTTTCTTCTGCCATAATAACTGTATTTTCTGTTTTAAATTTGCTATGATTTCCTGTACTTTAATTTTCAATGCGATGTCGTTCTAAGGGGGCCACCCTCAACTACATTTTTCATAAGGGGTACCTGTACTTTGAAAACTGACTTTTTCAGTAATCCCTATCTTCTCGACTTATACTTATACTTACATGTGACTTACCTGGACTTTCTTTCTTCATTGTTGCACATCTATAGCTATTTACCAAAGTAGCGTCCACAGTTTACGAGAAATCAAAATAAAGAGTTACCCTAATACTGCAGATGGTGCCCCATAGAGAGGCCACCTCATTCACCGGACCGCACTCATCTTGATTATCAACTTGATTATCAACTTTCAACAATGTGGAAGAGATAAGAGTTTCAATAAGACGAACATGCATGGCTATCACTTCTTGAATGATTCAACATTGCTAAAAACATACCATTTCAAAAGAGAAAGGGGGTTCTCAGGTTTTCCAGGAATCCGAGTACTGGCATCAGGTACTCACTGGGCATCCATACCTCTTTCAGGCAGAGGTTGAAGCCATCCTTCAAAGCGCGAAGAAAAACAATAGGAGAAACGTTGAAAACGCGCATACCAAAATCCTGTGAGACGCACAAGCGGCACTTAAGGCCTTGTGCAACCAGGAAGTGCCATCCAAACTGGTATGGGACTGCAGAGGAGAGCTGAGAGTGCTGGCAGACCGGAATCAAGTCAAACTGATATTGGTCCCAGGACACCAGGTGTTGGAGGCAATAAAACGAACACAATCTACTGGGAAAGCATCCCAGAAAACAAACACGGGAAAGATTACATCAAATATGGAGTAGTCCATACTCAAATTAGAGTTTCGGTATTATGAAGCTTGGTAAAACTCAAAGTCGTCCCCACTTTGGCGTTAAATACATATTGTGGAGACCACTTTGAGTTTTACTCAGCTTCAGAATACATCAAAGGTTCGTGTCATGAAAGAACGTCAAATCTGTTGCGATGACCAGGAGCCAGTCAGGACTTCTGACCGGTCAACACCAGTGAAGGAGCACCTCGACAAGATAGGACTGTATAATGGGGGGGTCTAGGACATTTTAGGGCCACCGATTCAGTGCCGCCGATTCAGTGCCGCCCTTTCAGTGCCGAGAAGTTTCAGTAGCAGGACCTTTCAGTGTCAGGACTTTTCATTGTCAGGACGTTTCAGTGCCGAGACGTTTTAGTGCCGGATGTTTAAGTGCCGGGACCTTTCAGTGCCCCAAAGATTGTTTTTATTTAATGAGGATAATTTTATTTTTATTCGATTCAATTAAAATTTTATCTATATATAATGTAGAGAGCCCTCATTTATGGGAACTAAAACTAGCAAGGGTCTTGGGTTCATAAGTTATTTGACAGGTAGAACGGTGATCCCAGGATTAAGATAATTTTTGAGTCGCGATAATCTTGTTCGTCGGCTTTGAAGTCATTATAGCAATAAAATCTCATTTTAAGGGATGAAATAATTGCAATTATAAACGTTCAAAATAATCATTGAATATTCATAAAGTAAAGTAAGGGAAAGGGATTTAAAAGTAATATTCAAAAAAATATTTGACAAATTTTTGTTCATTATTTCGAATAATTTCGAAAGTAGTGTTTGCTGTTTATAGAAGTGACAATACCTTTATATTTTACCAACGAGTGTTAAAACGGAGCCCACAAGTTCAAGAGGAAAACCAAAATTTACCCATAACGGTTTTGTATATATTTTTGAAAAGTGTTCTAAAACTAATGAGCGTATTAAATTTTTGGCGATGTGAGCAACAAGGAAGATGTAAAGTGCGGATTCATACCGAAGATGGAGAAGTTATTAAAGTAATTAATATCCATTCTCATTCCTCCTCGGCAACAAGAGTGGAAGTTGCAGAAGTTATAACAAAAATCAAACTTTGAGCAGAAAGTACCGTAGAAGGCTCAATAAATATGATAAATAATTGCCTAACAAACCTAACTCAAGGTTCCGAAGCCTCAATCCCAAATATTGGTGCTTTACGAAAAGTTGTTGGACGTAAAAGGAACGCAATAAATTCAGCACCTGCAGCACCTGCAACTTTACAGGAACTGGTGTTACCTGAGGAATGTACCCAATATTTTCCAGAGCCTAACACAGCAGAATTTTTTTTACTTTGTGATAGTGGGGTGGGTCCACCGAAGAATTTTAATTTTTGGACGGCCAACAGACATTTACATGGTATGCAGATGGTACGTTCTCAATTGCACCCAATGTGTGCATTACCATTAGTTTTAATATCGCCAGTATAGAATTTCAATTTTTTAATGTATGTCCCGGCACTGAAACGTCCTGGCACTGAAGGGTCCTGACAGTGAAACAGCGGCCCTGAAATGGCGGCGCTGAAACGGCGGCACTGAAACGTCCCATTCCTTAATGGGGACCTGACCTACATACTGTGCGGTAAAGATCCAGAAACAGTTACACACATATTGTGCTGTTGTGAGGCACTAGACTGCAAAAGACAGGCAAATTTTGGGCAGCCATCTAGCGATCAAGAACTATACAGGTCCCACCCAGTAAAAAAATTGTACAATTGTTACAAGGCAAGAAAAAACTGGATTGGGTACTGTGACAGAACATAATTTAAGCATGATACAATGGACCAACGGAGCTAAGTGTTACCCTGTCAGTGTTTTTCATATAAAAATTCCGTTCTCTGGTTATGTATCCATCCAAAAATTTTACAATACAATAGTGGTAATTCTGTAAGCTTTATGTTAATTTGAACCAATTTAACATATTTTGTTACACGTTTATACAATTTTTACAGAATAAACAGGTGTGTTAATATGTGTGAACATGAACATACGGGCCATACAGCTTGTAGATATACCACTACATTTATATATTTTTTACAGAATAACCAGATATTAGATATGTATGAAAATTAACATCTGTTAAAAATTAACATACAGCTTACAGAATTACCCGTAATGTAGGTTGATATTTGGTCACTATTCGTCAACATCAGTTTTTTGCGGTATATTTGGAATAGGGATCAATGCAATAATATATACATTTGAGAAGCAACCATTATTCCAAGATATATTCATATGCAATGCGATAATGGATGACCATTTACCCTTTTCATTTTCAGATGCCAAAAATGCTCTCTGGATGCTGATGACGATGATCTCACAACACAGGACGAAAACGATTTAGATTATGGAGAAGACGAAGATTATGAGGAATGAAATGGTGATCCTATAATAGATGTCTGAAGAAGTACCGATTGGATTTACAATTTCCAAATCGTGGGTAGTGGCAGCAACACTTTCGTAAAAAATACGGAAGACTTGAGATGCCAACTCCACATCTTTTTTGAGTTTGTTTACACCAAATTATATACTGAATAATTGGGTGGTAGGATGTCCAGATAATCTTTGAAACCTTAGGTATTTTGGCGCCATTCATATAATTTTACGTTCAATTCACTCGTAGTTAAAATTGAATTTTGGTTAACGGTCATATTTCTGAAGATGGCTCAATAATGTAGAATAAATAATTCGATACCATTATGTACAAAATAGTTTATTATATTTATTTTATATACATTCATAAACAACATAGTATACTGTAACATGTTTTCACGGTAGGGCTCTATTCAATGGCAATTTGAATATCAACAGAATTCGGTAACATCAATAATATCACAATAATCTTAAATTTCACAACATCTAGAAGACACGTTGAAAATTGTTGATGTGTCGATAGTCAAACTGCCATCTATTGAGTAAAAACATATTATATAGTATTACTATCAAATAATTGACTTCTCTTTATACAATATAGAAGAGTTTCATTAATATTTATGGTATAAAATTATTACACAATTTCGTATGGTACGTTCAAGAATTGGAACTTTCATCAATAATGTAGGTGTATTAATGAAATTGTATTATTTACAAATATATATCTATATTGAAAACATTGCTGAATTTATCAAACAATTATTGTGAACTTCTTCAGTTTGTAGGATTTCCATTATGCAGAAATGAGTAGGTATTAATATAAAGTGTCCAAAGTGATCAGGAAAATTAAATGTGTTCAAGTGAATATAATTTCACATTTTGGTGTACAAAGTATGCAAACTGAATTCGGAGAAAATCGTTAAATAAATACCGAGAATATGTAGTTATTGTTGTCCTATTTATTGTACAAATTAATATTCTTTTGTAACTCATAATCCAATGGATATATTTAAACTTGTTTTAGGTTGTAATGCGCCCTATAACATTCAATTTTTGGAAATAGCAGAGTATACTTGCTTAATATTACTTAAATTTTCCGCATGGGTTATGAAGCATTTTCCATTTATCATCAAAAATCATCTCAAGTCCATAAATACATCCTAAACGTCAAATTAAATAAATGTTGTTGAAGTATTTGAAAATTAATCTGTTGGACGAAAATAAATCAGTTTTACTAAAAACTGAATCTAATATTTTTACAATCCTTATTGCCATCTAGTATCTGTATGTTGTGTGTCTATTTTTGGAGGTATTCACATTATTGTCTCTGAGAGATTCAAAGAGTGGTTCAAAATGACCGGCAAAGTGAATTACATCAGACAGGAAATCAAATGCAATTTGCTTTGAGAAGGAGTAGAGACTGGACGATAATATCATTTCCTAGATAATCCAGTATCGACAGACAAACTCGAGCAAAAAGTGAAGAATGAATTGTAGCACTCTGACACTCGGCACATGACATCTCGACATCATGAATTATTAGAAAAAAAATTATTTACTAAAAAATCAGGGGGGAACCTAAAAAATTTTTCATTCAAAATAATTAATTTTTTTTGTTGTTATTTCAGAAAATATAAGATTTATGAAAAAACGATTTCGATAGGTTAAGAGATAACTCAATTCTCCACAAGAATGATTATAAGTAATACCTTATGAAATCTGCTCGTTTTCTCAGAAAACCTGGTTTAACGCCGATGTCACGTTTCATGCTCGCGCAAACCCGCCACTGCAAGTTCAGGCATGGCCGAAAATTAGATTTGTCATAACTTTGCTAAAAATTATAGTAGAAGGAAAACAAAAAGTGCATATCTTTCCTGTGGCTTTTCTTGAAAGGCTTCAGAGTAGATCCCCGTTGGAAAAATAAAAAAAAAAACATTTTTTCATAAATAATAATAAATAAACAATGCATTTATTTATAACCATGTCATAAACAATAGGAGATAAGAATTGTAAAATATAATTTTCATTCAGCTTTCGATAATAAAAAAAACGGATCATTAACAATATTGAAAAAAAAAAGTTTTCAACGATTTATTTTTCAACTACATAAATAAAAAACTGAAAACTGATTTTATTTCTAATTTTCTCAACGGGGATCTTTTCTGAAGCCTTTCAAGAATAGAGATAATTGCAAAAAACCAAACCCCTTTCTTTCTTTTCACTAAATTGTATATAACTTTTACAATTTTTTCGAGCGAAACTTCATTTTCCTCAAAAATCATCTAGGTGTTATTCCGGATCAAATGACACCTCATCCATATTTTTCTGATAGTGCTGAAAAAAATTGGAAAAAAAAGCACTTGTGAACTAGACTATATATGGAGTTTTGCAGAAGTGGGATATCTTTTTCGGATTTCGAGATATTTTGTAGTGAAAATTTCTAATCTTTGTTTTTATTTATTTCTGACGTTATTTTGAAAGAATTCAAAAAATAAAGAATACCTTTTCATTGCCAGTTTTCAAGCTTAACAAAACTTCTCCAGATTTTTACTACGGTGTTTCGTTTCCGAGAAACCTCCATCAACTTTTTTGAACACTGCCCTGTTTATTTTTATTACACAATTCAAAGCCATTTTGTATTCTGAAAAATGTCAAATATTATTCATAGTTGTTTAAACATGTATTTAACTTATTTTAGATATTACTTGAAATCATTCAGGAAAAACCTACTGAAAGCAACCCCTTACTTCGATGATTCATTGCTCGAAATTCATTGGATAAAACAAAATAACCGAAGGCAATTTTTTTGAAAAAAATTCAATAAGGGACATTTTTACTAACAATAAAATTTTCTGTGCAACCAATGGTTTCTGAGAAAAACGAGAAAAACCACCACAATGCTTGTTAGGGGTAGTTTTTGGGGGTGAAGCTCACACTTCTAACTTAAGAGATTTCAAAAAGTCTTCATTTCGTTCGTATAATTTCAATATATCAAAACTTTATATATATATATATATTTTTTTTCTAATTTTGCTAATATCAACGGATATGCCTATGCACAAAAATAGAACTTTTATTCCATTGCCGGAAGGTTGAACTTTTTAGACATTTAGTCACAAAAGATGTTACTTTGGTGACGTATAAACGATTTAGTTGACGACAAACGGAAAATATTAACTGGCATTCCTACAATTCCTGAAGAAGTTCCAAATCTGAGATCTATGCAACAAAATTGAACCCTTTCAAAAATCACTTGACACTAAGATGTGTCACAGTCAGTGTCCCGGAGTTGATCAAGGGTGCAGTGTCTATCACCCTCTTCACTAATATTGGCGATTTCGAATCTACAGACCACGGATCCAGCAGCTGTGACCCGTTGTGGTGAGGCAAAGTATTGGTATCACCGAATTTGACCGACTTTCTAGACCCTCTTCTGGCGCTGCTGCTGATGTTCGGCGACAGGATGTCGGGGATGATGCTCGAAGGAGATGGAGCTAAAAAAAACGAATTCGAGTTATATTCATTATTAGAATATAGGAAAAATTTCTGCTATGAACTACGAAGGCGTAGAAGGGCAACACCAATTTAATTTTTTTCAAAATCTGACTTAGAAACTCGTAATTCAGACTTTGTATCTCGGAATTTTATAATTCCGGATCAGTTTCTCGGAATTCCGACTACGTATCTCAGAATTTTATAATTCCGACGTCGTATCTTGGAATTCCAACTTTGTATCTCGGAATTTAATAATTCCGACATCGTATTTCGGAATTCCGACTTTGTATCTTGGAATTTTATAATTCCCACTTTGTATCTCGGAATTGTGGCTTTTTCTCTAGGAATTTTATAATTCTGACTTCGTTTCGAAATTTCGACTTTTTATCTTGGAACTTTATAATTCCGACTTTGTATTTCGGAATTCCGACTTTGTATCTCGGAATTGTACAATTATGACCTCGTATCTCGAAATTCCAACTCTTTACTCGGAATTTTATAATTCGGAATTAGTATCTCGGAACTCCGACTTCGCATCTCAGAATTTTATAATTCCGACTCCGTATCTCGGATTTCCGACTTCGTACCTCGTAATTCCGACTTTGTATCTCGGAATTTTATACTTTCGTCTAAGTATCTCGGAATTCCGACTTTGTATCTCGGAATTCCGACTTTTTGTCTCGGAATTTTATAGTTCCGACTTCGTATATAGGAATTCCGACTTTTCATCTCGGAATTTTATAATTCCGACTTCGTATCTCGGAATTCCGACTTACTAACTCGGAATCTGTGCATAAATAATCTAAGTATACAGTCCGATTTTCAACACTGAATTCGAATTTTAGACACAAAAGTAGAAATTTCGAGAGAAACGTCAAAATTTAGACATTGAATTTGAAATTTCGACAAAAAAAGTGAAAAATTCGAAATATCAATGAAAGAGTAAAATAATGATGATAATTTTTTTCGTATAATTTTAAACTAATCGGAACGTCCAATTGAGTTAAGTTACCTCGTATAATTTGGATATATATATAGTAACTTCACCAATCAGAAATTTAGCATTATTTGAATTTCCTTAGTAACCAATTCATATCGATACCCACAAACAACGTTGCAAAGTTTTGACGTGCATCTTGTATTGTCTTTCAAAAAATGAGCGCATCAAATACAATTCGTACTTGAAAATATTTTAGGGTTATACATCTCAAACTTCCTGAAAAATTACAAATCTTGTCAGTTTAACAGAATAATTGATATAAATTTAAACTGTTAAACACTATATGTATGTAATTATGCAACAAGTTATCGATGTATAACCCGATTATTTTGAAGTATCTGCGTATAGTATTACTACTGATTATATTACTCATCATGAAATTAGCCAATAACAACTGCGAATTTCAAATATTAACCACGTATTGATAAGTGAATCTACCCTTGAAGACGTGGTATAATAGATTTGGTGGTTCGCTATTGTCAATGAAGTGGATGTTGCCATTATCAACGTACTGTTGGCGTTTATTAATAAAACGTTAAAAAAGATCAGTTCCTCAAATATGACAGTTCTATCGTTGTTAAAATTGACTTTTGTCAATTAGTGTCAAAGAAAGTATCATTAAGTTTATTAAATATATAATCATAACCAATACCACTCGAGAAAAGAAAATAATCGATTACACTTACCTCGTAACTCGACGTATTCCTTAAAATACCACTCTAGCTAACGCTATCGCGGTGTTTCGTATAATACGTCTCGTGTCTCGCAAGTATAATCGATTATTTTCGATGATTTTGTGATATCACTATTGGATAATAGAATTTGGAGGAATGTACTGAAAACTGAATAGGATGAAATTATGATTATGATCGCAAACACAACAATAACAAAAACATGGAATGAAATTATAAAATTCCGAGTTAGTAAGTTGGAATTCCGAGATACGATTTCGAGGTGTCACACATCACACGTCAAAGAGAGCACGCCTGCATAAACCGCATCTTTCTATCTCTTTCGAGCCGGATAATGGTCCTTTGAGCCAGGGAAAAACGGGGTTTCCCATCGACATTCTTCAGTATATCTTCTTTTAATATTCAGAAAAGAGTGAATAATTTTCACGAAAAATGACATTGATGAAACTCACCAGCACCCGTTGGACTTTGAGTTGGAGTAGGTTTTGTTTCGTAATAAGTGACTGGTTTTCTCGAACTCATGAAGCTGGTTGCTGTTGGTTGCGAACTATAATGCACATTTGGTACCTGAAAAAAATGCTTTCTTTCTTACTTTGACTAGTTAAGTCTAAAAAAATATAATTGAAAATAATGTTCAATTCTTTCGATGGAAAGGCGTGGGTGTGCTTTTTCGTGCAATGGCACGCGTGAAGTGAGTATTTTTTGTTCTCAACACAGTCCGCGAAATTTAATTTCGCTGACGTTACCCAAAGCAACATCCGCCAAACCAAACGTCACTTCCAAATTTGACATTTCTAGAATACGACAATGACAAGGGTGATATTACGACGACACCGTTGATTTTTGAATAAAGAACGAATAAAGATTTCACAACACTTTTTAGCTCTGGAGGAGTGCAACATAAATACTGAAATATCAGTATCAAAAATATTTGCGTTTTATCAAGATTTGTCAAAATATAAGGTATATTGAAAAGGGGAACATTCACCATGAAAATTGGAAAATGTGATTTTTTTGTAATTTCTAACAGAACACAACTACTTCTCCGGCTAAAGCCACGCTGGACATTGAACTACATCTGATAGATATTGTGAAAAGACTAACTGAAAAGAAAGAACCTGAAAGTGAAAATTTGCATTTTCATTCACATAGTTGATTTTTTCATTGAAAATTCATTGAATAAATTAGATAGGGTGAATGTTTTTTAAAAATATCATTCACAGAAATCGTTCATTTCATTGAAGCAAGGTTCGCTTCTCTCGCATTTAATCCCCAATACATTTTGGTCGACGAAAATCTATTTCGCTTTGCTGAGCTCATCAGGGAGATTGATAGAATTGGAAAGCAGGCTCTTCAGAAGTACTTATATACATCAATGATGGAAATGATTTAAATATTTCTTCTGCGGTTACACTTTGAAAGTTATTTTTTGAAATAAACCTGTCATGGGCATTGCTTTTTGATTTTAGTTCGAGAATATGAATGGGCTATAAATAAAATCTGTCGTGGAATCATCATGCTGCTGAAAGACAAACTTTAGTCGCTATTTTCCATCGTTACAGATAACCTCTTGGTATGTATTCATGTTGAGAAGAGGAACATCTCCATGAAAATTGAAAAATGTGATTTTTTTGAAATATCCATTTTGGTCGACGAAAATCTATTTCGCTTTGCCAAGCTCATCAAAATGTATTATTGGGGATTAAATGCGAGAGAAGAAGAGAAAGAGAAGAATGCTTCAATGAACTGAACGATTTCTGTGAGTGATATTTTCAAATAACATTCTCCCTATCTAATTTATTCGATGAATTTTCAATGAAAACGAGAGATAATTAAAAAAATCAACTATCTGAATGAAAATGCGAATTTTCACTTCCAGATTTCTTCTTTTCGGTTGGAGTCTTTTCACAATATCTATCAGGTGTAGTTCAATGTCCAGCGTGGCTTTAGCCAGGGAAGTAGTTGTTAGATATTACAAAAAAATCACATTTTTTATTTTTCATGGAGAATGTTCCCCTTTTCAACATGAATACCTTCCAAGAGGTTAACTTGAACGATGGAAAATAGCGACTAATGTTTGTCTTTCAGCCGCAGATGATTCCACAACAGATTTTCCTATTCATATTTTGAAGAAAAATCGTAAGGTATATATTCAAACATATCATTTCTTGCCTTTTGATAGTATTTACATGTTACATGATCGAACACGTTCTGTTACTTTCTGTATTTTTCATGTGTGTACTACCATCAATAAAATCTATTATTATTATATTATTATTATTATAGCACCCCTGTGAGTTTTTTGATCTAATTTAACTGATTTCAAAGCAATAATATAGTTATTGGTAGTTATCTAGTTTAATGATTTTGACAATTGCCAAGGTGTTCCCTCATTCAAATTGAAAAATAATGTCAGCTATGATATATATTTAATAAGTATTGAAAATATATATAATTAAACGTTCGTAGGAGTCAGTAGTTGTTTTCTGTCAGATACTTGCTGACGAATTACCTAATGTACAGTTTCTTTTTGAGAGATTGTGATATTTAATCGATTTTTCTTTATTAAATTCCGGATAGATTTTATTGTATGTAATCAGAAGAGTGGTACTGGCACATTATATAATTTTTTCGTTGACCTCTACAAAAGATGACATTTTACGTACTAATTTCCGGACGAAAAATCGACTATTTTTGAAGGCAAGTACTTTTCGTCCGCAAACAATTTTTGTCCGCTGTGGTCACTATGCCGTATCATAGTGACCACAGCGGACGAAAAGTGTTTGCGGACGAAAGATACTTGCCTAAAAAAATAGTCGATAATTGGTTCAAAAATCGGAAATTAGTAGATAACTTGTAGAGGTCGACGAAAAAATGTAATAGGCACCTCGGCGAAACACTGTCTATTGTCTCGCCTACTTGCTAGCCTCGGCTGCGCCTCAACTATCAATTTGTAGGCTCGACTATAATAGACAGTTTTTCGCCCTTGGTACTTAAATAACTATTGTAATGGGTAGGGATCAAATAGTACGTATTGTTCTGATATTTCAGCCGACTTCTACAAAGCTTCATCAACTCATTGTGTATTGAACGTTCATAATAAATGATTTGATGTTTCGCTTCAGATGAATATCAGATTTTGTGTTCGATTGAATTCATAAATAATTCCGAGTGTGTAGCAGAGAATCAATCCTCTAATGTCATCATATACATATTATCAGTCTCCACTGGAATAATGAAATTGCTGATCATCAATTCAGTAATCCAAATTGAATTGCAATTTCAAATAGAAATGAGTTTTTTGGCTTCGGGAAACTCGGAATAGTTATTTAATTATTCAATTAGTGTATAATTGAAAGAGATTATTGTTCGCGATCATTAATCGCATTTTAATACATGAGTTGATTACAATATTTTTCCGTCGACCGAATTCTTTTTGAAATAAATAAATTCTTCATTAGAAGATATTTAATCAACGAAATGAACAGTAGATACAAACTCTATGACAATATCAGACCTTTGCTTCGAAAGCTACGAAGGCGTAGAAGGGCCAACAACAAAATATTTTTCGAAACATTTGGAATTGCCACTTTGAACTGACAATTGTCACTTTGAACTGACAATTGCCACTTTCAATTGGTAATTGCCACTTTGAACTGGCAATTGCCACTTGGAACTGACAATTGCCACTTTGAACTGGCAATTGTCACTTTGAACTGGCAATTGCCACTGTCAAATGGCAATTGTCACTTTGAACTGACAATTGTCACTTTGAACTGGCAATTGCCACATTGAACTGGCAATTGCCACTTCGAACTGACAATTGTCACTTTGAACTGGCAATTGCCACTTTGAACTGGCAATTGTCACTTTGAACTGTAAATTGTTACTCAAAAAAGATATTTATTGCCAACTGCATACATAAATATTGTTTTTTTGCAATTAACAATTGCCACTTTCAATTGGCAATTGCTACTTTGAACTGGCAATTGTCACCTCGAACTGGCAATTGCCACTTTGAACTGACAATTGTCACTTTGAACTGGCAATTGTCACTTTGAACTGGCAATTGTTAATTGCAAAAAAAACAATATTTATGTATGCAGTTGGCAATACATATTTTTTTTGAGTAACAATTTTCAGTTCAAAGTGACAATTGCCAGTTCGCAGTGACAATTGCCAGTTCAAAGTGACAATTGCCAGTTCGAGGTGACAATTGCCAGTTCAAAGTAGCAATTGCCAATTGGAAGTGGCAATTGTCAGTTCAAAGTGACAATTGTCAGTTCAAAGTGGCAATTCCAAATGTTTCGAAAGCATTGTGATGTAGGAAAGAAATTCCTCACCTTTTAACTTGTAATGTCATGCAGGAGATTGGTACCGGGCTGGGATTCGATGCCTTGTTTCAGAAGGGATTATCAATTATTATGATACGCCGGCGCCGTTGCATTCAATATCAAATTCTCTTAAAAATTAGTTACAAGAAGAGGGGGTAGCCTGAATATGAGGTGAAAATATAGCAAGAGGAATCAAATATTACCCTGTATAATTGGTCATCTGACGCTCTACCCCTTCCTGCTTTCAATTCTTGGTACTGTGATATCACACATAACATGCTGTACACCTGTAACAGAAAGATATTAGTTGGATTCTCATAAGCACTTCTGATCTCCACAACAGATATAAAATACCAAAATTTTTTGTTCAGTACCACTCCCTTCCGTAGCTGAAATTGTGAAAATATGTACGCCCCTGATACGTATCCATCGTACAACGGAATATAGTCCATAATATATCCAGTCCAGTGATGAGGCACTCAACATAAACGTTAGCGCAAGAAATGAGAATTTCGCATGTCCAGCTAAGTGGGTCGAACTGTGCTGTACAAGAATGTTTGCCGGAGAGTATCAAATGAATGAAATAGTAAAATCGACAATAATAATAATAATAATTTATTCTCCGGAAAGACAATACAAATATTGTATAGGAGTAGTCGCTAAATCTAAGTTAAAAATAGAAATAAACATATGTAATAACATTCAGTTAATTGCAACATGTAGGTATATAACAAACAGAACACAGTTGATTTACAAATACTATTATAGTGCGTGATCGACTTTATAAAAACATCTTTCAATTAGAAATTGTTTAAGACATTGTTTAAAACGTATTAGAGTTCGACTATTTCTTACATGGTCTGGTAGTTTATTAAATAAGAGAGGACCTAGTGAATTAGGACCATTTTTAGATATTTGGACCCTAGAAAAAGGTATATTCAGCTGATTTTTTATTCTTCTGTCATGATTATGAATGCTAGATCTGGTCAAAAAGCTGTTATAATGACTAAATACATAAACACAAACTTCGAAGGTAAACAGTGATGGTAGCGTCAAAATTTTACAAGTTTTGAATACATCAACACAACTTTGTCGAGACGGTAAGCCAAACGTTACTCGAGGTATTCTCTTTTGAGCAACAAATACATCATTTGCTCCTGAAGACCTTCCCCAAAGGCAGATGCCATATCGAAGTCTGGAGTCTACTTGAGCGTAATAGAGCATCAACAATTGATCATTAGACAGAACTGTTCTCAAATTACGGAATTGGTAGGAAACAGAATTCAATTTATTGATTAAGAAACGACAGTGTTCTCCCCAGGAAATATATCCATCTATATATAAACCAAGAAATCGAGCGGTCTCATCTGATTGTGAGTCACCGAAATCAATGTCATTTACTTCTCTTTGTCTATTACGAAAGCGAATACATTTTGTTTTATCTGTATTTAGATAAAGTGAGTTTGCTCTGAACCACTGGTTCATATCATAGGAAATATTATTACATTTCTGACGTAAAAATGTTTCATCCTCATCTGATACAATGACTGATGTGTCATCAGCGTAAACAATAATTGAGCCATTACAAATCTTCACAATATCGTTGATATAGACTAAAAATAAGGTAGGTCCCAGGACTGAACCCTGAGGAACACCTATTTCAGAATATTCACTACACGATGATTGATGGTTACCAATAGTGACATGGTTACTACGTTTACTCAAAAAACTTTTTATCCATTCATTAGTGACACCCTTGAATTATATCTGACAGATATTTGTGCAACGTTCTCCCAAGAAGAACCAGTTGCTTATTGTAATTATACAGCAGATTTATCCTTCATTCGGCTGGTGAAGGCCACCTGCAGACGCGTTTCGCGGTTATTGGCCCTCGTCAGTGATAGGGAAGGTCGGACAACATAAAAGTCGTCCTACCCCAGCCCAATTGATTATAATCCACCGTATAACAATATTTCCCCACGATTGAACTGTGGTACTGTACTGAAATGAAAAAAGAAAGTTTTAGGGTGTCATAACCATTGTGTGAGATATTACATCAAAAAATGCGATGTAATGAAAACTCGTTCAATATTCTAAAGGTTGCCGTTCATTTCGGTTCTCTGTTGAAAGAGTGGAAAGAGGATTTACTTCATAGTTTCCTCACACCGCTCTTTTACCAATTGTACTTGAGGAGGGGTTTTGACCGAGTCTTTCATAAAGTTAAGAGAATGTCTTGGAATTCAATCAATCCCATCTTCCAGATAGAAGATAGGAGTAGGTTGTTCTTAATAGAGACCTTAGAGTTGGAAGTGTTCTATACAGGTGTTCCTCAAGGCTCAGTTATGGGGCTAGTTTCAGGCGTAATGTATCAAAATATTTTGAACTACGAGCTACCTCATTGAGAAATGGTGCTTGCAGATAAGAGTTCAATGACAACATTTTTACAATGTACAGTCCATGATAGCAAGAGGAATACTTACATGTAAAGAATTCAAGAAAAAGTCTATTGTGATAATGATCGCTGCAGTCGGATTCCATTGAAGCTAAAAAAAAAAAGGATTTATATATGAGACTAATGTTATTTTATTAATCGCAATTCAATTTTTATGATGAAATTGTCCGAAAATGAATTATTCCAATATTTTTTTTCAACCGGCTACCTCTTCGCAAGCAACCTTCAGAAGTTTTGCTGTGAGACTCATAGCTAGATATGGAATACTGGAATTATACAGGGTGATAAATTCAAAAACTTTCTGACTGTTTTCAGGATAAAAAGCTAGCGTTTCGAAGTTAGGTTCATTTTGAATTTCTATGGCTGACTGGGTGATGAAATAGAAGCCCGACATTTCCGGGTAAATCTTTCATTTGTTTAATATTTGTGGTTTGGTTCTGCGAACAAAATATTTCAAATAGTCCACAGAAATGAATCTGGTGGTTAAGGTCTGGGGATCCAGGTAGCCACTCAGCGACTGCACATACAGTATCGCAAACTTTTCATCCGGGGTATAAACAGATATCTATGCGAGCAACAAGGAACGCAATGATATGATAATACCACATGAATAAGAGAGGCGCACAGTGCGTCTCTCTTATTTATACCTGTTACCCCACCCAACGCATCAACGGACCACATGCCAATGCGACACACCGCTCACAGCTCAGGTCGATATCCCTTCCTCGAGCGAGTAGAGGAGAAATTGTACTGCTCTCCTAACATATAGCAAGCTATTCTTTACGCTCTCATGAAAGCACCATACCCAAGATGAAAACTTTCCGATACTGTATTCCTGCCATAAAATCTTTTACCTCAAGATAAACCATTTCAAAATAAATGTTTCCTAGAAAAGTATGTTCAGTAAAATGCAATCCAAATTCCAAATTCTAAAACCTTTTCCTAACCTTTAAATCATTGAATCGTGAATCATGGCAATCATGGTATTCGCAGTCTGCGCGAAGGGTGCGACATCTATAATTATTTGGTTGAACTGATACAATGTAGATCAGGTCTTTCTTGTCATAAGCGGTAATGTACCTATTTCAACTGTTTTCTCATTATTAATTTATTTTTGGATAATAAATTGAGTTTAGTGATATTCTCTAGTATTAATAGTTTCAGAATAAGTCAACTTGAAATGGTGGTAAAGTTCCATTACTAAACGTATTTGCTCAGTGCTGCAATGCTGAATGTACTATCAATAGTACCAAAAACAAAGTTTCTTTACATTATTTTTCATTCAAGAACAAAGAGTTGTGTAAGACATGGCAATGTCGTCGTGGATAAAAATGTCTTATAAACTCATTTCAACTTTCGACATCTCGAGTACTTCATTCAAATTTAAATGAGACGGAAATGAAACACTATGGTCTCTTATGGAATTTAGCAGTTGATCACCATTATATTGTTTCGCGCCTAAATTTTCAGCGCCACATAGCGGGAATGCATTTCACGAATTCGTGATCTCGCGCGTGATTCGGGTTGAGGTACTGGGTGTACATGTTTTTTTATTGGTTTCGAGAGAACAGACGCTGGCATGATTTTGATTATTGAGTTTAATTATAATATTTACCCCAACTTGGATTTATCAGTACCGTTTAGGGAAGCAACTGGCATTTATTTTATTAAGTGCATCTTAACATCTTGGGAGTTGAGATATAGATATCATAGTAGCCTCATCAACATAGAAGCATGGCATGTAGTACAAAACCATTATAAATCTGAGTTTCTATATGGACTATTTGAAGCCAACATAACACCTTCATAAAACCAATTATATTTGTAGTGGGTAATAGAAAATATTCTCGTAAAAGGTTCACTTAATTCTGTGACAATCTGAGGTTTCCATGCATATAATCTCATCTACACTGAAATTTAAACAGAAGTTTTTTATGAGACAGAGATGAATTAAATCGAGAAATTTCGAAAATGAGCGTGGGATCCTGGTGTATAGTCATATAGGCATGTACAAATATTTCTACGATGGGATTTGCATTTTATAAGCGTCAATTTTTGAGAAACAAAGTTTACGAATTTCATTCATAAATAGTACTATATAAAAAATTTCAGATAGTTTTTGGTTTTGGCATATTTTCATTACATTTAATATTCACTTTCCTATGTTCAACGTCACCAATACCCATTTAGACCTTGTTTACGAATAATGATTCTAGTGTCAACTTCTCCAGACTCCGGTCCTTCAGTCATAAGAAATTGTGTACGTCCAGTTCACATCTGTCTCGACTCTCACCAACCCTTTCAGGTTAATTTTTTACCGACACGGCCGAGTTATTGATGAGTCCTGCTTCAATGTAACGAAATTAATTCATAACGCCATAATCCTTTATGTTACCCCAGACGCAGTTTTTTTACAGAGGCTTTGCATTGCTAGGAGCTCGAGGAAAATTAAATTTGTTTTGCATGAATGTATCAGCCCTATTTGGGGTCATTCGGACCTTCATTCTGTTGGGGGATGATTTATAAAACACCTTCAGCTTTTTTTATAGGCTGGCTGGCTTTGTTTCTGAATGAACTGGATGCCTTTGTGGATTTCAGTTTCTTTATTAGATATAAAGGGGCATTGGTTTTTCCGGTTTTTGTTTTAGGAGAGTTTGCGAATGAGGCTGATTAAGATGTCTGAAAGTCCTGTTTAATCCAGTAACGACAGACAAACTCGAGCCAAAGTGAAGAATGAATTGTAGCACATGACATCTAGAAAGAAAACTGTTTTCCAAAAAATCAGTGGTGGAACCTAAAAAATTTTTCATTTAAAAAAACTATAATTTTTTGTCGTTATTTCAGAAAATATCAGGTTTATCAATAAACTATTTCGATAGGTTGAAAGATAATTAATTTCTCCACAAGAATGGTTTCAGTAATACCTTATGAAATACGCTCCTTTTCTCAGAAAACGTTGTTTAACGCCGACATCACATTTCAGGCTCGCGATAACCCGACACTGCAAGTTCATCAGGCAGGGCCGAAAATTAGATTTGTCCTAACTTTGCTAAAAATTACAGTAGAAGGAAAAGAAAGAGTACATAAAGTTCATCAGGCAGGGCCGAAAATTAGATTTGTCCTAACTTTGCTAAAAATTATAGTAGAAGGAAAAGAAAGAGTCGATATCGTTCCTAAAGACTTCTTCTTCCCCATGAAAATATAACATGTGAGTATCTGAGTACTTAAAATGTGTTTTGTCCCGCTTCACATAACCCTTCTACGATATTTACGGAGGAATGAGGATCCGAATGTCATGGATATTTTAGTTAATATGAAATAATTATACTGAATCATAAATCAGTACCCTCTTTGGACCATATGCAACGATTTTAGACTAGTGAGACATACCAAAGAAAACACTGGGTTTTACTCCTGCCTCATTTTTCAACTCACCCATTATCCCGGCAGTTTCTTCAGTAAATCTTGAAAATTATCGCTCATACACATCCTACATGAAAAATGAAGTGTGTGATTTCAAGCTTGAGGTTTGCACTTCACAACAGTGTTATTAAACATTCAGTATCGGAAAGTTTACATCTGAGGTATGGTGGTTTTATGAGAGCGTGAAGAATAGCTTGCTATAATTTTGAGAGAGCATTACAATTCCTCCTCTACTCGCTCGAGGAAGGGATAACAACTGAGCTCTTAATTCGTCGGGCGAGGCAACAGGAGAGGCGTGCAGTAGTGCGTTTCTCTCATTTATGTGGTATTATCGTATCATTGCGTTCCTTGTTGCTAGCGTAGATTTCTGACTATACCCCAGGTGAAAAGTTTCCGATACCGTATACTTACACAGGATATGAATAAGCGATTATTTTCAACATTTACTGAAGAGAATGCCGGTTTTATGGGTAAAGTGAATATGAGGCAGGAGTAAAACAAAGTATTTTTTTTTCATGTATAAGTGGGACCTGTCACACTACTTTAAAATTGTTGCGTATAGTCCAAAGAGGGCATGGGTTGCTGCTTCAGTACAATAATTTCATATTTACTAAATTTTTCATGATTTCCGAATCCGCAAACATCTCCGTGAAGTGCGACAAAACACATTCTAGGTACTCAAATACTCGCATATTATATTTGCATGAGGAAGTAGGAAATCTTCAGAAACTTAAACTTTTCCTTTTCCTTCTTCGATCAATTTTAGCAGAGTTAACTTTTAGCGGCGGTGAACGTGAACATGAAATTTGATGTCTGTGTTCAAACACGTTTTCTGAGAAAACGAGCGCATTTCATAAGAAATTAGTACTATTACCTTGTTGAGTTGTTTTTCCGATAAATCATATACTTTCTAAGATTACAGCAAAAATCTATTCATTTATTTTCAAACGAAAAAAAAAAAAAATATATGTTCCGCCCCTGGAATTTTGGTAAAAAAATTTTTTTCGTGTTTATCATGGTTCCAACTACTAGCATACCAAGTTTGGTGGTGCTACAATCGATTGGATATTTTGCTCCGAATTTTCTGAATACAAAACAAATGAATGATTTTCATCATAATCCTATCAATCAGAAATATAACGTTCCTAATCTGATTTCATTAGATATTTCAACAGTACATCCAAAAGTCAAAGTCAAAGTCATTATCAATTCGTATTACAACAAATCGTAGCTTCTTTAAAATTCAGTTGGTTATATAACTTACTGTGAAATTAGCAAATATCAACTGTGAATTTGACCTAGATACCACGTATTGATAGGTGAATATACCCTCTACGATGTGGTACCTACCTATAATCGATTTGATGTTTTGCTTCCTTCAAATATGACAGTTCTATCACCGTGAAAATTTGTGAAATATGGGTCGACATTTTGGGAACCTCTATCCGCCATCCTTCGAGACTATAAAAGACAATTGCAGGTGAAGGAAAGACACTGAATGCTGAATGTCGAACCGAATTAAGAATACGTTCACAAAGGTCTAGCGAGTCTCTCATCCGTAGTATAGGTTGCAAGCTAATGGAAGAGGAACGTTATTATCACAGTAAAATGAAAACAAACAAACCTCATGGGTTACCGAGTATCCCACCTGGAACATCGGTAGCTAAAGGCAAAACTAAGATGCTGAAGACAGGGCCACACTGACAAACACAAGCCACAACACGAATCAAAACATTTCATTATTATCCACAGGTGTTGTGAACATGTGTTTATTAATATCGACCGGGTCGATAACATGATGACAGTTCACACCGTGACGTCAACGGAGGCAGCGGTGTGCACCGTGCACAGGAACTACTTGGAACGTTTGTCGTTTGCATTATTTGTACTCTAAAAACATCGAACTGTACCGTGCGTGGGTTGAAGACAATACTACAAGAGAACACACACATGTATGAATGAGGTAGAAAATTTCAATTCTATGTAGAGTATAGAGTCATTGGATGTACATCTTGTTGGGTGAATTTTTAGTTGTACACGGAAAAGTTCAGGACCGTTCGAACACTACCACCTAGCATCCAGTACTCTGTGCACGCGCGAGAACTGGCAACAACGTTGCTTTCGTTCGTTGTCTAATGTCTAAGCAAAATGTCCAGCTATGGTCTGGTCACTGATCCGGTTGTTTACGAAAACAAATCCTGTGTGAATTCAGTGTCGAACTGTTTTGTTGATTAATTTGTGATGTGTTATGTGTGGCCCTGTCTTCAGCTACTAGTGCTGCCTTGAGCTACCAGTGTACCAGTTTGGATACTCGGATACCCATGAGGTTCGTTAATTTTGATTTCAGTGTGATACTTACGTTCCTATTCCATCAGCTTGTAACCCATAATACTAGTGAGAGACTCTCTGGACTTCTGTATACGCAATCTTAGTGTCTTTCCTTCACTGGTACTTGCTTTTTCTGGTCTGGAAGGACGGCGAACAGAAGTTCCCAAAATTTCGACCCATATTTCAAAAAATTAAAAAACTTCAAATTTTTTTTTCGCATTCTTCCCATTTTTTTGCCATTAGTTCTATTATGACTTCTACGGAAGCGTAGAAGGGCCAACTCTTCCGCATTTTTTTTTTTTTAATAATTCCGACTTTTATCTCGGAATTCCGACTTAAAGTCGAAATAGCGTTATTTCAGTTGAATGTTTCATTGATAGTAAGTCGTTTATTTCAGGATGTTGTACATTTCGACAAAATATTTTAGTTTGAAAAACTAAAGAACACGCTTTACTTCCAACATGGACTAAAATTATACTAAGATTATAAGTGAAAATACTATGAAGCGGGACATATTCGGAAGTAATTACACAAGTTCATCAAAATTACCGATAATTTTCCACGAAAGCATGTTGTCTAAAAACTGCATTAGTTTATTTTCATATTTTGTTTAAAGAGCCGACTTCGAAGCAAAATGTATTGGGTGAAGCAGCAAGCAAAACGTGTACTCTTTTAACACAATATTTCCGATATTTCGACAGTGGTCACTGTCATCTTCAGGGAACCACTGCCGGAAAGATAGTGTTAAAAGAATACACGTTTTGCTTGCTGCTTCACCCAAAAATCTCCCCTTTTGTATCCTAACTAGTCAGCAAAGACTACCTTTCTACTATTTCTACTATTATATCTATATTGGAAGATTAAAGTCGGAATTCCGAGAAAAAAGTCGGAATTCCGAGATAAAAGTCGGAATTCCGAGATAAAAGTCGGAATTATAAAAAAAAAAATTGCCGAAAAAAAACAACTGAACGTCGCGATTGTGGACCCTCAACTAAATCTAGTGGTACTATTTTTGTTTTGCGGAAATGCGCTGTTGCCAAGTTTTAGTCACTTTGGAGATATGGAAATCTGACATGGATAAAGCAATTGAACTTCGCGATTATGGACCACTGACCTATAATAAATCTGGATGAGCATTCCCATTTAAGAAAATTACGCCAACTAGTATATGACATTTTGGAGCACCACACATGCGCGTTGAGGATATGTCAAACAGAGGCGTCTCCTGAGGGCGAGAATGCATGAATTAGTTTTTCGCTCGCAATTGACATACAAACCTAACTTGAGCAAGCTAACCTAACTTGCGAGTCAGTCGAGAATGCATGAATTAGTTTTTCGCTCGCCATGGACATACAAACCTAACTTGAGCAAGCTAACCTAACTTGCGAGTCAGTCGAGAATGCATGAATTAGTTTTTCGCTCGCAATTGACATACAAACCTAACTTGAGCAAGCTAACCTAATTTGCGAGTCAGTCGAGAATGCATGAATTAGTTTTTCACTCGCAATTGATACACAAACCTAACCTGAGCAAGCTAACCTAGCTTGCGAGTCACTCGAAAATGCGTGAATTAGTTTTTTGCTCGCAATTGACACACAAACCTAACCTGAGCAAGCTAACCTAGCTTGCGAGTCAAAAATGCGTGAATTAGTTTTTCGCTCGCGATTGACACACAAACCTAACCTGAGCAAGCTAACCTAGCTTACGAGTCACTCGAAAATGCGTGAATTAGTTTTTTGCTTGCAATTGACACACAAACCTAACCTGAGCAAGCTAACCTAACTTGCGAGTCAGTCGTGAATGCATAAATTAGTTTTTCGCTCGCAATTGACACACAAACCTAACCTGAGCAAGCTAACCTAGCTTGCGAGTCAGTCGAGAATGCATGAATTAGTTTTTCTCTCGCAATTGATACACAAACCTAACCTGAGCAAGCTAACCTAGCTTCCGAGTCAGTCAAAACTTGGCAACAGCGCATTTCCTCAAAATAAAAATAGTACCAATAAAATTTCTAAACAAGAATCACCCACATTTCTAATCCCTCCTCCTCACAATTCCAAAATGTAGAGTAAGTACTTAAGGAAGTTATACAGTGGATAGGTCAAGTAAAAGTAACAAAAATTACCAGAATAAAAGAACTGATCAGCTGCTTGTGCTCTGAGCAGGAGTTAATTGAGCAAAAGTAATTTCTTTCCAATCTTCGGAATGAAGTGAGTATCTCCCAGAAAGTAAGACAATACCGATTCTGTATAGTACGAGTTTTGAAAAAAGTAACTGTTATTGATTTTATTGTCATTATGAAATATCGAACAAAACCTTTGAGAATTATCTACTCACCGCATGGACTACCAAGCTGTAGACAACGTAAGACATATCAGCGAAAATGAAAATAATTATATTGAAAATCCATGGTATCAGCAGAATTTTGCAGTCCTGAAAATAAAAAGAAGAGAATTCAATCATTGCTTGGCTTAGAATGGAAAAAATAATATATCAGTTGTAACTAGAAATTAGAATATGCTATTCATAAAAAATGAGAGAATTCATAAAAAAACTGATTTTTGTATTTATTGAAAAGCGATTAATGAAATCTAGACAACTTACCCTGTATAATCCAAAGAATAGAAGAAATGTCGTGAAAATACCCATAGATGACAAAGTAAGTAGCACAATTGTAAAAGCCATAGAAGCTGCAACAAAAAATTTGAGTCATTATCCAAAATTAAAGGAAAATAAATGAATGGTGGGACACAATCCTATAAATTTTTTTAAATTTTCTGGTTCAAGAAGTATTATAGCTATTATTTCAATACAAGGTCTGCTTTCAGGTCGAAAATAATTTTTTTGTGAAATTCCATCAGTCGTGCTGTTCGGGTACAAAATATTGTATTGTAAGTGCCATGGGGAAAAGTGTTAATTTGCGCACGCAAATGTTTGCAGAAACGTACTACTTTGCGCACGCTCGTAGGAAAACTACAGTGTCTTTCAAAAGTCTGGGAACGGTCTCATATTTCAGAATCGGCTGGAAGAAAATTCATGAAAATGTCTACTGGATGTTTTTGATGATTTCCGATTCATTGGTGATATTGGCAATGTTGCCAAATCAATAGTTTTTCAGATACTGAGGGTAACTCAATTTTTTCGAATGGAACATCCTAATTATTTTCATTGCAATCAATTCAGCGCTCCCTCATTAGTTATGTCTCCATATATCATATTTTAATTTATTGTGGTTTTTGAAATATGACAACATGGCATTTTCGTTCAAAAGTCTGGGAACGTTCCAATATTTTCGAAACGGTTCCGGAAAAATTCATGAAAATTCATATAAAATGGTTTTTGATGATGCCCGATTCAACGGTGATATTGGCAATGTTGCCAAATCAATAGTTTTTCAGATACTGAGGGTAACTCAATTTTTTCAAATGGAACATCCCAATTATTTTCACTGCAATCAATTCAGCGCCTCCTCATTACTTATGTCTCCAATTATCAGATTTAAATTTGATGTGGTTTTTGAAATATGACAACATGGCATTTTCGTTCAATACATTTTCAATACGGCTCGAGAAAAATTCATGAAAATTCATACAAGATGGTTTTTGATGTGGCCCGATTCAATGGTAATATTGGCAATGTTGCCAAATTAACAGTTTTTCCAGATATGAGGGGGGAATTTTTTTTTTTTTCATGGAACACCCTATTTATATTCTTTGCAATCATTTAGTGCCCTCTCATCACTTGTCTCCAAATATAAAATTTTAAATTAGTATGGTTTTTCAAATGAGAAAATGGTTCGTTGAAATGTCTGTGAACGGTCCAATATTTTCAAAAGGGCTTGAGAAAATCTGATGGAATTTTATACATGATGGTGTTTTCAGATATTGCCGGTAATAAAATATGTCAGGAAACACTTTTAATCACGCCTCAAATGCTAAATAATACCTTAAGGTAATTTTATGATGGAAAACATTTTGAGCACTTAGTCAGATAGTTTTCAGTTTTTGTTATTTCATTTGATTTCATCCTGTATTGAAGAGGAATTTAATTATTAAAAAGTTTATTCATCAAAAATCATCTTATACAAAATTTCATGATATTTTCTCGAGCCTCTTTGAAAATATTGGACCGTTCGCAGACATTTGAACGAAAATGCTTTGTTGTCATATTTCAAAAACCACATCAATTTCAAATTTGATATTTGGAGACAAAAGTAATGGGTGGGCGCTGAATTGATTGCAATGAAAATAATTAGGATGTTCCATTTGAAAAAATTGAGTTACCCTCAGTATCTGAAAAACTATTGATTTGGCAACATTGCCAATATCACCAATGAATCGGAAATCATCAAAAACCATCCAGTAGAAATTTTCATGAATTTTCTTTCAGCCGATTCTGAAATATGAGACCGTTCCCAGACTTTTGAAAGACACTGTATATTTATCCGAGCTAATCATCATCGTCATCATCATCTGCCAATTTTGAACAAACCAAGGTGTTACAATACTTACTTTCCGACGTTGTGTCGTGGTCAATAAATGATCCTTCAGCTTCGCTGATGTTCCGAAAAAAGGTTAGTTCTTCGTGTAGCAGGAAGGATGAATGTGCTGCATTCATAGTATAGTAGAACTGAAAAAAAAAGTTACCATCAGTTGAAGTAGATTTCTGTTGGAATATTGAAAGTTTATCAAATTGTTGAACATTCGTGAAGATGGCTATGATATACAAGTAAAATATTAAAATATTCACAACGACCGGTAATAAGTGATTTTGTGGATTAATGACCTAGTTCTAGAGGTAAACTACGAATTCAATATTGGGAGGCTAGAAACAATTTCATTTTCGATATACGTAACCTGGCTTTCAGAGATGTCTCAAAACACTGAGAGAATATTTACCAGGCAGAGATTGGTGCAATTTGTTTTCCTTCAATTGCATTCTTTTGTTTTGTTCAAACCCAGCCACAAGTAATCACTTACTAACTGGGTTGGCACTAAAAAAATTAAGTAATCATCCCTAAAAATTGTCCTTTTCTTTACCCAGACACAGACTTTTGGTCTTCTGGCTAAAGAAAAAAAAAACACGTAAAGATGGACAGTGGAAACTAAGATATGAGTAAAGTTGCCAATAATAGTATACTCTGTAACAAGGTTAGAATAAAGATTCGATGCGAGTGGTAAAGCGAGCGTGAAGAACCACGAGCATCGCGAATTTTCATTCTAACCGAGTAACCAGACTGTGCTCTCTCGACAATCACAAATTTAACATTTAACCAAATGAAAAGCCAACGAAAAATTATTTTGACATTTTAATTCACATCTTGTCACTATGATGCCAGTCAAGGCTAATGTTATTATTCCTTACCAAGTGATGGAATGAAATACACGCAAAATGCATAAGAAGTGTTGTAGAATATTTGTTCAATATCAAGAGTGAGAATGTTACCATTCTGTTATCAAATTTTATTTCACAATTGGTAAATTCTGTAACAGTTGTGGAGAAAATATTTGTCTATATTCATCTACGTATCAATTTCTACCATTGTTAGCACGATGGACTTGATGTAAATCCCAATTTTAATTGTAAAATAATTTTTACAACCACATATGGCTCAAGAAAATTCACACGGAATTTTGAAAACGCATTTTAAATACCAGTTTTCATTTGACTGTTCTTTTCTTTTATTCTGCTCGACTCATACAGATTTTTTGCGAAAAGAGTTGTCTTTATTACACGAAGATCTACTTATTCTGCTGATATATCAAATGTGATATATGCAGGATGATATTTTCTATTTTAACTCGGAGGTATTTAAATGAGGTATAATATATCGAATAGATAGGACGGGTTGCCCCTCAGGCGTCCTTTTATGTCTCCTGACTTGAATAGCCTTGATTTTTTTCTGTAGGGTCATCTTAAATCTCTATACAAACCAATGAATACCGTTGATTACTGACAAAATCAAACATTTGAATTCGTAAAGAATACTCCGGGCGTGTTTGAAAGAGTACAGGCATAAATGGAAAGAAGAGCGAAGACACGTGTAATGTTGGAGAAGGTCACTTTCGATAACTGTTGTAACGTAGTTTTGTTGTTATTGTTATCATTCATAATTTTATTGCAATAAATCATTGCTACAGAAATCAGGTCATCCCAGCTCTGATTTTCAACTGGTAGTGCCAACTAAACTCACAAAAATAATGAAAACAAGAGATTATCCAAATAAAGCCATTTCAACTCTGTGCAAATTGGTAAGGAAGAGAATTCCCGTGTAATTCCTGAGTAATACCCCCAATTAATTAAATTTTTTTTTCATTGCACAATTTTGATTTCCGCCACTGCCCTCAAATTTTTCGGATGATTTATGTAATTTCCACCTCCCATGTTTTGAAGACCTTTTTTTGCGCTTCAACTATTATAATTGTGTAGTAATTGTTCTCTTACTTCCGAAAAATTTCTGTAATACACATGTAATGCTAGAGTAATACCCCTCTTTCCCGTGTAATGCCCAATAATTCCTAACTAATTCATCTGATGCTCAAATAATACACCAGTAATATATGTAATATATTATATATATATATATATGTAAGAAGTAATCTTTCAACCAATAAGACAATGGAAGTCCGAACTGCAAGTAATCAACACCCTATACAGGGTAATTCACGTTATTTGACACGAAGCCTTATGGCTAAAGCATTTGATTTTTTGAAAGTTTTTTCTTTACGATAGGTATTTTGCAAACTGATTTTGAGAAATTTATTATTCATCAAGTCGCCTATGGCGTTTTGACGAATCAGAATTGATTGAAATAAACACCGGGATTTAATAACAAATACATTTATTTTTCAATATTTTAAATAATATGTATTAGTTTAAATTATGAAGAAAAAATGGTGGATGTAAAACAAGAAATATTTCATATCAAGTGTTCAAAATGGCGACCATCGGACTCCAAACACAAACGTATCCTCTTTCTGAAACCTTCAGCAACATTTGCTAACATATGAGGGCCAACATTCAGAAAAGCTTCTCTGATACGCTGTTTCATATTGTCGGGTGTTGTTGGTGGTGTATTATAAACGATTCCTTTAATGTATCCCCACAGGAAGAAATCAGGTGACGTCAGGTCGGGTGACCTTGGGGCCAATTTTGAATCCTTTCCTTCCAATCCATCGATTTCGGAAATGAACATTTACATATTCACGAACCTGACGATGGAAAGTTGCTTGAGCTCCATTCATTTGAAGCCACATCGTTCTTCTTAAGTATAAGGGGATGTCTTGTACTAGGACCGGAAAATGATTTGTTAAAAATTCTAAAAACAACATTCCATTTAAATTTTCTTCGAAAAAATAAGGACCAATTGAATATTGACCCATCATTCCACCCCACACACTCACTGACCATCTGTGTTAATTATGGTTAATGCTAAATTGATGTGGAATCATCATAATAGTGGAAGTTATGTCTATTAACAGGTCCCATTGTTATGAAAGGTGCTCTCATCACTAAATAGAACAGAATTGAAAAAGTTTTCATCATCTGCAACTTTATCTAATGCCCACATACAAAATTCAACTCGTGTCCCATAATCGTTTTCGGAAAGCTCTTGGTGAAGCTGGATTTTATAAGGATGGTAACTATATTTTTTCAGAATTCTTGATACGCTTGCTTGACTAATGCCGATATTTTCCGTCATTAGGTTTTGACTTGTATGGGGATTTTCAATTACAGAGGCAATCACCGCAAATTCATTTTCTTCATTTTCTGTCACAGATTTCTTTTTAATGGGTTTTTCATACTGAACACTCCCAGTTCGTCTAAATAGTATCAACAATCTTTCGAATTCTGTTTTATTTGGATGATTTCTGTTGGGAAATCTTTCAGCGTAAATTCGTGATGCCAGAAAACAGTTTTGAAGACATTCTCCAAGTATAAAAATCATGTCGATTATTTCTTCTTTTGGATAAACTAGCATTTTTTATAACAAAATGATGATAACAAGATCACAAACTACCGCGTTTACAAATAGGATAATTTCGAATTAAACACTTATAAATAACTGACGACCATAAGTAAATAATAATACAACTTGTCAAAACGCCATAGGCGACTTGATGAATAATAAATTTCTCAAAATCAGTTTGCAAAATGGAAATGTGCGTTTTACTTGAAAACGTTAAGAGTTAGCTATAGGAATGTATGCTAGTATTTGATAGACAATTAAATTTGACATCTGCTCTTGACATAAAATACAGGGCGTTCCATTTAAATTAAACAAGTTATTACCGTTCAAAGATTGTGATTATTTTGCCTTAATTTTTACACACCTTGTATAAGTTAGTAAATATTTCACAACTGCTATATGAAAGTTATTCAGTTAGTAGCCTCTAGCATTAATTTGGTTGAAAACAAGACAACACTGGTTGAGAATTTAAGCATTAAAACTGATGCTGCATTTTCACTAAATAAGAGATATTTCAAAAACCATAAGGTTTAGGTGAATTAAACCTCAATGTAACTTACCGTTATTTTGATCGTATAATCTGAAAATGAAATAATATACAGGATATTCCATTTAAAAAATAACAACTTTGATACGTTTCTTGTTTTTGGCACACCCTGTACAACATGAAAATATTTTTAAAATGTAGGGCCAATTGGTCCCTATCCATCGTAAAGAAAAAACGTTCAAAAAATCAAATGCTTTAGCTATAATACTTCGTGTCGAATAACGTGAATAACCCTGTATATTGGCCCAGCCTGTGTAAATTGAGGGAGAACATGATAGGAACGTGAGAGGAACACTAGAGCTTATGATTGTTTGTGCTCGACTCCTCTTCCCATGCTCTAATGAATTAATTATCACCAACAAAGATGAAAACTTGAGGAGTTCGACTATATTGAGTCTAGGAGTTGGAGTTGTAATATGATTAACCGTGAGGAAGTGCAGTTCAGAATTTACAATGGATTCGATGTGAATCCGGTCCATAGGCAGCCGAAGATAAACTCTGACAGGAGTTTATACCAATACGCCTCAGGAAGATTTCAGTGCAGACTGAGGGATTTGAAAAGTGAAATTTTGAACCACGTTCAGAGGAAGCAAACACCCTTTTCAAACGGTTTTATTATGAAACGGTTTTATTTAGATTGCCCTAAGATGCCTAAAAACTCTGGTGTACCGACTTATACTTGCAAATCTGTTGGATAAAACGAGAGACATTCGCCAACTTGATTGCGAGAAAACAAATGAATCCGTGGGCTGTTTTTCGAATATCCCGCGACACTTGAGTGCACCGCCACCGTCGGTTTTCTTGTTAGGGTTAATTTTCATGAACAGAAGTTTGAAGTTTTGCCCACGATTAACGAACATGAAATTAATAAAACAATATAATTATTGTGTTAGAAACGAGATATTAGCCGCCACCACTGAAGTACGGAACTTGACTCATTTATATTACTGACTCATTTATATGGGCTGATGGAAATATTGGAATTTAGTCATAAAAAGACAGTTACGAGAGAATGTTGTATTTATATTGTATGGTACAGTTTTGGGAAAATATATGTTATATTGTGGTGAAAAGTGACTTTAATTATTTGGATTATTACAAGTGGTCAATTATCTATATTCTAATAATTGGAATATACGGAATCACTGTCCCCAAACAGTTCCATTTGTTACATTTTCGTCATGATTTATTAATTTTTTATGCTGAAATACAATTAACTCACATTTCACATAGAAGTATTGCAGTTCAGCTGCATCGCATGGAAATTCACCATTAGCACCTGTCAATCTTATGCGCAGCGCATGCTCTCGCGCTGATATCTGTGCATTTGTGCCCGAGTTTTCAATATAAACTTTTTTTAAAGAATAAAGAATAATTTTGTGGCTTTGAGTATAATTGCATTTGGGATTTGATATTTGTGATGAGTTAATGTGTTATATTGTTCTTCCACTTTTAAAAAACCGTTCAATATGACAAGTAATAGTGAAAATATTTCTATTGTGCAATTTTGTTCGACAGAAAAGTGTATTTTTTGATCAACTACACTAAAAATATTTCACTATTTCAAAATAAAAGGAATGCATGGAAAATAATCAAAACCTTAACAAGCTTACTGAAGACAAAACATTGATAGATTTCAGTGGGAATGGAGAAAAATTTATATTTTTTACTTTATCGCGGACTTTCGCTACTTATGAAAAACTTCAAGATACGGTTAGATATAAAAACGCATCCAGAGATGATTGAATTCATTAGAAAACATTTTTGCCATAAAATTTTGTCAACATGCATGGCGTTTTGAAATAAAATGTCTGTTTTAAAGTATGTCCAGATTCTAAAGTAGTGAGTACTCAATTTATGTATTGAATATAAATTAGTTAACTACTTTGTTCTTCTTTCTGGTTTGTCGGCACAAAACGGTACATGATCAAATTATTAAAATATAAGGAAAATGAAGAAATACATCAATAATATAAGAAAATTGCACAACATTTTTTTTTATTACACGACAACTATTTACTTTCAAATGGTTTTAGATTTTTTTTGGAAAAAATTACACAATTTTAGTAGTGTTATTTGTTCAATAAAACTTGATATTCCACTTCGAGTATGAACTATTACTTTCGTATGGCATACAAAAGTTTAATAAAATCCCTGAAAATTCAATTAGCAATCACAATCACCATGTCCTTGGAATGTGGACAGTGTTGACACGACAAAGAGGACGCCATCTCTGGAGTCGATTACAAAAGTAGACCACTAATTCATTTGTTTTGTCTTCAAAAAATTCTAAACAAAATCTAATCAGTCGGTACACCAGGGTTTTCAGACATCTTAGTTAGTAGGTACTATCTGTCATTATTTATTTGTCAATTATGAAATGAAATTTCAGAGAATGTTCAAAATACCAGTAGTTGTCAGATGAAATCAAAGAAGTCTGGTGGCGTAAAGGTAAATTCAGTCAGACAGCCGATACTTGGGTCGATAGTTCAAACCCACGCGAGGGCAAATTTTTTTTATTTTATTTTTTTTGTTTCAATTTGAAAAAATAAAATAAAAACTACCCTGAAGGAAAATTAAACTATCTTTGAGTTTATATAAAAAGGAAATGGTGATTGCTTTATCGTATCGTTGAATAAATAAACATTGAAAGTAAGATATATCTATTTTTGAAAACTACGGTCGACGAAAAAGTTTGGTAACAAAATCGTGAATTAAAATGGCGATTAACAATCTCAAACATTAAAATATCTCGATTGTTAATCGCCATTATTAACAGACTTGTTCGTTAAATAACTATTTTGTACCACGTTCAGAGGAAGCAAACACCTTTTCCAAACGGTTTTATTTAGATTGCCCTATTTGTTGTTGTTTCTCGAATATAGTAATTGAAATTTAATTTTCTGTAAGTTTCATCACTTCTTGGCATTTCGCGTCCATAATAGATTCGTCTATGCTTTGATGTAGGCACACACTCATTCATTTTCAATTTTTATTTTTGTATCAGTAAATTTTATCCTTTCTGTTTTTTTTTGTTAGATAACCCTATAACGTGATAATAATCAAAGTGAGCGGAAAGGCATATGTACTCTTCTACGAGAAGGAGGGCACTTAATCACTTGGGATTATATTTAGTTTTTTTTTTATAAATATTATAATTGAAGGTTAAAAAATTTAACAATTATGTTATTTTTCAGTGTCTTTCATAATACTAATCAAAACCCGTTAATTTGTTGTATTTGCGATACATTATGTTATCATTACTATTAGTTAAATATCATTAAAACTTGATTGCAATAAAAAACTTGAGGTGAAGGAAAATATAAAAAAAAATTATGTCAGTGAAAATAACAAATTCAAGAATATATCTTATTAATATTAAAAACGAGTTCTTGACATGATTTTTTGGGTTTATGACCTTCCACAATCTGAAAATGAAAAGAAAATTTTAATCCAAAGAAATCTGTACAAGTGTAGAAGGGCAAATTAATTAATTTGCCCGATATAATTTGCCCGATAAGTTACTGCGTTCACAAGACTGCTGTCTTGAAAGAAATTAATTTTTGTCAGTAACGTACCCTACACTGAATTTGCCTATCTGAAAAAATGAGATCGAATTAACAAAGAATACTTCTCTTTTTTTGAAAACTTTTGACGTTTCGGAGGCTATATCTGCCTCCGTTTTCAAAACTTCTTGGAAAGACGCTGAAGAAACTGAATTTGAATTGCGATTTTGGTAATAAGACCTTTCTTTGACAGATTTCATTTGACTCAAATTCAGTTTCTTCAGCATCTTTCCAAGAAGTTTTGATAACGGAGGCAGATACAGCCTCCGAAACGTCAACAGTTTTCAAAAAAAGAGAAGTATTCTTTGTTAATTCGATCTCATTTTTTCAGATAGTCAAATTCAGTGTAGGGTACGTTACTGACAAAAATTAATTTCTTTCAAGACAGCAGTCTTGTGAACGCAGTAACTTATCGGGCAAATTATATCGGGCAAATTAATTAATTTGCCCTTCTACACTTGTACAGATTTCTTTGGATTAAAATTTTTTTTTCATTTTCAGATTGTGGAAGGTCATAAACCCAAAAAATCATGTCAAGAACTGGATTTCCTCCACAAAATCAAACTTTCAATCAATATTAAAAACGACATTCAATATTTTTATGAGACGTGATTTGATGAAAAAAATCAGTAAATAGTGTAGAGCAATAAAAATTCTAGTCAAAAAATATTCATATAATATATCAAATATATTTATTTTTGTTGCAAACATATAAAGCTTCATAATTATCATTTATACGATCCTGTCAGCCAATTGTCATGGTAAAATATTTCAAATCGACCAGTGGATCACTGAAAATTCATGAATTTATTTTCAACCAATTAGAAGTATCCTTTTTGTTTACGTTGCTTATAGCAACGGAAGATTATCGCGATAATTTTGTTAGTTCCTATTAACTCAATGGAATTAATAAGTGATAATTTTTCTGGCAAAAATGAAGCACCTTTTATCATCGTGAATAATTTTTTTAAAGATTTAGTTGAATAAACCTTAGTTACTAACAAGTAAGATCGACTTCTATTGTAAAAATACAGTGCGTCGTATTAAACGAAACTCATCGGAAATATGTTAGTAGTATACCTAAGTTTCTAATGTTATCCATAAAATATTTGACATCTACGCAGAATAGGTCGTAGAGTTCATCTTCTTATAATATTAAAAACAACTCCAATTTATGAATTTTTCTTAAGTTTCTTCATTAATTTCCTATGTTTTAATTACATTTTCTATATTTTGACTTGTTTTGATTATGTACGTGATAATTAAATAAAAAATTATTTGTGGAAACAAATAATTAATTTTATTATTTATTTCTTAAATATTCAAAATATAAAAATAAGTTGGTAAAATTTAATGGGATATTGATGAATTAAGATATAATGTTCTTACAGAGTTTCTTATGGAGTACGTTATAGTGTACACTCGGGTTGCCCGTCTTCAAAGTGGGCTGCCAAAATTTCTAACGGTCAGAGCTTTGGCAACCATTTTTTTTTCTGAAACTAGAAACTCCAAGCTTCCGTTTGATGCTAAAATCATGCTATAACCAATGAGCTAAGCAACTATACCAAAATTTAAAAAATCAAGAAATGGTTGCCTAGTAAAGTGACTGGCTGGGACTAAGGCTCTTATATCATGGGTTTCATTTTTCCAATAATATACAGTGTGTCTCACTTCTCATGGAAACACCCCCGTATCTTCCGTAATAATTTATGTAGAATGATGAAACTCGGAGAACAGATGAAAATGGTCAAAATGCACCTACCACTTCAATTGGGTTGGCCTAAGTGATATACACTGCCCACCACTAGTCTTGGAAAAACCCATTTTTACGGTAAAACATACTAGGGGGCAAAATAGGCTCGAAATTCTTTTAGATTCGTGATCAGGACCACCAACTCACTACAGATATACTTTCTTCCTGAAAAAATTTCAGTCCTGAAAAATCCGAATTTGTCTCACTTCTCATGGAAACACCCTCTTATTTTCCGTAATTATTGATGTAGAACTCTGTTAATTCCAGGAGCGTTAGATATACCAGCGATGAGTCTAAATATTGCATGAAGTTGATCTGAGTGACATACACTGCTCGCCAGGGGCGATGAACTTAGCCAGTTTTGCGAAAAATTATATTAGGGGACAATATAGGCTCGACGGATTCGTAATCAGGACACCAGTTTTACCAACAATACATATTTTCGAGGGTAATACCACAAGAGGTTTTTATTTTATCGGACAAACTTTCATTTTGCACGAAAACTTGGTTGCTTTGGCAATTGACGAGAACAAATAACATGATAAAATCACGACACCGTCATGTTACAAGCTACCAAGTTTGAGTGGAACAAAATTAAAGTTTATACGATGAAAACAAAACCTCGAGTGGTATTAACCCCGAAAATATGTATTGTTAGTAAAACTGGTGTCCTGATTCCAAATCCGTTGAGCCTGGCGAGCAGTGTAAGATCAACTTCATGCAAGATTTATACTCATCACTGGTATATCTAACGCTCCTGGAATTTACAGAGTTCTACTTCGATAATTACGGAAATTACGAGGGTTTTTCCATGAAAAGTGAGACAATTCGGATTTTTCAGGACTGAAATTTTTTGAAGAAAAAAGTGTATCTGTAATAAGTTGGTGGTCCTGATCACGATTCTGAAAGAACTTCGAGCCTACTTTCCCTCCTAGTATGTTTTACCGTAAAAATTGGTTGTTCCATCGCGAGTGGCGGGCAGTGTATATCACTTAGGCCAGCCCCATTTGGGTGGTAGGTGCAGTTTGACCATTTTCAACTGTTCTGAGAGTTTTATCATTTTACCTCAATTATTACGGAAGATACGGGGGTGTTTCCATGAGAAGTGAGACACACTGTATGTCCTTCAGGTGCCATTTTCAGCGGTTGGCTCTTCGCCTACTCCAGGACAGAAAAAAAAAACAGTAAGCTCAGGTTGATTATTTCCATTTCAGTCGAGAATGGTTCGCGAGAAATGATCAGAGAAAACAGTTTTTCCCGGAGACAGGAAAGATAATTGAAAACAAACTCCCTTCGCTAGCCAACTCAATTACGATAATTAAATCAGAGTCTGCTTGATTGAAGCGGCTACGTCGCGACGGCTCTAAAATGTTTGTAGACATTTTTTTGTAATGAAATGGAATCTGGAAAGCTAGCCCAGCTGTTCGTTTGGCGACGGTCTCAGGTTGCCGAGGTGATTTCAGTCGAAGCAATATAGAAAATGACAGCGTTATTTTCTATTTACATTCAAATCGCAAAATTCGTCGAGTCACAGTCACAAATTAGTCTACGCTGTGGGTTTCGTATTCCAAGATTTAACGTACTGGGTACTTACTTGAAATTATCAAACCTTATATCTTTGAACGAGCAATTATTTTATATATTTTCGATCCCGAAAACGATTTGGATAAAATTTTGTATGTAGCTCAGGTTTTGCTTATCAAGTTCATCTTCAGGGTGTCCTAGAATAAAGGGGACAAACTCCTAGGGTGGAATCCTCACTTCATTTCAAGGCTGAAAGTTCCAATAAACATATACCCTAAAATGAGTATTAACCGAGTTACAGGGTGTTGAAAGTGAAACAAAACAATAGATTTTCCAGAATAACTCCATAACGGCTTAACTTTTCTTAATGAAATTTGGTATGTCACTTGACAAAATTTAGTTTCATATTTCAAGTCAAATTATGTGTTTGTAACCTCTATTCCCCCCTCCTCAACTTTCACGCCACTGGATTAATATAGATTTGGTCTTTTTTTCTTAATTGTAACTGAGTACAGAGTACGCCTAGTCCCCATGTTCAACAAACCAAGATCTCTTGAATGTTGTGTTGTATGTCCTCGCTTTCTTGTACCTATTCCTTTCAGATTGCATCATTCCTGGTACATAAACCACGTCTGATTCAACTAATACCTGTGAAAAAGAGAGGAAGAGTGAGAGAGATAATTATTGTTTTTCGAGGCCGCACTGTGAAAGCACTCCGACTGAGTTGGACCATTGTGTTGTTTTTTCCGTTAACCTGCTGTGGTCCCCCTACGAACGGCAGAACCGCAGCTGCTGCGAGCTAAGGATCAACGAGGTCTTACCTTCTAACGTGCGATTCCTAGCATGACCCGAGAGAATAGATCTCGAAAGGAGGTCGTCTGTAAGTCTCCATCCAAACCATAACTTGGCATCACGTTGCTTGGCTTTGATATCGATGACCCACGCGCTCTACCGTTCGAGCTGTCCTCTCGGACCATGGCCATACTGATCATTTGTTATAAACTGGGTCGAACCTTATGTGAAACATGCCAGAAATGCACATGGATACACCGAGAAAAATATCTATTACCTGTAACACAAAACTGTATAACCGTTAAATGATTTCTGAATTGAATAGGCGCCAGCATAGTTCGCTTTTCAGTATTATCAAGGTCTTTTTTTTTAAACAATTGTATTACTTTTAAAAGTCTCCCTCTTAATAACGTATTTAAATATTGTTTTTTCAATACCATCTTTTAACTGCAATCGTGTTCTTTGTCAAAACTAAAAGGTAACCTTTAAAGACAAAAGGAACGTTTTGACAAAAGACATGTTTCATGTTGAAAATGTTCACATTTTGCACTCATCCGAGAAAATTTAGTGGTTACAATATTTCAATTAGCAACTATGAGATTTTTTTGAAAAAATACTTGTATAACTAAATTTTTCTGGGTGTAACTAATAACGATCCACAGTTGCTGACATCGCCACTGATGTAGCTCTATTAGCGATGATCTGTTTGGGCCTTGTAATTGAATTAGTGGAAAACGATTAGTCCACGAGCCCTCCTGCCCCGGGGATATTTCTTTGATCTGTGTTATCTCGATTCGATCAATAATTAAAACGTCATGAATGCTATGGAGAATATAGTGCAGTTGCTCTTGATATGGAATGACGAGACTATTTTTATAACATAATATGTGTAAATTAAAGAAATCTGCATTGCATTGTTCATAATAAGCTTGTCAAAAGAGAAACTAGATGTCCTGCAATACCAGGACCACGCTTATTGCAATAATCCCATATAATAGGAATAATTGGGTCGAAAATCCATCAGAAAACAACTACTTTCCTGGCTAATACCACGAAGAACGTTGAATTACATCTAATGAATTTCCGTGCAGAGCCCTACAAGGATTTCTCCGCAATTGCTAGTTGCATGGAGATGTTCATTGAAACATTTGGACCACCTATAGATCGATTTCTGGGTTCTTGCCCTCATCAGTATAGGGTAGGTCTCTGCAGACAATAACTAATGTCTGCAACAAACGATTCAACAAAATCTCCATGTAAAGGCAGAAGCTGAGACACCGCCCGCAGCCTAGCGTTCACTAAACTACGGGCGCCATCTAAACTTCAGCCTTGTAGGGCTCTGCTCGGAAATGGTAATTCAACTGGCTAATGGTATTAGCTAGGAAAGTAGTTGTTTTCTGATGGATTTTCGACCCAATTATTCCTATTGTATAGGATTATGGCAATAAGCGTGGTCCTGGTATTGCAGGACATCTTGTTTCTCTTTTGACAAGCTTATTGTGAACAATGCAATGCAGATTTCTTTAATTTGTATTTGTGGTTGAATTAATCACGCAAGTTCTGGGTATTGCTCTGTTGAGGGGCTGGAGTTCAGATGGCGCCCGTAGTTTAGTGAACGCTAGGCTGCGGGCGGTGTCTCAGCTTCTGCCTTCATATGGAGATTTTGTTGAATCGTTTGTTGCAGACATTAGTTATTGTCTGCAGAGACCTACCCTATACTGATGAGTGCAAGAACCCAGAAATCGATCTATAGGTGGTCCAAATGTTTCAATCAACATTTCCATGCAACTAGCAATTGCGGAGACATCCTTGTAGGGCTCTGCACGGAAATTCATTAGATGTAATTCAACGTTCGCCAGGAAAGTAGTTGTTTTCTGATGGATTTTCGACCCAATTATTCCTATTGTATGGGATTTATGGTAATAAGCGTCATCCTGGTAGGGCAGGACATCTTGTTTCTCTTTGATAATATGTGTGTTATGGAAATTGCCAAAAAAATTAAAAATATGTTCATACGAATCTCCAGGCTTTCGGAGAAAACTTCTCAAGTGTAGATCTTTCGCGAGCAAGATAGATCCGGGACCTATAGCTTGCGTATAATGGATTCCGAGAGAGGCGAACGTTCAAACACCATGAATTAGTACCGAATTTTTTTTGAATCCATGATTTTTTTTTGAAAAATTCATATACGAGATAAATTTCCAGAAATCAATTCAAGCATGCTGGGGGAATTTGGTAAGGAAATTTCACATCAAAATATATCAAATTAATGCAAAAAAATTAATGCTAATTTCATCTGAAAACAACTTATAACATCAGTGGGCCATGAATGGTTTTTGTTGACACAATGACAGAGACGCATTGGTATTAGTGGCGGTGTACTGAAAATGTCAGATGAAAGTTAATGAATTATTTAACAATGTACGTTTTGAAAATATTTTCAGACACTTTCGAAATATCTAGTGAATACATAATTATGGAATATTATCTCCTTACATAAAAGCAAAATATCCACTATTACATGTCAAGTAATTGACACAAAAATTTCCACTTACTAATTTCACCCAGGGTACAGTAAAATAAAAATATCCGGAAATATTTTGGGTTGCCATGACAACTAAACAAAAAAAAAAACAATTTTTGTGTGAAATTCTCACCCAAATACGTATAACGCTTTATAGTTTTGGTAGGGTTCACAAACTGATCTATCAGAAAAGAAAATTGATCTCACCAAGAATTTTCCTGAATATCTTTATGTTCAGAAATAATGAACTCGTCGTTATTTTATGGGTGCACGTTTTCGCGAATACTTTTCCTTTTTCTCAAATCTAGAGAAAATATAGCACTTGTTCAACAGTTCGAGCACGTCTTATCGGTCCTCGAGGTATAACAGAATTGATATTCATTGCTTGGATGAATTATGAGCACCTTCGAAATTGATCATCTACGCTTTCCATTCTCGCGACCACACGTGCACCCATTAAAAATGATTTCCCTATTTTGGATGGATTGGAAAATTTGCATTGGATGAGTGATATCGAGTACTTGAGAGATTTGATTAATCATTTCTTTTTAATCGATTACCAATAATTAATAAAATACAATAATAATATTCATAAAATAAAACTAAGTATAATTTCGAACATGTGATGAAGTGTCCTCCTGCTTGTAGAAGAGTATACAGGGTGTTCCTTAAAGACATGCTAATATTTGAGGGGGTGATTCTTTGACTTATTTTAAGGAAAAAACTTTCTATAAACGTATGTCCTAAAAGTCCTAACTTTTGAGATACAGGGTGATAAAGTTTTGAAAAAAAATCAGTTTTTTAATAATAACTGAGATAATATTGTAGACGTTTTTATAAAATTTGGTACATGTCTTCTATGCATCAAGGTGCATTTTTTAATGCACAAACATTTTCATTTTCTCAACCAGTGGCGTCCGTACGGGTTTTGCATTGAATATTTTTGGAGAAAAAAATATTTTAAGGAACAAACTTTCTATAAACGTATGTCCTAAAAGTCCTAACTTTTGAGATACAGGGTGATAAAGTTTTGAAAAAAAATCAGTTTTTTAGTAATAACTGAGATAATATTGTAGACGTTTTTATAAAATTTGGTACATGTCTTCTATGCATCAAGGTGCATTTTTTAATGCACAAACATTTTCATTTTCTCAACCAGTGGCTGGTTATATTCAATAAATTGTGGAAACTAAGCAGAACACCTTCTCTCCAAATTCATATGTGAATGAAAATGTAACTGTAAATTTTAATAATTTTATAACTTTTATATTCAAATATTTTAACATTACCACTTTTTCACATATTCCATTCTATTGTAAAATGTATTGTATATAATTTTTTGAGCTTTTCTGTTGGAACAAATGAATGAATATATCTCTCAAGACAACAAAGCTGTACAATAACAATAATAATAATAATTGTAAAGTAAAGTATAAATATAACCTCAATGGAATGATTTAGTGCCCTCCTGCTCAAACAGTGTGTCCATAACAGGGGGGCTGTTAACTTTCAAACCTATTAAAATTTTTTTTGAATTTTTTTTCATTGAATGAAAGTACATAAGCTGCTCTTTGACAGTCTATCTTTCAAAATGGCGGCCAGGCGACAAATTGGTGTAATACGTAAGTAGAATTAATTTTGTGGCAACTTGCATAATGGTATTCAATTTTTTTGAGTTCATGATGATGTGTTGTCTTATCACAGTTTTGTAAAAGTAGAGTTGCCTTATGTCTAGAATCGATTTTTCCTCGTATAGTGCGTTTGTAGGGTAAGTTCGTTTTTTATATGTGATTATTTTCAAGTTAATTTCTGTATTTGTTCTAGGTTCTTGATATAACACGAGTTTGCTTCCCAGGAAACTATTCCAAAAGAGAGGTGAGTTTCGAATAAAGCATAGTAAAGCATGTGCATCTGAGCTCTATGTAGGTATGGTCTCGTGTATTTCAGGCGATATGCAACTCCACGATATTTTTATACCAAATATGTGCATCCCATTTTAAGTGAGCCTCTCTATATATATGCCAAGATATTTTATTTTGTTTACTTGTGATATGGTGAGATTAACGTCATCATATTTTATCAATAGCGATTTGAAGGTAGGTAGATTCCCAGCATAAGAGGTGAATGTGACATAGAAAGTTTTGCTTGAATTAATATACTGAGAAGTTTCCTTTCAAACCACTGAATTATGAATTGAAATTTTTTTCCACTTTTTCTTTTAGGGAGCTCCATGTTTCCGATTGATAAATTATTGCTGTATCATCTGCGAAGCTAATAATGTCTCCATCCACATCTAGCGCAAAAATATCATTTGAATAAAGGTGAAAGAGGATTGGGCCTAATACTGTCCCTTGAGGTACGCCGTATTGAACTGTGTGAAATCCACTAGAGTGTCTACGATTTTTACACATTGATTCCTTCCATGAAGATTACTATAGAGAATTTGGTATGATATTCCTCTGAAGTACTTCTAGAAGCTGTTCTTGGATGACAGTATCGAATGCTTTTTTTAAATCCACGAATATACATAGCGATGGTAATTTTTCGTCTATATACTTACTTATTTTGCTAGTCAATAGTGTACCTGCATCTATAGTTAATTTGCCTTTTTGAAATCCAAATTGACTTTTTGATAAAATTTTATTTTTTGCTAGATACGTCGATGAGAAGGTCTTTGGAAAATTTGTAATCACTGATATTGGGAGATAGTTCTCTACTTTGCATTTATTTTCACTTATAATCTCCCTAGAGCTTGAATTATTGCCGGAAATTTTTCGAGTACATGAATTTTCACTTATAATCTCCCTAGTGCTTGAATTATTTCCAGCAATTAATTCAAGCACGCGGGGGATTCGGTAAGAAAATTTCACACCAAAATATATTAAATGAATGGTTAATTCAACTGACTTATTCTGAGAGAAAACAAGTTGTAACATCAGTTGGCCATGAATGGTTTTTGTTGATATAATGACAGTTACGCGTGGCAGTGTTTGTATGTGAGAAAGGAAAATTCATTTTGCGACATTTTCAACCTGAAATTACATTGCATATCACGCAGAACTAAAATAGTTTTGACTGGTCCATGCGGATTGTCTATTGGGAAGTGATGTGGAAAGGAATTGTTGCAAATTTCAGCCGAGTATTCACGAAAAGATAAGTTGAATAAAATTGTTTCAAATATTAAGTTCATGAAGTCAAGCATAGATAGATTTGATTGATATACACTTTTTACCGATGGACCTATGCATCGTTGAAATGCAAGTTCTCAAAATATTTTCAGACACATTCGAAATATTTAGTGAATATATAATTATGAAATATTATCTCCTTTCATATGAAAAATAACATTCCATTCCATAAAAGCAAAATGTTAACTATCACATGATTCACATGTCAAATATTTGACAGAAAAATTTCCACTTATTAATTTCGCCCAGGGTACCCAGGAGGATAAAAATTTCCGGAAATTTTCTGGGTTGCCATGGCAACTAAATAAAAACCAATTTTTTGATTGGCTGAAAAAGTGAGGTGTGAAATTGTCAGACTTAAAAATTGGTGAAATGACAGTTCACCCTGTATATAACGAACAGTAGTAGGTTTAAGCCATACGGAATAGAATTTTTTGCGAATACATTTTCCAATATGTGGTTTATACTTATATATTTCCATCAACTCTAAAAAAATGCGAAATGTAGTTGTCCACTAGGTTATCTCTGGCAGATAATACATTGCCCAAATCTCGACAAGAAGAACATTCCTCATCGCTTCTTCCTTTCCATCCGTTCGCTTTCAGATTGATGGTTCTGTTGGCACGATTTCTCAGTCATAACTTTTTTCTGTTATCCTACTAAAATATAAATCGTGTGGCTTTATGGAAAATTATTCAGACTGAAGGCATACATATCAAACGTTGAGAAATTGAATCCGGGTTAAATTATCCGTGGTTGGAATTATAATGATGGGAAATATTTTGCTACGGAATACGGAAATTGAGTTCAAAGGCGTAGGTACTGTTGATTGTTCCAGAACTTCATGGAACTTTTGAAAATCGTTTCCCAATGGTAATGTTTATGAAGTGGATCTTTCTGTCATGAACTAGACTCCTTCAACTTTTCTGGAAATTGAATGTGCGAGGAAAAAGTTTCAGCCTTTAGAAAATATTTGAGCAGGATTTCGAACTGTAGACGATTTAACTTCGAAAGGTGTGTAAGTGAAGGTGATGGATAGTAATGAAGTTTCGGTCTCTATGTTTATGTTGATCGACAGGGCCGTAACTAGGGCGGGGCAAGGGAGGCTCTGGCCGCAGGCACTAGCCCGCAGGGGGAGCCAAAATGACTTTTGATCTGAATGATATTAGCCATCCGAGATTTTATTATTGTTAGGAGGTGCAAACTTATATGTTCGCCCCGAGCGCCATCTATCTAGTTAAGACTATGTTGATTGAGGTTTGTTAGGGTCAAGTCATCTTAGAGATAACCCAGTATTTTTCAACAAGTCAACGAATCGGTAATAATATGTTTCGTCATGCTCACAATTATGGATAATTACATATAATTGTTTGCGAAATTATGATGTAATGCCATTTTGGAACATTTAGGTGACAGTTGTGACAGTCGCAAACGTCCAGATGGTATATCACTCATACTATGGAAACTGGGTGAACTTATTGTCTGGGAATTACTGGTGTTGAAGCTTTAGCATCTTCCAACTGATCTGAAAGCGGAAAGTAGAAGTATAAAATACACCAAAATCTTAGTAGTCACTATTTTAGTAGCCGTTGAATCCTTCAGTGTCTATGGTCTTGATTCTCTGTCACAGATTCAACGAATTTCTTGATAGAAAGAAAAAGCATTGCCATCCAATGTGGTAATGCTGCTTCGATTTTCGGAAAAATTTCCACTTTTCATCGATTGGATCTCTTTGGGTGAAACAGGAATCAGTGCATCTGAAACATACAATGTATGATGTATCACTGATTGTTGATCCACTTCCTGCAGAATGGTTTGGTTGAAGATGTTGCTGTTCATGTTCTGCCAGTCACGTCTTTGAAAAATTCTTCAAGTAACTTTGAAAATCATAGGAGTATAGTTGGTTAGAATAATTTTATAAACATATATACAGTCAAATGGAAAATGAAAAGATGTACAGTGAAACCAATTTCATTAAACATTTAATTTTGCGCGCGTACGCTCATGTTGCCAATGGAAATATTACGGACTATAATCCGTTGTCCGACAAGTGAGCAGCACGTTATTACGTCTCAAGCTAGGTTGGTTTTACTGTACACATTCTCACACACACACACCCAGTGAAATTATGACACTAAGGTAAAAAACGATTAAAATTTCCGCAAAATTTATTGTCTTTGCGACATGTTTCGATAAACAGTATCTTTTTCAAGCGAATGTAGTACATTAAACTATTCTTCATTGAAATTACTTGAATACCTTTCTTACCCATTAATATAATTAGGGACTACCTATAATTATCGCTAATACCTAGACTCATACAACTTATAAAATTGACATAACAATGAACCTACCTGGAAATCTCAAAACACAACCACCGCTCAATTGAACAAATTTAACAAAGGGGAACCGTTCAGGTCCAGTTGATCATTTAATAAACAAGATGAATTTTTCAATTTATTAATTTCCAAGAATTCTAAATAATTAAGCCTAATGCCCTTATTTTCCGCATGAAGAATTTCGAAGTTTTCATCGAAGTCATGGCCTTCCTCCAAAATATGATTGGCATATGATGAGTATTTTATTGTTTACCTAATTCATACGGTGTTCACGTATGCGGCTTTTAAATGGTCTACCTGTCTGGCCGATATATACTTTGGAGCAAGATCCACAATTCAATTTATAAACTCCTGATTTTTCAGATTTCTGCGTTGTCTTTATTATTCTTGATAAACCTTTCCAGTGTGTTATCTGTTCTATATGCTACTCTTAAGTTTTGCTTATGCAAAAATGAAGCTATTTTTTCCATGACGGGTCCTGAATAAGTTAAAGTTCTATAATTATTGTCAAGGTTGCTCAAAGTGGTGTTTATTATATATTGGCTTTACCTATTGTCAAATCTAAAAAATTAATTGAATTTTCTACTTCTATTTCTATTGTGCATTTAATGTTTGGGTGAATAGTGTTAATATATTTATGAAAGGTGTCTAATTAACTGTTGGTGCCTGTAAAACAAACTATAACGTCATTTACATATCTGTACCAATACAAAAACTGTTTCTAGAGTGGATGCTTATGAATCGTTTCTTCAAGATTGTCCACGAAGATATCTGTCAGTAAAGGACTCAGCGGATTTCCCATGATCAATCCTTCAGATGAAGAGTAGAATTTATTGTCAAATTGAAAATAATTTTGTTCAAGACATATCGACAAAAGGTCTAATATCTCTCGTTCAATAACCGGGTTAACATGATTTTTATTTAGTAAACCTTCGACTAAGAGTATTGTATCTTGCGGGGGTATACTAGGGAAAAGATTTTGAACTTCAAATGATATTAATTTTGCGTTATCTGGAACAGTTATATCCTGTATTTTATTTATCAAATCATAAGAATTTTTAAGGCTAAATTTCGGTTCAAATTTGGAATAATTTGATATCAAATGTGTTAACTTTCTTGATAATTTAACTAATGGTGCTGTAACAAATGATACTACTGGCCGGATAGGGTAGTTTTGTTTATGTAATTTTATCAAAGAATATAATTTTGGTGATTGAGGATTCATAAACGTTAGTCTGAACTTTTTGGCTTCCTTAAAAATAGATTTTGGGTTTCTCAAAAATTCCTTGATTTGTTGTTGGTACATATGAGTAGGGTCACGTTTTAGTAATGTGAATTTACCGGAATCTAAAAAATCAAGAGTCCTATTAATAGCAATGACTGTGTTACCTTTATCTGCTCTTGTAAAAGTTACATCCTTTTCTCACTATATAGATTTTATTATTTTCATATCGTTCATAGTACTATTATCCTTCAGAAATGCAGATTTGATTATACTAGTAGCCTGATATTTATTGATAGTGATGTCCAAAGTACCCTTCAAGGCAATTTCTGTTTCAATACCAAGGAGTTCCATGTCCTTAATAATATTATTGCTTTTGATATTATGCTTAAAACCTTTTGTAATTGATGAAATTATATTGATGTATCAGTTGGTGTCAATCACATACAGTATCGGAAACTTTTCATCTGGGGTATAGACAGAAATCTACGCGATGTAGATGAATCATTTTCGATTTTGATTCAACTACAGGTGTAAAACTACTTCATTATTATATTTACTTAGCTGAGTCATACAAACTTGAAATTTCGGATGTGAAGTCAGTCGATAACCATATATGCGACTGACAACAGCTGATACATCAATATAATTTCACTGGGTGTGTATGCGAGAATTTTCATTCATTCCTCATCATCGTCTCATACCAACACAGAACTGAATTTGAAATGTGATTCGCCGGTTTTCGAAACGCGATCAATGGCGTAGCGATTAACGCATATGGTCGGAAACCATAAGACCTGGGTTCGAATCTCGGTTGATCCACATTTTTTTAATTCAGTTTTGATTTTTATCTTTTTTTCTGCTATGTCAAAACACACTTTAGAATTATTAATATTATTATATTATTATTCAATTCAGGTATTTCAAGATTCTAAATTCCGATTTAATAGCCACTGAAGTCGGCACAAATTCTAATTCATTTTACGATTACATCAGCGAACCCTACTTTTTATAATTTATCTTGAAGGGTTCTTTCGTACAAATTCATGTTGTATGTGAGAGCAAGATATTGCCATATCGGTTTTGTATACAGAGAGAAAATCAAAGAAAGCAGGTGGTCTTGTGAGTAATTGGGTATTAGCTTCTTTTGTGATTCGAGTGAGGTAGTGTTATTTGGAATTCAACCAGTTTTTTTCAGGAAACGAATGGAAATATTCCCGATAAAATGAATTTCCATTGTATAGGATTTCCTGAAAGCTGTTTTGATTCGTTTATCCAACCTCCCTGAAGTTGGGTTATTTTCACATTCGGCTTTAGTTCATTTCCCGACATGTTTTCTTTGAGGATTTTCCACTGAAAATCATAACAATCTCAACAAGTGTAGACGAATAAATAAATCAATTCGCCCCGATCATAATGGATAATTTAATAATAATGGTATGCGCCGAGTCACCTGTGCAACCTCCGAGATTTATTTAAATTGCATAATAATCTAGTTACATTCAAAGCTTTATCGTATCATTGACATGGACAAAGATGTGACAATGAAATCAACAACTTTTGTTATGTCACGTTATTGTCATTTAAGCGTGCCATTTGGTATCTATTATGAAGTAACTAAATAGTTATTTATGCAACAAGTGTAAAAAGTAGGCCTGATGGCCTCGTTGGACAATTTCACGTCGAGTTTCATACAATATTTTTTCTACGTTCATGCAAAAACCAGAAAATGTTTCATTTAGGTGGCACTTAACTGAAAGGAACACATTGTTTGTTCAAATCTATCTGCTAAAAGTAATTCAAAAACATTTTGTGTAATTCAGATGATATTCGAAGGAAATAATTTTATTTTTAACAAATTGCGTTTTCTAGTAATTTCATAGTCCATTATATAATGAGTATGATGAAACATGCAACTATTCAAAACGTTAAACAATCTCACAGAAAATGGGCTAAATTTGGCGTCGATTTGAAAGTTCATGTCTGTCATGATGACAGAACGCTATAGTAGAATGACAGATGAGTGCAATAAAGTCTTTATTGCACTCAGTGCAATAAAGAGGCAGTTTTTCCACCAAATATAGTTCAATAAAGTTTTGTTTTTTGCATAAACGTAAAAAAAGTTATTTAAGTAACAAGGAATGTAAAGTCGTGTTAACATTCGAGGTGAGCGAGTACGAGCCGAGGCAAAGCCGAGGCTTGTCGTTTGCCAATGATGTCAACAGTCGATACATTCCGTGTTATTTATTACGTTTTTTCCGCTGCTTGTTGACATATCTCAAAATTTGCCTGGATTGAAGTTTGTTTTCTTACCCTTCCGTCATGATTATTCGTTCCGCTATTTTATTATATATTACACTGAGTGCAATGAAGACTTTATTGCACTCATCTGTCATTCTACTATAGCGTCCTGTCATCATGACAAACTTTCAATTCGACGCCAAATTTAGCCCATTTTCTTTGAGATTGTATTACGTTTTGAATAGTGTCATGTTTCATCATATTCATTATATAATGAACTATGAAATTACTAGAAAATGAAATTTGTTAAAAATAAAATTTTTTCTTTCGAATATCATCTGAATTACACAAAATGTTTTTGAATTACTTTTAGCAGATAGATTTAAACAAACAATGTCTTCCTTACAGTTGAGTGCCACCTAAATGAAACATTTTCTGGATTTTGCATGAACGTAGAAAAAATATTGTATGAAACTCGTGCAAAAAGAGTTTATTGCACTCGACGTGTTGTCCAACTCGGCCTAATGGCCTCGTTGGGGAATTTCACGTCGAGTGCAATAAACACCTACTTTTTGCAATTGTTGCATAAATAATTATTTTCATCTTTCAATTTTCATGGAGAATGTTGCTCTTTTCATTGTAATTCTTATTTATATTAAAATTCGAGCACTTCACGGCCTAGGCCGGGAAGTGCAACTTTCTTAAAGAAAAAGCCGAAAATAGTAATTTACGTAACAAGTCCGAAAAAAACTGTTTTCGGACGTGTTGCGTACACAATTTTTTCGGCAACCGTGTATAATAACAAATCGAGACATATTTATTTATTATATTTCTTTGTAAAACAAAATTTCGAACATTTTAATTCTTATTTGTATTAAATATTGAAATTCGAACAGAAGATAGGTACTAACAGAAACATTCTAATTCTTATTTATATTAATATTTATATTAAAATACGAGCATTTCCCGGACTAGTCCGGGAAGTATCTACTTCCCGGACGGTTGCCGAAAAAAGCCCTTTACGAGAGTGTATCATATGAAGTTTTTCCTTCAACAGTTATATTTTCAAATTGTAGCAATTGTATCATTAATTTAAATGTTTTACGTTATGAATTTTCGTCATATTATCAAATTAGGACTTCCTATTTATATTTGAAGCAGAATACTGTAGTTTTTGAAAAATGCATGAATGTATGAACAGTGTGTAAAAATTTACTTTTGCTACGAGCGTGCGGAAAAGTAACTTTTCCGCAACTTTTCCGCACGATTTTTCGTTTTGAAAGTTGTACTTTTCCGTACGATTTAAAATCGTGCGGAAAAGTTACTTTCCCGCACGATTGTTACTTTTCCGTACGATTTTTACTTTTCCGTACGATTTTTGTATTGTTGAAAATGAGGATATTTATAGGACTAACTAAATGATCTATGTAACTATTCTGTCTTATGTGTCATTTTGTAGCATTATTAGAAGAACTTGTTTATTAAAAACCTTGTTTTTTTATAAATAAGATGGACAAAAATACTCGTAGGAAAAATATTGTACCTAACTCTTACGGAAAATGTCTTTTCCGCCCTTAACGGCTTGCCCGAACTCCGCTTTGCGTCGTTCGTGCAACTGCCGTCGCGTGCGGAAAAGTACTACTTTCCGCACTTGTTAGGTAAATAACTATTACGCACAGGTGATTTATTAACGCACTTGTTCAGAAAAGTATTACTTTACGCACTGTCAACAATGCTTACACACTTAGTTCACGCACTGTCGTAGAACTTTTTGGAACTTTGGAAATTGTAATAATTCATGTATCAACCTGAAAGTTCAGTCATTGATCAATAACAGGAGAGGTAGTAGGTATAAAATAAAACTGCCAAACACATCTACCAGATTATTGCTCATTTCACCGCACAGTGAAGCAGCATCCATAATGATCGCACTCCCTAAAAGCTGAAATAGCTATTCGAGGCCGTCAACCACGACACAATGAACAATAATGGCATGCTAGATCCGCACTCAGCAACACGTGTGACCGACGTCAATAAACGCTCGTCGCACACGTTTTCGATATCGGCCGAGAGTTGATTTTGGTCCGAAACTCCGAAACCAAAATGCAATATCGGAAGCGATAATTCGTCGCTTCTATTTACCGTCTGTCGGCCATTGCTCCGTAACGGTATTAAAAATAATGAAATTTGCGCTCACGATTTAGAAAATTGTCATTAACCTGTCAATCATCGTTAATTCCATAAGCTGCTGGTTTTTTAAATAGAGTGTTTACCCGCTTTCGTTGATGGTTGCGTCACCTGGACTGCGTTCATAAACTTACTCTGAGAGTAGAGTTAGAGTACGGTCACGTGATTAGAAGTACATGTCGATTATTACTCATGAATGGTCGTTCGAAAACTCTGCAAAGAGTGCAATGTGTTAATGACAATATTGACAAAAGTGATTCTTGAAATTGAGTTTTTGTTTGGTTTTGAGTAAAAAATAATTGTTGAGACTCTTTCTTTATTAGGGATTCCAGAAGTGAAATATGGTTCATTACACTTTGAAGCATATCTTCATTTTCAAGAATAACAAGTATACCGGCCAACTGATACCACATACGAGAAAATCCATATCGTGGGACTACAATTTATATATTATAAATTGTCAAAACTTCCGTATTTTTCAAAATTTTCACTTTTGAAGCACGTAGAAATATGAAGATACAAACAACTACAAACACCAACTATGAAATAAGTTCCCTGTCATTGTCATTACTATCAGAGTATCACTACTCTTTTCAAAAGCAGAGTACGTAGAGTTTACTCTAAGTAAGTTTCTGAACGATTGTCAAAGCATACTCCATGAAGCTAGAGTAAGTTTACGAACGATTCAGAGTAAGCAGTCCTTACTCTGAGTAAGTTTATGAACGCAGCCCTGAAATACATGGTGGTCGTTAGCTTTTCCAGGCTGATATAAGAGTAACTATTATAATGATTGTTTCATATTTCAATACGATCGTGAGAAACATTTATTTATCAACCATTGGACCGAATATGGTATTCTCCGATCGAAAAAATACATGGAAATGAAAAAGTGGGGTTTCCCCTATAGGCTAATAACACAAATGAAGACCAGCCATATACAAGAATTATCCTTGAGAATGTCGCATTACACTTGAAAACGACTGTAGATCTCAACAGTTGAAATGTCGTGAACAAAAATTGCAGACAATTAAATTTTTTCTTTCCTTTGTCAGTATAGATAATGAAAGTCCAGAATAACCTTACTAAAAGTGAAACATTGGCAACCACCTTCAAACAAACAGTATTATTATTATTCGGAGAGGTAGTCGAAACGTAAAACCATTCTGCTTCCCGCTGTCAGGTCTCCTGATTTACTCCTAGAGAACGAAATTTTCTTGTGTGATGATATTTTATGAACTACAGTATTCCAAGATATTGTTTAAAAAAATTTGTAAAAAAAAAATTCAAACAATATCTTGGAATACTGCACCTACAGAAAATATCATCTCACAGGAAAATTTCGTCCATTCTCATGCGAGCCAGAGTTTTGCATACACACACTATCTAGGAGGCTGTGGGAGATCTTCGTTCATCCCCAGAAAAAGTTTTCTAAGGTGAAAGTGTCTATTAGGAGTCCTAACAGCTCTCTTCTCAGGTAATTTTTTTTGGTATATTCTGTATCTCCCATTTGAAAGAAAATTTGCATGATCACAAGGCTTTTATTGTGGCCTGACTGTCAAGATAGAATTACTATGGTATCTAGGACCACCCCTCAGAATCCCTCCTGTGCGGAAGTTTGGAATATAGAGACTTGAGTACCGAGGCTTAAACTCCCATTGCTTGTCTTAGCCATACGTGTATCAGATTTGCCCTCTCGCATTGGTCTTGGCCTTGGTGACTGTCTCATCTGGTATGTGGTGTAGGTTTCATTAAAGGAGGAGTTGGAGTCACACCACTGCAAAGAAGGGAGATTCAGAATCAGATCCAGGCGAAACGTCTGCTGGACATAGCACCAGTGAATCCGAAATGAAAGGAAAACAACAGGTAGCAAGAATTAATTCTGCATGACGAAGAAAGAGAAAGTAACGGCTAAAGTATGCTTTTCGGCTTCAGGAGCATATATGTTTTCTCTACGTGTGTTTCCGAGGAACTTGTGAAGTAAAACTGGGCGATTTAGGCTTGACGAATGAAGAAATATTCATGGGTTTGTTTAAGAGAGTTTGTAACGTTTTCTAGAGCAACTTGCGAGTAACTTTACTCGTCATGCAAACCATACTAAGATCCTTGATCTGATAAATTACGCAAGAGAAAAAAGGGAAATATTACTTTGTTTTCATCACTACTTCTCTCATCGCTTTCAATAGCATGAAGCTTTTCAGCATCCTCTATGAGCACGATACAAAAATTAAGAAAGTAATCCTGGAAAAGTTGTTTAGTTGTTTTCAATGTATACTATGTTTGGAGCAGCGTCATTGAATGCCGCAACAATGAATTAATAGTTTTTGGTTATAGAAACGTCAGTCAAAAATTATTTTTGAGTATTACAGAATTGAAAGTTTTAAAATGAGTTACGCTTTTCATTTTCCTACACCTAGTGCCGAATCTTAATGAACCATTTTTTTCTTTTTGCATGAACGTAGAAAAAATTTTGTATGCAAATATTTCCGCATATTTTTGTTATGGATTCAGGTGAATTATTACTGTACGGCATTTGTATAATTGAATTTGTATAACTACATAGATTCATTTTTGAGCAACGCCGTATATATTTGCCGGTACAAGGGTAAGGAGCCCCGCATTTATCCACCACCAGTTTAAAAACTGGTTGCTGTGCAGGCAACCTCTCTTTGAACAATGTCCGTCATGGTGTTATCCAGGAAAGTAGTTGTTTTCTGTCAGATGTTTGCCTTATACTTTCCACCTGGTGGAAAATTTTGAAGAGAAGAGTACTTCGAAATCGTCGATTTTTTACACGCTTTATATTAGCTACACTTGTATGTTTGTTTATTGGTTTGTATGTTTGTTTGTTTGTTTGTTCGACTCCTAGGGCGTGATTTTCACCCATTTCCAGACGTCCGAATGATTCGAAATTTGGCAGGTGTTTATAGTTTCGGTGACAATGCAATATGACATTTTTTTCGTTATAAAAAAACAAAATGGCGGCTCCAAGATGGCGGACGTGATTTGTGATATTGGTCCGATTCAATTCAAAATTGAGGCCTTGCATATGTAAACTTTATATCAGAAAATACACCCAAAAAGTATTGGGGTGTAACTAATGTAAACGAGAAAACCTATCCAATGCCAATCCTCAGTTCATATTCGAATGGGATAATAAATCTAGTTGTGAATTTTGATCGAACTGCTATAGCCCGTAGCCGCGTATATATGTCTTCAGAATGAAATGGGAATCGTTAACCGGCGGAAAAACGATAAATCATCTCACGCCTCTGGCCCTTTGCTTCTTTGATCAATTTACAACGCATAATTTCCATAAATCCACATCTATATCGATTGCCTTCGGTAATATATACTCTTTTCATTGACAATTTTGCGCACTTGATAACTCCCGAACTAATCATACAATAAGAATAATAATGTTATTGTGGTAATTGACACACAAACAAAATAATTTGGTTAGAAAAAAGTTCTCACCACAAAAATATAGTAAATTATATACATAGATGATTTGTTACATACATTGCTCTAATACGTTTTATATTGGTTAGTACTATCTATTTATTTGTCAATTCTGATACAAAATTCACAAGTCATAACGTTGCGCGTTGGCTTGACATCCGAGAGAGGGTGACAATGAGGTCGCCAGTTCAAAACCCACATGAGAGCATTTTTTTTTTCAATTTAAAAAAATTAAATAAAACTACCACTTTGATTAGAGTTAATATAAATAGGAAATAATGATTGTTTTTTATCGTATCGTCAAATAAATAAACATTGAAAATAAAGTTTTGAAAACTAAGGCCGACGAAAAAGTTTTGTAACAAACTCGTGAATAAAAATGGCGATTAATTAATTGCCCTTATTAATACACCTGTTTGTTAATGGTTATTTAACGAACAAGTGTATTAATAAGGGCGATTAACAATCGGGATATTGCGTGAGCGGAGCGAGCGCCTTAATGTTTGAGATTGTTAATCGCCATTTTAATTCACGAGTTTGTTACAAAACTTTTCCGTCGACCGTAATTTTCAAAAATAGATATATCTTACTTTCAATGTTTATTTATTCAACGATACGATAAAAAACAATTACTATTTCCTTTTTATATCAACTCAAAGATAGTTTAATTTTCCTTCGGGGTAGTTTTATTTTATTTTTTCAAATTGAAATAAAAAAAACGAACAAAAAAAATTTGCCCTTGTGTGGGTTTGAACTATCGACCTCAGTATCTCCTCTCGGCTGTCTGACTGAATTTACCAATACGCCACGAGACTTCTTTGATTTTTGATGACAACTACTGGTGTATTAAAGAGTCTCTCAAATTTTATTTCAGAATTGACAAATAAATAATGACAGATAGTACTAACTAATATAAAATACATTAGAGCAATGTATGTTGGGTTGCATATAAGCAAATCGTTGATTAATAGAAAATAATTCATTAACAGGGGTCATTAATCAACGATTTTGAGTGCGTTAAAAAACATCATAAATGAACGGTCAACGAAAAATAATCGTAAACATCTATTTGGAATAATTTCATGACTCCAGGATTCATTTTGTATGAAACCCATTCAATCTGTTTTGAATAATATCCACTTCCTCATATATTCCATTGACGCTACAATGTTTAAATGAATACGCTTTCCGATAACCAACTATGACATTCTTTCCACTTTTTCAATTTCATTCTCCATTACCTTTTTCTGCGTGTAAGTGACAGCCGATGGTTTCGACGTGATACAGATGTAACCGTGCTTACCAGGGTTTCCATTCAATGCTGTCAGTCACCAAATTCCTGAACCGTAGCGCATCCTTATTTATACCCAAGATATCCTTACAAAATGGGAAGACAGAAAGAAAAGCAAGGTGATATTTTCCTGGCGGATTTATTCGAAAGAAATTGTGAAATTGTTTGGATACAAACGAAAAGTAGTTGTTTTTTTTAATAGATTCTCAACCGAAATACTCCTTTTGTATAGGATCATCGCGATGAGCAGTCCTGGTAGAGCAGGACATCTTATTTCTTAAGAAACCGGCGGTTTGACTATGAATAAGAAATAAAAAATCATCATCAAGTATTTGCCAAATCAATTTACCTATTGTCTATTTGTTATTTAACAGTTTATTTTGGAATAAGAGTTTCATGAAAGGTCCGTGGTTCATATCCTGAAACTCAAATGGGGAAAATCATCATGCCCTGAAGCCCTTCGCACCCTTTGTTATGTAAATAAGGAAATGATTGATCAAAACAAACTTCCGGAGCAAATACAACAAGGATACCAACTGAGAACACAACGGTTGTTTACATCATTTTGTTGGCTGTATTTGTATGGGATTTATAACAATAGAAAATCCTTTACGTTCCCAATTCCAGTCAGGACAAAATGTAAATATCTCTTCTTCAAACAGATAAATCATAAGCAATGCAGGTTCATCTGATGAAATATGAGAACGAAGATTTGATTATTGAAGAAACAATCAGGTAGGATTTGTTATCAGTTGACCAGAAGTGAAATAGTTCATAGAAGAGTACTGCTGATGGTATCAATACCGACTATATTTCATTCAAACATGGCTGCACCTATGAAATTACGTAATTGAAGTCACATGCTATGCAATATGAGCGGATATTCAAGTAAACACGATAATTTGGGTAAACACGTGGATAATTACGTAAACAAACAAAGAAAAGTGTCAAGTTTGACATAACTCAAAATTGAAATGACTCGTTTTCGGTTATTTTCTACTACGGATATTAGTGCATAAGTAAGCTAATCCATCTCATAAAACAATAAAAAAGAAGTAAAGAGTCTGTCTGGAGAGAATTTATGTATTTTTTGAAGATTATATGAACTTGAATATGAATGATTTCACGCTGTTTATGAAATAGTCTTCCTAAATATCACTCGACTATGACAAATAGAGACTATTATTTTCTTTGATTCGTCTCGAGTAACTTGTATTTTGAGACGATTCAATTCGACTATATGAACATTAATAATTATAGAATAACTCCCCTTTTGGGTATTGCTTTGGTTGAGGGGCTGGAGTTCAGATGGCGCCTGTGGTTTAATGAACGCTAGGCTACGGGCGGTGTCTCAGCTTTTGCCTTGACATGGAGAGTTCGTTAAACCATTTGTTGCAGACATTAATTATTGTCTGCAGAGACCTACCCTATACTGATGAGTGCAAGAACCCAGAAATCGATCTATAGGTGGTCCAAATGTTTCAATAAACATTTCCATGCAACTAGCAATTGCGGAGACATACTTGTAGGAACTCTGCACGTAAATTCATTACATGTAATTCAACGTTCGTCGTGTTATTAGCCAGGAAAGTAGTTGTTTTCTGATGGATTTTCGACCCAATTATTCCTATTGTATGGGATTTATGGTAATAAGCGTCATCCTGGTAGGGCAGGACATCTTGTTTCTCTCTTCTACCAAGTCAGTCTGGAATCGAATGCCGAATCCATATTTAAATCATCTACGTTCCTTCCACATAATTTCTGGTTTCATGGGCTGTTGTTGCAGCTTTGGAAGAGAAAGCGGTGTGAAGAGTACTGTCATCCGAAAAGCAATCATTTATGTGAAGAAAAAAACAGTGCTGGTGCTAGAATGGATCCAATAGCTAGAGTATCTGATTCCATAGGTGAAGTATCTGATGAAACTCCACCAACCATCACGTGAAGAGATCGATCTGAGAAAAAGTTAGGAAACTGGAAACATAACTTGCATTGGCCAGAATTTCACCATACATTTTTGTTTCTGAGACATAAGCAAGAAGGTCACCAGTTGTCATATCGTAAGAATGGAGACTTATCAATATTCTTGAGCGTTCTGAAGATTTGGCTTTTTCCATGACCTTCGAGCTGACAGATAGCAGTGTGATAGATCTGTTTGCTTGGTAGGACTTTTTCCTTTTCTGTTTGAGAACTGTTTGTACACTTAGACGGAAATACGACCAAATCATAAGAGAGGTTGAATGCTTGCACGTGTTGATAATTATATTGGCCTCTTGGGAATTCGTTGCTAGTCATCCTTCTCTAATGTATTTCTATTAATTGAATTTTATAATCCTTCCAATAATCTTATATGCTGGTGTCTCTTAATGTATTGATCAAATCCCAATATATCACAAAATATTTATTGTTAGCCAACAAACTGTTATGGTTTGATCAGATCCTCCGTTTGATCAGACCAGATTTTTCCATGAAATGATATATTGAAAAGTAAAATGAGGTCTTTATGAAATCAAAAGGATAAAAAGCTTGTTGCACTGTGAAGTTTTAAATAAGTGTAATTTCATCATGGGACTATTGATTTTGTGGAGAAAATCCGATTCTTGACATGATTTTTCGGGTTTATGACCTTCCACAATCTGAAAATGAAAAAATTTTTAATCCAAAGAAATCTGTACCCGGTAAGTTACTGCGTTCACAAAGACTGCTATCTTGGAAGAAATTTATTTTTGTCAGTAACGTACCCTACACTGAATTTGCCTATCTGAAAAAATGAGATCGAATTAACAAAAAATACTTCTCTTTTTTTGAAAATTGTTGACGTTTCGGAGGCTGTATCTGCCTCCGTTATCAAAACTTCTTGGAAAGACGCTGAAGAAACTGAATTTGAATTGCGGTTTTGGAAATAAGACCTTTGTTTGACAGAGTCAAATGAAATCTGTCATACATTCTTTTGATTGACATTTGGTATCTTGATACATAGAGTGTTCGGTATCAATCAATCACCATTCTATTAGTTCTTATTTCATCTCTGAGGAGAGGTAACCAGGTGCGGTCCATTTCGATGGAATTGGTTGAAAAGCAGTTGTTCGATAAAAGAATGCACGCAGTTTCCTTTAACTTTCTTTTTTCTTGATTTGATTCTCTCAATAAAATTTTGGTATTATTCCATTCCATCATATGATCGCCATCAGATGTTAGAATATGTTCGGATATTTTCGAACCCGTTATTTTTCGATTTCTGATGTAACTTTTATGTTCTTCCTGGCGCACAATCAATGATCTTGATGTTTCACCTATATAACTCTTACCACACGAACAAGGTATGTATTAAACACAATTTTTTGAACATTCACCAGCGTTTTTGGGTTTTGTATGTGTGAGTATTGATCTCAATGTATTGGTTGTTTTAAATGTTGTTCTTACACCATACCTATGGCCAATCCGTTTTATCTTTTCAGACAGTCCAGGGACATAAGGTATAATGTTGTTTTTTGGATGTGTATGTCATAAACCCAAAAAATCATGTCAAGAATCATGGGAATGTTAGATGAATTTGATGATTTCACCACCATTTTTAATAGACTGAGTTCGTTTTTCTGCTTTGTGGAAGATTTTGTCCAACGCGGAAGAAAAATATTCTATAAATACCTTTAAAGATGATGTGAGATTGCTAGGCCGGCACTTTAAAATACATTTTTACTTCACTATTATTTATAAGGTTGGTACAGTTCTACTCACATAGCTGAAACCGTGAAAACATGATGCGAACTCGTCGCACAACGGACTATAGTCCGTAATATATCCAGTGATAAGGCAGTCAACATGAACGTTTGCGCAATTTCTCATGTTCAGCTACGTTAGCATGTTAGACTGGTACTCCCTTTATTGTTATAGTTCACCCTGTACATGTATCCATAAAACTGGGGCATAAGACTGTTTTCGAAAACGAGCTCTCATTCATAAATCATTGAACTGAAAAGTAAAGAATAGTATAATTAAAAAAGCTTCCAAAAGAGCACTAGAAGACAAAGTATGAAGAACATACAATATTAAGAAAAATATATAATAATAATAATTCAACCAGGGAATTATGAAGAATAACAGAAATTTTTGGATTGTGGATGTCACTTAATATAACGAACCTATTATTGATAAGTAAGTGATCTGGTATTATTTTCATTTCCTCTTGAGTGAGTCATTTTGGATAGAACAGATCGTGTTTATATATTGTCGAACTGCTCGAGTAGACTTAAACTCACTTTCCCTACAGTTCAAAACTTCGATCAATTCTGTCTCCGATTAGTTTCTTCTTCGCCTCACAACAACTCACTCATGTTCTTACATTAAATGTTTCTGAAACTAAATTAATGACTCCGCTTAATCTTCATGGCCCAATATCGCGTAAAATCCAGCCGAAATTTAGTACCAACAAAGTTGGGACAACTCCTCGTAAACTGTAATTGAAAATATTACCGTTATCCTCGGAAGTCTGAGAAAATCAATCTGCTGCCTACGACTATAAAACTCTTATGGAATTAGGCAGGAGGAGAGGAATTCGTAAAACGCCACTTTATAGGGTTCTTATCTCGATAGGACTTACCGACTAGCTGAAATCTCATACGGGGAGGACGGAAATATTGTATTTTCGTTTCATGAAATAAAAATATATGAAGCTGTTATACAGTGACCTACGAATTCAAATCCATCCTCATTTCTCATAATACTTCAGTTACTTTATGGCTGGTTTATGCCCTACCTAAGACTAAGAACTAAGAACTAAGCCTAAAACTAAGAACTAAGCCTAAGACTAAGAACTAAAAACTAAGAACTAAGAGGAATCAATGCAAATGTGGTCAGTACTAGTTGAAGTTCCATAAACGTTCGCGTTATTTTCTTATTGATGAACTCTTAGTTCTTAGTTCTTAGTCTTAGGTTTAGTTCTTAGGTAGGGTGCATAAACCAAGCATTAGAATATGTCAGTTCCTTCCACGTGTTCTCATTATTATCAATTCCTTTTTGATAATAGCTCCTTTTTACCCTCTTGCTGGTGTGGTTGACTTGATTTCTCAACGTTTCATGGAAATTCAAATCCGATACATGTTTATATTTTTCATATTTCGATATAGCGTTATTCCTCCACTTCATCATTGATCTCAAATTACCAGTGAGCCATGGTGGTTTCCTTTTTTATATACGAACTGTTTTAATATACAGGGTGTAATCTAATGTATTGCACTCCCGTGAAGGACGGGTGTTTAATGCCATTTTATAACGAATGACAGGTGTGAAAATATTGAAAAAAAGAAGTGGAAAGTTTAAATTGTGTTGGAAAATTCGTTGAAATTATGGGAACCGCTGTCCGCCACAAGGCAGCTGACTGGAGTATATCCGCAATAATACTGAAACTGCTGGATGGAAGATAAATTCACTGATTACAATAAAAAAAAAAACTTTTATACGTTATGAATTTTCTGCTACTACTGAAATTCTGATAAAACATAAATGAGAACATTGAGCAGGAATATTTTCATAGCCTAAAAATATCAATTTATCAATGAATAAAATATATGCCAGGTAGCACCTCATGTTGGCTGAATCTTGTTTTCATATTGGGCCAATATGGGTATATTGTAGATGAAAAAATAATATTGGAAAAACAATATTTCAATGCGAGAAAAGCGGACCTTGCTTCAATGAAATGAACGATTTCTGTGAGTGATATATTTTTAATAACATTCTCCTTATCTAATTTATTTAATGATTTTTTCAAGGAAAACTAGAAAGAATTAAAAAAGTCAGCTATCTGAATGAAAATGCAAATTTTCACTTTCGGATTTTTTCTTTCCTTTTCAGTTAGTCTTTTCACAATATCTATCAGATGTAGTTCAATGTCCAGCGTGGCTTGTGCCGGGGAAGTAGTTGTTTTCTGTTCGATATTACAAATAAATCACATTTTTCATTTTTCAATTTTCATGGAGAATGTTCCCCTTTTCAACATGAATACCTCCCAAGAGGTTATCTTAAACGATGGAAAATAGCGACTAAAGTTTGTCTTTCAGTCGCAGATGATTCCACAATAGATTTTATGAATTTCCTATTCATATTTTCGAACTAAAATCAAAATATTTCATTAATAATATTGGTGGAATATTGGCTGAACCTGTTCTGAATGTATATTGGTTCATGAAATATTGGGTCAATATTGGATCATTAATTTTCACCAATATCGATAGAGCGATATTGCCTACATATTGTTTCCAGCATCTAGCTCCAATATTGCGATTTCAATATTACTCTCATATCGATTTTAGAGATAAAAAACAATATTGAATATCCAAGTTTGATAGCACATTGGTGGAATATTATTTAAATCATATGATAAAAATTAAATTGACCCTATATTGATTGAGATTGTTACGAAAACCTTACGCTAATATTTGAAAGACAATATTGATACAATATTATAAAATACATTATCACAAAGATTGAAATTTGAATATTGGCCGAATATTCAATAAACAATATTGAAATGAATCATGATTAAACTTGAGTAAGAAACCGCTAGGTGGCCCCACATATGGAACAACGGCTGAATCATAGTAACATATATTAAATAAAGCTTCTCACAATGCGTTTACAAGTCAATCTATTCAGTGGTAAATTGAAGTAGAAACGAAATTGTAGAATTTTTAAATTATTCGACATTTTCTGGAAATATTTCATCAATGTTTCCAAGGCAACATATTCACTTTGAATATTTTACCAATATTAACAAATGATATTGTACCAATATCCCTAAATATTTTGGGGCCAATATTGCTTCCCCAATATTTCACTAATATTATTTGTATAATGTCCAAGTAATATTGTGCCAATATCCCGAAATAATTATAATTTTATCTCGCCAATATTACGTTTTGATATTTTGCCAATATTTTACCAATATTATTCCAGTGTAAGTGTGCTACAGCGATTTGTACTAATATCGCCTAACATTTTGAGGCTAATATTGCTTCGAGAATATTAGACCAATATTATTTTTTAAATATTGGATCAATATCGCCGAACTTTTACATTTTTTTCTCGCCAATATTATTATTTGAATTTTTTGCCAATATTTTCACAATATTGTACCAATATTGTCCCAATATGGGTGTGCTACTGTATTGCGGTCAATTGTGGAAATAATTTTTGAAATTTGGTGGTTATTACTCTGAAAAAAATTTCAGAGTCATTCAAGAAACAAGCAACGGCTTTGTCAGAAACGAATATGTCTGTATTACAATGACTAATGTAGTTAGAGTGCCCATCGGCAAAAATTTCACTGATAGATGCTCTCTTCAAACTTTCTGTTTGACTTCAAACCAGAAGCCCAGAAAATCGATTTTTAGGTTATCGGACATGCACAAACTTTTCCCAAGAATCTTTTTCCGAATACTCTAATAAACTTTTTTCCCATATGGTACATACTTTTTGGCGGTCACTGTATATATATATATATATATATATATACTATTGATTTCATCTTTCATAATTGAGTTATTTTCATTTCGTTTCTATGAAACACCATTGAAATGCCTATATTTTCTTCGGACTACCGTTCTCACAAACTTGAACCGCAATTATTTCTCAACTCGTATCTATCTGCTTTTATAAACTGTTCTCGAATAGTTTATCTCTCGTGTCTGAAGTTCCCAACTTGTCTGTAAGTTTCCCCAAGCCAAGTTAACAGCTTGTCATATCGAAAGACAACTTCACTAGATACAGATATTGGTAACGAGGCAAACCTCGAGGCATGCCTTACGTGATCCAGAGAGATTAGACAATCGAAATATATCTCAATGAAGTTGGATTCGCATGGTAGAGTTGGATCGAGTTTCTGAGCTGCTGAGCATACCGGCTAATTGGCACGTATTCTCATTCGATTGAGTATCGTCGTATCGAAAGGAAAGCCTGGAGCAGTAGAACAGGTAGAGATTCCATAACTAAGCACCGAACACTAATCAATGTCGAAACGGCCATTCATTCACGGAGATCTGGGTCAGCAATCCAATATACATCGATTGAGAATGGGAGCAGACAGCCAGATACCTATCCACGCAAAGAACCATTGCTCCGAATGAGAGACCGTCAGATAATGACATATTAGACCAACCAATATAAATTTTTTGTGGAAATTAATTCTAATAGTAAGCGACTTGCGCCATGACTTCGAGGATACTTTATAAATAACTAAAATCCAAATTGCAACTCAAAATTTTTTTTGTGTAATTGTTTAAACAATGATTATTAAAAAAAGGGTCCTTTTTTTGGGTTTTTGTAAATATCTCAAAAGGTACTGGACGAATGGCTTTAGTCATAGAAGACCGTTTGTAGAGAATGAAAAAACCTACAAAATGGTTTTTGGAAAATCCCGATACGACCATTTTTCGCCGAGAAAAGCCGGAAAAACTCTCGAAAAAAGGCCTTTTTTCAAAAATTCGTATCTCCTTCAATTTTCAATACTAAGAAATAATTTTTCGGGAAATGGTAGCTAATATCATGTACGTTGAGCTCCCGAAAGGTGGAAATTGTCGCTTCAATAGTTTTCCTACAATCGGGTTTTAAAAAAATTACAGCCATATTTTGCATGATGCGTCATATTACGGGAAATGGTCCGATTTGAATTTTTAAAGCGGCATTTTGAAGTTGAGGTTAAAAACTACAATTTGTCTATCTCACATTTTTCCATAAGTTTGGAGAACATTGTTAAAAATGCTTCTGAACACAGCGCCTCGAGTGAAAATTCGTCGCCGAGTCGTGCTAAGGTAGTAGTGGAGGGGGCGCCGAGAATTCTGGAGTAGATGTGCCGTTTGGCCTTGAACGCCGCTCTCAAAGGCGGTCTATGTTAGTTGCCACGCAGCTTTTACATTGTACAGATCCATGGTTTTTGGAGAAGAATTAAAAATTTTCACTTGTAATCGCCCTAGTGCTTGATAAATTTCCTGCAATTAATTCAAGTACGCCAACACTTTAGCATTTATTGCATATACTCAAGTTCCTATCGAAGAAATTGATTTCCTAGTACATCTGAACGATATTAATTCAAAAGCACTATTACACAATTAGCACTATTACAATTACATCAACTAATTTTGTTGTCAAATCAACGAGCGTTAAATCACCTATAAAATGCACTTGACTTAATAGAATAATTATTTTTGGAATAAAAAAACACGGTTTATTGGTGCAATTTATACATTTTTTGCCAGTGTATATGTTTACATATACGTACTTGTACAAGTACAATTATAATTGAACATATGCATGTACGTATTATTTAAATAAACTGCATAAAAGTAATGCAATTACAAGCGACGTCTTCGCTGTATAGAAAAAAGCGCCTTGTGCGCGCAACCGGTCTCTCACTTCTCCTCCGCTTCTCGGCGCCCCCTCCACTACTACCTTAGCACGACTCGGCGACGAATTTTCACTCGAAGCGCTGTGTTCAGAAGCATTTTTAAGAATGTTCTCCAAACTTATGTGGAAAATGTGAGATAGACAAATTGTGGTTTTTAACCTCAACTTCAAAATGCCGCTTTAAAAATTCAAATCGGACCATTTCCCGTAATATGACGCATCATGCAAAATATGGCTGTAATTTTTTTAAAACCCGATTGTAGGAAAACCATTGAATCGACAATTTCCACCTTTCGGGAGCTCAACATACATGATATTAGCTACCATTTCCCGAAAAATTATTTCTTAATATTGAAAATTGAGAGAGATACGAATTTTTGAAAAAAGGCCTTTTTTCAAGAGTTTTTCCGGCTTTTCTCGGCGAAAAATGGTCGTATCAGAATTTTCCAAAAACCATTTTGTAGGTTTTTTCATTCTCTACAAACGGTCTTTAATGAGTAAAGCCATTCGTCCAGTACCTTTTGGGATATTTACAAAAAACCAAAAAAAGGACCCTTTTTTTTAATAATCATTGTTTAAACAATTGCACAAAAAAAATGTTGAGTTGCAATTTGGATTTTAGTTATTTATAAAGTATCCCCGAAGTCAGGGCTCAAGTCGCTTACTATTAGAATTAATTTTCAAAACAGGCTTTATTTTTGTTATATTGGTTGGACTATATTTTGCTGACTCTCGTTTCAGGATTTTAACCACTGAAAATTATGTCAGTGTTGAGCTCAAAAAATGAAAATTTAGCGGAGGTGTGCTATTATGGGTGAGTTGAAAACTGAGGCAGGAGTAAAACCAAGTTTTTTCTTTGGCATGTATAACTGCGACTTTTCTCACTAGTCTGAAATCGTTGCTTATAGTTCAAAGAGGCTACTGATTCCTGCTTCAGTAGGATTATTTCTTATCAACTAAAATATCCATAACTTTCGGATCCTCTGTAAATATCGTGGAAGGGTTATGTGAAGTGGGACAAAACACATTTCAGGTATTCAAATACTCACATGTTATATTTGCATGAGGAAGTAGAAGTCTTCAGAAACGATATGCACTGTTTCTTTCCTTCTACCATAATTTTTAGCAAAGTTATGACAAATCTAATTTTCGGCCCTGCCTGACCTTGCAGTGGCGGGTTAGCGCGAGCATGAAATGTGACGTCGGCGTTAAACCACGTTTTCTGAGAAAACGAGCGTATTTCATAAGGTATTACTGAAAATCATTCTTGTGGAGAATTGAATTATCGCTCAACCTATCCAAATCGCTTACTGATAAATCTTATATTTTCTGAAATAACAAAAAAGTAATATATTTTTTATTTAAAATGAAAAATTTTTTAGGCTCCCTGATTTTTTGGTAACAATTTTTTTTCTAATAATACATGATGTCGAGATGGCAAATTCGTTTTTCACTTTTTTCTCGAGTTTATCTGTCGTTACTGGATTATAGAGATAATTGAATAAATCAACTATCTGAATGAAAATACGAATTTTCACTTTCAGATTTTTTCTTTTCAGTTAACGTTTTTTCACAATATCTATCATATGTAGTTCTATGTCCAGCATGGCTTTAGCCGGGGAAGTAGTTGTTTTCTGTTAGATATTACAAAAAAAAATCATTTTTCAATTTTCATGGAGAATATTCCTCTTTTCTTCCTGATTATGATTTGAACAGTAAATTTTGAAGTAGTAATGAAATGGGTCGTTTGATAAGGAACGTATCACCAAACAAACGAAAGTGTTTCGGATCATTGAAAATCACATTCTATATCCAGCTGAAACATTTCATACTCTTCACACACTGGGGAATCCCGAAACTACTCATATCTCGATTCTCAAACGAATCACATCGACAATAAAACAATGGAAGTGTCTCGTCTCCAGAAAGATATTGTCTTTCAACGTGAAAAACGAACTAAACCATGGAAAAGCAAAGTGTAAGCGTAATATGAAAGCGTGCTGATATTGAACTACCCGAGTGTCTTACAAATCATCTGTTCATGTCACAATATCGCACACTTTCATCGCTTTATGCTTCTGTCTGGAACTATTGTGTCTCTGAAGTACAATGGGATACTTTTACGTGACCTGAAGTATACTTATGAACGTGAAGCAAAACTTGAGTTTGAAATAACCTGAAAAATTGTCTATCCTTCAAGAACGATCTTTGGTCTTGTGCATTCCCGGGCACTTCGTAGTTCCAAAGAATTGATTTCTCAAGAAGCATGAACAATATAAAAAAAATATGTTTCACTGGCTGAGGTACGATGTTGAATGCTAAATCAAAGCTAATATCGTCATACATATATCGTTATAATAAACGAATAATTCCATGATTCCATCTCTTGACACAGTTCTGGATATTGAAGTGAGCTTAATAACAGTTGTGTAATTATCTGTGCTAGGAGGAGGAAGTGCTAGGAATCGCACGTTGAAAGGTATAAGACCTCGTTAGTCCTTGGCTCGCACAAGTTTCGACCTTTGAGGGCTGCCGTTTGTAAGGGGACGACAGCTGGTTAACGGAAAAAAACAAACAAACAATTAAACAAAATCTGTAGGTGAGAATGATCTTCTGAAAGCCTATATTCTGGTCCAGTTATCTCATGAAATTGGCTGAACACCAGTTTCATATGGGTTGTTTCATGACATATTGAGGCTATAAAATTAAGGCAATATATTTCAAATATCTGGAAAAATATATTAGATCATCCACATTTATATTGCTCAACATTGTTTTAACCATATTGTGGTATCGATATTACTCAGATATGGCATGGTATCACATATTAAGAGGTGAGGGCCTCGTCTTCGCAGAAATCTATTGACGACTTTTGAGCGTTGCCTGTAAGGTTTGCTCGCAAGGTTGCAAAAGGCTGACAAAAAAAAAGAGATATTGATTTGCATATTCATTGTCAATATTGTTATCTCTATACTTGCGCTACTGGTCCTCCTGAATTATCTATAATATGCCTAGAGCAGGTTCTTTCCAGGCGTTCCAGGCGTTAGTCTCTTTTTTTTGAGAAAGCAAGTCTTTCAATGCGTTCTTGGATTATGAGCAATGCCATTATTGGACATTTTCTTTATATACCACATTGACTTCTTTCTTCATTTCACTTTTGCTATCGTCCATCTCCCTCCGCCGGACCGTTTTGATTTTATCAGGTTTAAAATATTGAATCTTTGTAAGTGAAGAAGCGATTATATGGCGGAACATCTGTAACGCTCTTGTAAATAAAAATATGTTGAAAGTGTTATAATAAACTTTAAACATTTCTCATTCGATTTTTTATATTATTTGACTGAGAAACGATTTTCCTCATCAGTTTGGTTTTCTTCAGATGTTTCATCATTTTTCTTTAGTCGACAATCCCAATCCATTTGTTTCCTGTTAGCTCCGTCTTCCTTCTCCTTTTGCAGACGTTCCTAATCTCCTTTTCCTTGTAGTTTCGTTGTCTCCTCAATTTCCAAGGTATCTGAACCTTGGCGGGCTTTGATAACATTTGTTTAACATAATGGAGAGGCAAAAGTGAAAAATCAAAACGTCAGATTCCAGAAGAAAAATATTCCCTAGGAACATTTTGAAAACATTCTTGAAATCCAGTTCAATGAAAATTTGAGAAAATGGATCTGAATCATGATTCCGGAAATTTGGTCAACCTGGTCATCTACGGCACAATCCCCTGTTAGTTATTCTGAAGTCAAACTGAAATGGTCGTAATAGGTGGCCAAATTCAGACGAAATAATCATAGGTATAAACAAACTATTGTGCCTATACGGCTTTCAGACGAATTTCACCCACATTTTATATAAAAAGTTTCGAAGATATGTCATATAGACTTCAACATATATCTGCAATGGGGCCATCTGCTCCCCGTCCGAATCATCACACGACTGGTCTCATGCTGATGAAATAATTATAAGCCGCTCCACCTACCCTCTACTGCAATGATGTTCATTACAATAAGGAATATTGCACAAGTATCAGTTGATATAATTCAATGGCCGTCGCAGTATGAGCCAGAGGAGTAGTTGTTTTCAGATAGGTGAATTGGAGAAAGAGTAAAATATTGGTCGTCAACGACTAACATTCTCAAACGACCCCCCAAAAAGAATTTTGAGCTTTGTGTTCAGAAATCAATCTTCGAAGAATTATGGTCTGCCAATCTCCAATATAGCACGTAGCTCGAATATTGACTATACTGGCGTTTTCTCTCAACCCCGTAAATCGTATCACATTTTATTGATTCTGTCCATACCTATCGAAGGCCATTTAGGTCCAGACATCCGGAAAGAGGAATCTAATGTGATTTCATGTGAGAGAACGTCCATAATGTGCTGGTTGAAGGGTGTATTAAAATTGCGTGAACACAATGTAACGAAATATTTTCATTTTGATATAATATACCGACCCGTTCTATGATGCGAATATAGTAAAAATCCAACAAATATGCCGGCAAAAGTATTGAGCGATTGTGTTTCACCTTCCTTGGTGAGAGAAAACATTAAGCTGCACGTCGAATATTCAGGAAAGATCAAAATTATCTATAAATTACTTGCGGACTTCCATTGTCTGTAGTGTTTCTATGAGTACGACGTTTGAACTAGTTAGTTAACACTTGATAGCGATTGGGGATACAGAATCGATTGAAACGCTGTACTCATAGAAACAGTCCAGACGATGGAAGTCCGCAATGAAAGTAATGAATTCAAATTGTCTAAAACTTTCAAACAAACGCTGGATCTATCAAGAAATGTAACGAATTCTAATAAAACTATGAAATTCAGGGTTCCATGAGAACAACACATGAACAACACTCATGTTTGAAGTCATACATGTTTAGAGTCATAAAGATTCATGAATCATAAAGAAAAACCAATTTATTATTATTGCTCTTTTGATTTCATTCCAAATAAAATCTCCTGAATAATTCAAAAACCAATTTTCATATATCGAATATGTTATGAGGTGCTTGCATGCACATTCACATACTTCAATTGGAAACTCAAATGAAAATAAATTTCAACCTACAGTTTTCTTTATTGTGTTTGTAGTTTTCATCATTCAGATTTGGATGATCAATGAATAATTATGTATTAAAAACTAAAGAACACGCTTCACTTCCAACATGGTCTAAAAAGTAAAAAATAATTGACAATGTAATAACTCGAATGTGAAAAAAGCGTGGGTACTTTGCATCGGACCCTAATGACAAATCTCGTCGGCCATCTTGGAGCCGCCATTTTTTATTTATTAGGTATTTTGACAACAAATTCGGAATCAACGACACAAAAAACCCCACATACCCATTTTGAATCGAATCTGACTTTAATCACAAATATCGCCTGCCATCTTGGAGCCACCATTTTGAATTCACCAATTTAAATAATAATAAAAAAATCAAATCCCCGACCCCGAAAACCTCCACATACCAATTTTGAATCGAATCGGACCATTATTACAAATCTCGACCGCCATTTTGGAGCCGCCATTTTGTTTTTTTCTATAACAAAAATGTCATATTGCATTGTCACCGGAATTATGAACACACGCCCAATTTCAAATCATTCGGACTTCTAGAAGTGGGTGAAAATCACGTTGAAAGATTCCGTTACATACATACATACAATGTGTCCACAAAGTAACCCAACCCCCTGTTAACTTTTGAACGGAGTGGAATTTTCTTTTGAATTTTTTTTGGTGAAATGATAGTTTATAAGCTACTCTTTGACAGTAATAAAAACTGCCTACCTTCAAAATGGCGCCTCAAAATGTCGGCCAGGCGCCATTTTGAATGATTTTTTTAAATGGCTTGAGGGGTCGAGTGATACCTCAATCGAATTGTCTTTCGATTTTCTATACGACTGCAAGATTTCAGACAAAAATATTCATCCAAAACATAATAGCGGCACATTATGTTAGAACTTTTATACGCGATTTCTTTGAATAAATGGTTTTGAACGAGCTCAATTCGAATGAAAAAATATTTTTTGATATCTGCAAATGTTTTCTGTCCCTCAGAATTGCGTATGCGGCATGATTTCTGAGATTTGCTGAGATTCAATAAAACTAGGTATTACACTACTTATCTACTTATTCGATTTTTTTTCTAATATGGCACCCATCTGCCATTCTTAGTGACAAGACTCAAAAAAATATTTTATCATTGCACTAAAGCTCTTTAATGGCCATTTATTCGAAAGGATTCTCTTGTGAGAGTTCTAAAATAATATACCACCATTTTGTTTTAAACCAATATTTTTGTTTGAAATTTTGCTGTTGTATAGAGAATTGAAAGAGATTTCGAATGAGGTATCACTGACTCCCCATGCCATTTGAAAAATCTTTAAAAATGGCGCCAGGCCACCTAGTCAAGTGAAAGGTGGATAGAGTTAATTTCAGAATTTTGGAATCAGTGGAACATGATTGGATTTGGGAAATTTTGGACTTTCTGAAGACCTGCATCTCGGTAAGCATGAGGTCGAAAAATACGATTCTTAGTGCAAATTATAGGATCGATATATTTATCCCTCTAAAAAATTAATAACATTATCTCAGTCATAGGAAAAAAGAAAAAATAGATATTCAGGAAAAACTGAAAGAGGTGCAAAAATATCGCGGTTTTTCGGCCCCCTCAAAATTACGCAAGGAAATTTTGTTGAATAAATTAAATTATACCATACCGACGGACCACCCCCCAAGTTTCAATAACTTGGCCTTCATCCCAAAGGTGCGTGGCAACTGGCTTGCAGGTTGGGAAAAAAATTGGTAAACAGTACTAACGTGTTGAAAAGGGGAACATTCTCCATGAAAATTGAAAAATGAAAAATGTGATTATTTGTAATATCTAACAGAAAACAACTACTTCCCCAGCACAAGCCATGCTGGACATTGAACTACATCTGATAGATATTGTGAAAAGACTCTAACTGAAAAGGAAAGAAAAAATCTGAAAGTGAAAATTTGCATTTTCATTCAGGATTGGAATGAGTTGGTACCACTATTTCTCCTATCCTATCGAAGTTCCCAGCATGAGTCCACCGGATATACCCCTTCAATGTTGATCACTGGGCGAGAAATGAAACTACCATGCGATCTGCTGTTTGGAATGCCACCCAGAAGTACAGAGGGCAAAGTCCTCCCAGAATATGTCCAAGAGTTGCAAGAAAGACTGGACCAAGTTCATGAATTCTGCAGACGTCGTCTTCAAATTTCCAGTGATAAAATGAAAAAGAGGTTCGACAGGAAGAGTCCAGGAACTATGTTCGAGCCAGGTGATGCCGTTTGGCTCTACCAACCTCAGAAAAAGAAAGGAAAATGCCCCAAGCTACAGAGAAATTGGACAGGACCCTACGTTATCATAAAGAAGATCAACGACTTGGTATACCGCATCCAGCTCAACCCAAGGAGTAAACCCAAAGTTATTCACATCGAGAGGTTAGCAGAATACCGAGGCCACGATCCCCCAAATTGGTTCCAGAGGGACAACCAAAATGGTGATGGTGTTATCCGGGACGGAATAACCTAAAGGAGGAGGCAGTGTTACAGACCTGAAATGTGATAAAGACTTCTCGAATTGTTCGAGATCGTTCGATGAATTAGATGGAAAAATCTAGAAGCACTGATTTTTGTTCTGGATCAATCGTCGAACATTCTATTTGTGTTCTATTGATTTCTCAAGTTTTCTAGAACTTTATTTGTATATAAAAGCAATGCATTTGTGAGATGAAGTAAGTTAGTTAGGAAGTTACTTTGAGTTACCTTGGATACAAGTATTTTGACAATGACTTGTATTACAGTGTTGTCAAGTAAAGTTTGATTAATAAAGGCGAGTTCATACCAGAGTACACTTATTTTTGAACCCGAAGACGCAACAATTGGACTATGAAAATTCTTTGAATATTTCTTTTATTTATCGGACAAAGTGGCGTAATTTCCTCCAACAGAGAAGATTCAGATAAATCGCAGAACGAGCACCAAATTGAAACTAAAACACACTAGAAACCGAGTAAACTTTCAAATTAAGTGTTCCGGAGTAATAAAGTGCCAAAGTTGCGAAAACGTGTTCCAGTTAACTACAATGGCTTCACAGTAGACGCGATGTTTTCCGATTTACTGCCCATTTTGAAGAAGTGGGACGTTATCGCAGAAGTTTACTGATCTCCTTTGACCCATTTCGTGAATTGATCGATGCGAATTTAGTGCATGGATTGAAATAAGGTGGATTGATTGAGCTATAAACCACAACGGCGCGGCGTAAAATTGTGAACTGCGGTTTTATGTTCGAGATACTTTTATTTATGTCTGCCAATAACTGGTACAAGCAGCACAGGACCATAAAAATATATCGACCAACAATTTTATGGGTTGGGTCTGTAAAATATTGTGAATTTAATTTAAAAATATTTAGTGGGAAAATTTGATTAAAATATTCACATAAATGTTTTTATGGAACTGGTTTTCCATAAAAATATCGGGAACTGATCTAGGAACGGCTTTAATCCAGTACGATTGGGTTTTGAGACAAGAATCGATTGTAGCATCACCATACTTGGTATGTGTATTGTCTACGATATATCTACCCCCTGTGTTGTTGCTACCTACCGTATTCATTCAGTTGACACTGACAGTATGTAATAAATAGTTAGAACATAAACTTGGTTGTCTCGTCATTTCCTCGTATTGCAACATCTCCAGCAATACACAATAATTGGCGACGTAGGAAAAAAAATCGATTGACTGATTTCACGTTAAAACTGCAAGTCTATCACGCACAAGTCAAACTTCCCGCTGTTCTAGTATCGAGAAGTGAAAATAGCAAGAATGAATGAATCTCAATTGAAGAAATTAATGGAAGCATTTACTGCCTCTCAAGCTCAGATGGTACAAACTTTGGTTCAGCAGTTACGTAGTGATCCTGAAAAGGATAACCTTGCCAAAGTAAGCCTGTTCGAAAACTTCGATCCTCGCAAGGAAAAATTTACATGTTTTGAGATTTGAAAATTACTGTACCATGAAAAACTTATCTGAAAACGAGAAAAAAGCCCAACTTTTATGTGGCTCTATTGGATCTACGCATTATAATGCTCTAGCTGTTTTTCTAGGACCAGATAAGTCAATTACTTCGCTAGAATATAAAACTCTCGTCGCAGAACTAGAAAAAATGCTCACGCCTAAAAGAGGCATGATTGTGTCCCAACACTATTTTCTAAATATCCACCAGAAGGAAAAGTATTGATAGTCAAATGGAACGACTGGTTAAGGGTTGTGAACAATGTGCTCTCACCAGGTCTGATCCGCCTAAAGCGCCTAATCACCCTTGGGATGAACCATCAGAAAATTGGGAGCGCATTCACATTGATTACGCTGGACCATTCCAGGGTCACCACTTTCTGGTTTGCGTCGATGCTAAATCGAAGTGGGCAGAAGTTGAGCCAGTGAAAAGTGCACCCACTACTGCTTCTACAATTTCGCTACTCAACAAAATTTTTTCCACGCATGGGTTTCCATCTCACCTTGTATCGGATAATGCGACCATATTCCAGAGTGAAACATTTCACCAGTATTGCCACTCTAATGGAATATACCAAAAGTTCATCGCACCTGGCCATCCAGCCACAAATGGCCTTGCTGAACGAAATGTACAGACTCTCAAAAATAAGTTACGTGCTGCTTCAGATGAGGACATTCCCATGCAAGATAAAGTCAGGAAAATTTTATTTCGCTATAGGGCAACGCCACTTGCTAACGGAAGTTCACCTGCTGAGCTCTATCTGAAACGTAAGTTCCGCACCCGCCTGGACGCATTCTTCCCTATTAAGCATCATGCTTCACAGTCCACGCAGTTTACCAAGAGATTTTTCTATGTGGGGGAGAGAGTGCAGATACGCATATTTAAAAATAACAAATCAGTCTGGGAATTTGGTGAAGTTGTGCAAAGGTACGGACAACGACACTATCTGGTTCGTTTGGATGGTTCAAAGAGGATGCTGAAACGTCATATCAATCAGCTCCGAAACACACTGGTGCGCCCTATAAGAAGACCGTTTCCTTTGGTACCACACAGACATTTGAAGTTCCGCGTCTTCCTCCGCACCGTCATCAATCTACGCCGCTCCATGTAGGTTCGCCGCCACAGTGCCCACAGTTTACACCTCCCCGTACAGACCCATCACTGGTGCTGCCTTCTTCCACGCCGCTGCCTCCTTCCACGCCGCTACCTCCTTCCACGCCGCTGCCTCCTTCCACGCCGCTAGGTCCTGTTACTAGACCTGTTCGCACAAGGAGACTGCCGGAGAGGTTTCGAGATTCTTATTGAGTTAGGAGACGGCTATCGAATTTTACAATTTTTATTCGCCTTGCTATGTTTTCAATTAATGGGGGAGATTGTATTGTCTACGATATATCTACCCCCTGTGTTGTTGCTACCTACCGTATTCATTCAGTTGACACTGACAGTATGTAATAAATAGTTAGAACATAAACTTGGTTGTCTCGTCATTTCCTCGTATTGCAACATCTCCAGCAATACACAATAGTATGCTAGTAGTTGGAACCATGATAAACATGAAAAAAAATTGTTCACCAAAATTCCAGGGGTGGAACATATATATTTTTTTTTTCGTTTAAAAATATATAAATAGATCTTTGGACCTCTTTGGACCATATGCAACGATTCAAGACTAATGGGACAAGTCTTACTTATACATGCCAAAGAAAAAATTGGGTTTTACTCTTGCCTCAGTTTTCAACTCACCCATAATCCCGGCAATTTATTCAGTAAATGTTGAAAATAATCTCTCATACACATCCTACATAAAAAATGAAGTGGAGTGAATTTAGTGAAGAGAATGCCGATTTTATGGGTAAGTTGAAAATGAGGCAGGAGTAAAACAACGTTTTTTTGGGCATGTATAAATGGGACCTGTCATACTACGTTAACATTGATGCATAATATAGTCCAAAGAGGGTATGGGTTGCTGCTCCACTGTAATAATTCCATATTTACTGAATTATTCATGATTTTCGGATCATCCGCAAAAATCTCCGTGAAGTGCGATAAACACATTTTAGGTACTCAGATACTCGCATATTATATTTGCATGAGAAGGTAAGAGTCTTCAGAAACGATATGAACTTTTCTTTTTCCTTCTCCGATTATTTTTATCAGAGTTATGACCAATCAAATATTCGGCTCCTCCAGAACTTTCAGCGGCGGCTAAGCGTGAACCTGAAATTTGATGTCGGCGTTCAATCACGTTTTCTGAGAAAACGAGCGCATTTCATAAGGAATTACTAGGAATAATTTTTGTGAATAATTGAATTTTCTTTCTTTCACCTTGTTGAGTTGTTTTTCCAATAAATCATATACTTTCCAAGATTACAACAAAAATCTATTTATTTATTTTTAAACGAAAAAAAAATATGTTCTACCCCTGGAATTTTGGTAAACAATTTTTTTTCGTGTTTATCATTGGCCACGTTTATACCGTGCGCAAATTTGGTACTCTGACCAAGTTGACCTTAGCAAATTCGGACCAATGGAATAAGTTAATGCCTATTAATTATTGCCACACCTTCACCTTCACCTTCACCTTCACCTTCACATCATTTATTTCACTAGTTATTTATCGTTAGTTATTTTCTTTTGTTCTGTTTATTGTTCTATATTTTCAAATATTCACTATTTTGCTTAGTATTGTTTTGTCAATATTTGTTTAGTTAATTTTGTTAGTTCTGGGGTTGAATGGAAGAGCAGTTTCCAATGTCTTCGGACATAGGCGACTGAATTCCGCCCTGTCATGCTGTCGATTGCCTATTCTGTAAAATTTTCCTGGTGTTAAAAAAAATGACAGTGTGAATAAAGACATATTATTATTATTATTATTATTTACACCATCATGTTTAATCAGTAAACAGTTTGGTACTTATTTGGTTTGTTTGGTAATCATTTAGACAACACAACTCTAACCTATAAAAAGGTTTGCAACTCTACTAACCCATATTTCATGACATAAAAACATTAATGGCAATCCAAATTAGATATTCAAGTTAAAATTATAAACATTATTATTAGACCGTGTGTTGCTAGAAAAATTGATATTAGGGCACTCTTAGTACATTAGAAACTAGACAAGAATTCAAAACAAATTTTGCATCTCTCTGGAAAGTCAAGGCCGTATGTGTTTGCACCATCTTGGTCATATAACTATTTTGGTCTGGTACGCAACAATTTTCGGTACCAAACCAAGCTGGTTACCTTACCAAGCGTACTGTATAGGTACACCAAGATGACCAAGACTATTTGGTTGAAATAAAGTCATTAGTCAGCTTACCAAGAGACGGTATAAACGTGGCCATTGGTTTCAACTACTGGCATACCAAGTTTGGTGGTGCTACAATCGATTCTTGTATCAAAACCCAATAGTACTGGATTATATCTGGTATACAAAAATTTCAGTTATACATTTCGTTGGAGTATTTGGATGACAAGATTTATTTTCAAGATGATAAAATATCTGTTTAATGTCATTGAATTGAACATAGTATTCGATCATTACAGTAGTGTTTCGATTCGATAAAATTTTTGTTTCAATAACATATTAAAATTGTCGGATTGATATCATTATTATGCGAATTCAACAAAAAACTTGTTTGAATCAATATAGCTTTATTATTATATGACACTAACAAATTCTTTCGTTCGCAATTTTTAGTTAAAATTATGGAATCTATTTCCCCAAATAAGTCTATTCTAAGATGCCTAGAAACTCCTGGTGCTTCTATTGATTCGATTTTGTTTCGAACTTTTTGAAGGCACCACCTGTTGCACTGACTGCTACTTACCAGAGATCTGTTAGATGGCGTTGTTCAGAATTGTTCGAGTCCACGCTGAAATTATTATCTGTCACTGTCAATAGTGTCAATGAGTAATTAATTTTCCCCGTTTTGAAAATTTTTGTTTACTTATCTCGTATCTTATTACTATTCGTAGTATATTATAGTTTCGTTCATTATAGTTCTTAGTTTAGTGTTGTTTCGTTTAGTTCATTGTTCGTCGTTTTTATTAGTTTTGTTCATTTCTTATTTTAGTGTTGTTATAGTTCTAGTGTATAAGGACACTTTTAATGAAATGGGACAATCTGCAAACATTTCTAGTGTTGAAATTTTCTTGGAGTTGTTTCAAGGAAATGGTACCTACACAAAATTTCACTGGAACTTTCCTTTGGTAATTGACTTGACAATCAATCAATTTAACTGATTTAACAGGAAAGATGAATAGGTAACCGGAAAACCGGAATACTTTACGTTTTACCCACAGAACTTAAGAACTTACCAAATACCATATTATGAACTTAACCTCAAAGCAGCAAAGTAAAAATAATGAATTTGAAAATATAAATACCACAGAATACAGATAATGTGATTTATGATAAATACACCCTGTGATTACAGTTTACTATAAACGCTGTATGCGCCATCTGAAACAGCCGTGTGCTCTAAAATCAAGTAGGCGAAAATTCCTCATTTTTGTCCCAAACTTTTACAGCTATAAGTAGAAACACCATGAATATAGACATCTTAGTCTATTCACACACTTTCACACTCATTTCTAACAGAAACAAGGAGATGGTAGATCACTGAAAAGTGAAGAGCGCGAAGAAGGCTCTTTTGTTATTTGTTTCTATTCCGAATCATTACAATTTACATCTCTCATACTGGCTATTTACTCACTCTGGTCCTACGCGATGGAACGGGTTGTAGGTCGCGCCACCTTGCGTGAGGTAGAAGAAGCACTCCGGGTATAGGATCGTTCAGAGCTTTGCTTTGTACGTTCAACATAGATCATGATGTTGAAACAACAATATATGTGTTTCTGTTCAAATAAAAACTTTGATCATGCAAGATAATGAAATTGTTGTATTAACAAAATATTGAATTTGTTTCTAATATGCAAGTGATTTAGTGTAACTGTAAGTTTTGTTGGACGAAACAAAATTTTGTTTATTTGTACTAAAACTGCAATCGAAATAATTTTTTAATTTGATTTAGGTGCCAGTTTGAAATAAACGTTTATCTTGTTATTTTTCCAAAAAATCATTCAAAACAACAAGAAAAATTTGATCAAAAATTGATTGTTGGTGCCACATTTTTTTTTCACTGCGTAGACTACAGCGTTGTTATAATTTCATAACACCCCAACAGGAATACAATCCTGACTTATTTCATGATTCTTCTCACACGAACCAATGCCCATTTAATTAATATGTTCACTCGAATTCTCCCACTGCAGATATCCCGAAATTATATCAGTGTTTAGGACCGAGCAGATGTTCCTCGGATCCTTACGAGACCATTAAATCAAATTAAAGCGTAATTTGGGAACATCCAGAAAGCCAAAGCTTGCATAACGCCGTTTGCTATTGACTTCGTTTTTGGGAGCCATCGGCAAAGGGACAAGTCTAATAACAACAGCTCGCCAGGCTTTTAACCCACTTCGTAAATAGGCGCTGCAAGCTGAAAGCTCGAATTCCATCGAAGAGTGCTTTATAATAGGAGATGTTTCTTAAGGAGAGTGAGACGTTTCGGGGTGTTCTCGATATGTTTTGTTTCGTTCGATCTCCGCTGTCTAGGAGAACAGCCCACTATCCCATTCTTTTTCGAATTATAATTAAAACATCAAGACTAAACATTAGCGCATCACTACGAACAGTCGAAATGTATAATTTAATGAGACATTTATCAAGAGTGTTAATGAACTCGCCTACTATGACCGCAAATGTGATATCAGACATTTCACTGGGATGAATGAACACCGATATGAACGTTCTGTTTTTTACTCTTTCGACGTTCACACGTCACAGACAAAAATTACATACAAATGAACGTTAGACCACTAAATGATTCCATTAATGAAGATATTCATTCATATTTAAAACTTTAATTAATTTAACATTAATTATTATCTCATTAAAAAGCACATATTCCACTTGGATGAAACATTGTATGCCACTAGTGTCTAAGCCACTTGAGAATTTATACCACTCGACCTCGTGGTATAAATCTTCCTCGCGTGAGTTATTTTCAACATAACACACTAGTACCCAACTATTATCTGGAAGATAAAAAAAAAAAATTGACGTTAGCAAGTGTAGATTGCTGTCAAAATTGTCCTGATATGGATTTTTTCGACGTTTTGGAAGACGAATTTGACGAATATTATGAACATATTACGAAACCTCGTAGGAACCGAGCTATTTGCCCTGGACCAAATTATTTTGATAGACTCACTCGACGATGCCGATTTTAGAATTCGATTTCTGCTTAGCAAGGGAAATTGTGGTAAATACCTGTCAGAAAACAACTACTCCCCTGGCTAATACCACGACGGGTATTGAATAATATCAGACAAGAATAAATCTGCTTTTGACATGACTCGTCAAAACCATCAATATGTTACTAGCATTGTTTAAATAAGGGGGATAGTTAGTCAATGCCTGTGGAATTGGTATTGGAGCCAAACGCGAGTGCCATCTAGCGTAATTATTTGCTAACATGAATATGTGACGTCATTTTAGTGCTGTACTGATGCGCCCACTATAAGAAATGTGGACATTGAGAGGAACTACAAAAATATTGTACAAGGTTTCTACAACAAAACAAAACACTTTCTAAAGTTTCCTTCTTTGTAATTTCAACACATCTTCATACATGTTTATATCATTTAATTTAAATCAGTGGAAGCAGAGTTGACTTGCCTAATGATCATGAAGAAGTTTTGAGAGCCATTTTGTTTGAACTTTTTATTGGATATTTTTCAGTCGAGCAAATTGTCTCTGTTAATTATTGAAAGTACAGTATATTTCAGGATTGAGTGACTATTTTTGTACTTCCACAGTTCTTTTTGCAGAAGAACCTTAACACGGATAAGTTACACACAAACCTAACCTGAGCAAGCTAACCTAGTCATCAAATATCACTAGCTTCTTCAGTGGGTTCAGCGATGTCTTGTACTGTCTCTGGGATATATTGTAAAATATTACCGGAAGGGCCTTTTCTCTAATGGATGTAAAATTTTTAATAATCTGCCCTCACGCATGAAGGACATACGAACATTTCAAAAGGTCAAAGACGAACTGAAGTCACTATTCTTAATTAAGTATCTCTATTCTTTGAACGAATTTTACTCTATGTGAACAATGTGCATGTCAATTTTCATATTGTTGATGATATCCTGAAAGCTCAGGATAGCAGTGAATGTGTTCTAACGCTTCTAGATTATTCTAAAGCATTTGATATGATCAATTATGAAATTTTAAACTCTATGTTCCACTATTATGGATTCAGTGAGTCCGCCTGCAATATATCATCATCATACCTCATTGATCGATTTCAGAGCATTCAAATATATGACCAAATTTCCCCCAAACAGAAATCCTGGCCGGTGTTCCTCAGGGTAGCATACTGGGCCCGCTATACACCCTGTATACATCAAATTTCGCTAATGTGCTGCAACATGTTGGTTATCACTTTTATGCTGATGACACTCAAGTTTATTTCGCCTTCGAACACTTTAAATATTGCTATGGCAAATAAATTCATAAACACTGACTTAGACGCACTATTTACAATTTCAACCAAACATTTAGTTAAAGTTTAACCCCAATAAATCATGTGCATTGCTTTTTTGCTCAGACAATGTTAGAAATGGTATTCAATCTATTTTAGACTTAAAAATTGGCAACTCTACAATTCCCTTTGAACCCTACTGCAGGAACTTAGGTTTGATAATAGACACAAAGTTACATTTTTCTGGACATGTCACGCAGAAGCTCAGGAACGCGTATGGTTTAATAAAACTGATATACTCGCAAATATTTTACTTGACCAGTGTTAAAAAAAATGCTTTGTGATGCATTAGTACTGTCACATTTTAACCACTGTGATGTAGTGTACGGTCCATGTCTGAACTTGAACGACTCCACTTCACGACATGACGTCATAGAAAATTGAAAAACGTATGATAACCTTGCGGTTTGATGCATCCAAGGACATTTTGAAATGTGCGCAGCTTCTAATCTTTTTGCGTTTTGAATCCAATGAAAGATTTATGAAAGAGATTCTGTTTTGTAAAGCTCTACACTCAAATACAACAGTGCTTATATGTGATGTTCTTGAGAGCTTCACAAGCCAATAAACTTTTATGGTTTTCATATTTCGACCCCCTGAATGGGACACGCACCCCTACGGGGTAGCGACCCACATATTTAACATCTGTCTCTGCAATTTCATCGTGAAACTTCACCGAAGATATTGTCCCATACATCCCAGCACAAAATACGAGCTATAAAATATTCAACTGACATAAAATATACCACTTTTTGGATAATACAAGTCATATTGCAAATCCGAACGAGTTTCAGTCACTTCTGCAAGGTTATGCCTGAAAAATAATAACTTCGGGATTCTCCTAATTTCATTGTTTCATATACGAGCAATATATCTAAACTTTTCCTTTCAGATCTTATACAGCCCCAAATAAATTCTACGTGATTTATTGTGGGATTCGTTCCGTTTGAAATCCGTAAGTGGCATCTCAACTGACAAAGAATATGTGATATTACTCTTTGAGATGGAAATGGGAAAAAAGGTGCTTCGAGAACGCTCTCACAGACAGAAAGAAGGATTGGAATAATATTGGAAATACCAATTCGGTTTTATTTTCATGCATGATATAAACGTATAGGATTTATTGGGGACGGAGCGAGGGTTGTTCATTTGAGAACTACCCATCTGATTTGATCGTCTTGAAAAATCCTTGGAATAAAATTTGTATTGGCTATATTGGGATTCAAGGGGGTGTCCGGAACGATTCTGGTCATCCCAACGCTAATTTCCCTCCACGTGACTCTTGGGTAAACTCTCAGATGACGGTTTCGAGGCACAAACATACATCAGATGATTCGTTGGAGTCGTCTGCGATCGTATGCAGGCCGTATGTATAATTATTGAAAGAGAGTGCGGTGAAGCAATGCACTTAGTAAATAAGATAAAAACAGAGATAATACTGTTCACCGTACACAGGAAAAAAGACGGGTTCAGACCATCTTACCATGTTTGGACTGCATGACGATAGGGTTATTGAAAAGTCGGTAGCAATCCTATGGCAACTGAGGAGAGTTGTTGGGAAAAGTTGGGGAACACATCCAGAAATTATGCGCTTGCTATACACGGCAGTCGTAAGACTGAAGATCCAATATGGGTGAGTTTTATAGGGTAACGTATACAAAGTAGCACAATAGGCCGAAGGTTAAGTTAGGGCCATGCAGCTATTGGCCAGTTTGGTAATGACGGGTGCAATGAGAATGACCTCAACCGCAGTACTGGAGGTACTGTTGATGCTACGGCCCCTTTCAGTCTGGATCAAGGAGGCAATGGCAACCCATTCTTAACTATTCCGAGCAGATGACAATGGGAAGGATATGCAGTGGAGTTTTGATCAGGAGGCCCATGATTATACCGACGGTTCGCGTCTGACCGACAAACAAGCCTTGGGCGCAGGCATCTTCGTAGAGGAAAGAATTGTACGAAGAAGCTCCGCTTTGGAAAGATATACAGCAGTTTTTCAAGCTGAAGTGTTCGATATTCTTATAGTAGCTATGGGAAAAGTGGTTAAAGAAGGGCCCGAGCTCAGATTTCTCATCTTTTCGGAAAGACAGCTCAGAGCCATCTGCCATCCTAAAGCAAGTTTAGTCCTGGTTTAGCAGTGCGGAGATGCTCTTGAGAATTCAGCCGAGTTGGCTTTGGTTCCTGCTCAGAGAGGAATGCCAGAAATCGATGTGGTAGACGAACTCACCAGAATCGGATCCACGGCGCCATTCTACGGACGAGCCAGTACTATGCATTGGAAAGGGTCAAATCTTTCCTGTCCTTGGAAAGAGAACTAAATGACCTCTGGTGGGATACCGCCAGCTGCAGGCAGTCAAAAGACTTCGTGATAGGCAAGTCGATAACTACGCGGCTTCTAGGCAGATATCGCTAAACACTAGGCCTCCTTATAGGAATACTAACTGGTCATAACCAATAAGGTAGACAATATCACCATAAAAACAATCCCACTTGCCGTATGTGAGAGGCGCATGAGAGGTTATTATTCGAAATTTTTAGAGTTGATAAATTTCCACAAGAAGATCTCATCAAACGGACATACTCACCTTCATGAGAAGGTCACAATATAAGGTTTTGTTCCCTTTTTAAGGGGTTTTTCACCTAAACCTCATATAAACAATGCGGAGGGCTAACTCTTATTGCGGAGGCAAAGGTCGTGGTACGTTTGTTGGTGAATTAACCCAAAGATATTCTTAGAAATCCAATTTATGGCAATGAGAATAAAATAGCTAATTGAAAGTTGTTATTTGGACGCCATCTACAGGAATTCTGATATAGTATTTCATTCTCAAAGCCAGTCTCTGTAGAAAGTCTTTATCACACTGAAAGAGAGAACACTCCAGACATACAAGTAAAACAATTATTAAAAAATAGTATTTAATCAAATAAATGTTAAGCCAAATTCAGGGCTTGACGATCTTGAGACAATCAATAAAAGATGATGAGAGTAATCAGGTTGAAGGGAAGAAATTTGGTTCTTTTGACTATTGTATGTTATTCAAATGGTCACACCAACTTACTTGGAATATTGGGTTAAATGCATTTAAACCTTACATATTTCCTTGACCAATCATCAGTTATAAGAAAGAATCAACCAAACTCCTCTCCTGTTGATATTTCAAGCTCTTCGGGCTCCTTGATTCAAATAGTAACAGCAGCTCTGGAACACTACTGAATTCCCCACCTGGTTCTGGACACCTGATCGAGTGTGTAATTCAGCCAGTCAGCTATCATAGGTAGCTATAGTTATTATTCCATATTGTGGTAATTTGACAATCGGCCACTAACATCGCCGCTCATTCAATGGCGAGAAATAAGCTTTTAACTAAGCTTTTTGAAATTAAATTTAAATCATGTTTAAATTTAAATCTGGTCTTGAAATTTAATCAAATCTTGGAATTTAATTTGGTCGAACTACACACATAAAAAAAAAGGAGAAATTGTTGTAAAACATGTCTATTGACGCCATTTGAAAAATCATGAAAATTCATTGGAAATAAAATTTTAAAAGCATTGAATTTGAATTTTAAATAGATAGTTACCTCTTTATAAATGTTATTAATATACACTGTTTGGATGATTTTCAAAATAAAAATTTAAATCATCAGCGAGTTCTTCAAGTGAGACCAAACGCAGAAATGGACGAAATGGAGGAAATGGAAGATAACGGAAATTCAAAATTTAATCCCCTCCTCAATTTCTACAAACAGTGTTACCAATTGTCACACTATCAAAGAACAGCTTACTAAATGTTGGCTCATGTTAAGATCACAGAACTCATAGATAGAATGAAACCAACATCTTGCCTACGCATGAAAGCTTCAATTTACTATCGCTCTCTGCATGATCATTACAAATAACATCCATGGTTTGGACGGAACACGGAACTCACACTTTGTCGGAACTGGCTAATTGATATAATTTTGAATCCAAATAAAAACGAGAAGAAGAAGAACTAACTATCTTTAAAATGTTGAGAAGAATAAGACTTCAACTCAAATAATTCAAACGTGACTTTGACAGTTGAGTTGTTTTCAAATACACAAACATTTTTTACTGATTTTATTAAATAATTTATCATTCAGACTTGGTGGAGCATTCAGCAGCGTTCTTCAAGCTGTAAAATAAAGATTAATCAACAGAAACATTGTAAGTCATATTCTGAAACTTATAAACTCAGTTGGTGCCTCGTTCACACTGCCATGATTCACGGTAAAAATGATGAAATTGAACGTTTGTAGAAATACAACCGTTATAACAAAAGTTCGGAAAGAAAGGCTACGAGAAGCAATGTATTTATGTGCGGCACAGGGGGTGGCGAAAAGGGCTCATGGGGACCTACTTGCCTGGCTGCGGCTTCCCATGATTATTACTACTGCAACTAGTGTGTTGGCTGTAACTGAATTTATTCTAGAATCCATCAATACCATGACTCGCTGAATCCATTGAATTTACTGTAAATAAGACCTCCTATATAAAATAACCAGATATAAATGTTTGAACATTAACATTCATATATTTATTACGTTCATATATTTTTTACACAATAACCAAATATATAAAAATTTGTGAATATTAACATCCCTTAAAAATTAATACACAACCTACAGAATTACTGAATTAGGCCAATCAAATAATTATATTTTGAGGAATTAATTTCCAGCAAGCTGGAAATCATTTAATTACCTTCTTTCGGTCCCAAATGCGTGTAATCTAAGTTTGCACCATTCCAGGAGTTGAGCTTAACTTTTGATAGCCAAAAAACCGCCAAATTTTTGCACTTTTTTTATTTTTTTGCTTATAGCTGCAATACGGTGCGTCGGACGGAAAATGTTATTCCATTCAATAATACGGAGGACAAAATTCTGCGTCGAATGACATCTGAAAACATCAAATTCCGTTCAGAGGTATAGCCGAAATCGAATGTTAAAAAAAAGAAAATTTCGTAGTTCGGTGCAAACTTACATTTTGCGGCTTTCCAAGACGACATTTCTTGAAAACAGATAGTCTTATTGAAAAAACCCATAAAATAAAAGTTGTAGAGAATAAAATTTTACGTTATATAGATAGATGTCCAAATGTTTAAGTTTTCTTGATTTGTCCAATTATCCGGATATCTGAATGCCCGGTTCAGCTTCGGTCCCAAATTTTGCATCAATAATTATTTTTCATCTAGTGCGCGAAATGCTACTTTGGTGATCGAGAGCTGATTTTTTTAACGAGGCGCAGCCAAGTTAAAAAATAGTCGAAATCACCAAAGTATTTCGCGCACGAGTTGCAAACAAATTTTTTTTTACAAACGCCAAACAAAATTCATTTTAAATAATAAATAAAATTAGGTAGTGTAAAATTGCAGCCGCCGCCCAACATATTCTGCGGGTGTACCTTCAAATCCAGGGCTGGTATGATAGATCAAATGATCCTCTGAGCTGGGGTTGGAGGAGGACAGACCTTGGTCTTCTCCCCATCATAAACACAAAGGATCCAGCTCCACCTGAAATTCTCAATACTGTGTCCTGCAAATGTACAAAGGAGTGTACAGGCAAGTGCAGCTGCCGAAAAGTAGGCATGAAATGTTCAACAATATGCCTCAACTGCAACGGCCAGTCATGCTCGAATTCAGAACAATTCGAGGATGAGGATGTGACCTTCATTGCCGTAGAAGCAGAAATAGGTGAGGATAGTCCCTTTGAAGATGATCCAGATGAAGGGGGCCTCGATATGCAATCGCGCCGTCTGAGCTTCTCAGATGAAGGACCATCGACATCAAAGAAAATGCGAACATGAATGCTGCCACATTTTGTGTTGCATGCCTATTATATATTGATTTATGCCACAAACTGTTCATCAATGAAGTGTTTTCGTTCCTTCATTGCACCTTAACTATTAGGAACTATGATTATGAAATTTTATTCTCTACAACTTTTATTCAATGAATTTTTTCAATAAGACTATCTGTTTTCAAGAAATGTCGTCTTGGAAAGACGCAAAATGTAAGTTTGCACCGAACTACGAAATTTTCTTTTTTTTAACATTCGATTTCGGCTATACCTCTGAACGGAATTTGATGTTTTCAGATGTCATTCGACGCAGAATTTTGTCCTCCGTATTATTGAATGGAATAACATTTTCCGTCCGACGCACCGTTTTGCAGCTATAAGCAAAAAAATAAAAAAAGTGCAAAAATGTGGCGGTTTTTTGGCTATCAAAAGTTAAGCTCACCACCTGAGATGGTGCAAACTCAGATTACACGCATTTAGGACCAAATAGAGGTATTAAAACGATTTCCAGTTTGCTGGAAATTAATTCCTCAAAACGGTTTTTTTCGATTTAATTTTATTAGCCTAAATAAAAATTGGCTGTTAACAATATTGATGAGTAATTAGTGGAACCGAAATGCACATCGGAAACGTTGTATCCACTTCGTTTTAGGTTTGAATACGTAATGAAGGTTCGTAGTAGCGGAACGTTATAGCATTCCTCTTGAATAAACAGAACAGAGGCAGCGATTACATGTCCGGGTTGTGTTTGCGCCTGAATGATATAAATGAGTGTATTAATTACAAGCTCAAATATTAAATGCGTGAATATGTGTGCGTAATTATCGATCCTATGGGACAATGAGCATGAAATGGAATACATTTCCAATGTCACGAAAAATACGTAAAAGCTCATTTTATGAATGCACTGTTGCCAAAAGTACATATATTTCAATGAAACCAGGAAATACCAAAGATGGCAATTTGTTGAAAAAATGTGATACCTAGTATACTCACTAACAAATTGATATTTTTTGGCTTTAGGGATAAACCAGAATTATTATGAGCTTCACGATGATAATGATAATACGCTATCATGGAAGTTATGTTTGTTTTGCATGGCGTTTGTGGCAAGGTTTGATTCACACGTCCCTTTTGTAACTGAGGGTGAATTAAAATATATATTTCATATCACAATATAAATTTTAAAACCTCCTCAGAAATCAGCGCTCTGAATCTTTCGAATATTTTTCGAACATTTAGTTTTTTTTCCTTCTAGGGAAGTAAACACATCGAAATACTCTTTACTTTCCACCTGGGAGGTGAATATACAACTTTCCAAGGAAGTTTTTATATCTCGAATAAACTACAAGAAATTCCTACGATTCCCCAATGTTTTTCTGGAATAACCTCCAACTCGTGACGATCACCTGGCAAACATAAAATCCCAATTAGGGAAGATTGAAAGGACCTTGCGGAAAAGTTTTCGCGCCTTCTGGCCCGTCTTGTTTGCCTTCAAATTAAATCTATTTAGTTCGAGACTGTTCAGCGACGTTAGCATTATTCGGCGGGTTAACTAACTAGTAAGGGTTCGTAAATATTGTATGTGAGGTAACGAGAATAAAATGTTTTAGTAGGAGAATGCGATCCTTTTTTACGGTCTCTACATCTATAACAACTACGATGCTAGAAGGGCGGATCTATATGGGGGTAATTACCACCCCTAGACTGATCAATCAGAAAAAATACCACAATAATAATAAAAAAATTCAGTTTCAGATTTATAAAAATTGTGAATTTTAGAGAAATAGTCTTTTTTTTGAAATTTTCCCGTATTTTCTTAGACGATAATGCACCGATCCGGTCGTACAGAGATTTATGTAGGTTTAATAATTCTCTACAAAAGTTCTTTTGGCTTTAAAACGATTCCTTCAATACTTTTGGGAATACTTGCAAAAAACCAGAAAATTGTAATTAACGGACTATCTTATAAAATTTAGCATAGGCCATTGGCGTCTTTTATTTTGTGGGTCAAAAAATTTTCATATCTTGGTCTATATAGAAGTGTAGATATCTGAATTTCACGTCACTGGATGTTATTTTTTTCTGCTGCCACTTGATAACTTTGAGCACACAGTTGAGAGTAGTCACATAATCAACGACAGCTGGGTGAGGGGATGTGTTCTCTAATTACGAACCAGCATCAACCGATGTCAGATTAGCATATAAATTGATTTTTTTTACGATGAAAACGGGTATGCGGTGGGGAGTTGAATGTGAACGTATACAACAGAAAGTTCTGTAGTTTTCTGAGAATGAGAAAATGAATATTTCATTCATTATGGGATAAAGTCCGATGAGTTAACCGTAAAATTTCCAATGTAACTTTTTTCAATTGAACAAATCTGCAGAATATATCTATTTTCATTCATAGAAAGGGGTGTAAATCAACGTTGAAATCTTTAAAATCATGATTCAAGTATTATTGATAGTATTCTCGCGATGTCGAAAGGCTATTGACCACGATCCTGTGTGTCGTTTCTGCAGGAACGGCATAAAACGAGACTTTATCACGATTAGAACCAACTTCAATACAAATCGCAGGCATTTCAAGAAAAAGACAAACACCACACTATTCAAAACCCGCAATTTACAGCAAAAATCTAGTAAACAAGCAGTGACTTCAGTGTTGTTTGACCATTGCCGCCATATTGAATTTATTTTGGCAGGTCGTTGGATTGCCTAATAGATTCGTTGGATTGCCTAATAGATAGATAGTTCTTCTTCTTCTGTTTTATTTGGTTTGAAAATTAGAGCAATTAGCCAGTAAACAATGCGAGAATTTCGTCCAAACCATAGATGTGATTTAGAACAATCACGCAGAGAGATATAGATAATTGTTTTCATGCATAGCCAATATGTTGGTTTCATTCTATTTAAGTATGAAACAGTAGTTGATAAGCTGTTCTTTGATAGTGTGGCAATTGGTAACACTGTTTATTGACATTGATGTGAAGAGGGGATTCAATTTTGAATTTCCGTTTATCCTCCATTTCCTCAATTTCTGCGTCTGGTCTCACTTGAAGAACTCGCTATGATGATTTAAATTTTTATTTTTAAAATCATCCATCCTGTTTCTACAAATAACATCCAAAAAAAGGTATCTATCTATTTAATCTAATGGTCATGTAGCTCAGTGGTTGAGACTTTCTCGTTCGAAACCAGTGACTGCTGGTCGGCTAGGTTCGAATCCTTAGCGACTACAGATTTTTATCTGATGGCCCGAGAAAGTGCTAGGAATCGCACGTTAAAAGGTAAGACCTCGTTAATCCTTGGCTCGCACAAGTTTCGACTTTTGAGGGCTGCCGTGTAGTTCTATCAGATCTGAGAAGTAAAATTTAAATTTAAATCTAAATTTTAAATTAAAACTGAAATTGAAAGCTTACCAAAAAAACTTATTTCTCGCCATTGAAGTTGGTGGCCGATTGCCAAAATAACCAGAATACTCAACAACTATAAGCTACCTACTGGCTGAATTACACACTAAATCTGGTGTCCAGAATCAAGGTGGTGTATTCAGAGGTGTTTAAGAGCTGCAGGCACTGTATAGAAGAACCAAGGAACCCGAGGAGCTTGTAATACATTCACAGGAGAAGAGTTTGGTTGATTCTTATAACTTATTGGTCAAGGAAAGTATGTAAGGTTTAAATGCATTTGATCCAATATTTCGAAACATGTAAGTTGGTATGACCATTTCAATAAGGCACAATATAGTCCAAAGAAGAAGTCTTCTACATGTAACGTTATAAAGTGGAGAATACTAATTAACCTAAAATATATGTTACTTGGTTTATATTTGCTCATGTATAACGGCTCACATTACCGTAAGTTTCATCCGTTCAAAACCTCATCATATATGCTCGAGAGGGACTAACTCTCCATGACACTCTATTAAATATCCAACTTCAACCAGACATTATGAAGTTGTATTGGAATTTATCATAATTAGTTTACAGTTTCTCAAAAGTTGGGAAGCCCATCAGAGCGCTTTTCACTGGAAAAGTTGCTATAAATTAGGGATGAAAGGGGATTTATACCGGGGTTCAGACTGGGACCTTCATTATAAAGGAGTTTGGGGATGAAGTGGATTACATGCGATTCTACGTCGACGTTGGATGAAATGAGTCCCTTCATTGTTGGTTCACCTGCGACGAGAGCTTGGATTGTTGATATGTGGATTTACATCCAGGAGGGAACGATGTCCATTTGTTTGGTGAATGCGAAAAGATGAAACGAGGATTCGCTTTGTTCTGAGGAGATGTGGGTAAAAAGGAATGAACACAACGTAGTATGTGTCTTTTTATATGTAGAAATAAACCCTCCACTACGCAATTCAGCTACATGGATTTTGAAGGGTTTACATTGTTGTATATTCAGTCCTTCACTCAGATCACTAAACAATTCAAATCGCGTTCGTTATAGTACCTCAAACTGCCAAGATAAAAGCATACTGAGTTACCCATTTCTACCAGTATTTTGTGAGAGTAAAATCGTTGTGAACGAAAGAAAAATAAATAATTATTTTTCCTTCTACCCCTATAGAAAGTACACACTTTCCTCCCCCAAATCAGGGAGGAAACGCATACTTTTCCTCCCTAGGGAGGAAAGTATTTTTCCTCCCCCTCATTTAGAGTAAGTTGTAAACGATGAAACTTGTGAATTCATTATATTCATATTATTGTTTCCATAATTTCTAGAACATCCTGTATATCCTGTTTTTTGGTAAAAATAAAACATTAATGTTACTTCAACGTAGTTCTTCAATACAAATTTCAACTTCAGGAATCTTAGATATACGTTTTTTGAGTTCAGAATAAGAAAAGCATAGTATGCTGTGGCTCACTGACAGTAAACACGGCGATTGACTTTTGAGGTGCAAAATCGCTACATTCATCAAACTTAGTTGAATTTTTGAAAAATGGAGAGCGATTCAAGTGATTTTGAATTTCCAAATACACCACCCAATATTAAGGAACAAGCCAACATAGCGTCATTAACCTTACTACCAGAAAAATCTAAAGACAGGTATGAAAAACAATATGCACAATATAAGCAATGGGCTGAAGACAACAAGATACATAAATAGTCAGAGAATGTTTTACTGGCATATTTTTCACTACAAGGAAAATCATTGAAAGCTTCAACAATTTGGTCTAAATTTTCAATGCTACGCACAATGATACAAATGAAGGACAATGTCGATATTAAATATCCAAAGTTGATTGCATTTCTAAAACGTCAAAATGCCGGATACAAACCAAATAAAGCTAAAACTTTTACAAGAGAAGAAATAAATAAATACATTCTTAAGGGAAGCCCCCGATGATGTTTTTTTATTAATGAAGGTAAGAAATGAAATCCCATGCAAATAATTTGATTTTTGACATAAAATATTCATAGGTAGTCCTTGTTATTGGAATTTCTAGAGCATGTCGATGTGATGAGCTTATTAAAATGACTATGGATGATATTGAGGAGAAAGACAATCTTTCAGTCATAAATATCCCCACTTCAAAAACGTACAAACAACGAACTTTTGTTATCAATACTACAACAGGTAACGGCCCAAATTTTATTCAAATCGTTAAAAAGTATATCTATCTACGTCCTAAAACTGAGCATAAACGATTGTTTGTATGCTTTAAAGCAGGCAAATGTATAAATCAAGTGGTTGGCAAGAATAGTATATCCAAAATACCACAAAAAATTGCAGAATATCTCAATCTTCCAAATGCCGAACATTACACAGGGCACAGTTTCAGAAGAACTTCAGCAAGTAAACGCTGGTGGATATTTTAGCTCTAAAACAGCATGGCGGTTGGAAATCAACTAATATCGCTGAAGGTTATGTAGAACAATCTTACACAAAAAAAAGAAAAATTTCTGATCAAATTATGGGAAATAATGTAGAACCTGAACTTGATCAAAATCAGCCAAGCACTTCTAGAAGTTACCACCATTACAATGTGCTAAGCGAAAATATTTCAAATACTAAAGCTCCTGTTCAAACCCTATCTTCTTCCAATGGTGTTCATATAAGTGCTGCTTAAAACTGCACATTCAATAAATGATTCTAAAATATAGTTAAACTTAAACAATACTATGTACCTAATTGTATAGCATATATTGATAAATTTGTTTTATAAATAATTCTTGCGTTCTTAATTATATTCGTTACCTATTTGTGTCGTAAATAAATTTTCAAAAAAAGGTGGGTAGGAGGAAAAATCATATGTATCACATGGGAGTAAAGTGCCTTTTCCTCCCTTGGATGTTTACTGCCCTCCGCTACGCGTCGAGCAGTAAACTACATCCTGCGGGAGGAAAAGTGGCATTTTCCTCCCTAGTAATACAAATAGCTATTTCCCAAGGTATGAAGACTACTTATACCAATGAAGCTGATCGTTCTCAAGAAATATGCTCTCGATTTAACACCAGTTCTCTGCAAGTTATCTAACATCTCTTACAATTTGGTGGTATGTCCGTCCAACGGAAAAATTGTGAGTGTACAACTAATTTGCATAAAGAGGAAAATGACCCTACCTACAGACCTATCGCACTTCTATCTGCTATCTCGGAGGTCATGAAGAGGTCATCAACATCAAGCTCATGAAATATCTAACACGCCAAAGAATTATCAATGATCGACAATATGGTTTTTGGCATTAGAGATCAACTGGTGACCTGCTTGCTCATGTCTCACATATTTGATTGCGTTTGGCACCGGGGACTTCTTGCCAAACTTCGATCTTCCTATTCAGCTCTTTCTCAGACCGACCTCTCTATGGAATACCTTCCCTACACTCTACCAATGAATGTTGGTGTTCCTTAGGGATCCATTATAGCACCAACACTATTACTTCTCCACATCAAAAATTTGTTGGGAGCTGCCTCATGTCAAGTGTTGATGATAGTACCCTTCATACCGCTTTCTCTTCCAAAACTCTGATAACAGCTAGTGAAAGCAGAACTGAACGGGTTAGTATCGTGAACGAAATGAATACGAACTCACCTAGAATTCTATAATGGGGTATAACAAATCGCTATTATAATAACCAATAGCGTTCTGTCACAACTGATTGACCGAGCGAAGTCATTTATACTAAAGCAATAAAGTAATGTATGGGAACGGTGAGCTCTCTGTCAAGAATTAAGAATCATACCTCACAAATATTTCAGATGTTTCTCTTCATGTCTAATTCTTCTCTCCTGTGCCTTGGACAGCATCTCCAGCGATTCCTTACTCCACTGGCTAGAAGTTAACTTTTCGCGAATTTTGCTTTATTCGCGAAATTTACTTTATCCTCGAAATAGCACTTATTCTGTTCAAACTTCTTATTCGAAATGCTCAAGTCTCAACTCAGTAAGGCTTACAAAAGCCTATATGTGAATTATTAAATAAATAAAACAAAGAAATCAACAACACTTATATCTATTGAACAATGGAATAATAAATAAATAATAGAAAACAAATACTTCAATTAAGGACATTTTAAGAATTATTCGACAGTGAAAATCTTAATTTTTAAATAACATGATTTGAAGGTGAATAATAAATAGAAAATGATACGAGATGTAACAATAATCAAACATAAATTGAATTCAATAGAATGAAACCATGAAGAATGTAATACAATTTGATTGAGAAAACAAACTGGTGAGAGGTGAGAAAGATCGTTCTAAAACTTGAGACTTCATAATAAAAATAATAATGGAAATTATAACGGAAATTAAGTGGTTATCAGATATTTAAATACTTAAAACAAAATGTACTTATGAGAAAGAACAGAATTTACGCGGAAAATATAACAATAACACAAATTTACGAACTACATGCTTTCTGTATGGATTGAAAGCTAAGACTAATTTTGTCTTGAAAAATAATAGAGAATTTACCAAACCAATCTTTCTACCCTCTCCATTCTAAGAAGTGTTTCTTATTGGAAGACCACCGGATGTGGCCTCTAACAAAAATATTCACACGTAAAGATTAAACTAGCTATTGAAAAGAGTCGTTAAATTTATGGTCCCTTCGTATTCAAAACTCAAAACTAAGGGAAAAAGGAACTTTCATAACATGTGTCTCGGTATAAGGAGGCTGTAATTTGATATTTTCCGATATTTTGGATATGAGTGAATTTGACCTGATCATTTTACGACTTGAGCAAATGCTAAAACTTTGTGTGTGGTATTTTTTTAACTAAAATTCTTCAATATATTTTACTCTTTACACGTTTGGTTACAGGGGTCCAACAACTTACCCTACCATGAAAAACTATGTGATTACTATACAGCTATGTAGATGAAGGAAGATCTCAGTGTCTTTTTGCTGAGAGGATTCCATCTCGGTGACTGAATTGGAGACACCACGTTCAGTTTCTAAGAATGGACCAAGTTCATCGGCCGCCCTTGCTGCTGCCTTGAAAATGAATGCTTTCAAGGTCACGGACCATGCAGAGAAGGGGATCTAACCGTCATTACTTTACAGACAGATTCCATCCGGTAATAATAATAATAATAATAATCTTTATTGATTTTAAGAAAAGATACATTCTTATAGCAAGAAATTAGTATATGAAGAGGGAAAAAAAACAAGATCGTGTAGTAAAAGATTATTAAATAACAATCCACTAGGAAAATTCAGTTCGAGGAAACGTAGCAGTTATCACGTTAGCGTTAAAAAAATACGAGGAATACGAGGAAGAAGAAAAAAAGACAAAAAAAAAACGGTTCATATGTCATTACAGATCTTTAGCTTTTACTCGTTGAGAACGAAATATCGTAACATCAGGATATTAATGAAAATTTCACATAATAATTTTGCCTCAGGCAATTATCCAGATGAGCGAGAAAATGAGCGTATCCAAAAAAAATCTTTGAGTTTCACAACTGATGATATAGGACAGTTGAATATATTATGTTTAAAAGTTTGGAGACAGTTGGCGTTACAGACAGTACAGAGTTCATTGAAATCTATTCGATAGTAGATGAACGTATTTGAGCAATCATTCTAATAATGTTTTTAGGGGTACGAAAATTTAAGTAGTTCTGAGTCAATCGAGATAATGTAAAGCATGAATAAAGTAGGGAGTATTGCGAGCTTGCCGCCTTACTTAAATCGTCCTGATAAAATTTTTCAGAGAATCTGGACAGAAGCAGTTCTCTGTTTCTTTGTAACACACGGTGACTCCTCTGATTCCAGATGTCGGTGGAGTTAATGGAGATAGTTGTCTCTGGAAACATTTTTTTGGGTATCTCTCTGGATCCATTGAATACAGTTCCACAAACCAGTTCAGGGTATGTTTGAACACTAGCAAACTGTGTTTTATGCAGCCGACTTCCAGGAGAACGTAAGGAGTATTTTTGGAAGGAATGCAACAATATTCTTTTAAAAAACCCAACCTGAACCCGCTCTATTGAAGCAGTAGGCAGACATAAAGATATAGTGCTAACGACTATGCTATCATAGAGTTTCATTCTACTTTGCCACGAATTTAATTTTGCTTTTACCATAAGTGAAGTTACAGATCCAATGGACTGTTTGGTTTTAGAAGCAGAAATATTTGCCATTTTCCTGAGTAGACCGGACGATGTGAAAGTAACGCCTAAATAAGTATACTCGTTAACAATTTCAATTACAGAGTTGTTCAAGAGAAAACGATAATTATAGTCTCTTTTAAAGCCACCCTTCGAAAAACGCATGATTTTTGATTTTTCTGTATTAGGTAACTATAGGTTTATTTTCGGAGGTGAATTTTTCGAGAATGTGTAGTTTTCGTGTAATGTCTATTGGTGATTCTCCAAAAAAAAAAAACAAATCGTCAGCATAAAGAAGCATAATAATATCTGTATATTGCCTATATTGACACCTCGTGCTCCTTGTAAGCGAAAATATGCCTCAATGTCAGCAAGGTACAATGAAAAGAGGGTGGGACTCAAAGATTCACCCTGTAATGCTCTTGATGAGACATCGTATTTTTTTGTGAACTGATGGTTAGTTTTTATTTTAACAGAGGAAATTTCATAAAGATTCCGAACGATATTAATGAAATTGGGACTTGCTCCTACCTGATATTGTTTTAAAATCGATAAAAGCTGTAAAAAGCTGCCTAACCTTGAAACACAGCTGAAGTTATATAGTTGAAGTGAGTGTATAAACATTGACTATATAGCCACGTAGCTTCCGAAAACCCGACTGGCATTCAGGCAGGTTCCATCCGGTACCAATCTGTGATGTAGACACTTCAAGATCAACAAGATTTCACGTACCGTTGTCGCAGTCCAAATGAGTAGAGTAGGATCGAAATAGCAGCATATTAGTTGTAGTAACTTTGTTCTTCCCCGACAGTTCTGTCCCAGAGATAATTCTAAGAACTGTGGTTCACTTTGGAATGGTACTATTCCAAACCTGGGCAAGTATTTTTGTCTATTTTTATTATTTATCCAAATTGAGATGATACCCTACACATTCCTTACTCACAGCACCGATCTTCAATAGGTCTCCAAAATGTTTACCCCCATTTCACCTGAGTGTAATAGAGCACTATCAGTGATGTAATTTGACAGTCAAACATTCGATGGGGGGGCAAACAAAGCCATTTTCCATAAGACTACGCGTGTCCTTTGTAACCCTTAATTGGGCACAAATATTGCCTTCGGCTAGCTCTCTTATTTGGGACGTCACTCGATAATCCTCACAGGTCCGACCAGTGGCACTGAGAATGAGATTTTTTTATTTATGATGTTAATGGGACATCATCTACAGTGCAAAATGAAGTCAAAAAACTTATTCCCAGACCGATCTCTGTAGAAAGACCTTTTACTGTGCTGAAAGAAAGGTGTCTCCAACTCCAAATAAATGTCACAGTAACATATAACAATTTAATCAAGTTAAACCCAAGCAACAAGTTATGGAGCTGAAAAATTTGTGAAATACTACAAAAATAATGGGTCCTCCAAGTCGTAATCAAAAAGATTCATATTAAATAGGATAATAATCATTTCCTTACCTAGTCTGAATGCATTCAAACCTGACACAACTAGTGTAAAAATATCAAAAAGTATCACGACTTGTTGGCTTCCTTGGACTTTGTCTGGTCTTCACTGGGCTCCAAAATCATAGTCCTCATGGAGATCTCTAGTATCAGGTCTGCTTCTCTATATCCAATTAAATTCTAGAGGCTTACTTGATTGGCTTTACGATACCCAACAGATTTTACAACACCGCAGCAGGTTTTTACCACACTCCATAAAATATAATAATTCCGTAACAGGCTTTACAAGTCTCCAATGAGCTTTATAATACCATGGCAGGCTTCACAATACTCCAATAGGTTCTACGATACCATAGCAGGCTTTTCGACACTCTAATAAGCTTTACAATACCACGGCAGGCTTTACAATACTTCAATAGGTTCTACGATACCATAGCAGGCTTCTCGACACTAATAAACTTTACAATACCATGGCAGGCTTTACAATACTTCAATAAGCTTTACAATACCATGGCAGGCTTCACAATACTCCAATAGGTTCTACGACACCATAGCAGGCTTTTCGACACTCTAATAAGCTTTACAATACCACGGCAGGCTTTACAATACTTCAATAGGTTCTACGATACCATAGCAGGCTTCTCGACACTAATAAACTTTACAATACCATGGCAGGCTTTACAATACTTCAATAAGCTTTACAATACCATGGCAGGCTTCACAATACTCCAATAGGTTCTACGATACCATAGCAGGCTTTTCGACACTCTAATAAGCTTTACAATTCCATGGCAGGCTTTACAATACTGCAATAAGCTTTACGATACCATAGCAGGCTTCACAATACTCCAATATGGTCTACGATGGCATACCCGGTAGCTTGGCGGTCTAAGGCGCAGGCCGTTCGAAACTTCAGTATAGCGGTAGTCGCTTCGAGCCCGATGTATGTACGAGGGATTTTTTCTCAAGTATTCAACAGTCCTTGTTGAAAGCAAGTGTATTGTGTGTTGTCTAGATGCCAATCTCGCCTAGTGCTAGCTTGGAGTGCACGCCGGCCACCTTAGGTGGTGCTGTAGGTTTTCCGGGTTTTCCTGCAGCTGAAAAGTTAATACTCCACCAAAAAAATCAGTTAGTCGCCCCGGCGCGCCACGGCAAATAATAATAATAGCCGTCCTCTAACCGCACAGGCTATGCCTTTGGGTACACTCTACGAGTGTTTATGAGGGAGTATTATTATTATTATTATTATTATTATTATTATTATTATTATTATTATTATTATAGCAGGCTTTTCGACACTCCAATAAGCTTTACAATACCATGGCAGGCTTTACAATACCGTGTAGACTTACATACAAATTCAACTCTATTAAATTTGTCTTCCATCACGTGCTACACTCTTCGAGTCAACATTATTCTCACAAAGTATCTGAGTCCTGACTCTCTTAATTTCCTGGCAGAGCTGTGACAAAAAGAAAAGAAATTTCTATATAAAAAAAAACATTTTTCCTCGTGAGGCGAGTTATCATCAAAAAAGGTCAGTAAATTAAATACAATAAAATATTCACCTCTCAGCAGCAATAGGTTGGTTGTCAAAAATAAATTAATTCAAAAATTAAATTAAAATTAAATAATAAAAATTTACGTGAAAAGTGAAGCGTATCATGGTTTTGGTCAAAGTTCGGTGTTGTGTCAAAAATTTGTCGAAAATTGTGAAGTTGATATGAATTAATAGTTAGTGCTCATCATGGTTTGGGTCAAATTTCGGTGTGTGTGTGTATCAATATGAAAATTTCTACCAATCAAAAACGCGTATTTTAGCATGAGTGGAATAGTCAAAGACGGCAAGTTTTGTATTACTAGTATATATTTAACCTGTGGTAGAAGTCCATTATGTCTCAAAGTGGAGTGGTATGGATATACAAATCAGTAAAACGCAAAGTCGTCTCCACAATTTAATTTCCCATCTAGTTCAAAAGGATGGTGAAACGGTGAATGACCGCTATCAATCAGATAGCCATCAAAAAGTAGAAGTAGAACATGTTTCGGTCCTATATAGAACCATCATCAGCTATTCAAGTAAATTATGGAGAAGAAAATAAAGTAGTGTGATATAAAATGTTAAAATATTATGTAATTGAATGATTTTTTTTTTTCTACTTCACTTCACCACAATAATTAACAATGTGCTTTAAAAAAAAAAAAAAAAAAAAAAATCATTTAATTACATAATATTTTAACATTTTATATCACACTACTTTATTTTCTTCTCCATAATTTTCTTGAATAGCTGATGATGGTTCTATATAGGACCGAAACATGTTCAACTTCTACTTTTTGATGGCTATCTGATTGATAGCGGTCATTCACCGTTTCACCATCCTTTTGAACTAGATGGGAAATTAAATTGTGGAGACGACTTTGCGTTTTACTGATTTGTATAGTATATATTTGTTGTCAAAGATCGCGAAACTAACAGCGAAGTTATAAGTAAAATTATACGCTTTCTCATCTGAACCAAGAGTTTTTCAAAATATTATCGTATAGTAAAGTTCAAAAAAATCACAAAAACCACAATTAACCACCAACCACCGCAAAAAAAACATCTTTTCATACTCAAAATATTTGATCAGCTGATCACCGCCATGTGTCAGCTGACAGTGCCCTATTAATAGTGACATATTCATTTTTTGTATGGGTTCCCAGGTGATCCAATAATAATCTAATACACGAATCGAATTGTTTGCTTGTTTTCAGTGTGACGCTCGGTAGAATATTCCAATTAAAGACTCGGCAAAAACCATCATCCCCAACGATGGAACAGTATTCAATTCATCAGCATGAAACCGCACGTTGACATAAACAACACCCTCTCAATAAATTCTCGTTGGCTTCGCGCCCTGCTATTTCCTGACCTATAAATCATTTCCCCATTACTCCATTTCTGTAAACAAATAAATCTATTTTATCTAACACCATGTTTGCCTGGAATTTATCATCAGGTTGAAAAAGTCGATATCGGAAATAAGTTGCGGAAAGAAATTCCTTACGCATCGTAGAAACTTTACGAGTTTTTTTTTCTGAAGTATCTCGAGGAATATGTGAAGTGGAAAAGAAACCAGAACATGCGAGGAATATTCAGTTGAATAATTTCTGCCTAGGAATATTTTAAAATATTCTGATTCTGAGTATGTGATGTCGGTCTAGCGTTTATGAAGGTGGAGTGGTCCTTTCATTCCGGCAACTTATTCTGGAATACTTCAGAAACTGATGAAAATTCAGTATATCATTTCCTGATATTACTTATACGAGAAGAAGTATGAAAATTTTTTGAAATGGAAAGATGAAAACAAAGTGAATACGGTAAATGAAACTGTCTTAATGGCATACTTCCAGGAACTGGTGAGTTTATCTCATGAAAAATATTAATATTTTTTATTTATTTTACATTATTTCAGTCTGAAAAATATAGTGCAAATAGTCTATGGACCAAATACTCACAGCTGAAATCAACATTGATTGTTAAAGAAAACATTAATATATCAGCATTCAGTCAAGTGATGGCCTTTCTGAAAGTTAATTCAAAAGGATACATTCCTAAAAAATCAAAGGTGGACAAGTATTACTTTTCATAAGAAAAGCTCCAGACGATACTTTTCTACTACATAAAGTTGTTCTGGTGACGGGCGTATTTGGGGATAAGACGTGATGAAATAGTCAAGATGACATTGAAGACAGAGGAGCCGTTTTACTGATCAAGGTACCAGAAACCAAGACCTGCACCTCAAAGAGTTTCACCATTGTTGAAGAAAGCAAAATAGTAGCCTTGAACTTAGTTAAAAAGTACATTGCAATATGAGCAAAAGGATGTAAACAACGTAGTTTTTTTTCAACCTACAGAAATAATAAATGCATTAAGTTACCTGTAGATGAAAATACTATACGAAGTGTTCCTTCTATCATAGTGAAATACCTTAATTTGCAAAACCCGAAAGGTTACACTGGACATTGTCTACGCCGAACGTTGTCAACGCTTCTTGTTCAAGGTGGTACTTCCTTTGAAACACGAAAATTACATGGAAAATGGAAGAGTAGTACGGTAGCGGAGAGCTATATTGAAGAAAGTATCTCCTCGAAGAACAAAATTGCTAAATGATAGCCCATTGCGTTTCCGAAAAAGAAAATGTTAACGTTCCGAACGAAACCGAATGCACATTGAGGAGTTCATCATCGGTCAACTCACAGAAATTCAAATTTGATACTAATTTTTCAGGAATATTTGAAAATTGTTATTTCTTTTCGAGAGAAAATAATTAGTCCCTTTATGTATAGTAATAAATAAAACTTTTCTGAGTAATTCATTTATTCAACTACAGGAAAAAACATTTAGCGGGTTATGATTCATAATGCCCACCAAAACGCCCCGGGCGTTATAGGTCTTTTAATAGCAACCGTTGCCAAGGTATTATAAAGCAGTAATGGAAAAGTGAAAAATAAAATGCCTACTTTACGCCATTGACACATAAATAACTATTAAAATAAGGTGGGCCATATTTGCCTTCCGCATCTTATAAATCCTCAAACGCTGTCCTTTGTTTCATAACAAACTTGACCCATCTGCTTGAAGAACCTGGCAACAAGGAAACTGATCTCATATTGGATAAAATGGTTAACTTCGAGAAAGAATTCTCATGACAGCACCATAAACTTTAGTATCCTACTATGTCGCGTGCCATTATCGTAACAAAACAAATCAAAAAGAAGTTGAAATAAAACTTCACGATCCAAGAACACATTTCTATAGAAGTCAGCATGAGACCGTGTTTATTGTCTTACTAACAACCAACGATAACATCCAGATAATCGTTCTGGAAAGTTTCGCAACTCCCAGCGCCTTCCGGAGTTAACAACTCTTTCCTCTGCGGAAATTTTGGTCGGAGTCGATAAATGCCTTTCGCAAAGCAACTATAATAATTATAATTGATGGATCGCATGAGTTGGTTCTTTGTTGGAAATGAAAAGGCAGTTTCATTGAGGAAATATGAAACAGAGAGTGCAAAGTTAAAGTTCACAAAAAACGAACGTATTCTTTGAGGTTCCGACATTTTTGAAGAATAATATTTGTCTTTATTGATTGAAAGTTTGATTTTGTGGAGGAAATCCAATTCTTGACATGATTTTTTGGGTTTATGACCTTCCACAATCTGAAAATGAAAAAATTTGAATCCAAAGAAATCTGTACAAGTGTAGAAGGGCAAATTAATTAATTTGCCGATAAGTTACTGCGTTCACAAGACTGCTGCCTTGAAAGAAATTAATTTTTGTCAGTAACGTACCCTACACGGAATTTGCCTATCTGAAAAAATGAGATCGAATTAACAAAGAATACTTCTCTTTTTTTGAAAATTGGTGACGTTTCGGAGGCTGTATCTGCCTCCGTTATCAAAACTTCTTGGAAAGACGCTGAAGAAACTGAATTTGAATTGCGGTTTTGGAAATAAGACCTTTCTTTGACAGAGTCAAATGAAATCTGTCATACATTCTTTTGATTGACATTTGGTATCTTGATACATACGGTGTTCGGTATCAATCACCATTCTATTAGTTCTTATTTCATCTCTGAGGAGAGGTAACCATAGGTGCGGTCAATTTCGATGGAAAAGCAGTTGTTTGATAAAAGAATGCACGCAGTTTCCTTTAACTTTCTTTTTTCTTGATTTGATTCTCTCAATAAAATTTTGGTATTATTTCATTCCATCATATGATCGCCATCAGATGTTAGAATATGTTCGGATATTTTCGAACCCATTATTTTTCGATTTCTGATGTAACTTTTATGTTCTTCCTGGCGCACAATCAATGGTCTTGATGTTTCACCTATATAACTCTTACCACACGAACAAGGTATGTTATAAACACAATTTTTTGAACATTCACCAGCGTCAAAGAATATTTGTCTTGTAAGGAAAGTTGAAATTTGTAAGTGTTAATGATAAATAATAAAACATAAAATAAAAATTGCCAGCAATTTACTGAACATGTTAAAGGTATTTTTCGGAAAGAAAATCGTGGTAGTAAAAAACTGATGGTTCGAATATATTTGAAATTGGAATAGTAAAAAACTACAAAAATAATTTTTCTACGACAATGTGTAAAATAAGTCTTTACGCACTGTTTATAGTGCGTAAAGTGACACTTTTGCGCACAAAAAAATCACCTGTGCGTAAAATCATCAACAGTGCGTAAAGTAAATTTTTACACACTGATCATACACTTTGCATTTTCGAAAAATACAGAATTTCGCGTCAAATATAACTCGGAAGTCGTCATTTCATAATAAGACGGCAATACATAACATAAAACATTCAGATTAATGATACAATTGCTATAATTTGGCAATATAATACCTGTCGAAGAAAAAACTTTGTATGATACACTTTCGTAAAGGGCTTTTTTGTAAACCCTCCACGCTCATACAAAAAAGTCCTACTTTACGAACTTGTATCATAAATAGCTATTTTCTACGACAGTGCGTAAAATAAACATTTACCTACTGTTGATAGTGCATAAAGTGATACTTCCACACAAGTGCGTAAAATATCATCTTAATCCAGTAACGACAGACAAACTCGAGCAAAAAGTGAAGAATGAAACTCTGAAACTCATGTATTATTAGAAAATAAAATTGTTTCCCAAAAAATCAGGGGTGGAACCTAAAAAATTTTCCATTAAAAAAAAATATATACATTTTTTTTGTTATTTCAGAAACTATAGGATTTATCAAAAAACGATTTCAGGCAGGGCCGAAAATTAGATTTGTCATAACTTTGCTAAAAATTATAGTAGAAGGAAAACGAAAAGTGTGTATCGTTCCTGATGACTTCTACTTCCTCATGCAAATATAACATGTGAGTATCTGAGTACCTAAAATGTGTTTTGTCCTACTTCACATAACACTTCTACATTATTTACGGCGGATCGGAAAGTCATGGATATTTCAGTTGATATGAAATAATTATACTGAAGCAGGAATCAGTACCCTCTTTGGACCATATGCAACGATTCAAGGCTAGTGAGACAAATCTCAATTATGCATATAAAACTGGGTTTTACTCCTGCCTCAGTTTTCAACTCGCCCATAATCTCGGCAATTTCTTCAGTAAAATGTTGAAAATAACCGCTCATACACATCCTACATGAAAAATGAAGTATGTGATTTCAAGCTTGAGGTTTGTACTTCACAATAGTGTTATTAAATATATACCTATATGCAGAATATGAATAAGCGATTATTTTGAACATTTACTGAAGAAAATACCGATTTTATGGGTAAATTGAAAATGAGGCAGGAGTAAAATAAAGTTTTTTTTGGCATGTATAAGTGGGAACTGTCACACTACTTCAAAATTGTTGCATATATTCCAAAGAGGGTATGGGTTGCTGATTCAATATCATAATTCGTTATTTACAAAATTATTCATGATTTTCGGATCATCTGCAAACATCTCCGTGAAGTGCGACAAAACACATTTTAGGTACTCAAATACTCGCATATTATATTTGCATGAGAAGGTGCGAGTCTTCAGAAACGATATGAACTGTTCCTTTTACTTCTCCGATCATTTTTAGCAGAGTTATGACCAATCAAATATTCGGCTCCGCCAGAATTTTCAGTGGCGGCTAAGAGTGAACCTGAAATTTCATGTCGGCGTTCAATCACGCCTGGGAAAACGAGCGCATTTCATAGGAAATTACTAGGAATAATTTTTGTGGAGTATTAAATTTTCTTTCATCTCGTTGAGTTTTTTTTCGATAAATCATATACTTTCCAAGATTACAGCAAAAATTTATTCATTTTTTTTTTCGTGTTTATCATGATTCCAACTACTAGCATACCAAGTTTGGTGGTGCTACAATTGATCCTCGTCTCAAAACCCAATCGTACTAGATTATAACAAAAGAGGGGTGGGTAACACTTATGATCCCCACTGTATGTTTTTCAATAATGAATATATGTTATCAGAATTACTCAAATGAAATATTGTTGGATGTTGGGTGTTTTCCTTCCGGTATCGGCTTTATGCACCATTTGTTGCGAAAATCAATATACTATCTATCTGTGCGGAATCATGGTTGACGTTTATTGTTATGGAAACCGAAACTCCCGTAGTCAGCACCATATCCCTATATATTCACCTTTGATAAAGTTCGCGGAAACCTGATGCAGTGAAAATTACGTCCGACCTGACGTGTAGCAATTAGGTAATGACGCCACGCTAGTAGTTAGTAGCTTTTCAATCTCGCATAAAACACCAGCTTCCAGTATTTCCATGAAAATGTGGGGATTTTCCGTGTTCAGAGCGAAGAGAGCGAGAGGATGTCGAACAATGATTGAGAAAGTTTTTTCAACTTTATTCATCAAGCCGTTACCGCGTTGTAGTTACATAAGAAATTTGTTGTCGAGTTCGTAGCGACTTTTTGCATTCTTCTACCAGTTGTAGAAAAAAAAGTGGAAGACGTGTTTTTTTTTTACCTAAGGGTGATTCTCATATTCTCAATCTTTTGATCTTAATTAATCGAATCTAAATGATGATATGGAATGCTAGTAGAGAAATTATAACAAGGATATTTTATGAACAGATAGTCTAAGAGCTGGCTACATTAAAAGGCTGGTATCTGGTACACTATTCATTTCTATTGAAAAATGTAGCCTCAGTATATACAGTGTGACCCATTCAAAATGGAACCACCCCTGTAGAATGTGCATTTTTCGATCAATCTCAATTTTTTTTTATTGAAATATTAAGCATGAAAAACTGTATCTTGACACTAACTTTCACAATTTTAGTTTCATTTCCAAGGCACTCTATGATTTTTTTTGTTTGTCAAAAACGGTAAAAGTTTATTAGGCAATTTTTGTTTTCAAATTTGACTACACCACTGGATTCGTAGTCATTATAAATGAAAACTGTCAAATTTTCATTAAAAAATATTTGTTAACAACGAAGTTACAACAACTTCAATTTTGGAAACAAAGTTTTTTTTTTAATTTTTATTCAGATTATAGACATATTTGAGATCTGACAACACTGTCATCACCAAGTAGAACACCAGTGAATTTGTACAGTGAAAATCCGAAGTCAATAGCTCAATCCGTTCTACAGTTATAACACCTGAAAATATGGTAATGTGAGAGATTTGTGGTGCAAGCGTTTTGTAATAAAAATCTGACTACGCCAATGGATTTGTGAATAATATTCCTTCAAAATCATTCATTTGAGTGTAGGTTACGAGAAGTGTATTCTAGAATAACAGAAAATTAAAAATTCATTTTCAAGTTATGCAGTACTTAGTACATTCTTCCGCACATTACCATATTTTCAGGAGTTATAACTGTAGAACGGATTGAGCTATTGACTTCGGATTTTCACTGTATAAATTCACTGGTGTTCTACTTGGTGATGACAGTGTTGTCAGATCTCAAATATGTTTATAATCTGAATAAAAATTAAAAACCAATACTTTGTTTCCTAAATTGAAGTTGTTGTAACTTCGTTGTTAACAAATATTTTTTAATGAAAATTTGACAGTTTTCATTTATAACGATTACGAATCCAGTGGTGTAGTCAAATTTGAAAACAAAAATTCCCTAATAAACTTTTGCCGTTTTTGACAAACAAAAAAAACCATAGAGTGCCTTGGAAATGAAACTAAAATTGTGAAAGTTAGTGTCAAGATACAGTTTTTCATGCTTAATATTTCAATGAAAAAAAAATTGAGATTGATTGAAAAATGCACATTCTACAGGGGTGGTTCCATTTTAAGTGGGTCACACTGTATGAACACAAATCTGCCTGTCTGCTATCGCGAAGCCGTGGTTTGAAGGGGGCGTACAGTTGAACCTGTGAAATTTAGGTGTGAAAAAAATCATAGGGTACAGTGATTCTAATTATGGAAAAAGCTTGTATTCATATTAAGGAGACGCGGAAAAAACTTGACAGACAGTTTGCTAGGGGCTAAAGTACCGCCAGAGCGCGTCAGTTGTGAAACGACCATTTTAAATATCACTGATGATATTTTCAGGGAAATGGATAACAAGAGGGCAACAGCTCTTGTACTGCTAGATTTTTCAAAAGCCTTCGATACCATTGACCATGATGTTTTGTTTGCTATTTTGGAGTGCATAGGTTTGTCAAATAATGCTGTACAGCTTTTTAGGAGTTACTTTAATAACAGACTACAGAGAATAAAAATAGGCGATACGCTCTCTGACCCTATGAAAATTTCAAGGGGAGTCCCACAGGGCTCTATCTTAGGACCACTTCTATTTATTTTATACACTGCAAACTTCAAGAATGCAGTATCTCATTCTAAGGTGAATTTTTATGCTGATGATACACAATTACATATTTCTTTCCATCCCTCCGAAATGAACACGGCAATTCATTCGCTTAATGACGACATATCATCACTTATTAAAACCTCTAAACAACACTCACTTCTCATAAATGCGAGTAAAACTTCCGTCTTAGTTTTTAATGCCAAAAATCTCGTCGATGATGTGAGAATTGTTGTAGATGGAAGTCTAATTGCTCCAGTTGAATACACAAAAAATTTGGGTCTAATTATGGATTCACATCTAAAATTCAAACGACATGTGAACAAATGCATTGGCATTGCCTATATGAATATGAAAATAATATACGCAAATAGACAATATCTAAATAAGAAAGTGAAAACTATTTTATGCGATTCGCTAGTCCTATCCAGGTTCAATTTTGGTAGTGCAGTTTATGGTCCATGCATTGATTCGGAAGATAAAAGGCGGATACAAGTAGTACAAAATAACTGCCTTCGCTTGATTCACGGTATAAGAAGTAGAAGGAGTATTTCCCACAAATTGCGGGAGACTGGCTGGTTGAATATGTCAAAACGGCAATTATTACATGCTGCGTGTCTCTATCGCGGGATTGTTGTTGAGAAATTTCCTCGATATCTATATAAAAAAATATCCCATCGGTCAGATGTACATACTCTCAATATTCGGTATAGAGGAAGACTCACACCACCTGCTCACCGAACTGAACAGTTTAAACGGTCCTTCTCATATCAAATAACGCGGGTTTATAACTCAATCACTGAGGAACTGAAGTCTATGTCTGCTATGCAATTTAAAAAATCCCTAAGGAAACAATATTTGGAAATATGATTAATGAGCAGCAAGATACTTTTCTTCGCAAAATTATTCATTATTATTTATTATTAGTTAGTTAGTAGTTTTCATTATTAATTCATTATGTTTATTACTTAACAGAAATAACAATATAAATGTTGTAAACATATTCAATTCTTTCTTTTTCGTTATAAACTACTTCTACAATCATTTATTGATAATTATTATTATTAAGTATAATTATAATTACTTCTTTGTTTGTTTGTTAGAGCTTAAGATGAAAAACAGAGGTTTTGTCGCAAGACAGAACCAGCTGATCTTCGGCTTTTTTCCTAATATGTACTAGTGGAAAATAAATACCTATTATTATTATTATTATTATTAAATGGGTGTAAATGTTAATGAAGAAAAAATCACGAGATTTTTCACCAAAAATCACGAGATTTTTCATTAAAAATCACGAGATTTTTCACCATTTGCAGCGTCAATACGTGTTTTATTGAAAAATAGGTGTAAATAATGAAATATACAACTTTAATACATACACATTTTTCACAAAATCTCAAAATTCCCAAGTAAAATGCGGAAAAGTGATATTTTCGTTTTTAATTTTTCTGTTTTTTTGTAAATTACTTTCCGATAACAGAAATTGGTGAGACTGTTCAGAAGTTTTTGTAAAATTGATGATTTTCGCAAAAAAATAGTTTTTTTCAAGTCCCTGTTGAACCTTTTTTTTTAATTGTAGAGAATTCTGTGAGGACGCATTTTTGCCATAAAGACTTCAATTTTCATATAAAAGAAAAAAAAGCTACCTCAATGGAAAAATGCTGTGTAAATTGCGAAAAACGAAAAATCTAATTATGCTCATATCGACATTCTCACCATAGCTACGAATTTCATATTGAGCATTTCTTGAAATTCGGGTCAGAAATTCATAACAAATATTATTAATAATATTATTCATAAATAAATCGAAAACGACGGAGAGCCTCGTTGAAAATATTATACCCGTGTTCCTTTTACAGAGACTTAAAAAAGCTCATTTTTCGCGAAAATCACTAGTTTCTTAAAAACTACTGAACTTTTTGATAAAAATCAATTATTTTGCTTAGCATAAAAAATCCTACAATCCTACAAATTTCTGTCACTGGAAAATAATTCCGATTAAATCAAAGTTGTAAATTTTTCTACAACTTTTATATTCAACTTTTTTTTTTAATAAAACACGTATTTACTTTGTGAAAAACCGATTACACCCCCTTTCATCGCGAAAAATAAGTTTTTAGTCCCTGAAAAACCTTTTTTTCATTGTGGGAAGTTCTGGAGGGTACAGACTGTATGAAAAACGTACAGAGAACCCGACCATAATATATTCATCATGGCACTCTCCGTAATTTTCGAAAAAAAAATAATAATAATATATATTTTTTTGCCTCGTATGGTTTGCATGTCAACCGAGTATGAAATTAGATGACTGACAGAAAGTCTTCAAAGTCTTGAAAATTTATAAATAATATCATTATTTATATTTATTATGAATTTCTGAGCCATAATTCAAGAATTTGTAACTATAGTCGATATGAGCAGAATTCGATTTTTCTTGGTGTAGCTATGAAAAATTTTGTAGGTTTCGATACATTTCAAGGATGACACTTCGTGACGAAATTTTGTGAGAAGTGGGCATTGTTACAAGCTGGGGCTGGATCTGTCTGCATTTCCCTTCTAAATAAGAATCGGGAAACAATAAACGATAGAGTCTGTTCTGAAAATCCGCGATCCATCTCTTTTATTCTGTTGGCCTCTATGAGTTCTCTCGCGTGGCATAAAACATCAAAGTAAAACATAGTTGTTTATAGAGTTGAACGTAGGATAGCATACGGTATCGGAAAGTTTTCATGAGAGCGTAAAGAATAGCTTGCTATATTTTGAGAGAGCATTACAATTTCTCCTCTACTCGCTCGAGGAAGGGATATCGACTGGGCTATTAATTCGTCGGGCGAGATAACAGGAGAGGCGCGCAGTGCGTCTCTCTTATTTATGTGGTATTATCATATCATTGCGTTCCTTGTTATTTATGTGATGTTATCAAATCATTGCGTTCCTTGTTGCTCGCGTAGATTTCTGTCTATACCCTAGATGAAAAGTTTTCGATACTGTATATCGATGTGGAATAAATAAGTCATATTCTGTTTACGTAATGAAATCAGTTATATACCACTAGCGAAAATGAATTAACTCAAGCAAGTTGAGTGCATTTTTATGACAGTAGGTGGGTGTTGAAGTTGTCCCTCATTCATGAATGTTTTGCGAACGTCTTATTAGAAATGAGTTCAATGTTTTTATCCATTTCTTGAAATTTACAAATTATCATAAAAACAATGCACTATAGTAGGAGCATCTTCTCATCTCTTCAATATTCAAGTGCATAATTTTACGCTAACGAAAGCATCTACCATATTTATTGCGGAAGAAGATCAAATTAAAAATTCGAGAATCCAAAAAAGACGACAATAAAATAAGAACAATCTATGCCCGCTACTTTTTCTGAATGGTTAATAATTTTTCTCCACATAATTGATTTGTCGAATTTTTCCTCGATTCAATTTCTACTCTAAGAGGCACTTCGCAGTACAACTCTGAATATTGAAAAACATTTTACCAAAGCTGGGATTAACCAGGTAGGTGGAAGTTAATCTCTCGAAGTTTTCTGTTTTTATACCGCAATCGTAACTTCCAAACAGAAATTTGGATTATTTCTACTTTTACCGCTCCAGTAGGGATTGGTGTTTTCCTTGAATTTATGGTTGTATGCCTCAGGGAACACTTCCGTAGACAATGAGTGTGAGAGCTTTGCCGTTTGCTGAAAAAACAAACTTGAGTGTGGAAGGGTGTGAAGAATGAACTTTTTGAATTAGTATCAATTCAACTGCTTTTTAACTGCTTAAGCTTGAACGGCTGAACAGATTCAAAACTTAATAATAATATATGATTTTATTGCAACAATGAGCTAATCAAGTTCAACACTAGATGTCCTGCCATACCAGGATGCTCACTGCAATAATCCTATACTATAGGAGTATCTATCAGAAAACAACTACTTTCCTGGCTAATACTATGACGAACGTTGAATTACATCCAATGAATTTCCGTGCAGAGTTCCTACAAGGCTATCTCCGCAATTGCTAAATGCATGGAAATGTTAATCGATTCATTTGGACCACCTATAGATCGCTTTCTGGGTTCTTGCCCTCATCAGTATAGGGTAGGTCTCTGCAGACAATAACTAATGTCTGCAAAAAATGATTCGATTATCAATCCATTTCAAGGCAGAAGCTGAGACACCACCCGCAGATCGGTGTTTAACCAAACTACGAGCCCCATCTCACCCACTAGCCACCCTAAGCAATACCCATTACTTCGCAAAGCGAATGTATCAAAAATAGAAGAAATCTATTTAACAATGAGCTAATCAAGTTCAACACTAGATGTCCTGCCATACCAGGATGCTCACTGCAATAATCCTATACTATACTATAGGAGTATTTGGGTCAAAAATCCATCAGAAAACAACTACTTTCCTTGCTAATACATATGAGCACATGGAAATGGCATGATATGAAATTGAAAGAAGAGGGCACGGCAATGATCCCTGTAACCCGCTCCTGCTAGGATACGAATGACCCTTTTTTGCAAAATGAACATTTTATTTGAGCGGCACGAATTTCCCTACAAAATTATTCCATAGGTCAAGTGACTATGAAAAAGTCCAATGTAGCTGGACCTAAGGGTATCAATACCTACTAGGTGCTTCAGTCTCCGAATCATAAAAGTAGCACTCGCTAATTTATTCGCCAGTTTCTCCACATGAAACTTCCAATTAAGTTTATCGTCAATATATATGCCAAACAACTTGACATTATGCCCATCTGATATAGTTCCATTGGCAGAAATAATGAGATTTTGGTTTTGCTCCGAATTAGCAAAAGCTTGTTGGTGCTGAACCATTCCCCTGCTAATTCCAGAGTGTTACTGGCGGATTCGATCAGTTCCACCATAAAGTTGTGTCATCAGCCAAAATAATACTTTTTTTAGGCGAAATATAATAAAAAAGGTCATTTATGTATAAAATGAAAAGAGTCGGCCCCAAGATAGAACCCTGAGGGTCTCCATGTATAATTTCTTCCAAGTTTGATTTCACACTTTCCGTCAAAACGCACTGTGCTCTCCCATATAAATATGTCTTGAAGAAGTCTAGAGGAATCCCGCGAATACCATAATAAAAAAGCTTTTTGAGTAAAATATGATGCGACACGCAATCAAACGCTTTGGTGAGGTCGCAGAGCGTTAAAAACGAATGTTCCCCCCTCAACTACGGTAGAGATAACATTTCAAATCGCTTTAGTTGTTGAACTTTTCGCCCCAAATTCAAATTGTCCAGGACAAAGCAGAGAATTTGCTTCCAGGTATGAAATTAATCTTTTTTTAACTAGATATTCTATGACTTTAGCTATAACATGAATTATAGAAATCGGACATACACTAAGGGTATGTCCTATATTGAAGGTACTGCAAAACGAAACACTTTGAGGGAATTATGAAATCAAATATTGGTCAATCTAATTCTGTGTGGAGCGAGTATCCAAAGACGGCTCCGATCTGTGTCTTAAGGTGGGTCCACATTGCTCCTGTTCGTGCTCACGCTCGTGATAGCACTCATTTTGTTTTCCGATGCGTTCCTCGTTGTTTTTGTATTATTCGTCAAGATCGTTTAATTCGCAGGCAAAAGTGTCACTGTTGTGTTTTTGTGCACTTGCGGTTCGGACATGAATGACTTTTGTCAACAGAGGCTGCCAGCGAAAGAAAGAATACCAATTTGAGAAAAGCTATCCCAGTGAAGGAAAAACTGGCGATAACATTGAAATTTCTCGATACTTGGGACTCGTATATACTAGTTCGAGTTATTCATTTAACGTGTCGGAACATTGTTTTTCCGATATCGTATCAGAGGCTTGCGATAGCTTGAATGAAGCTATTGAGGAAAGTAATGCAGATTTGTGCGGGGTTATTCTCAAGGAATTGACCGCCATTTCGAAGTAATAACAGTGGCAGCTACACTCCATGCTTCATTTCACAATGCACTTATTTGACTGAACGTGAACAGAAGAACCCAAGATGCGTTCCTTCGATGTACCGCTAGTTTTGTTATCATTCGTGCTGCTTGCTCCGTTTGTTGCGCTTGTTGTGTTTGTTCGTGATGCTCGCGAGCAATGTGGACTCACCTTTAAAAATCATAAGCAGCTGACTGGGAGTAAATATTCCTTCGTACGTGACATGAAATCAATATTTCTAGATTTACTTTCGTTTGTGATAAGCGCTTCGAGTTAAATTAACGTGTAGGTTCACAGTGTGGGTAGATCTCTAAGTTTATGAATTCTGTTCTGGATGAAATTTGACAACATTATCGATGTCAACACCAATAAATTAATTTTCTATCAACATTCCTGCATCTTTTATAAAACACATCCACGCAATGAAATGTTATGGAAGTATTTGTAAGGATAAATCAATATCGTGGGCGTGTCTCCAGGATCTTATCCAGAATTATATACAGAAACGTTACATATTGATCTCAGTTTTCACACCCAACTTCGAAATGTTTAGAAACTTTCCATCCCAAAATTACACAAGGATGGATCTCACATAAACTATTGAATTGATTTCATCGCCTCTTGTTCTATATATGTGCTTTAGCCAAAACTGTCAGTTGTCATCAAAGTCTACGACCCATTTCATGGAACAATAGTTAATTTACATGTAAATTACCACACATCGCAGGATGCCCACCACAGTCAAATTGAGACCGAAACGTGAACAACAAACTCCCTTCCTACCCTTCTGGTAATTCAAGGAGATAATTTAATTAAACTTGAGGGTTAGTGACGATGGCAATCAAAATCAATTAAGATTCCATTTATCGAAGGCCTCATTCAACGATGGTGACATTTAGGAAACCGCTCACCAAATTTTTTCCAAACTTGATAATAATGGTACATTGTTTCATTGACACTATCAAGATTTTGGTGTTCGTGGCACAGACATATACTGGACGGGTTATGACTCGTACATCTACAGCTCCCAAATGAACAATGAATTCCAGAAAAGACATTACTCAAATCAAACATACTGATGCAATAACCGTTCTACTTCACTGGATACTAATCATGCTCATTGAATTCAATTAAACTTGAACTGGCTCGCATCGCTTTGCTTATATACCCCAATGGAAGCTTCGACAACTTCTGGGGCGACGAAAACGTCTAGAATCATCCATTTCGTAGAGTTCTAGAAACCTTGCTTGCATACCTCACTTCGATAGCGTGTGGATGGAGACGTAATCAAACTCGAACTGGCAAGCGTTGCTTGCTGAGTTCTCGGAACTATATTGATTGTTAGGTAACTGCTCGCCATGCAGGGGCATAGGGTATTTCATAACATTGCTTCCTCTCTGATGTTGACCGTCCCGATGAAATACTATTGCTTCACCTTAATATGGCTTTATTCTTTTCAAATGAACGATTTTTATCTCATCTTCCAGGCTGTTTCGTGGGTATCCGGCAACAAGCTTTCTCTCAGTTTATCTGCATAGTTCTAGAAATTCATTTCATTGACGCTTGATGTGAACCCTAAGTGTCATAGGGTATTTCATAACATTGCCCCCTCTCTGATGTTGACAGTCCCGATGACATACTATTGCTTCACCTTAATATGGCTTTATTCTTTCCAAATGAACGATTTTTATCTCATCTTCCAGGCAGTTTCATGGGTATCCAGCAAGCTTTCGCTCAGTTTATCTATATAGTTCTAGAAATTCATTTCATTGACGCTTGATGTGAACCCTAAGTGTCATAGGGTATTTCATAACATTGCCCCCTCTCTGATGTTGACAGTCCCGATGACATACTATTGCTTCACCTTAATATGGCTTTATTCTTTCCAAATGAACGATTTTTATCTCATCTTCCAGGCAGTTTCATGGGTATCCAGCAAGCTTTCGCTCAGTTTATCTACATAGTTCTAGAAATTCATTTCATTGACGCTTGATGTGAACCCTAAGTGTCATAGGGTATTTTAGAACATTGCTTTCTCTCTGATATTGACCGTCCCGATGAAGCATTAGTCGGAAATGCTGCAAAAACATGTTGGGAAGACTAACAGCCGTATGGTGACACAGTGATTGGTCCATTATTGGCGATCTTGATAGCGATACTTATTTCGAAACGTTAAATACCACCATTCAACCTTTAATTGTTGCCGAAATAGAAAATCAGTTGGACATTGACGGAAATAGGAACCTGAATGAAGATTTAATACATTTTCAGCACGATGGAGCACCACCCCATTACGTTTTGCCAGTCAGGCAATTTTCGAATGATGCTTTTCCAGGTCAGTGGATTGGACGGAGAGGTTTAATCGAATGGTCAGCCAGATCTCCCGATCTAACATCCCTCGATTTTTTTCTCTGTGGACATTTAAAACCCGTCGTATTTGAAACACAACCTACTTCAATAGAAGATCTTCGACAACGCATTATTGCAGAATGTGTTCCAAAATGTTAGAATGGCATTTGAACATCGATTATACTATTGCTAACAACAGAATGGAATGCATTTTGAACATCTGATCAAATAAAATATCCTTTTAACATAATATATTTTATTTTATTCGACTTTGTTTTTCACACCCTGTAGGGGGAAAAAAAAGTCTTGTACCAGGTGAATACTACTGGGGTTGTTGGGGTGTGTCGCGCCGACGGGGTGACTCATCCCTTCACTGAAATATGGTGATTCTAGTTCCCCCTAACTCTTTAGCATTTGTGCCAAACGGCGTTTTTCTAACTTTTTTATTTCGCGAGATATTCGCATTGAAAGTTTTCAAATTCACACCCTGTATAAACCGCAGAAACCCACATATTTCATTCAATCGACGAACAAACAATAATTTATCAGTTCCATTTCAAACTGTGTAGTTCATCAACCCACGAATACAATGCTAGCGTTGACCTGATTTTTTGCTGACACTGTTCTCTCAACTTCTTGTTGTTTTCCCACATCTACATGGAAACACATTCAGGGCATTTCTTGTTTGCGGTACAAAAAAGGATCGGCTTACACGAAAACACTGACGATCGGTCCACTAAGAGATGAGATGTTTTTTCGAGTATGTTTCCGACTTCTGAGACAAACAATACTTTTCATCCGCTGAAATTGATACATTCAGCTTGTGATATTATATGAAAGAGATGATGACTGGCAGAACGTGTACCAGAATGGCTTTTTATTACTCAAGGATGGCGCTATAAGGATAATAAAAGGGGGCCATTTCGTCCTATTTATCACGAAAGTAATTTTGTAAAGGAGTTGCTCAAATGATGAATCATTCTGAAAAGGGGAACATTCTCCATGAAAATTGATAAATGAAAAATGTGATCTATTTGTGATATCTAACAGAAAACAACTACTTCCCGGCACAAGCCACGCTGGACATCGACCTACTTATAATAGATATTGTGAGAAGACTACAACTAAAAAGAAAAGAAAAAATCTGAAAGTGAAAATTTGCATTTTCATTCAGATAGTTCATTTTTTAAATTTTCAAATCAAATATTGTTCATTTCATTGAAGCAAGGTTCGCTTCTCTCGCATTTAATTCCCAATATATTTTGGTCGACGAAAATCTATTTCGCTTTGCCAAGCTTTTCAGGGAGGATTGATAGGATTGGAAAAAACAGACTCTTCAGAAGCTATTATACACATCAGGAATGGATATGAGGGAAATATTTCTTCTGCGGTAATACCTTGAGAGTTATTTTTTGACATAGACCTGTCATGGGCATTGCATTTTGATTTTTTGTTCGAAAATATGAACAGGGTATCCATAAAATCTGTTGTGGAATCATCGGCGGCTGAAAGACAAATTTTAGTCGCTATTTTCCATCGTTCAAGATAACCTCTTGGGAGGAATTCATATTGAAAAGGGGAACATTCTCAGAAAATTGGAAAATGAAAAATGTGATTTATTTTTAATATCTAACAGAAAACAACTACTTCCCCGGCACAAGCCACTCTGGACATTGAACTACATCTGATAGATATTGTGAAAAGACTCTGTAAAAATACAAGAAAAGATACAATTCCTTAAAGAGATCGCAACAAAGAACCAAATTTCAGTTTTCCAATTACAAATGACAAGTCCATATTAAATAAACACCTGGTAATCATCAGGGGAGAATTGTATTCAATCCAAAGAAAACCCAGCGGAGAAAAATTATACTAGTTCAAATTACTCAGACAGACTCTCGGAAACTATTGAGAATTACTTTTCCCAATTCATTCATTAATAAGAGTTGCATAGGGAACATTTTATTCAGAAGATATAAATAGGAAAACTTTGTTTATATATGGACTAGAATGCGAAAAAATTACAAAGTTCATAAAGGCCAAACAGGCAGTTATTTTTACTTAAGATACCATGAACATATTTTTACACGTTGTACAGAGAATATGCTATTTGCCCCCTTCAAATGATGTTTTGAAAATTTCACTTAATTTTATTAGAATTTTTTTTTCTTTGACCCAACATGTCACGGACGTACTGAATTATCAGAGGGCCACGTAGCTCAGTGGTGAAGACTGTCGCGTTCAAAGCTCTTGGTCGGGTAGGTTCAAATCCTAGCGACTACAGATTTTCATCTGATGGCCCGAGAAAGTGCTAGGAATCGCATGTTAAAAGGTAAGACCTCGTTAATCCTTGGCTCGAACAAGTTTCGGCTTTTGAAGGCTGCCGTTCGTAAGTGGACGATAGCTGGTTAACGGAAAAAACAATTAAAACAATTTTTTCAAACAATCCCTTTTAAAGACTAACTTATCATGCCAACGTGAAGAGAGATTGAAACCGAAAGAGATTGACTTGGTTCACTTATGTGTCAATAAAATATCTTTGAGTTTTTGTGACATAAATTGGACTTCATTCTGCAAAACAATCCAACAGCTGAGTCGTTATAATGGAAGATTTCAATGTACACAACTATACCTGGTTCGAATTTTCCAATAAAACTGTAAGGCATTCGTCGTCACTCACGTATGCTTTAGAAAAATTGGTCGAAGTACCCATACGCATTCTTGATCTCAATATCTGCTAATACACTTTGTCCGTTCCTATTTTGCGCCATGTACTCTACAACTGAATTGTTATAATTTTTCCACAGTTCCTAGTTATGCCATTTTGATCTTATTTTCATTTCAACTGAGGATGAGCATTACTACACTCAAAAGCATGTTTTTGATTTATGTTTGATGCCACTTTCTAACAAGTGGTTGCCAAAGCTGTGCTAACTACATACCCTTTCCAATTGGTGTGTGGAATATATATCCAAGAGACGACTTTAAGTTTTACTCAGCTTCTCTTTTCCACTATCAATCCTAATTCATACAGTATAGAAATTTGTGTTCCATTGGGAACTCCAACCACGTCTTCACCACTCTTTACCACTCTTCACCACTCTTCATCAATCGTCACCACTCTTTACCATTCTTCACCACTCTTCACTCTTTTCTTCATATACACCATTCATAAAATTGGAACACTCTAGCCGAGTGCCAATATGAGCTTTACGCAGTCAACTTTTACTTTGGTTCTAAAGTCAACTCTATAGCCACAACCACCCCTTGACCAAAAACAGAACGTTAAAAATTTCATGGCAAATATCCTATTTCACCAAGAAGCAGGTATTCAACGAGCAATTTTCATCCAGTTAAATCTAACTCATCAGATGATGTGTTGTTGCAATTTTTCTCAGTTTTTGCTGTTTGCTGAAAAAGAGAATGCGCCACCGAATCTATTCAAGCCGCTCTGATTGAACCCTTTTCATAATGTTACTTTTTTATATTATACAAGGCGTTGTTGGGACAATTAATTTTCATCTACATGCATTTACTTGTATTGAATATTGGTCCAACATTTTCACCAACTTCGTTTCTATTTTGTTTCGGTGCAGTTCTAACTAAATCCCTCAAATTTTATGTGCCGAAGTCGCTGATATTCAAATTGGTGAAGTCGAACTACGCGAATTGGAGGAGGCGCCGATGATAATTATTTGTATATTTTTTCACAATCTAAACAGAAACTCATAAAAGGAAATAAAAACAATCGAATGAATGATATGTTTGGTTATTATTTTTTTCTTCATATCGACATGGCCTTTGAATTTCTAACATAATTTTCGGAAGTAATTATACAAATGTATCAAAATTACCGATAGTTTTCCAGGAAAGCATGTTGTTTAAAAACTGCATGAGTTTATTTTTATATTTTGTCGAAAGAGCCCGACTCCAGGAGAGCAAAATTGACAGCTTTATTTTGATAAACGAGTGTAATTCTGTACAATATTTCCGGAGAAGAATGTATGTGCTACTATTTCCATATATATTGATGATTCAGTATTGTGTTTTTAGTTTACTTTTGGTCTCTTCTCCTTGAATTAAACTTAAAAAATCATTTCCGAAACATGACATTTGAATGACGTTTAAAATTTAATATTTATGCCTGTCAAGATGACAAAGGCACATTTTAAGAATCGTTACTATAGATACACGGACGAAGCGGAAAATTTTCGTTACCTACCGGGCAATTTTCGTAGGTAATATCACAAGACCATGACAAATAGCCGACTATTATTTTCTTCATAATTCTATCGAGAGTACTTTGTACTTTGACAATTAAATGAGATCATATGAATATTAATAATCAGAATAATCAGAATTAGAGAATCAGAGTTATTCTATGATTATTAATGTTCATATGGCCGAATTGAATTGTCTGCAAATACAAGTTACTCGAGATGAATTAAAGAAAGTAATAGTCTCTATTTGTCATGATCGAGTGTTATTTAGGGAGACTATTTCATGAACAGCGTGAAATCATTCATATTCAAGTTGATATACGCTTCAAAAAAGACACAAATTCTGTCGGTATTACTAGAGCATTACATGGGTATTAAATAAATTATTGGTCTTCAATCTTTAAGTTTTCAAAACATGGGAATTGGATTGAATTATCCAAAAATTAGAGAGCTCTGGCGGAAATCAGAATTGTGAAGTGAAAAAAAAAGGTCTTCAGAATTGTACTTGACAACAAACAGCACCTAACCTAACATAACTTTTCTGACTTGGGCATTACTGACATTACTTGGGGGTATTACTCGGGAGAATTACTTGGGCATTCGGGAGATTTTTGGGAATTCGTGTAAACAATTTTCTCAGCGGTTTCCCCTCGTAATAATATCACATCGACAATGTAAGTCCTGCATTGACAAATTGACAAAATTATTCTGTGAATTTTAACCGAAGGATATAATTCCCAATGCGATTGTCTACCTTATAACAAGAGCAATTGAGACAATGAAAGCACTGCAAGCGGAAACAACCGAGTTGCGCCGATAATAGACGAACGGTCGCTTTTGAGGTTCATTCGAGTCATTTCACTTCTCAACGACTTCGTGCCTTCGTATTTCGTGAGTTTAGAATTCGAAGTGTCCTTGTTCACCAAGTTAAGTACTAATGGTGGTGTTGGGAAGAAATCCAGAGAAGATCACAAACGAAAATTGGAAATTTTTGGACTACGGAATTCGGGAAATTAATGAAAGTATAAAAAAGTGCATTGCGTTCGTTTAAAAAGTTTTTCTCATATGGACAGTAAGTTTTATTTATGAAACCCAGTATATTCTTCCAATGTAAAATGAACCGTTTCCTAGATTCAGTCATTTTAATGATACTAATTTTGAGCAAAATAATATGTACCTACGTTTCAATACTAATATGTAGTGTGTTTCTATTAAACAATTTTCATTCTGATCTAGTATCGACAGGCAGAATCTATTATTATGTATTGAAGGCAGTATTTGTTGATTTAACAGTATAATGCATATACACGTAACAGTATTTCTTTAAGAACCCCATAAACTTTTAGGTACAAGTATTATATCACAATAACAGTTTTTCTGTACTATTTGAAGAAATCGTCCATATTTGTATTACTAGGAAGGAAAGTGACACTTTTCCTCCCGCAGGATGTAGTTTACTGCCCTGTAGACGTAACATTCATGTTTGATTTTTACCAGAGTACAGGATATATAATATGTTCTAGAAATTACGGAAACAATTCGATTATAATAGATTCACAAGTTTTATCGTTTGAAATGAGGGGGAGGAAAAGAAAGTATGAGTTTCCTTCCTGGTTTGAGGAAGGAAAGTGTGTACTTTCTATAGGGGTGGAAGAAAAAAGTTATTGTGTCTATAGGATAAAATACACATATATACAATGAAACTAATATAACTATTGTTGAATTAATATTATTTAAGGCCTGCGAGATAGAGATCTTATAAATATTAACTCAACTTACTTTTTTCGTCAGTTTAATAAAGAAAATTTTCTGAGTGCAAAGTGCCTTTTTCTGACCAAGTTGTAAACTAAATTATTTTCGTTTCAACATCCTCACGACAAGTTTAAGGAAGTTTTCTCTGCTCTGATATTTGAAAATGTATTTTAATACCTACCAAAGAAATTTCCATTTTTACTCACCGCTACATTTCATATTCACTTGAAGTTACCCAACTCATTTCCATTAAAAATGAGTTTGTCAAGAATAATGGCACCGCAAATGAGTAATAAACGTTCCCTTTTGTCCCTTATTTTCATTAAAATCTTAATATCGCAGGGTCTTATCAAAATATGACTGCTCATGATTTTCATTGAGATGGAGTTTCATCACCAGTTAACACGTTATTAGCGAAATGACTGAGGTTATGTCAACAGACGGTAGCTTGTACTTATAGTTATAGTAATAAGGTTTCTCAACATATCCTTACAATAATATAGTATATAAAAAAATAGAGAGGAAATAAAACCTCTCAATATAGGGTTAACCGGGGGAACTGTAAACGGTTTTGATAACCATGTTTCTTAAACTAGTGAACTTTATCTTTTTGAGTTATAACAAAGAGAAAACGTTAGCAGTAATGAAATAGTGTATGAATTTCTAGTCTCCACTACCTATAATATCTAAACGTGTTTTCAATTCATAGGTGCTAAATTGGAAGAAAATGATTATTTTTATTATTATTATTGTACGGGTTCAGTTCTTCGAGGGTGCAGTCTTATTATTCAAATGATTTTTATCAAAAACTGTTGTCCCGTTTTTTTCAGGGTGTACTCACAGCATATGTGATTTTTCAACAAAAATAAGGTTGAGTGAATTGAAGTTGGATTTTTTTAATCGATAGTAGGTCATAACATTTATTCCGATATTCTCAAATTTTTTGATGCGAAAAATCTCGTATGAAACAAATTACATCGCTAGTTCATTACATTCATGAATCCCAAATGGCCTATAAATTGATTGAATTGTTCGATGTTATCAGAAAGACATGAGGCATCAATAAAAAATCACTTGGTTCAATTGAATTTCCATTAGGGGTGCGTCAACCCCTTTATTGGCATTTCATAGGTTTCGAATGTATATCCGGTAATCCAGAAAGCTTATTTTATTAGTCTCATTCCCGTCACAAATCCGGAAATAACGGGAAACAAGAGTTCAGAGCTCTGGCATATGAATTGATTTTGCTGACTTGTTATTCCACAGGACTTCTCGGTGACTTGGCATACCGGAGCACGATTCAAACATTCTATTCGAGAGGAAAAATATTGCTTTATTCAAGCATTTTTCAGAAACAGAATGAAGTTGTCTGATTTTGATCCCCGTTGTTGGCTTATAATGGAAGCATAAGCCAGGAATCACACTGATCGACTAGGACCGACCGTCCGCGACCGTCCACCTACGACCAAAATTTCCAACACGTATATTCTTACCGCACAACTCACACTGTATAATCGTCATTGACCCTCCTCGACCGTTTTGCAAAGACCATGTTCGAAATTGTAGTCTGCTGGAAATTTTGGTCGGTGTCACACTATCCTGACGTAATGTCATTTTGACACACATTTATGATGAACTTTTGACTTCAACAAAATTCATGTAACTAGGAATATTTCCTACAGGAAAAATAAAATGTAGATCGTATGAAAATCTCCCTCTTGTTCTCGGTTTGAAGTTTTCCAACCCACATATTTTTTTTAACTTTCTTCATTCGTCGTTTATAAAAATAGTACATTATCATAGTTCGTTCTTCTTCAGTATCACTACTGCTCATTATTTGAAGCAAAACTATTGATATTATGAATTTAACTTATTTTCAATAAATGAACAGACAATTCACATAACCTTTCGAATGTCAAATTAATGTCAGATTTACAAAATTATTCTAGTGGTCGGTCGTGGATGGTCGATCAGTGTGACTTTGAAAGTTTTCATTGATCTACTTCTACTTTTGGTCGTAGGTGGACGGTCGGTCCTGGTCGATCAGTGTGATTCCTCACTAAGGCATCTGAGAAATTTATTAATAATCTACTTCATTAGGAAAATGTAATTGTCTTTCAACCAGCAGAAATAGTTCACTGAGATGAACAATAGGTACAGTTATTCCTAACTGAAATAAATTGCTGATATTTTTATAGGAAACATAATCAGGTTTGCAGTTACTACTATGTTTCTTCTTGGTGCAACTTTGTTAGGGAAATAAAATCCATACACGGTCTAACCTCTTTCTCTCCCGTGAAGGACGGGTGTATAGTGCCATTTTATAACGAATAGCAGGTGTGCAAAATTCGAAAATAAATTGTAGAAATTTTGAATTTTGTTGGAAAATTCGGAAAATCTTGGAAACTGCTGTTCGAAATTACAGTTTCTTCTACAAATTTTTTTCGCATTTTTCACAATTAGATAGGGAGAATGTAATTACATTAATAAGATCTAATTTATTTAATGAATTTTCAATGAAAACTAGAGATAATTAAAAAAATCAACTATCTGAATGAAAATGCGAAATTTCACTTTCAGAATTTTTCTTTTCACTTATAGTATTTTCACAATATCTATCAGATGTAGTTCAATGTCCAGCGTGGCTTTAGCCAAGGAAGTAGTTGTTTTCTGTTAGATATTACAAAAAAAACACATTTTTTCATTTTTCAATTTTTATGGAAAATTTTCTCTTTTTCACCATGAATACCTCCCAAAAGGTTATCTTGAACGATGGAGAAAATAGCGACTTAAGTTTGTTTGTCTTTCAGCTGCAGATGATTCCACAACAGATTTAATGAATATCCTATTCATATTTTCGAACAAAAATGAGATCTATCAAACTATTGTCTTGTACGGGTACCTTTTTTGATGTGCGTCATTGGTGATTAAAATAATTTTTTTATTTGCGTAGTCAGAATTTCGATAAAAGTTCTGAACTTGGTTTATTAGTCGGCATATTTTTCAAATGTCATTGTTTTAACTTTTTTTATTGCTGAACGTATTCAGGATTAGTTCTGTCCTGTCTCATTGTACTACAAACTGTCAAAAAATATGTTCTTTTCAGAAATTGGAGGAAGTTTCCCAATGGGCAGACGTATGTTTTTCAAACGTGTTATAAACGTGGCATTGGTTTGGTTGAATAAACGTTTCTGGTTGAAAATTTCAATGACAATAATTTAGTGTAATCTTCAATGTTGAAAGAATACGTTATAAAGATGTGTTTTCAACGTTACTTTCTCAACAACTCGTTAAATATACGTTTAATAATCGTTGTGTTAATTCAAAATGAATTGTTAATCCAATTCGCCTTATGCGATTCATTTATCAATGTTTATGATACGTTCCTCTACCTTTTATTTGGTAAAAACAATGTTGTTTTATTGAGTATCTTCGACGTTCAAAAACTGATTGAAAACGGCAATAAAGCGATAATTAGTAAACAGTTGGTTGAATATAACGTTGTTACACGCGACATTTTTTCGTTGAAAAAACGTTCGGTTTTCAGCCATTTCACAACGTTATTTCAACGTCCTTGTACCCATTGGGTTCCTGAACAAATCGCTAAGATACGATTTGATATCAACAACAATTTGACGATGATTAAAAAACAAAACTTAAATTTTTGTTTTCAAATGAACACCACGAATCGTTGTCCAGTTATTCAGAATGAATGGGACAGTCTGTCTGGAATTTCTGGTAACGCTTTGTGAGTACCACAAATTCAGTAAATTGGAAGAAATAACATAAATCCGAAGACATAAATAAAAACTTTCTATCTTGGCGATTTTTTTTTGTGAGCTCAATTTCTACGCTTTCCACCAATTTCCCAAGATCAAACAGTTTTCTTATGTTTTCAATTACAGTCCGAAACGCTGAGAACTTCTGAGATCGGTTTTTGCGGTGAAAATCTCTTATCGCTTTTCCATCAATATCAGACGAGCTTCCTGTGGGGGTATACCATTTCGTCTGATCGATATAACCTAAATCAAATAGTGATTTCTGCTTTCGTTTCTATTTACTGAAACCATTGGGACTTGATTCAAAACGACTACTATTCATTACGCCGCCATAATGAAACAGTTATCGCTTTGCTCTTCTCATCAACTGAGAGATTTTGTAGTATTTAATTTTACTAGGAGGATATTTTCATTAATTATGAATGCATCACTTAGAGATGAACCAGAAAACTGATAGAAATTATTGAAAGCACATGGCACCGGATTCGATTCGATATTATTAGCCTCACCTCTATGTAACAGAATCTTTGAACGTGATTCCCACCCACTTCCCAGATGTCCTAATGATTTCTATGACAAATCATGATAATTTTGGACGAGAAAAAATAGAATGGCGTCTCCAAGATGACGAACTAGATTTGTGGTTATGGTGATAGTACAGTAACCATAGACAAATGTAAGCCACAAGACAAGTGAAGAATGAATCGTAGCACTTTGAAACTTGGCACATGACAAAATTTTTTACCAAAAAATCATGGGTGGAACTTAAAAATTTAATTCAATTAAAAAAAATATATAATTTTGTTTCTTGCTATTTCAGAAAATATAACAAAAATCATTCCTGAAAAATTCCAACAAAATCTTGATGTTCGAAAGACACTGGAACATGCTATTCATAAAACAGGTATTCCCTGCATTCTTCAATCCTCTTAGGCCAAATGTAGAAATTGAGTCTCTTATTATGGCATGCTCACTAGTGTTCAACGAAGAATCCAGAAGGTGATAGAGAAACTGATAATGATTTTTTGGAAGGTACTGAGTGGTTATTTTTGATAACTGATATGTATCTCGTTGGAAAATTGGGACGGTAAAATATTTCATCCAGTGGATGCGATGGAGGATTTGTACCCATTACGGAAGATGCATTTCCCGTTTGAATAGCTATACTGATTCTTTGAATCAAAAATGACGTTGAACGTTTATCTTTCGTTGCGCGGTCCAATCTTCTTCCAATTTCATGAATAAAAGACAGAGATTCTTGGCCAAAGACACCAAAAGTTTCGACAGTTATTGGATGGAAAAGATAATTAGGTTCAAGATTTTGATATTTCTTCCTTTTCAATTTTCAATAGCCCACGGCAAAACCCAAAAAGCAAGCAGAACATCCTTGTGTCTTGATTAGTTTTCGAACTTTTCCAGTTTTTCTTCTAGAATCTTGAATACCCCAGCTGATACGCTATCTGATAACGTTTTCATGGAAGTCTCCTCTTGACCTATTTGCTATACAGTTTTAATCTCATCAGCCCTCTTGTTAACGGTATTCTTACTGCACTGAGAGATTCAAAGCGATTAGAAATATCGAAATTTGAGTATTTGAATGCACGGCATAGTGTACCTGTTTCACTAAGATAATATTCTATGGAGAAAAACAAAGAAATATTAAGCAATTCACGAGGCAGACAATTAACATACAAGTATCAACCTTCACAAACTGTTGAAGGGATTACAATTTGGATGGGTGATTAGCCTACTTATGACATTTCCAATTGGAATTTTCCACCGTGCTTGCGATCGCACGTTAGACGGTAGGACCCTCGTCGTTCCTAGCTCACACAAGCCTCCTGAAAAATTCTGAGGGTAGCTCTATCCAAATTGTACAAATAACATATGTATAAGTTTTTTTAACCAATACCTGATTTGCTTTTTATTGTACTTGCCTTTTGGATTGAATTAAGAAAATGATGGCATTTGAGTAGTTGATATAATATGGGGAAAATTGTCAATAATATCATCTTTTTTACCATAGTCCATCTATTATCAACAATAGCTCAATCGGTTTCCTGATTGGTTCATAATTTGGTCCATATTTATGGCTCATATCACTGAGGATTATCCAACCCAGATAGATGTCTCCGCAATTATATTTGACATCCCATGGTTTTTCTCGTTTTCATCAATCAAGTTATAGCGGCAGTTTTTTATTGGAGTGAATTATACCCAAATATAGTGAATAGAGTTATCCTTATTATGGTAATTGGTGTTGATTGTTTTTCAGAATGGCCTTGTCTGCCAAAGACGAACGAAGGTCTGTACGTGATTTTCATTATGGGGGGGGGCGGAACATCCGTGAAGGACAAGACAAGAAGGGGTGTAAAATGGTATTAAATGAATAATTTTACACCATTAATTTTTTGTCCAATATCAAGAAGACAAACTGAAAAATTTCAAGGAAAGATAAGTTGTGTTGCACATCATTGAGAAACTTTTTTTGTCAATTTAATCATAGTGTCATATTATGGATATAAATCATTGAAAAATTTGAGTAATTGAAGGAAATTGTTTGAAAAAATACTGCCTTTCTTAAGGGACACTTATGATGAAAATTCTATTTTGTCAATAATACTGCACAAAATTGGCCTCTAACGATTATTACACAGTATTGCAAATCTCATTCCCAAAAGTGATAGCGTTTGTGAAAAGCAAATAAAAATACAGTGATCATCTATAGGTTCCATATCATCAAGAATCATTTTCATTGCGGTGTCTATGAGGACTTTTCCTTTTTATTATTGCTTGTTGAATGAAATCCAGACAAAATGGGATATTGGAAGCCTCTGGTGTAACTCATCGCAAACAAGAAGTATTTTCTTCTGCACCCCACAACAACACAAAGGTATCTGTAATTTCTTGTTCATTTTTTATAATGCGATTATTTTCATTGTATATTTCATTTATAATAATTTTGTTTTTTGTTTTACGTCCAGTCGCTTCATTCTACTTTCCAATTTTTTTTATATAACCTTCAGTTTCATTGAGTTTGTTTCTATAATAATTTTCTTTTGTAGTTTTCATGAGATTATTCAGAAAATTTCTATATTTTTTGTACATATCTAGTAGAGCAATATCTCTATATATATATCTCAACTCAATATGGAAATTCAAGAATATAAACTCACCGCTGTATAAATTCCGCAAGCGTAGCTTCCTTTCCTCACCGATCTCCAGCAACAACAAGAGTGTAGGATAGTCATTTTTCACACTTGTCAATCCATTTCATTATTTCCAGGAACCATCATCAAACCATCGCTGGAACCACTTTACCACACTTTAAATTACTGTTGAACTAAACTGGGAGTGACTTTCGCTCCGGATGTTCCATCAACGAATATTTGATAAGTTCAGACTGGAAATTCGCCAGGATAGCCCATTAAACAAATTTCCGCCTGTGCAAACCAAAATTTATAGAGTTGTCAGTTTTGTACTATTTTTAACATTTAAGTTTTCCATCAGAGAATAAAGAGGAAAGTATGATAGAAAGTAAGGATCTAGGACAATTGCCCGAATTGACAATTTCCCGAAACACAATTGATCGAATGTACAATTGCCCGAAAAGACAATTGACCGAAAAATGTTTGGATGATCTGCAGAAATCTGTTGTTCAAACCCTCGATGCCATCCTTCTATGGAATTGTTTGTTTTTGGCAAACTTTCTTGCACCCCATCATAACAATTCCACAGATCATATAAAGGCAATAAAGGCAAATGACGTTGTCTCTCTCTCTGTGGACGCCCGATCCAGGTATCTTCAAAATAATCAATTACTGACTGGGCTTCTGCAGGTAACACATTTTGCTCGCAAATGGTTTCAAATGCCTCCACTACGTCTGCAGTAGGCCGACGATAATCGGAGCTTCAAAGCAAAATTTGCATCAGTTTCGTACCTTCTATTTAAACCGTCTGACTGCATTCTTCTGAAGAGACATTGACTGAAATGGAAAAAGCACCCACGATGTCTTGAGTTGGGATATTGTTGTATTATAGCACTTAACATACCGCTTTCAAAATCTGTTAATGTGGTTGCAGCGGAAGCTTCAGGCAAAAGTTCTTTTACTTTCGAAAGTAAGCGAACATAAGTTTCTTGTGCCTTGTTAGGTAGTAATGCATATACTGAAGAAATCGCAGTATTCTTATCCACACCAGTGCTGTTGCCTTGCCAGAAGAAACAGATTTTGTCTGGTTGAAAAAATCAATAACCGATCATCGTGTGGGCCTGAATCAAATAATAAAAATTGTTCTCCATCTTTTGTCAGTTTATACTCTTCTGGAAAAACAATGTCTCGTCTGTGAAGAGGTAAAGCCGGAGCGGCTTGCTGATTACTACGTACACGCCTTATTGTTCTTTTAATGCTGCTCACTTTTGGCAAAGTGGCAGCTGTAGTTTGACCAAGCTGAATAGATGCAGTTGATAATATATGATGTGGCCAATTTTGGGTTTGTGTAGCGTTTTCACGTATGCCATTGAGAAATTTTGTTTTTTCCACTTGCCTTGCATCCGCTACATGGTTTTGTGTTCCACTTCTTTTCACTACTGCATTTTCTAAGGTTATAACACGAGCTTTACACTTGAACGTCTCGTAGTAATCACATTTCCAATAAATACTTTGATTTTATTTATCTTTCTGGTAAAGATAGCCGTCGATCAATAATTTCCTCTTCCCCTTTTCACTAAGTACAAACTCCAAAGCAATTTTGCGTCGTGACTCTTGCTCAGATTTTGGACAAAAAATGAATAAGAAACATTTACATTATAAGTGTTTAAATAAAAGTAAATAATGACTAATTAACGAGTCTCACTTATTCTAACCTCAATTATTATAGTATTAAGGGTGTTTGATTGATGATCTATTTATTTTGTGGAAATTCATGATGAAATAAGAAAAGGAAGAAAAAATATAACTTTTGTCCAGTTTCCACTAACACTTTACTACTCTATTACGACCGGTTTCTTGATGTAATCTGTAGTTACTTGAAAATGATGTAACAGCCGAAACCGGTCGTAATAGAGTAGTAAAGTGTTAGTGGAAACTGGACAAAAGTTATTTTTTTTCTTCCTTTTCTTATTTATTAAGAGGGATTATAAAATTTTTGGAGTTAATATTTTTAGTTAGTGTACCTGGAGACATTCAATGAGTAACCTTGATTATTATAGTAGGTATTAATGGTGTTATTGTAAATCAGAGAAGAATTAATAGTATAAAGAATTTTCCGAAAATATTGGTTACAAATTTATAAAGTAGCGCTAAAATACATTTTTCGGGCAATTGTTCTTCACGAAATTGTCTATTCGGGCAATTGTACATTCGATCAATTGTATTTCGGGAAATTGTCCATTCGGGCAACTGTTTTCGGGAAATTGTTTTCGGCAATTGTCCGGAAGCCATAAAGTAATACTATTGTCAATATGATATCTGAGGCCATCATTCACACTTCCATAAAGTCACCTGTAGGGTAATCAAATTAAAATGGCAGTTATGCGAGAACACGAAGACTTCACCTGTGCCGTAAAGATTAATTGACGGCAGAAATATTTGCAATAATCGATCACTCGAATTTCCAGTTTTTTGTCCTCACTTCAGAAAATAATAAGATCATTTCAAATAAAATCACTGAACCTGGAATAAAGAGCTGAATTCTCATTATGACAGAAAATATCATTGGATGCTATTGAAGAATAGCCTATATCAAAATTGGATTCAAAAGTTGAAGTTTTTCGGGGGTAATATAACAAGACCTTGTTTATCAGCGATTACTTTCCTTATCCGTCAGATGAATCCGCTTCGTTCCTTTTGCGAATAAATGCATGGTCCTTCTTGACAGTTGTATGAATTCATGAAACATTTCACAATAATCTAGTAACGACAGACAAACTCGAGCAAAAAAGTGAAGAATGAATTGTAGCACTCTGAAACTCGGCTCATGACATCTTGGCATCATGTATTATTAGAAAAAAAAGTGTTTACCAAAAAGTCAGGGGTGAAACCTAAAAAATTTTAATAACATGTGAGTATCTTAGTACCTAATATGTGTTTTGTCCCACTTCACATAACCCTTCTACAATATTTACGGATGATCCGAAAGTCATGGATGTTTTAGTTGATATGAAATAATTATACTGGAGCAGGAATCAGTACCTTCTTTGGACCATATGCAACGATTTAAGGTTAGTGAGACAAGTCTCACTTATACATGCCAAAGAAAAAACAGGGTTTTACTCCTGCCTCAGTTTTTAACTCACCCATAATCCCGGCAATTTCTTCAGTAAATGTTGAAAATAATCGCTCATACACATCCTGCATAAAAAATGAAGTATGTGATTTCAAGATTGAGGTTTGCACTTCACAATAGTGTTATTAAATATATATACGCAAAAAAAACAAAAAAAAAAAAAGAATATGAATAAGCGATTATTTTCAACATTTAGTGAAGAGTATGCAGATTTTATAGATAATTTGAAAAGAAGGCAAGAGTAAAACAAAGTTTTTTTTGGCATGTATAAGTGGGACCTGTCACACTACTTTAAAATTGTTGCATATAGTCCAAAGAGGGTATGGGTTTCTACTTTAGTATAATAATTCCATATTTACTAAAATAATTCATGATTTTCGGATCACCCGCAAACATCTCCGTGAAGTGCGACAAAACACATTTTAGGTACTCAAATACCCGCATATTATATTTTCCTTTTCCTTCTTCGATCATTTTTAGCAGAGTTATGATCAAATATTCGGCTCCGCCAGAACTTTCAGCGGCGGGTAGGGTATACCTTAAATTTGAATTTGGCGTTCAATCACGTTTTCTGAAAAAAGCGACAGCATTTCATAAAAAATTACTAGATATCATTTATGTGAAGACTTGAATTGTCTTTCATCTTGAGTTGTTTTTCCGATAAATATATTTTCCAAGATTACAGCAAACATTTATTTAAACTAATAAAAAAATATGTTCCTGCCCTGGAATTTTGCTAAACAATATCATGGTTCCAACTACTAGCATACCAAGCTTGGTGGTGCTACAATCGATTCTTGTCTCAAAACCCAATCGTACTGGATTACAAGTCCTGTAAATAATTATGTTCATTGATTTAACGAAAACAATTATGTACGTAGTGGAATAAATGTTATTGGTTAATTGACATATTTGGAAAATAATCTGATCAAAATATAACTCGACCGTCGTTTATCGAATCGAATAAATTTTGGAATTTCCACTCAAACATTTTTGTTTTAGAAAATTCATCTCGTTAAATTCGAAGATTTATGTTCAAAGAATAAAACCCTCGAGTTTAAAAGCTCTCGAGTTTTATTCAGAATATAAATATCCGAATTCAACTCGATAAATTTTCAAACAAAATCGTTTTCGTTGAATTTGAAAATGTATTCGCTGATAAACGAGGTCTTGTTATATTACCCCCGAATAAATTTTTCAGGCAACGAACGACAAAATGTTTTGGAACCAACCTACTGCCACGGGAGGTGTTTCTTGAGACATGGAACTTGCAGAATTCCTACCTACTTTTCCTCGGCTCTCACGATATTCTCTGAACGAGACATAATTTTCCTAACCGTATGAACCAGAACAGAATCATGTGGAAGACATTCATATTCATAAGTAAATAAATGCCTATGACTGATGATGAGTAACTAGTCTGGAAACTCTAACTAGGCGAAGATCCAATTGAATGTTTGTCTCTTATCCACTTTTTGTCTTGTGTCAGCTAGCATTTCAGTAAAACGTCAAGCTAATTTTCCAATTGCTCATATTGAATGTAATATTTCATACATCTTTATGATAACGACTATACAGGATGTCCCAGAATAAAGGGGACAAACTCAGAAGGTAGAATCCTCACTTAATTTCAAGGCTGAAAGTTCCAATAAACATATACCCTAAAATGAGTATTGACCGAGTTACAGGGTGTTGAAAGTGAAACAAAAAAATAGATTTTCCAGAATAACTCCATAACGGCTTAACTTTTCTTAATGAAATTTGGTATGTCACTTGACAGCATTCAGTTTCATATTTCAAGGCAAATCATGTGTTCGTAACTCTGAACAGGGACGTACGGCAGGTGGGTACCCCTATTCGCCCCTCCCCAACTTTCACGCCACTGGATTAATATCGGTTTCGTCTTTTTTTGTTAATCCCTAATATTTCCTATACAAAAAAGGGACACGTTTCGTTTCACAAATATCAACGGTTTTCGAGATATTGACTAAGTGCGTGCGTATAATAATAATAATAATAATAATAATAAATGGTCTTTATTTTACTTGGCGGAGTTTAGCAGAGCTATTCTTCCACTCAACCAAGTACAAGCACATATGGAAATGTAACATTCGAGATAATATAATTTAACTTAAATAATAGTGCAATTATAAAAGTATATCATAATACTTACAAAATAATTAAATACAAAAATATGCGAAAATTCGAAATGAAAATGAAAATAAATTAAATAAGCTGAAAAGAGATGCGATCACTGTCTACGGGTCAAGGTGTCCCTAAGTTTTCTCTTAAATGAATATAGTGACAATTGTTTGGTATCATCGCTAATTGAGTTGTACATGATTGCAGCCTGGCACGAAAAGGAGCGCTCAAAGAAAGTAGTAGAGTGTTGAGGTATCGTCAATAGTTGACGATTTCTAACATTAATTTGGTGTATCTGATGTCGGGGTATTAGTTTTTCCAGTAAATAGAAAGGGGTTTTCGTTGTCACAAGTTTGTGAACGAAGCATGCCAAATGGAGATCTCTTCTGTGATGCATTTTCAGCCAGCCAATTTCATTTATATATTGTGTGACGTGGTATGGTAGTCCGAATATCATTCTGATACATGAGTTCTGAACTTTCTGTATCCGAGATGATGTGATTAGATCAAGACAAGGGCCATAGACAACATCACAGTAATTGAACAAAGATAATATTAGGGTGTCGCAGAGATTTGTTTTTATTTTTATTATTGGCATTTGCGAGGGATTTAGTTCACAAAAATTTCCCGATATTAAACTAACAAAATAATCACTAATGAGTATCCGTATCACATACGCACCCACTTATTTGTGTTTATTGGAACTTTCAGCCTTCAAATGAAGTGAGGATTCTACCCTCGGAGTTTGTCCCCTTTATTCTGGGACACCCTGTATAAATCAAAATATTAGAATACCTACTACTAACTGATTGTCAATCATAGATAAGTGAAGAATCTTATTTTCAACATCTTATTTTCCGAATGATCCAGATAGTCCACTAATGAATGGAATCAAAATAGTACTAGTTATTTTGTAGTAGAATCCAAGAAAAGAGAGATTTTATGAAAAGTGTGAATGGAAGTATTCATGACAGAAGTAATGAGACCACTCACAGGGAAATACCTTGGGTTCATACAAAATGATTGCTGTTGCAGAAAATGAGAGAAATGTATGCAACAAAATAATGCTTCTCACATGGATATGGATAAACGGCCCAGTCCTCCACGATCTCCCAACTCGTTTTTACTTGATTAAATTTGGTAGGAGATTTGAGATATAACTCTGATGGGAGCTGTAGGAACATCAGTGTGGTGGTGGTAAAAACACTGGAAAATATCAGGTCGTTATCAAAATGGTGATCGGAGATACTGAACTGATTGAAACGTCTTGCTCATAGAAACAATTCAAATAATGGCAGTCCTCAAGAAAAGTGATCAATTTACGTCATTGTCTGAAACTTTCAAGAAAACGTTAGAAATGGTATTGTTTTTTGAATTTCTGTGATAAAGGATAACTGTGGTGTCTTGTAATTCTAGAGGTTATCATGAGTAGACAGGGTGGGAAGGAAAATAAGATTGGAATTTTCTTTTTCATTTTGAGGTTGTAACAAATATCCAGAGGCATAATATCTCGGGATGCAAAGATTATTGTGAAGACGGAGGTTGGGAAGGTAAAAAAGATTGAAGAAGATTTTTGAAGTTGTTAGATATGAGCAAAATCACAATAGGCAATATAATAATTTGTATTTTCAGAAAGTGAAGATGGCATGAAAAGAGAAATGAAGTAGCAATTGTATAGTTTTTCATGCTGTAAGATTTGGGCGAATGTGGTATCTTGTATTTCTAGAAATTATTGGTAAAAGAAAGTATAGAGAGGGAAAAATATAGTAACTGTGTTCTTTTTCAAAGGTGTTAACATTTGACCAAAATATCCATGAGAATAAAGGGTTAAGGAAACAGGATTGTTATGTTAAAATTTTTCAGGATCTAAGTCTTGATAGAAATCTCCTCAGGCAATGCATTTTTTTTTCATTTTAAGAAAGATAAAAAAGACTGATATAGGAAAGTTATATTTTGAAGACAATATTAACGAATAAGACGTTTCGAAAATTCAGCATTTGTTGTAAGTAACTGACCTGTGTAGGGGGAAGTTCAGCAGGTATTTCTGCTGACGACAAAAGGACTGTAAAAATTCATCTCTATAAATTGATAATCCAAGAATTATGTATGATGTTTCAGAAAAAAATGATCATGAATGTTTATTAGCACACATATTCACACATTTCCTTGGATATCATATATATTCAATTCATGAAAGACATTTTCATCCAATCTGTTGATCACAAAGATACCAATCACTTGGTTCGAAAGGATACTAAATCAAGCAGTAAAAAATAGCTCAAAATAGAACTAATGAAGGAACCGAATATACCCTGCAATAGTCACTCCCATCGGAATTTCTTCAAGAAAGTCGTAAACGAGCAGCAAACGAGGTGCGGACTTCTAACGCTCTCTGATGTCCTCATTAAGCAGTAAGAATGATTGCCGGCATTTGTCCTCGAGAGTCCTAATTTAGGGATTTTCTCGTTTTTCCGCTCGTCTGATGACTGAGATTCAACGGAACGCCAGCGAGCGAAGGAGACCTGAAACAAGAGGAACATAATGGGAACAGTTTCAATTAATTTCAGTCCGAATATATTTTTTGTTGAAAACAACTCATAGTAAAATGAAACTGGAAATTATCTTTTGTTCAATATCGATTCGGTGCCAAATTACTTTCACATTCTCGACTGTTTTTTGAGAACTTGATTACCGTCGAGTCATAATTTTGAAGTGGGGTATAAAACAGTGTGTCTATAAAGTAAAAAAAAAATATTCAAGCGTAAGAAAATGTCGGAACATAATATCAGAACTCTAACTTTTGAACAAATTGGAAATTGGAAATGAAATAAGTTGGCCCTGGAAATGAAGATTTATTCATGAAATTTGGTGTCCTAGTAGACTTCTTGGATGTCTACCTAATGAAAAAAAAAATTCCAATCGGTTGAAAAATGTAAGTTTAATAAGTGTGCTTCCATCTTAAATGGGTCACATCTTAAATGGGTGTATACCGGGTGACCACAAGGTGAAGTCAGTTTTGAAGATACAGATTTCAAATTTGCTGTGTCGCTATAGTACTTGAATACGCATATTTTGAAGCCTCTACTGAAAATTCACCCCTTCCGGTTCAACCGGAAGTAACCCAAAACCTTTTTTTTCAAATGACAGTCTGAACATGTTCATTATCAGAAAGAGCACGCAATTTGTGATAACACTGTTCTTCAAAATTGAAAATCGGTTGAAAAATGGCGGAGATACAGTTGATTATTCAATCGAACAAAGTTGGCCATGAAACTTATATCATCACAATTGACAAACGACATCAGAAGTTACCAGAGGCAGCTTTGAAGTGCGATACAGTTGAAAACTGAGTTTCAACAATTATCAAAAAATGCCTAAAAACGGAATGGTATCCATAAAGATATGCTTACAACTGCCATTTCTGAAATGGCAACATGTACTTTTCAATTTGTCATGATAAGAAATCATAAATTATCAGTTTTCCCGTTTGAAAAGTTTTGGAGAATTCCTAAAGGAAATGAATATACAATCAGGTTTCATGATGCGTGTTCCTAAAATTGAATGTTAGTCAATGTAGGCGGCTTAGAACATAATTAAGAAAACAATACACAAAAGCTCATATTATTTCAACGAAGTCAAGTTTGTTCTACGCATTTAATCATTGCTGCTTTTTTGTTTCGCCTTTTCAACATTTCCTTATGGGTACTATTCCGTTTTTAGGAAATTTTTGATAATTGTTGGAATATATGGGAACTGCAATTACATGAGAAACTCAGTTTTCAACTGTATCCACTTCGAAGCTTCCTCTGATAACTTCTGATGTCGTTTGACAGTTGTAATGATTTAAGTTTGTATTTCATGGCCAACTTTTTTCGACTGAACAATTAACTGAATGAAGAACAGTGCAATTTCGTGCTCTTTCGGACAATGAAAAAATATGTACAGGGTGTCATTTGAAGAAAAAAGTTTATTTCATTAGATGAATACACAATTTCAATAATGTTTGGTTATTGTCATCATCCCTATTGTCCAATATCTGAGTTAGCATTGTGTCGAAAACTCTTTAAAGTTACAAAAACAACACGGTAGGTTTTTGCAAGAGTTGTTTGTTCAACCTATCATAGCGAATTGCTGTATTTTGTAGTTTCATTCGATACAAAATCTTTGACTTTCGCTTATAATATAACAATTAATATGTTTTTGATTATGAATGAATCCCATTTCATTAGATAAACACACAATTTCAATAATTTTTGATTGAGTGTTGGCAGCATTGTGTTAAAAACTCTTTGAAGTTACTAAAACAACACGGTGGGTTTTTGCAAGAGCTGTTGCGTTATTTGCCTTTTTGTTCGAGTCTATTCTCTCATTTTATATCGACATGTGCAAAACAATGAATATAAAAAATGTTTTACACTTTCAACAATAATATCGGTTGTTTGTTGGAATACATTGGAATTGACGGAGCGTATTAATTACGATCGTGAGTGGTTTTTTAACCAACATTTATGCCTGCTATTGCCACGTATGTTCAATTATCTCTTGTTCATTAGCGGAACAAATGACTATCAGCTCGTTACATGAAAGGGGTACAAAAAACACAATTACTTCAGTTTTTTTATTGTATTCATCAATCTCATGGTGCCAATGGCACATCAAAAAAATATCAAAATATAAAATTCCATTAGCAAAAAATGCAAAAGTTTTAAGCAATTTAGTTGAAAAAAAAGGGGTTTGGTTTTTCGCGAACATAACACAATAATAACCAGTTTCAATAACATAGTTATTTTGACAGAACAGTTATTAACAACACAATTGTTATAATGTTTTTTGTGATTTGTTCAGTAGAAAGTTCCCCAAGATGATTTATATTGTTTCAACGATACTGAACAATCGTGGCTGTCATGACAGAAATTGAAGTGACGGCCGCTTACTAGATAAACGATAAAAAAGGATGCACCTTTTTACGGTACGGTAAGGTACGGTATGGTAAATTTAAAAATAGGAAATTTAAGATTGGAAAAAAATTCAAAGACAGCAGAAAATTTACCGAAAAAAAGTCCCACCTGAAACTCTACCACCAATATTTATATATATATATATATATATATATATATATATATATGGAACTAGTAAATAGTGGGGCTTTGCAGCAAAATCAAAGAGTACTACTTTAAAGTTTGTCCAAGCTTTCGGAAATTTAATAAATCATTTCCATCATCAGGGATAATCTTTGTTGAGATTGTGAGACGCGATGGTATTCAACAATAAGTGACACATTGTGCAAGATGAAAGTTGATATAAAACATGTAAAATTGGTAGGATGTCTTAAAAATTTTTCATAAAATACGTTACATTTAAAATTGTTAAAAATTTTTATTTTGACCACACCAGGCCAAAGCAATGCTCTAGGTTAGGAGAAGACAGACAGTTCTAACCTAGAGCATTGCTTTGGCCTGGTGTGGTCAAAATAAAAATTTTTAACAATTTTAAATGTAACGTATTTTATGAAAAAATTTTAAGACATCCTACCAATTTTACATGTTTTATATCAACTTTCATCTTGCACAATGTGTCACTTATTGTTGAATACCATCGCGTCTCACAATCTCAACAAAGATTATCCCTGATGATGGAAATGATTTATTAAATTTCCGAAAGCTTGGACAAACTTTAAAGTAGTACTCTTTGATTTTGCTGCAAAGCCCCACTATTTACTAGTTCCATACCTAACTAGTCAGCAACGACTACCCTTCCTCTATATATATATATATACACTGTGACCCATTTAAGATGGAAGCACCCTTATAAAACTTACATTTTTCAACCGATTGGAATGATTTTTTTCTCGTTAGGTAGACATTCAAAAAGTCTACTAGGGCACCAAATTTTATGATGAAATCTCCATCTCCAGGGCCAACTAATCTTATTTTTCAAGGTCAAAAATCTAAAAAAATTACTAGCGATTTTTTTAGAAAAAATCCGACTACACCATTGGATTCGCATCATTTTCAAACGGTTCATATGTAGATTACGTTGAAATGCGTCAATCAATAAAAAAGTTATAAGGAAATGAAATTTGAAAAATATGCCGTTTAATCAACACACCAATTCAATTTCAGAACTTTTATCAAAATTCGGAAAACACCACTGTATTGAGGAGGTTTCGATATATCACTGGTCAAAATGTGTAAATAAATAAAAAAATTATAAGATAATAAAATTTGAAAAATATATTAATAGATTTTCAGGAAACAGTCATTTTATCTTTATCTTATAATTTTTATTTATCAACAGATTTCAATGAAATTATAGTCAGTGATATTTCGATACACCCTCAATACAGTGGTGTAGTCAAAGTTTTGATTAAAGTTCTGAAATTGAATTGGTGGGTTAATTAAACAGCATATTTTTCGAATTTCATTCCCTTATAACTTTTTTATTCATTAACGCATTTCAACGTAATTTACATATGAACCATTCTGCTGTGACCCGAATTCGAAGAGAGTTCGATACTTTGAAATCTAATAATCATTTGTTAGCTGTTATTATTTAAAAAAATACCAACCCCTGATCAATCCCAGCAGGTCGATGTAAACGCCTCCTGACACGAAGATGAACGAGGAATCAGATCGGCGTCTCCACGAACGCTGTAGTCCCGCCCTCATTTCTTCTGGAATTTACTTCTTCTATCACTGCTGCGCGTCTTAGAAACTCGAAAATCATAGGAATATTATCTTAAGAATTGTTCTCTCTGAGGTCGCGGATTATGAATTTTTCATCAAAATTCGAATCGGGTCGAAATACAAAATAAGGACATGTTTCGAGTCGGGCAACACCATTCGCAGCCACCACACAAAGACGAAACCACGTAACACTGACATTGACTCGAAAAACTGCATATACCGCGTGCCCTGCGAATGCGGCAAAGCGTATATTGGAGAAACCAAGATATCACTGAGCGTGAGACTCGCTGAACACAAAAGAAACACTCAACGAGGAGAAACAACAAAATATAGCGGGATCATGTTTGGACGACCCAGCACAACAACAAATGGGCGGAAGCGGAAGTCATCCACAAAGGGGAGAGCTGGTATAGAAGGAAGTTTGAAGAGAGTGCATAGAAATCCGTAATGTGTGGAAACCCTTAATTAGTGGTATGGGTCAATTGAAATTAGGATGATAATTAACAATGCTGAAAACCAGCCATATATAAAGAGGATCCTTGGGAATGTCGCATTTATACACTTGAAAACGACTCTAGATCTCAACAGTTGAAACGTCGCGAAGAAAAATTGCAGCGAATTTAATTTTTTTTCTTTTCTTTGTCCGTATAGACAATGGAAGTCCAGAATAACCTTACTAATTTTTCATTTTGTTCTAACGAACGTGGTTTAACATTTTTTCTCATTTTATAAAATTCTGCTTTCAAGAACGAAATCAAGGCCTCTCCCCTCATTTCTTTTGTTTTCTTTATCACTTTGATACAAAGTTGCGCTACGGCAAGTTCAATATTCTTCCACAGCGAAGCAAATATAAAAGAGTTTCAGAGTCCTTTTTGTGGGAATTTTCCCGATTCATTGGACCGGCGTCTGCGAATGTGGGCATGAAAAGGCTTTTAATTTTTGGTTCAGTTGGCTGTATTAATTTCAGATGAATCGAATGGAATATATTCATTTTGTGGTGTAGACCGAGAACTTTTGACTCATTCATAGCATTGTATTTTCAGGGGAAATCGAAAGACGTAAGCTCTTCTTTCTCTCAAACTTCTTCAGTGCGTTATCTAGATTCGTCGAGTATGCTCAGAATTTTCAATGACGATAAAAGTTTGGTTCAATAAGTATTCAAAGTAAAATCGGCGAGCCAGAGGTTGGGTTTTCTGTGGAGAGCTTAAAAGATTGTCTTCTTGTCCAACTGTTGACGACGTATACAAGGCTCAAATCCGACCACTGCTGGAGTATTGATCGTGCATTTGGGGTTCAGCACCAAAGCATTCTTTTCATCTTCTAGATTCCATTCAGAAAAGGGCTATTCGGGTTAGAAACAAACCCAACTCTCACAGATACCCACTAGAACATAGAAAAAAAGTTTCAGAACAGACATTACTCTACAGATATTTCCATGGCATGTCAATTACCATTCTGTTATTTCAAACTTCTTTTCTGTGTAACCATATGCGGCCCATTTCGATTTGATTTTGATTTAAATGTTTTGGTTTTTTTTCAGACTATGCGATGTTAAACACTCAAAAAACGATGTCAAGAAAACCACAAAACCAAACATTCAATTAATATTGCTATTTTATTGGAACACATTGTTGATTTCAGCAATTCTATTTCAAAATAGTATATTATGTTAGCAGAGTTATAAACGTCCTTTCAGTCACGTATTTTATTCACGAGTGCAGCGTTGCGGAACGACTGTCTAAAAAACAATTGTCTCGAGGAGTTCATAAATGCTGTACATATACCGTAATTTTTACGAATTCATATTATAACCACAACATTGTATGTTTTTGAGTTGATATCTTTTTTATCATAACAGTTTCAATGGACAGGTCAAGAACGACATACTATCTCAGGGTTTCTAAGCAGTAACCCTAGCAATGTACTTAAAAAAATGGAGTTGCTATGGTAATATTTTTTAAAAAATTCTTTCAATACAGAATGCGGAAAATGTGATCAATTGATCATTTATCGTGGTACGCTGAATGCATTTTTAGATATAATATATGTGAGTAGCAAAAGTAAGTTTTTAATTGACTCGGTTGTTACTTGATCGAAATCCATAGCACTTCTTGGACTGTTAGAATCGTGTGTTACTGAAACTTGATTTAACACGATAAGATTTCAACAAATGATATTACATCGAGACATGTTTCGCTACACTGTAGTTTTCCAAGCGGTTAATATAATAACTGCTTGAAAAAGCGACAGTGTAGCGAAACATGTCGCATGTATTAGTATGTGTGAAAATCTTACGTGTTTGATTAAGTTTCGGTAATTTAAGTATCTAACAGCCTGAAAAGTGCTTAGTGCTTAGTGCTCCCTGACTGCGCAATTACTTTTTGAAAGTGCTTAGTAGTCGCGAGCATTTCATAAATAAAAGTGCTTAGTGCTCGAGATTTCGGAGCACTTTTTAAGAGGTCTAAGTGCTTAGTGCTCGAGATTTCGGAGCACTTTTCAAGAGGTCTTAGAGCTTAGTGCTCGAAGCACATTCTGTCAGTGCTCGGCACAGCTCTGGGTTTGAGTATCTCTGTGTCAATATAGATATATACAATTGGCAGCAATACATACTTCAAAATTGATGAACTAAATAGCCATTATTGGATTTGAAAAATTATATCAGGTTTTTAATCAGTATCATTCCTTTTTGGGCAGGATGAAAAATGATCAATTACGAAAAATAAAATGGCGTAGAAACGCACTTGTACATACACTTTTGGAGTCACCCGTGATGTACTCGGGGATGCTCCACTGAATGAAATCATTTAGGTTTTGATTCCCTCGATTTTTTCTCAACGATTCATCGACGTCCACACGGTAGTGAATTATAGTTCGTTACGGTGCGTTAACTGATATATTATTTCGAAGTTTGTTTGCAATTGTCTATCGGGAGTCTTGCTGAAACATCATTTCAAATCACCAGCTTCAGTCTCACGTTTGATGGAGGAGAACACCAGTTCTGTTTGTCCACGTATCTACAGGTGGCGTTTTCGTATTCTTGCACAAGGTTTGCAGGTGGTCATTCCCAACCAATGGGGTATAGTATTCAATGCTTGGTTGAAATCAAGACCTACAATTGTGTCTTGCTGGAGAAACTTTGGCCAAATGAATGTCAGCTGTAATTCAATGTTCTTAGGGGGAAGTAGTTGTTCTCGGACAGATATATTGCGGATTCGACTAATGAGAGCATCCGTTTAACTAGTTTAATTAGTGATTTAATTGCTGAAAGTATGTCGTTCATGAGTTCTGTCATAGCTGTCACGTAGCTATGCTGGAGTTTAAAGCCAAATTGGCAGGAAGGTTAGCAATTTTATATCTTTAGGATTAGGTACTTGGTGCAGTTGTAGAATGATAGAAGCAACTGCGTGTTTGTCGATTCAAAACGAAATGGTTCATTAGTAATAACAAAACTCATTCAGTGTGCAACCTTCAGTTGATGATTCGACAGAAAATATTCTAGAATCCTACCGATATAGTAAGGCCATACGAAAGGTGACAGCATATTGGGTTCCAAATGCAATCACAGAAACAACTACAGCTACAGCCTATTAATTTTGGGGACATTTGGTTTCAACAAAATTGTTGTTCGAGTCACAACACGAGTCACGACCAGTGACACAATTTCTTCAAAACACTTTTCCTGATCGCTTAATATCTACATGTGGTAGGATCATGTGGCCTCCAAGATCACCAGATTTAAATGATTTCTTTCTTTGGGGATATCTGAAAGAATCCGCGTATCGACATGCATTTCAGAGAGCAACAAATCTTGATGAATTAAGAGGCAAAATTATCCAACTTTGTGCCCACATTACGCCGAATCTACTCCGTGATATGAGATTATCTCTGTATCACAGATTCGGCTATTGTTTGGCACAATGTGTTTTTTTTTAACCTTCATTACATTAGATTTTTTTTGTGTTAGTTGAATTTCAATTTATTTTTCAGAATTTAAGATTATAATTTTTTTCGTAGAATGTAATTTATTTTACATGCCGTTATGGCAAACAAGGACTCACAGCACCTTGTTACACTTCTTACAGCAAATAATTTCTCGCAGACAATGGAACGTTGTGAACAAAATTCGTTTCCTGAGAAGCCAGACGTATCCCTCTTCTCTAATATTTTGATAGGGTCTCTAGGTCGTTAGAAGTGGGGACCATCCATTGAAAAGTTAAATACTTGAATCTCCATCGCTTGTATTTGCCGCCAGTTTTTGAGCACGGAAAACGGAGCGTAGTCCATGTGCGCATACATATCCCTACTTTGACATCTCCTTTCTATTCTCCACTGTTGGAGAAGAAGGAGAAGAGAGAGAGAGAGAGCCATTCTTGGAAAAACATTTCACTTATAATCTCCCTAGTGAAGAATATTCATGTACTCGAAAAATTTCCGGCAATTAATTGAAGCACGCGGTGGATTCGGTAAGAAAATTTCACGCCACGAAATGAAAATCATCCAACAATTCATAAGAAATAACTAACGATGGTTTACCTGAACTATTTGTATACTACCACTGAAATATTGATATGAAAAACACTTAACAAAATTTTCATCATTAAGTGTGTTAAATATAAAAAAAAAGTGTTCTCTGTAGTTTGAACCAGCGACCCAGCAACTCCTAGTTGAGAACATTACCATTGAGCCACGGGACTTATAATTAAAAGTCGTGACAATGAAAAAAATATTATAAAAATTAATAATAGTTATCTAGTTTTAGTCTTTCATAAAATTTTCATGATTTATTCATTGTTATTCAAATCCCTAATCACTTATTTTATAATATATTTTATACTGCTTTTTTGATGATAAATCACATATCTGTGCATGAAAGTTCACTATTCGATTTTTGGACCGAAAACGAATATTACCAAGATTCTTGACATGATTTTTTGGGTTTATGACCTTCCACAATCTGAAAATGAAAATATTTTAATCAAATCAAGAAAAAGTTGAAGGAAACTGCGTGCATTCTTTTATCGAACAACTGCTTCTCAACCAATTCCATCGAAATGGACCGCACCTGGTTCCCCTCCTCAGAGATGAAATAAGAACTAATAGAATGGTGATTGGTTGATACCGAACACCCTATGTATCAAGATACCAAATGTCAATCAAAAGAATGTATGACAGATTTCATTTGACTCTGTCAAAGAAAGGTCTTATTACCAAAACCGCAATTCAAATTCAGTTTCTTCAGCGTCTTTCCAAGAAGTTTTGATAACGGAGGCAGATTCAGCCTCCGAAACGTCAACAGTTTTCAAAAAAAGAGAAGTATTCTTTGTTAATTGGATCTCATTTTTTCAGATAGGCAAATTCAGTGTAGGGTACGTTACTGACAAAAATTAATTTCTTTCAAGACAGCAGTCTTGTGAACGCAGTAACTTATCGGGCAAATTAATTTAATTAATTTGCCCTTCTACACTTGTACAGATTTCTTTGGATTAAAATTTTTTCATTTTCAGATTGTGGAAGGTCATAAACCCAAAAAATCATGTCAACAACTGGATTTCCTCCACAAAATCAAACTTCCAATCAATATTACCAAGATTATTGTTAAAATTGAAATTCTCTTATTACGTAAAGTTTCCGTTTAATGTTGACGGCACCACAATTTTTAATTACTGTTCAATATGGTCAATATTATATTGTTAATGCCGTCTTCTAATTTTTGACCAAAATGAGCCAAAAGTAGCAAGAGATTCCACGTAAAATGCATAAAATATAAAAAGGGAAAATTTTTCTGCTATCCACAATAATATTTCGATAATAGACTCTTATAAATGTGCAGGCAATTTTCAAAATTTTTAAATTTTTTCATCTTTATATTCATTCTGTATATCAATTGGGTAAATACTAACTCAAAGCTAGAAATCGGTGCCGTCAAATTCTAAATGACCACCCCCACAAGGGGAAAAGATCGAGTTTTGATTCGCGATTTCTGTTTTTTAAGGAAAGGCAAAGTTAACTGAAACAACGCCGTCGAGTATTCGATTAACTGGGAGGGGGGGGGGGTGGCAAAATCGTCGATTTCATAAAAATATTCTGACTCCCGGTACCGCTATTTTTTGACGGCACTGGGTTTTAGAGCATTCTTTTTTTATTGCCTCCTCAACGAGAATAGTGCCGTCATGTATAATGTAATCAAAAAGTACCCACTTTTTTACGACATTTCAACTCACCTGTACCGCGGAAAATTGACGGCATAGTGCCTAACGTTTGTTTCTCGACCAGTACTTCAACATTATATATGACTCGTGGTGTATAAAATCACCCCCTGAAAATGTGCCTGATGGGCTTGTGGTCTAGGCCATACGAAAGGTGTCAGAATATTGGGTTCCAAATGCAATCACAGAACCAGAGAATGCCAATAATAACAAACACTCATTGTTTCATAGGTTTATTTTAATCTGTCTTCGGAAAATTCAGTTTTAATTGTCATTGAGTGTATATTTTCAATTCATCTGACGCCACTGCCCGTTTGGTCACCAGATACCAACTGCGGTGGAAAATGACCGCTTACTTCACACCGCAAAATACCAACCTATAATCAGTAAATTATTTCCATAAAAATGGTTTCGGAGAAGCTTTTATAATCACGTTTATTTGCATGTGATATTTAACACTCCTACGCAATTCGTGCATGTATATCGGTTATTGATTCCCTTCTAACCTTTGTTGTTCAGGTTTCACCTTTTTGAAGTTCCATCATCAAAGACGGGTCCTTGCTCTATATATTACTTTTCCAGACAAATAGTTTTGCCTTCAATATTCTTGTGTTACATGGCACAGGAAGTTGTGTCAAAGCAATGTACGTAACAGGTGGCCCAAAGCTTTCAAGTCAGTTATTTCTAAAAAAATATCACAAGAGTAGGTTAGGAAGGAAACAACCCTAGACACTCATCCCAAAATTCGATTTTCCAAATTGCACTCCCATGTTTGTTTCTGTTGAAGGCACAGCACTTTTCATTTTTCATTCAGTAATATATCACATAAACTATAGAGGTCCATTTTTCACTTTAACCACAACTGGAATGTACAGTGTGACTGAATTTTGTGCAGCACAGAGAAATTTTGTTTTTTTGAGTATATATTTTCACATATTTTTTGATCCTATCTGATGAGCTGATTACAACGACCTGTAACACCTATGAGTTGAATGAATCATGAACCTTTTTTTCAAGTTCTCCAAAAAATTTCAGAATTCATCCCCGATAATTCACTAGATAGGTCATTCGCAAGATGATTTTATCTTTACAAACTTTATGTTGAGTATGTTGCGCCCCTTTCAGACCTACATTTTTTTTTAAGAATGACAAAAAATATTTTTTTGTTTTCAGCTCGTCTCGGACCGAAATTGATGTCATTGAAACAAGAAAAATGTGAATTTTTTGTTTATTTAAAAAAAAAATTGTACATTGGGATGTACAAGTGGTCTCAAATGATGTAACTTTCAGGTTACTTTTGTCACATAAAAAAAATTCAACATGTATCGGACTTGCGTTGGTCGATGAAAAGCAGAAAAACAGTTTCTTCCTCTTACTAGACAAAGGTGCACTCTGCATTTATCACAAAAAATGTGACTCCGGCCTTTACAACCAGAATGTTTGCATCTAGTTGCCTCCTTTTTCGAATCAAACTGTGGCATATGATCAAACTGTGGCATATGATCGAAATGATCATTTTGAATTTCTTCTACACAACTTCGCCAATTTTCACTCAAAGAATCTTGATGGAACGCACAATATAAGAGCTGGAACCGGCAGTAACAATGCTCGTACTTTATAGGTTAGAAGTCGACTGAGTAATATTCGAATAGTTTCATGAAAATTGAATAGATGGCAGGTAATACAGGGTGTTATGTAATAAGTGTCCGATATTTAACAGGACGATTCCTCAGTTATTTATAAGGTAAAAAGTTCATATAAACATGGGTCCGCAAGGCCTTCAGTTTTAAGATAGAGGGTGTTGAAAATTTATTTTCATTTTGGTTTTTCGTGAATACATTTTGAAATAATGTCGATATTTGAACAAAAATTGGTATTTGGGGACTTTTCAATATGAGAAATTCAAATTTGATCTCTGTTTGGCACCTACAGATCTTTGTCTCTTTTGGGGAGTCACAACTTTTTCGTGCATGTATGTATCACATTTTCTAGAAAAAAACATATTCCACTATCATTTTTACGTGAAAAAGGAATACTTGTCAAAAGTCGCTACAAGCAGCCGTTTTCGAGATATTTTAATTTAAATTAATCGATGTATGCGTTTGTCCAAAAATGAAAACATTTATTTAATCACCCTGTTTCTCAGAAACTAATCATATGAATATAAATAATCTTTGTAAGAAAGTTTCTTCAGGTTTCTTTGCTATCAGAATATCAGCAAATGATTTTTGTTCGAAATTATGAAAAGGATATTCATAAAATCTATTGTGGAATAATCTGCGGCTGAAAGACAAACTTTAGTCTCTTTTTTTTTATCGTTCAAGATAACCTCTTGGGATGGAAATTGAAAAATGTGATTTATTTGTAATATCTAACAGAAAACAAATACTGAATTTTTTTCATGGAGAATGTTCCCCTTTTCAACATGAATATCTCCCAAGAGGTTATCTTGAACGATAGAAAATAGCGACTTAAGTTTGTCTTTTAGCCGCAGATGATTCCACAACAAATTTTATGAATATCCTATTCGAACAAAAATCAAAATGCAATGCCCATGACAGGTCTATGTCAAAAAATAACTTTCAAAGCAGAAGAAATATTTCCATCAATTTCCATCCTTGATCTGTATAATTGCTTCTGAAGAGCCTGCTTTCCAATTTTATCAATCTCCCTGACGAACTTGGCAAAGCGACATAGATTTTCGTAGACCAAAATTGGGGGATTAAATGCGAGAGAAGCGAAGCTGGCGTCAATGAAATTAACGATTTCTGTGAGTGATATTTTTTAATAATATTCTCCCTATCTAATTTATTTAATGAACTTTCAATGAAAACTAGGAAAAATTATAAAAAATATCAACTATCTGAATGAAAATGCGAATTTTCACCTTCTCAATTCTCAATTTTTTTCTTTTCAGTTAAAGTCTTTTCAAAATATCTATCAGATGTATTTCAATGTCCAGCGTGGCTTTAGCTGGGAAAGTAGTTGTTTTCTGTTAGATATTACAAATAAATCACATTTTTTAATTTTCATGGAGAATGTCCCCTTTTCATCAGCAAATGAATTGGACACTATTGCGGCCAAAAATGTGTACTTTGCTCTGATTGATTCCCATCTGCGATATGGTATCTGTTTTTGGGGGAAAATTCGCCAGTATTTGTTCGATCGGGTATTTTTACTGCAAAAAAGGGGAGTTTGAAATATGTGTAGGAGTTTGAAATATGTTTATTAACGTGATTGTGACATTATATGTACCTATATTTGTTTCCTGTTTACATTGTTATTTACATATTTACCTTTAAGTACTCGCTTTGTCAACAAATTTTTTTTTCCGACAATAAAGCTTATTTTTATTAATTGATTTTCCGGGGTCGAAGATTATGGATTTTTTGACAAAATTCATGAATTCCAGATGGACGGACGGATCCGAGATGGACGTTTCTTCTAATTGTGTTTGGATTCCATTCAAATTTGGTATGTTGGAGTTTTCGAGGTCGAAGATTTTAATTTTTTTCTCGAAATTCATGAATCTCAGATAGCTAAAGAGTTTTGTTACTATGGTCCGATTCTCTTCGAAATTGATATGTGGGCGTTTTTGGGATTGAAAATCATGAATGTTTTTTTTGAAATTCATAAGTTCAAGATGGCCGATTCAGGATGGCGGACTAATTAATATTCAGATGGTCTCCTCATTGGAGTCCTACTAGCTCAGAAGTCACACACAAGAAACTGGCCTTGTACTAACCATGCCTTAACAGAAATCCATATATTCAAGAGTACTCATTATAAGGCACAAGAACAAATAGTTTTTAAATACAAACTTTTTGAAGGTAAACTTTTCTTCAAATGCGCTAAAAAAAAAGAAAAAATATTTCTTTAGATATTTTATATAGGTTATACTGTGAGCAACAGATTCAAAAGTTTGCTACTTTCATACTCGAACTGAAATCTTTGGCAGCAGCTATCGACTCTGTGACACATAGAATAATGCACATTACACATTTTGAAAAATATTCTTCACTTCTCGGTGTATCTGAATAAAAGCTTGCCTTTAAAATGTTATCTTTATCAATTATTTTTTTATACAGGGTATTAATCAAGTACGTTGACAAACTTAGAGGAGGTGATTCTTTGAATGTTTTCAGGACGAAAAGTTCATATAAACATGTCCCAAACGGATACACGGTGATAAATATAAATTTTTTTCAAGATTTTTTTGGAGTTGGAATTAGGCGAGTACAATTCAATAGTACCCACGATACAGAATAATTCATTTCTTACATAATTTAGAGGGTCCTACTTTTCTGTGGGTATTAGATTGAATATCTTCCTGTACAAGATTATCCATTTTGTATTCGCGGAAGCTTTTGAATTTGTTACTCGCAGAATAACCTAGATCAAACAATGGGAGAGATTATTTTTTCATTTTCAGTGCATTTGTATAAAAGATTGCGTCTTTATATTTTTTATTTAATAAATTTTTTTCATTGTAGATTTTTCTAATTCTGAAAAACTATTTCTTCCAATTTACAATAATTGAGATTGTTTTATTTTCAAATTTTTCTGATTTTATGGGACACTGGAAAATGTTTGCTTTAATATTTTCGTTATAGCTCCTGAACCGTACAAGTAAATGAAAATCTTCAAGAAAACATAATAACGATGAAACATCATTGATTATTCTTCTCTCACAATCTCTCACTGGTGGTAGAAGAGTTGAATATGTCTTGAATGGATTGTACTTACTAATTATTGTCGAAGTTTACTCCAAAGAGTCTTGAAAAAAATATATTTTTATCATCCTATATCTCGAAAACCAAGCCGTTTGGGTCATTTATTTCTATGAACTTTTCGTCCTGAAAACTTTCAAAGAATCACCCTTTGAAGTTTGTGAGAATATTTGCTTTTCAAATTTCTTTATGTTATGCGAATCTGGAAAATGTTCGCATTAATATTTTCATTTTAGCTCCTGAACCATACAAGTAAATGAAGAACTACAAGAGAACAAAAAGATGTTAAATGAACCAAATTGATTATTCCTGTCTCATAATACGTCAGTGACAGCGGAAAAAAATTATAACTAACTAACTAACTAAACTATTTTATAAATCTGAAGATATGTGCATACCATATTTTTCAAATGGATAAAAAATAAAAAACTTAAAGAAAAGGATATATCACGGACTGTCAAGAATGCTTACATGATAACAGCTCTTTCCACGCCTATTTAAATAGTCTTTTACATAGCCCACTAAGAAAAAGTCACAAGCAACAAAATCACGAGCGTGTGAAATTCTACACGTGTCGTCACTGCTCTCCCACAAGAACTTCTAGCGGGATAACTTCACGTGAGCGACTGCCTGGTGGAAGTTCCGAAAGCATCGGCATAGAGCCGTTGTGGCAGACACACGTGGCGCATGCTCCGGCTTCAGGTGGTTGGAAACCGCCTCCGGTGAAAATTACTGATCTTGAATTCGTGGCGGCGGCACTAATTATTGTGTTGCGAACTCGAACGGATATTGTAGCCGAATTCCGAGAATTCTATCGATGAAGTGGTGACAGAATGGGAGAAGTCTCGAGGACGGTTCAGTGGTGGCTCAATAATAGATATAAAGCCAGAGCCAGAAATTTTCTCTGAATTTATTGTGTAATGTTTACCACTGGTAAATGGACAGGACAAAAAATGAACTCACCAGACACTTGTCCTTGGTCACCACATGACATGAGTTTTCTGAGACAGTCCATCCGATTCCACATGATAACTATTTTTATTTCCACAGATCATGATGTTCTGGTGATTTATTCAAAACTATGATTGTTTGGTTGTAAACAAGATGGATAGAAACCCAGGTGCGTTCATTTATACCTGTGAAATCGGCCTACCAAAACTGTTAAGGTACGGCCTACGTGATTCTTTATATTTTATTAGATCGGATTAGCTTCACGATCGTTCGTAGATGGCGGTAAAGTCATTACAGATTGATAAATGAATACTTGTCATGATGACGTTGGACAATTGTCATTGTCAAGACATGTTTACATCTCGTATTTATTCAATTTTGTTAAAAAATACGACATAACATGTTTAACGTGCTTATTTCGTCAAAAATCAGAACAGTAATTTTAAATTAACTAGTTGGATATGTGATATGTACGGGATATTTAAACAATGATACTAACCTTAGATCTTTCATACAAACGCAGCCATGTCCAAGTACAAACTTGAAAAAACATTATGCACTACAAATACAAGAATTACAGAAAACTCAACAATAAACAAATAACTAATCATTGCGAACTGAACGAAAAGTAGTAAAAGAACAGAAAAAAAAAAACGATAAATATCCCGATGAAATGTAAAGTTAATCAAAAATTATAAACATAGTCATAGACAGTCAAATTTCAAATATTCCAAAAAAAATACGACTCAGTACTTCGGAATGTAAACTCGGCTATTTTTTGATAATGCGCCATCTACTGACAACGGGAAAGCTAATCCCATCTTATTACAGCATTAACAACTTTGGGTGAAACAAAAGCGAATCAGTCAATCCACCAGGGTTTCTATCCATCTTGGTTGTAAAGAAGGATTGTTTTCAAAACAAGATGATGCATATGAACATAGGTGATGTAAAGTCATTGAGACGTCACCTGTTCTTCTTCTCTATTTCGTTTTGTTAAAGTAGTGTCGTTTCATTGAAATGGTTTGACATAAAGTTTGGCTCACATGGAAAAAGAGAGAAATATACTTATATGCCTCTTTATTTACTTTTGAGATCACCGAGTGCTACTCTGTACTTGCACTGCAATGTTCAGAACCTTTGGTGTAGTAGTGAATAAACTATACTGCTCGGTTGTGTTCTGTGGCAGAGTCCATTGAAAAGCGTGTTGGCAACAATGAAAGGAAATATGTCTTTCATTGAATTAATTTTTGAAGAGGACGGAACTCCTTAAAACACCATTTGTACATTTCTGACCTGGTAACGCTGATGCTCACTGGAGGTTGATTTTTGATTTTAAATTAATTTATTTCTGACAACCTACCTATTGCTGCTGAGACCATATAATTGAGAGGTGAATATTTTAGTGTATTTAATATACTGACCTTTTTTGATGATAACTAATAATACTAATAATAGGTCTTTTTTTTCAAATATATTTACTATATATAAGAGGAAAAACGCCGAAGGTCAAATGGTAACACGCATTGGTATACACGTATTACCTTATTATTTTACGAGTTGAATTTGTACAAGCCTACACGGTATTGTAAACCTTACACGGTATTGCAAAGCCTATTGAAGTACTGTAAAGCCTGCCATGGTGTTGTAAAGCTTATTGGAGAATTGTAATAGATATTTACGATATAAGTGTCGTAATATTTGTGTAGTAATAGATATTTACGAAGTGTCGTAATGATTCATATTACGATATGAGATGGAACATTTGTCAAACGAAGCCTTTAGGCCAAAATTGGTACGTGAGATATTTCGAATTTTCTGTCAAAATCCATAAATTAAAGATGACGGCTCCAAGATGTCATTATAGTCTGATTCGATTCAAAATTAGTGTTTGAGAGTTTTCGGAGTCAGAGATTATGAATTTTTTGTGAAAATTAATGAATTCAAGATGGCGGCCCAAGATGATGGATGAGTATTGTGATTATGGTCAGATTCGATTCAAAATTTGTATGGTTTTCGGGGTCGGAGATTTCGATTTTTTGGTAAAAAAAATAATAGTTTAAAAAACTAAAGAACACGCTTTACTTCACGTGGACAAAAGAGTAAAAAATAATTGACAATTTATTTCTCAAATGTAAAAAAAACGTGGGGTGCTTGATAAAGTTGTCTTGCAACACCCTGTGCATCTGGATTTTTTCCAAAATGTGGTTTTTCTGGAACCGTATAACTTTTGAATGACTGTTTTTCATATATACCAGCATTATCATAATATCGAGCAAATACGTCCGGTTTAATTTTGTAGTTTCCCAAAATGCTGTGTGGTTCCTATCCACTTTGAATAGACTTTAGTATAAATAGCGGAAAGGTAAACTGAATTTCAATGAATAAAATATGGATTATTACATAACAAGGATTAGTGCTAGTCTGCAATCAAGTAGCCTTTAACGAGCTCAACTAGTCCATGCCCGAATTGATTGAAATCTATTGGTGGAATTACTGAAAATCCCTCTATAGTAATGGCCAATCATCCAGAAACGAAAAGCTGGTATTCGATCTGATAGCAGGCTTTGAAATTCAGCTCAATATAGGGAAATGGATTTATCCGGATTACTGGGAGACAAATCATGAATCAACTTAAACTAATGCGGAATTTGATTGATTTCGAAAATTTCAATTGACTGCTTGAATGAGTGGATGGACATAGTTCATTAATTATATTACTGTTTTGGCGTCCAATTTTATTTTCTGCAGTAATCCTATTTGGTAAACTTTGAGGCTTATACTGTGACTGGTTTTAAATTATATTCGACAAATGTTATATGACTGATATTTCATTAAATTCTGTTGTCTGCTTACTTTTATTCAGAATTATACACTTATGTGGTTACAGGAAAAGTACATCAGTAATAGTCCGCAAGCCTTCTTACAAAATCTTGAGTGATAACCAGCAAGTTGTAACTTTGTATACTGTTTGAGTATGCCGAGTCCGCCAAGATGTCGCAGAGAGGAAACCTTGACAGTGGTAAGTTTTCCTTTGGTTTTCTGAAAAACATGTCAATTTCGCATTTATATATTGTAAGGTAATGACCAGCATTTAGTTTTTAAGTTAAAGTGAAAGATATTCACTAGAAGTAATCTAAAAAAAAGTTGACCGTCAAGAAGTTTCGGTACTTCCAGTTTATCCACCACTCTAAACGTGTCGATTTCACGACTTGTAAATTGGCGACAGGCAGCGATCTGAGTTTTCTAGCAGCATACAATAATTAAATGAGATTTTCAATGGCACCATTGTCCGACAAAATTAATAAGGATCTTCAGCAGTCCGACGCTCCAAAGATGTCGATTTGACGACAACAATGTTGGTGATAAAGAAATAAAATATATAAGACAATGATATACTTGTACGATAATGAAGTTGGTAAATTTGTTGAAAAACTGACAAAAAAAAATCAAAATTTTACTCTTTGTGTTACTTTGTGAGACATCTCTCACATTGTGTTCAATATCTCAATTTAAGAGCAGTTCCACATGAAAAACAACCCCAAGAGCACATCCAGACGTGCTTTCGATATAAACTCGGAAGTTTACCGACGTGTAATCCATCTTCGAAGAAGTTTCAATTAACTAAGAGTGCGGCGAATCCACAGAAGCTTCTAAATGAATGTAATTGTGTATCAATCTCATTAAATTGTGTTTGTTCTCTTTACCGCCGCTTCATTGCGCGTCTGGATCAGATTATTGTGAGAGATATCTAAGATTAATCATGAAAGAAGCCCCATCCGAATTGGAGTTGTGAAAACATAATCAATTGGATGCTTGTGCATCATACGATAAAAGTAAGTCTAGTGTTTGAAGGTTTTCGCTGAGAATTTTTTTTGGACTGTCGATGTGCGCTTTCACAATGATGGTGGACGCGACCAGGTCCATATAGAGTGTGTCCTCAGACTAGTGGGACAGTTAAATATATCTTGGAAAAATATAGTATTGAAAAAGACCGCTGGGGAAAAGTTTTGTACATGCCCGATAACCTAAAAATCGATTTTGACACATGTCACGTGATCTTCGGTAAAAGTTTAATGAGATAATGCCTGTAAATAGCATTTTTTTAAATATTCTCTCACACACACACGAAACTCAAAAATACTGATGAATGTTCAAAAAATTGTGTTTACAACATACCTTGTTTGTGTGGTAAAAGTTAAATAGGTGAAATATCAAGACCATTGATTATGCACCAGGAAGAACATAAGCCAGGAATCACACTGAGCCAGGAATAACACTGAGCCAGGAATCACACTGATCGACTAGGACCGACCGTCCGCGACCGTCCAACACGTATATTCTTATCGCACAACTCACACTGTATAATCGTCGTTGACCGTCCTCGACTGTTTTTCAAAGACCATGTTCGAAATTGCAGTCTGCTGGAAATTTTGGTCGGTGTCACACTATCATGACGTAATGTCATTTTGACACATATTTATGATGAACTTTTGACTTCAACAAAACTCATGTAAATAGGTATATTTCCTACCGGAAAAATAAAATGTTCTTCAGTATCACTACTGCTCATTATTTAGAGCAAAACTATGATATTATGAATTTAACTTATTTTCAATAAATAAACAGACAATTCACATAACCTTTCGAATGTCAAATTAATGTCAGATTTACAAAATTATTCTAGTGGTAGGTCGTTGATGGTCGATCAGTGTGACTTTGAAAGTTTTCATTGGTCTACTTCTACTTTTGGTCGTAGGTGGACGGTCGCGGACGGTCGGTCCTGGTCGATAAGTTATATCAGAAATCGAAAAATAACACGTTCGAAAATACAGAACATATTGTAACATCTGATGGCGATCATATAATGGAATGGGATTTTAATGAGAAAATGAAATCCAGAAAAAAAAATTCTTTCATCAAACAACTGCTTTTCAATAAATTCCATCGAAATGGACCGCAACTGGTTACCTCTCCTTGGAGAGGAAATGAAAACTAATAGAACGGTGATTGATTGATTGTTTCGTGCTTTCAAATATTCGGTTATTTTTAATAAAACATGAAGCAATATTCAAAGTAAAGATTTGTCTCATTGATCTTCAAACCAAGAATTAACCCAATATTGTATTTTAAGGATCCTTTTCAAACTATTCATCAGGAGTGCTCTATGGATATAAGGTTTGAACCAAGCAAATCATCGTGAATGGTATCATCAAATCCGCAGTTGGGAGTTTTTTTCTTTAATTTCAATTCATCCGAAGATTATAGTGTGATGTCGCAAAGAATATTGAACGAGTTTATACCTACCAAGTTGCTTCCTGTACCTGTGCGGAAATTAACTTTCTTCACGCGTGCGGATATAAGCTGTCAAATACCTGATTTATCTTGAGAGGCACCAATCAGCATCACTTAAAGTCAAATTTTATCATTGCGCCGCACATGTTGGGTGTGTGGGCATATATTTTCCAAGAGCGATATTGGAGATAACGATGCATCAGCCTGTTAGAAAACTACATAGCTGGGAGCGCCAATAAGGTAGCTATTTTCTAATCGTATGAGAAGTTTTGCGGAAAAGCTAATAATTTTAAATATTTTTTTATTTTTATGGTTCAATAATTCCTCTAAGAATTCGGGAATTGACCAATTTTTTCATTTGTCAAACCATAAGAATTTTTTTTCTTCAAAATCGTAAAAATTAAAAATCAGTTAAAATCCTGAATTCCCACAACCAAATTGAATAATTTGTTCCTACCAACAACATTTTAGCGAAAAATAAATCTGAACGCTCAAAACCGATCCCCTTTTCATCAAAGGTATTGCTTTTAAGATTAACCGCCGTTAAGCTATCAAATATATATTTTCTATTTGGATTTACCTATGTTATATCTAAATTTGAAGCAATCTATTTGAAAAGTGTAAATATTGTTGATTTCATAATACAAAATTACGTGGTTGTTTATTGAATCCGCCTACTCTTCGTCAGAAGTAACAATAATAAGCTCACTATCTGTCATGTATAAGGTATAAATAAGTAAGCTTATAACTCATGAGGATGCTAACTTTGTTGACAAACCGCGCATCGAGTGAGTAACGTATTTTTGGTGTTTTGGGTAGCACCTATTTCTTGAATTTTTGTCAATGATGTTATTCTCAAGATACATGGTCTGGAATTTTTTTAGATATTTGTGTTATTACATACTCCAACTCATTCTGTTTGAATCGAGTGTTTTGATCCCCATTTTTGTTTATCTCCTTTACTACTTGTGATTTCACAATATAATTAGTTTTAGTGTTCCATGTATCCTTATGAATATTACTGACTATTGATTTGATGATATTTTTCCATTAAATCGTATCACAATCAAATAAATCATGATTTTTCTAGAAAAATACTATAACAAGGTATTTTGAATTAATCTTTGGCACTTTGGCGCCCTCTAGCGGCTCTCCTAATCATACTATCTTCTTATAACTTGTCGAAATTGGGGGTCTTGGACCGAACAAATTATTAAAAAATTATCAAATGTTACTGGAAGCCATTTTCATAGGGTTTTGTGCCCTGTTTTTTGAAGAATATATGCATTGAGAATGAATGCATTGTTGTACATAGAATGAATTCAATTTCCCGAATGTGTCGCATTTGCGATATGGTAAACCATTCTGGTGAGTTTGCTGTAGTCATCATTTGCATAGAGCCCAATTTCACAGGAGCGTGCTGTGCGATATTTATGTTATCGGGATTTTACGTCGACCTCTGTTTCTGAAAGATAAAATTCTGACAGTTATTGCAATTTTTATGCTCGAAGCTGTTTGTGTTCATACTAGGCAGAAGGGTGATTTCAAATTACCACTTTACAAAAGAAAGTAGCACATTCAATCTCTAGTCCCATTGAATATCAGAAAAATCAGTACATGTGCTCATTTCAGAAAAGTTATTCAACTCTTTGTTATAGTAGCAAGAGTATAATAGTCATAATTCTCAAAACGCATATTTTATACATGAAAAAATCTATCTTGGTTGATTACAGGGAGAGCTTGTGGTATTGTCTCATCTGAAATATGGATCATTACATAAGAATATCTTTGATATAATTCAATACACGTCATGGTATTAGCCAGAAAAGAAATTGTTTTTTTGGCATCAATTCGCCTTAATAATATATAAAAAAGTACTCTGAGCTTTGTGTTCAGATGACTGATTTTACACTACTTTTTGATACTTCACTTTATATTATTCGAAGAAAGGAAGGAGATGTTTGACATATTACTGCCGATACTTTTACAAAAAATCACAATATAATGACATTTTCGTCCCAAGTACATATATGGTATAACAAATCGCTATTATAATGAACTAATAGCGTTCTGGCACAATTGATTGACCGAGCGAAGTAATTGATAATAAAACAATAAAATAATTCATGGGAACGGTGGGCTCTCTCTCAAAGAATTAAGAATCATACCTCACAAAATTTCAGATGTTTCTCTTACCTTATCATATTTAATTCCTTCTCTCCTGTGCCTTGGACAGCATTTCCATCGATTCCTTCCTTCAGTGGCTATAGAAATGGACTTTTCGCGAATTTTACTTTATTTGCGAAATTTACATTATTCTCGAAATAGCACTCATGACTTTACTTATTCTGTTCAAACTTTGTTAATTGTAATTAATGCTCAAGTCTTAACTCGATAAGGCTGATAAAAGCCTATGTGTGAATTATTAAACAAATAAAACAAAAGAAATTAACAACACTCATATCTATTGAACAAAGAAATAATAAATAAATAATAGAATACAAATACTTTGATTAGGAACATTTTAAGAATTATTTGATGGTGCAAATCTTAATTTTGAAATATAACATGATTTGAAAGTGAATAATAGAAAATGATACTAGATTTAACAATAATCAAACATAAATTAAATTCAATAGAATAAAACCATAAAGACTGTAATACAAGTTGATTGAGAAAACAAACTGGTGAGAGGTGAAAAAGATCGCTCTAAAACTTGAGACTTGGTAATGAAAATAATAATTGGAATCTATAAAGGAAATTGAGTAGTTATCACGTATTTAAATACTTATAACAAAATATACTTATGAGAAAGAACAGAATTTCCGCAGACAATACAGTAATATCACAAATTTACGGACTTCAGTGTACGGATTGAAAGTTGAGACTACTTTAGTCTTGAAAAATAATATAGAATTTACCAGACCAATCTTTCCTACCCTCTCCATTCTAAGAAGTTAGTATATGGATGGCCACCGGAAATTACCAGAATTCTGTTACTCTAAAAGCAATATTAACATGTTCACATGTTATGTATTCAACACTGAAAACTGAGATGGAAGGATCTTCTCGTAACATGTTTTTTCGGCTGGTTCTCGGTATAGGGAGGCGGTAATTCGATATTTTCAGATATTTTGGATTTGAGTAAATTTGACTTGATCATTTTACGACTACAGGAAATGCGATAACTTTGTGTGCGGTAGTTTGAACTAAACATTCTTCAATATATTTTACTTATTATAGGTTTGGTTACAATGGGTGTGGTCTAGGAAATTTTAAAATATGATTTTTCAGATTATTTGGCCATTACTAGGAATTCACACAGATGATTGCTCAACGGCTCCCTACCAATTCATTTATTTTCACCGATGAAAACAATAATTTATATCAACGAAGTAATTTATATCACTACTTTGTATACCCCCAACTCTGGGGTCGCGGTCGCTTCTGAACGATTTCCTGACTGTTTTCGGAGTGCTGAGGCGGGCAGACAGATATAGTCGACAGGGCCGGCCTTAGCTCGTCACATTTCCTTATTTTTAAAGACATTTCGTATCGACCTTATTAAGGTCTCGTGGCTTCTCTCAAGTTACTCCATGAAGACATCTCTGTCCATTTGAGTACACATCTCAGATGTAGGAATTCGCACTGGATGCTTTCATTGATGAACTGACAAAATAAATTCAAAAACATATTGAAACATTTTTTATATTCCTTATTCTGTCACTAACCGTTCCATTCATCTTATGAATACCAGTGGAGGATATGAACAAAAAAAATTAACGGTAGATACAAGCTCCTTCCTTAAGCGAAGTAGCGAACAAGACCAAACCATAGTCCCCAACAACTCAAAGTGGTTTATAAAACTCCTCTTTGAGAAAGTCAACGTACTCCTCCGCTTTCTCTGACAACAAAAGAGACGACACCGTGCAGCCGCTCCAGCCCGCTCCCGTTAGTCTCGTGCCCAGCGTGTAATCCCTCGATAATTCGACTAGCCTGTCCAGTTGGGAGTGGCTGCACTCGTCGAGGTCCCGAAGACTCTCGTGGCTTTCACTCATCAGTCGGCCCAATGTCTCCCAAGTTCCACTGAGTGCCTCTGAAAACACATGTTCGTAAAGTCCTTGAAAGTACTTGTGCAATAATACAGACTCATTCAGTCCTCCCAATGTATAGTCCCTGGGTATCGTTAGCCACCTAAATTTCACTACTGAATGCTATCCAAAATTTATTTTTGGTTAAGTTCCCAAGTCGGGACTGTATCCCTATTCCTATCAAACTAGGATCACCAATCGATTCGTTTTTATGTATCTCCTACCGCTGCATAACAAAAATATTTACGAAGAATACAAGTCCAACATTTCTGTCATGTAACGATACCTTTCAACAAACACCTTATATTGAAGATATTATGTTTTCATTTTTGTTTCAATATTTCATTCATGTGGTGGTGCGTACGAGAGTCTCGTTTTCGAGAATCTTTCATGGCCTCGTCTCATTTCCGAGACGAGACGATACTCGGACAAGACGAGACGAGACTTTTATTGGTATCGTCTCTAGTCTCGTGCCTGGCGTCTTGCGCCTCTTACGAGAGGTTCGCTGGTGAAAAAGGAGTTGAGAGCAGTTTAAAGCAAGTATTTATGCAAGATTGGGCAAGATTATGTATGACGAGATTTCGATACTTTTACGAGACTCTCGCACGAGAAGCGAGACGAGACTATAGAGTGGAGCTGCTAGACAAGACTTGATACGAGGCTTATTATTTCATCGGCGAGATGAGACTTCATGAAAATCTCGTCTCGTTGGTATCGTGCAAACCACTACATTCATGGGGGATCTATTACCTGTAAGTTTTGGCACAAGACCCAATAATTGTCTTGAATTCCAAAGAGTTTCTACAGAAGGCCTGTCCAAATTATTATTTGATTATCGCAGTTTTCTCAGATGATGGAAATCGCACTGGATACTTCCATTGATGAATTGACGGAATAAAATTCAACATATTGACACATATTTTATTTTCCTCCTTGGATACCGTTGTAGATATGAACAAAAATGAATCACACATAGATACAGGCTCCTCCCTTAGGCGAAGTAGCGAACAAGACCGAACCATAGTCCCCAACTACTCCAAGTGGTTTATAGAACTCCTCCTTGAGGAAGTCGACGTACTCCTCCGCTTTCTCCGGCAATAAAAGGGACACCGTGCACCCACCCCAGCCCGCTCCCGTTAGTCTCGTGCCCAGCGTGTAATCCCTCGATATTTCGACTAGCCTGTCCAGTTGGGGGTGGCTGCACTCGTAGAGGTCCCGAAGACTCTCGTGGCTTTCACTCATCAGTCGGCCCAATGTCTCCAACATTGAGGCCCCCGTGGGTCGGGTGCATGCCTTGACGAACTTTTCAACTCTGAGCGCTTCTGGAAACAAGAAAGGAATGCTTAGTGGTTCGGAACTGAAGATGATCTTGGCTGGGTAAGTAGATAAGATTAGCAGGCACTTTGTTATACAGTATATCTGTGAATAATGTGTGCAACATACGTAAAAAAATTCATAATCAGAGCAACAAAAAATTATGTAACAAGCATTATAAACCTTCATTTAGTCATGTATATTTTAAGCACGAGCAGAGCGCAGTGCAACGTGAACATCAAATATGATGAAGTAAAATCAACAGTGTTTATTTTCATTTACCTCTTACCTCTGTTGTTTTGAAACCTCGATTCTCTGTTGTCAAATTGGTGAAAAATATACAGTGCGGCTTTTAATACCCCCCCCCCTGTGAACTTTTGAACGGTTCGACGTGGAAACTTGAATAAAAAAGCGTTTCCAGGGTTTAATCGACTCTACTTTTTGAAATAAAAAATGTGATGATTACTCGATAGTGGGCGCGGGGGGGGGGCATCAACTCAAAATTTTTAATTGGCATGGGGGGTCAAATGGCACATCGTTGAAAAGAGAATTCCATTCTCTTTACAACCATCTAAATATTTTTGAATTTGGTTTATAATTTTTTTCCCAATTTCGATTTTTATGCCTTCCGAAATTTTTAAGTTGATGTGCCCCCAGCGCCACTGTTGAGTAATTGCAATGTTTCTTCACTCAAAAAGGAGTATCGGTATGCGAATTTTCACTTTCAGATTTTTCCTTTTCAGTTAGTGTCTTTTCACAATATCTATCAGATTCAGTTCAATGTCCAGCGTGGCTTTAGTCGGAAATACTTGTTTCATTTTTAAATTTCCATGAAGAATGTTCCCCTATTCAAAATAAAATAAATTCGACTTTTGTGCATGAAAACTTACTATTTCCTTTTAGTTAGTTAGTTAATTGTGTATGCATTGATGCCTATACTCAATAATTACTTCTTGAAGCTGAATAAATCCACACTATATCTAAAAAGTTAAACAAATCCAGAAATCCATAAATAAATGTAGAGGGGTGAAAAAATTAGCTCGCCTTGAAAGGTAACCCCGTTTGTAGACCGATGTTACTTGTAGCGAAAAATACTAGATATTATCAGTTGGGAAGGAAAGGCAACAAATGCTGTCACAAAAATGACGCCCTCTAAAATTTGAATCTCAATGAGCGAAATCTCCGTCGAATATTTTATATGAATAAGAGCCATCTATCGCCATGCAACTCCAGCTCAACTCAAATAACAGACTGATAATTTAATCTCCAACAAACAGTCTCTAATTCTCAGCTGAAAGCCCAGTGAGACCTGGTTTTATTAAATCATTTTTCAGTGTTCTATTTCAATTCCTCGCCTCTTCGTCGTCGAGTAAGTTTTCAGATTGAAAGCAGATCCGGGAATTTTAGTGTAAATATTTTAGCAAGCGGGCACATTAAAATACACGTTCTAATGGACTAGGGAGTCTCGGGACAGTAAATCAATTTTCTAGATCAACTTCTCCCCATTCCATGAACTATGGTGATTTGTTTTTCTAGAAATTAATATCATTGGCATTGTTGGAAATGATTACATAAACGAAGAGGAAAGTTTGTATAAAAGTGTATATATTTTTTTATTAATACAAAGCGCTTTCGACTTTCGTCATCTTCAGTGCTCTAATTAAACTAACAACAAGTATTATAATTGGGGATGACATTTCAAAGTTATTTCGTAATTTTTTTTGGCTCAATTCCAACAAAAAGTCTCTTAGGAATTCGAAGGCCATGTGGATATGACAGGTATTTCTGAATGTCTTTCATTATTAAAGAAATACAATACAATATATTTGTCTTTCAACCGCAGATGATTCCACAACAGATTTATGAATATACTATTTATATTTTCGAATCAAAATCAAAATGCAATGCCCATGTCAGGTCTATGTCAAAAAATAACTTTGAAAGTGTTCCAATCCTAATCGGTCCTCCTGAAGAACTTGGCAAAGCGAAATAGATTTTTGTCCACCAAAATGTATTGGGGATTGAAGGCGAGAGAAGCGAACCCTGCTTCAATGAAATGATCGATTTCTGTGAGTGATATTTTTCAATAACATCCTCCCTATCTAATTTATTTTATGATTTTTTCAATGAAACTAGAGAAAATTAAAAAAATCAACTATCTGAATGAAAATACGAAATTTCAGTTTCAGATTTTTTCTTTTCTCTTCAGTTAGTCTTTTCACAATACCTATCAGATTCAGTTCAATGTCCAGCGTGGCTTGTGCCGGGGAAGTAGTTGTTTTCTGTTATATTACAAATAAATTACATTTTTCATTTTTGACTTTTCATGGAGAATGTTCCCCGTTTCAATCTCGTATATGTTATACCGATTTCATCTTCTGCGATGAATTATGTGTTCAAGAAAACTTTTTATCCACCGTGAGATTTCAAAATGTAATGACGTAGTTATATGAATATGATTTTACGTGAATTTTATATTATCCGTTTGACGTTTGATTAATAATGAAAAATTTTAGTTTTCAACCATAAACGTTTATTCAACGTTTATTCAACGTTATGATAACGTGAATGTACCCAGCTGCTCACTTTGTATATGTGGGAACTACTATGTTTTATATGTTTTTTTTTTGGCTCAGTAAGATTTTTTCCAGTCACCCCTAGGCTGCATAATGATGGATTTCCACCATATCATTCAACAATTCAGTTTATGATGAATGAAGACGAATTCTTATTATTTCATCACTCAAGAATATCCCATAATCAGGAGAGGATAAGCCACTGCGAAGTGTCGGTGGGTTTAACTGCTAAGGGGGCCAAATGGATTGAGTGATAAGGGATAACGAAATGCCAATGAATAAAACATTTAAATGAATCTGGAATAGAAGAAGATGTGTTTTCAAAGAGAATTCACTAAAACGGCCTGAATTTGTGTAGTTTTCCTGACCGGTAGAGCTCTGGCTTTCATACGTTCGTTTGGCAAAACCACCGAATATTTTGAGTAATAAAATTATTTTAATGTTGTTCAAATTTCAAACGGTGCTTTTTAAGAAGTTCAATTTCGATATTTCATCCTTGAGAGTGTAAAAAAATCCTGAAAGCTACCTAAAACTTACCAAAACAGATATATCTCGTTATATTTTTTGGCGTCTCATTTGAGAATTCTGATTTCAGAAAAACTAATAAGCATCCTTCAACCCTGGTCTATATAGCAACCTCTTCGAGAGGAAAGTTCCTTTTAATTAGGAATCTATGGAGAATCCGCAATTATATTGGTATGTCTGTATGTTTCTAAATGGATGAGTATATTTTAATTTCTTTGCTTATGCTGTATTGTCCAAGAGGTCATTATTAAGGATTAGCTTTCGAAAAAACCATACACGAAACAAAAATGTTTGCGAAAGATGGGATATCAAATTTGGCGAATGCGCCGATTTGAACATGTTCAACAGCCATTTACTCCCTTGGTGAGTTGAAGGTTTGTTTGAATATATAGCCAAAAGCAATTTTCCTCAATACGTGAGAATATTAATTTTTCAAACGAAGTGGTGACATTTCTTCGGAATTTGTCGTTGATCAGTCAAGCGTAAGAAAAAACTACTACAAATTGAAAAATACAGCCTGATACTAATATTTGGCGAATGCACTGATATAGTTCGATATAAAACACTTAAAATGAAACTCGTGTAACGTTAAACAACTGTCGGACATAAGATCGTTCCGATAGATCGCACCCACATGAAACAATAGTTATTTACCTATTTACCAAATTAGTCCGGTGGCAGAGAGGGTTTTCGTAGCCGATGCAGCGCGACGAAATCACCCAAGTTATTCTTATGTATTTTGACCCGCTAAATCCGAATTTCGAGGGTGATAAGCCATGAAAGCATCCGGAAAATTTTTATGGACGATTTTACGAGGGAAATCGAAAAATCCATTTCATTCAAAAACAAATGATGTCATAATATTCTGTATGAAATTCTCTACAAAAAAGGTGTCTACAAGTTTTTCTGGAAATGCACCGTTTTCGAGTAAAACGTGCTCGAAATTCAAAAAAATGCGAGATTCTCAATTTTTAGTGCTCTCTCATTCAGTCACATAATGATATTTTCAGGATCACCTTGCCCAAATTATTCATATATATCTCGACTATGAATAACAGAAGGCATATTCTTGAAAAAGTCATTCGTGTGGATTTTCCGGCACTGAATTTCCCAATACTTTTACCTTGCATGGAAGCAGCATTTTTTTATTCGCGAAGCTCACGTAGTGGACAAATTTCTTCAATTAAAACGGGTTCAGCACATATTTTTTCATGATCAGAAAGCATTTCAGTAGCGGAAAAACGGAAAATTTTGTTTAAAAGTAAAAGAAAATCGAAAAATTAATTTTTTCCAAAAACAAATAACGCATTAATATACTCCATAAAATTCTCTACAAGAAAGGTTTTTACAAATTTTTCTTTAAAAAATGTGCTCGAAATTCGAAAAAATGCGATTTTCTCATTTTTCTGTGCCCTCTCATTCAGTCATGAAAAGACATCGAGATTGATAATCATTCAGAAAATGTTTCACTAGCATGTTTTTCTCTCCAAGGAAAATTATTAAAATCTTCAACATTTTGGTCCAAATATTCAATGTTACGCACAATCAACATATCCAAATTTGAATGCATTATTTAAACATAAACATGCCGGATGCAAACCAAATAAAGTTAAAACTTTTACAAGAAAAGAAATAAATACATTCTTAGTGGAAGTACACGATGATATTTTTTTTATGGAGGTAAGATATGAAATCTCAAGCAAATAAATACATTTTTGACATGTACATATACAAGTATTCATATTCATAGGTATTCATTCATTATTAAAATTAATGTTGATGATATCGAAGATGAAGACAATCTTCATATCAAAAAACGAATAAACAAAGAACTTCCGTAATGAATGATACAAGAGGCCACGGCCAAAATTCTTCCAGTAAAAAAAGAAGGAGGAAGGAAATGAGAAGAAAGTGCCCTCTAATATTTTAAGTAAAGTTTTAGGCACAGCCTGGCCCTTCAACAAGCTTAAGAAATGAACTTACTCAATGAATGAATTCAGCCGATAGGATACCTACAGGAATTAATTTTTTATGTTTGTGATAAAGAAGTAAATAAATGGTATTGAATTTTTCATAACTAATAATAAACGTGTTGACCAGCTTTTCCCGTTAGATTTAAAATTTTGAATTTTGGTTGTTATTATTATGAATTCACAGTAGCTCTTTTCGTTTATCGTTATTGCCAATCAGGTTTACGTGGGGAGATTCTCGGTATTTGCATTAAGACAGTTATTTTTCCGAAACATAGATCGATCCTTCAAGTTTCGTCATATTTTTGTTCTCTGAACCTATGTTCATATTTATACTTTTTCTCAAATTGTGAATACTATTGAATTACTCCTGTTACTCTATACCGTGATTCAGTTACTGATTATGTTTTCTGATTAATAAAATGCCCTAATCTCTTATGTGATGGAAAGCGTGATACCTAAATAGATGCTTTCATTCGAATATATTCGGAGTGAATTAATGATTTATTCAAAGACCTTGCGAAATGAAAGAAAATCCCCGAAATCCGAACAGGTCTGACCTTTTCAGACACGCTATTCTGAACTTTCGAGTCCCAGACATGCCGGCAACCAATATATGGGAATGTACCGAAGGAAAATCCCTTTCGTCTGATCATTTCGTCGCTGTTTTACAACTTTCCAGGTAAAACTTCTCAGCCTAAAGGAAATTGCTATTAGCCGTATCATCCTTTCTGATGATCCGAAAAAAGGACGGTAGATGGTGAGCATGATGAATGTTTTTTTTTAGAAAACGTGCGATTCGAGATGAATAGGTTGGTGGTATATTACTCATAGCCCAGGAATCTTGCTGGTTCAACGGCTAATACCATTTATATGCGTTGTCATATTCATTCATTGTGATGAAACTTTAGCAATGAAAATATTCATGAATGACGCACATAAAACTCCAAATATCCTGTTTGTAAAGGCGAACATATTTTGGCAACATATTGATGGAAAAAGCCTTCTCTATAGAATTTTGTGACTTTATGAAAAATTCAGTAACTTTAAAAAAATGAGAAGTACTGTAGTTAAAACATTGCCGAAGATTCTGAAAATGAACAATCACATTCAATAATATTTACCAACCTGTCGAAGGCTTTTGATTGTGTAGGCATTGAAGAACTGGATAAATTAATTCACATTAATAATACATAATCAAAATTGATTATAAAGAAAAAAAAACACCCATCGATTAGTAATCACAGTATGACTGGCTGGATAAAGTTTTTGAATCAGTACCAGTCGGACAAGGGTCATAAACATAGTCACAGTAGTTTACTTGTTATAAAATTGGAGAATTACTCACGTATAATCCAGTCAGTAAGGAAAGAAAAAGGACATTTGTCCTACAAATGGTGGTGCAGCAATATGAAAATGCGTTGATATATACCGGGTGTCCACGGAAGGTAGCTCGGCCCTACAACTTTTTTGTTTCTGTAGTTGTCAAAATAAAATTTGGAGGATCTGTATAACACATAAAACTGAATTCTTTGACAGGTGACTCAGGTTTATGAAACTTCCGGGATCACCGGAAGTGATGTAAACTTTCGATTTTTGAATGAGATCCCGGTATATTTTCATTTTTTTTTTGTTTCCATATGACATTTTCAATACAACTATGTATCACTTGTTACTTTTTTTCACCAAACATTTTTTTATTTATTCATTTTTTTTTCAATCTGGAGGGCTATGGATACGTTCAATTATTCTTTTGGTCCTAAATTATTGGGAAAAATACATCTTACCGATTTTCGGCTAAAATGCATCAACTGTGTAGAATTTAATTTTAAAATAATTATAACTATTTTTTCTCAAATGGCAGCATAGTGGCTCGTTGGGTCAGAAAAAAAGAGCATTTCATTACGTTTAATTTGATACCGTACACTATCAGGTCTTGAATAAAACTTTCGCCAACAAATTTAATAATATTATATACGGTATATCTCTTCTTTTGAAATTGAAATAATATTGAAATTCGTCGAGTAACCTGTGACCAACAAAATGATATAGCAAAGCCATCAATCTAACCTATCCTAACCTAACCTAAAATGTGACCAACAAAAATAATATAACAAAACCATGAATCCAAAAACTTATTATAACATATCTCCGTGCATGAATGTATTAACATATTTTTTCTACGATCATGCAAAAAACGAAACTTTATTGAGCTATATTAGGTGGAAAAACTGTCTCTTTATTGCACTGAGTGCAATAAAGACTTTATTGCACTCATCTGTCATTCTACTATAGCGTTCTGTCATCATGACAGACATAAACTTTCAAATCGACGCCAAATTTTCTGTGAGATTGTATTACGTTTTGAATAGTTGCATGTTTCATCATATTCATTATATAATGGACTATGAAATTACTAGAAAATACAATTTGTTAAAAATAAAATTATTTCCTTCGAATATCATCTGAATTACACAAAATGTTTTTGAATTACTTTTAGCAGATAGATTTAAACAAACAATGTCTTCCTTACAGTTTAGTGCCACCTAAATGAAACATTTTCTGGTTTTTGCATGAACGTAGAAAAAATATTGTATGAAACTCGTGCAAAAAGAGTTTATACTATAAATAAAATATATAAAATATCGACAAGTAATGTTTTTTTTTTAATTCACCATAATTACGTTGCTATATCAGACATGTAGCTCACACGTTACTCAATGCATTTGAATCTTATTTTAATTTGAAAAGATCCTCCAAATTTCATTTCAATATCTGCAAAACTAAAAAAAGTTATACCACTTTCCGTGGACACCAGTATATAAACTATTTTCAGTTTTAAACTCTATTAGAATAATTGTGGAGTAACTGAATAGTGTGGTATTTGCCTTTTTGGCATGTAGTCGTCGGAAAATATCTTATATCACTAAAATAATAGAGGAGTGATTTCTTATATGTGTATATTACATATTTTATTCTTTATTTTCCATATTTCGTTGTTATTTGTCTTCAATAAACTCATTTGCTTCGGGGAGAGAGAACACGGGAGACCAAAGAATAATATATTATCTAGAGACAAGATATTTGATTACATTTCCCTGCCATCGGCATTCAATTGTATAACAACAGTGGATAAATCTAGGTCTCTTACCACATATTAAACGTATAATAAATGATCTTCATTCTATCTCTCTCAACTCTTATTTAGTCTGGTTCACAAGTGCTATTTTGTCAAAAAGCTGACTAAGACCGAAAATTATAATTTTAGTCTCAATCCATACGAAATGGGACCTAGAAAAACAATTAAATTGGGAAATTGGGGCAGGCAAAAATTGCAGTTATAAAGTTGAGTAAAAAAAAAAAGTTGTTTGGTTTATTGCAAATATTCCGAAAACCATTTGAGATATCAAAGAGCAGGAAACCGTGATAAAAATTAGCAGTGTCCCAATCAGGAGCATGATAAAAAAAGTTGGTACTATCTAAACAATAATTAATAAATAGTTATTGAAAAATGTTGACCACAATTTCTTAATTAACTATGCTTTTGTTGATTAGTTAATTTTTACCTACAATTTTTTTTTACTTTTCAGAGATATTCGTGAAAGATTTCAAAGAATATTTTCACTTATAATCTCCCTAGTGATTGAATTATTGCCGGAAATTTTTCGCGCGACTCGGGTAATTTTCTTAAAAAATTCATGTACGAGATAAATTTCCAGCAATTAATTCAAGCACGCGGGGGATTCGGTAAGAAAATTTCACACCAAAGTATATTAAATTAATGGTTAATTCAACTGACTTGTAGATTATTCTGAGAGAAAACAAGTTGTAACATCAGTGGGCCATGAATGGTTTTTGTTGATATAATGACAGTTACGCGTTGATATTAGTGGCGGTGTTTGTATGTGAGAAAGGAAAATTCATTTTGCGACATTTTCAACCTAAAATTACATTGCACATCACGCAGAACTAAAATAGTTTTGACTGGTCCAGGCGGATTGTCTATTGGGAAGTGATGTGGAAAGGAATTGTTGAGTATTCACGAAAAGATAAGTTGAATAAAATTGTTTCAAATATTAAGTTCATCAAGTCAAGCATAGATAGATTTGATTGATATACATTTTTTACCGATGGACCTATTCATCGTTGAAATGCAAGTTCTCAAAATATTTTCAGACACATTCGAAATATTTAGTGAATATATAATTATGAAATATTATCTCCTTTCATATAAAAAATAACATTCCATTTGTACATAAAAGCAAAATGTTAACTATCACATGTCAAATATTTGACAGAAAAATTTCCACTTATTAATTTCGCCCAGGGTACCCAGGAGGATAAAAATTTCCGGAAATTTTTTGGGTTGCCATGGCAACTTAATAAAAACCAATTTTTTGATTGGCTGAAAAAGTGAGGTGTGAAATTTTCGTTGGAAGAGTTAATAAATTCCGATTTTTTCTTTTTCACTTACCAACAATCTAAGGCATTAAAAAATGAAAAACGTAAATTGAGCAGTCAGATTTTTTTTAATTCCACCGTTTATTTTGTTTTATCATGGCGAAAAGCTACATAGCCATAATTTTTTTAAATATTGTTCTTCTATCGTTTAAATAATTGTTTTAAACAAATGTACTTTTTTTCATCTAATTTTTGAAAAAAATAGAAAAATTGTTTTATAACATAATTTTTATTGATGAAAAACGCTCTTGCTAATTAGCAATTGTTTTCGTTGCTAAATATCAATATTAAGGAACAATTTTTTCAATCATAATTTATCACGTTCACTCATAAAATGAAATATTGATTTTATTTCCTCTTCATTTGTTTATTAAACGAACAGTTTGTTATAAACAAATAAAATGTTGACCTATATATTTTTATAAATAAATACTAAAAAATATTCAAAATATCCATGTGTATTATTGTATGGAACATTAATGGTCAATTTTTTAAATAATTTTGAAAATTATTTTACATTTGGACATGTCGCTTCGGTTAAAGGCTAAATTTGTTCATTGATTGATGAAGAATAAAAGAGACTTGATGTGTTTTAGTCGCAACTTCAATAGTTCATAAGTTATTTCACAAGGTTAATTTTCGTGTTTTTTAGTATTAAATAAGAAATTACGCCAAAAATGTATTTGTTTATAACAAATTGTTCATTAAGTAATTAAATGAAGAGTGAATAAAAAAATATTGGAGAAGTATGAGAGAACGTGAAAATCATGACTTAAAAAATAATAGTTTCTCAATATTATTATTCGGCAAGAAAAAACAATCGTTAATTAGAAAATGCGTTTTTTAGCAATACATTTTTTTATATAAAATAATTTTTCTAGAAAAATAGTTATTTTAATCAAGGATCAGATTCCCAGAATATAAGAAAAAATAAGATTTAACAATGTATTGGTATAACAATTATTCAAACAATGAAAGTTAAATATTCAAAAATTTTCTCCATGAAGATTTTGTTATACCATTCTTTTTTTTTTACTTAATCGTTTATAACTTTTGCAATTTTTGCCAGCCCCAATTTTTCGGTATAACACTTTTTCAAGATGTTGTTTTGAATCGAATTGACAAAATGGCACTTGTGAACCAGACTAATACCACTTTCCGAACTATCGATAAAATAAGTATACTCACCCCAAAACACATGTAGGGCACGTTGTCTAAGTTTGAAGCTTTGAATGTGTTTCGTATTCTGCGTCAGGGAAGTTTCTGCCAAGGATTCGGAGGTAGTTTCTAGTTCCTTTACGACTTCCTCCTTCGTATAAGGTTGTTCATGCAAAGTTTCCTCGACTAGAGAAATCATGGCCTGAAGATCGACACAAAGAGCTTTTTGTAGTTCTCCTAACCGCTTTATTTTCGACCATTGCAGTCCTTGTTTTTTGGCCATTACCTAGATAGTACAATTGAATTATATTACAAAACAGGTTGCTTATAAGAAACGGAGATTATTCTGGTAATGAGTGTTTGCAAAACAAAAACATATTTTGTTGAGGTGATTATTACATTTATCTTTCTGTTCTGTTTGCTCGTCCTGGAAATACTTTGATGAAAATTATGAGATTTTAGGGATACTTATTTATACCGGTTGAAATAGTTATTTATTATACAAGGGAAAAAAGTATTAGAATTTAGCTCGAGGTTGTGTTGACAAAAAACCGAGAACTAAAATCTAATATATTTCCCGTGTATAATACATAATTTTTTTCTGTGACGGTGTATATGTATATGTATATGTGTATATACATCCGGAAAATAAGTACTCACTTTTTTCCGGTTCTCGGGAAAAAAGCAATCTCATAAAAAGTTGTATTTTATTACCTGTCAACAGACATAAAATGTCAAACTTTTTCCCGTCATAGAAAACACGTTATTATTAGCCAGAGCGTAATTCAGTTGTTTTTGAAGATAGAATTTTGACATTGGGATTGAAGATATAGTTCCTTGAAACTCATTTTTTCCATGAATCAAAAAATTTAATATCACTTCCGGTTCTTTTCGGAAATAGATCTTGGTCGAGAATTTTTATATCGTATACATCGTTTACAGGGTGTAACATAAGTACGTTAAAATATTCAAGTGACGTATTCCTGAGAAAATTTTAAGAAAAAAGTCTGAATAAACTTGTGTCCGGAAATGCTTCGTTTTGGACATACAGGGTGTTGAAATTGATTTTTTTGTGAAAATATTGTAGCAGATGAGTTAAAAAGTCACATTTTTGTGGCATTTTGTATAATTTCATGTTATATTTAAATTGTCTAGCGATACGGGACAACAAACTATTCTAAATACTTCTTATCCGATATTGATATACAGTGTGAGACAAACGCTATGTGATGACAAAAGGATGACGTTCTTTTCTCCTTATGATTTCATGAAGTCTTTGGGTCCAACTTATATTTCGTCAGGATAATATGACGGTTTCAAATCTTTAGGATAACTACTGAGTACACTTCGTGAGCGGGACAATAATTCAATCAATATTTTTGAATATCCTGACGATAAAGAATCACAGCATGTCACTTCTGCAGTGCAAAGATCTTTTGGAGAGAAGATCCTCACAGTTCTACGTTGTAGCAAATGCAGAAACTTCGGTGACTTCCCATTCATCACCTGAGAACAACACCTAATAGGTGATAGTCAACTGTAATTGGAATCTTTGCGAAAACAACATGAAATTTTCTATAAAAATATATAATAGTAATAAAATAAAACGACATCGACAGCCATGAAGTAACGAGTATGTTGAAGCAAATGCATAATATATGTGATCATAACTCTGAATCTCTCCAGTTACGACTCAGCAATTCAAAGATGTACTAAACCATATTTTCGAATCAAGCTAGAGTAACACCATAATTTGGCCGACTGCCGTTACTAGCTTTACGCAGTCATCATTCACTGTGGTTCTGGAGTTGATTTCTGGTCACTTCTACACTTTTTCCGAGTTAAGACCGATTGGCCTAGGTGTACCGCAAGGATCGGTTTTGGGCCCGCCTCTGTTTGTCATTTATATTAACGATTTTTACAACCACATGAAGCCATGTCACGATGTATTATTTGCTGACGATACATCCTTGATATACTCTTCTATGGTTTATTCATCTCTTGTTGATCAATCTATGGAAATACAAGAAAAAGCGGAGCACTGGCTCAGTGTCAATAAACTTATGATGAATAAGGAGAAATCACAAAACATGATGGTTTTCTGTCTGTCTTTTCTTTTCTCTTCGACTATCTTATACATATTGTGCTATCTCTGTTTATTGACTCAATTTCTTCATCTTTTCTGGAAACACTATACATACCCCTTGAAATTAATTCAATAATGAATTTTATGTTTTACAACAACAAACAGCTTCATTAATGACTGATTGAAATTCAATTCCCTTCGACATACTGAACAGTTTCCGCAGAATTGGTCTGCGTTGGATTGCAATTTAATAGTAGTCGATTCAATCGATCACATAATGAATACGGAACATTTGTTTGTCCGTTTTATATTTTCTGTCTATCGACAAACAAAATAATTGGCCGGTTCTTGGTATTCAATTAATAATTCTGAAAACAAGGCTCACTATTTGTGATGCTTCTTTTCAAACCTCAATCAGTCGATAGGTATTTGTTTAGTTACAGGAACTCTGTACATATTTCAATTGGTAGGATACCTGCTCAGACAATTTTTTATTTTAATTTTTTTATTATTGGTTAATGATCTTCCATCACGTAGTGTCGTCATTCTTCATGAATTCATTTGGCTTCATATTGAAATCGACACAGTAGTCGGAGAGGTTTTCTTGTAACCTAGAGATGGCGATGGATATATAACTCAGTATTCATCTTAGTAATTTCTAAGGAGAGCTTACATTTTTTTTATTCAATTGGGTTGAACTAGCTTCATTGGTAATTAGCAAGAACTATAAAACGTATGCGTTTCTCCAGTCAAATCAAGGAATAATTTCAGCCTATGTATTTGAAGAGCATTGCAAAGTAGTTCTTGTGGAAAACTTTTCAGAGTATCTAACAGATACAATTCAACGGCCATAGAGGGCAGCAGTTGTTTTACTTGCCAAAGAATCACTTATTGAATAGTGTCAGTCAAAGGTCTTTCGTCGAGTAGTGTTGCCCCTTCTTCAAGATATATAGATACCTTCAAAGTGACAATTGCCACTTTAACCTGACAATTATTGTCACTTTGAACTGGCAATTGTCATCAAAAAACATCATCAAGTGCCCACATTCTTCTGACTATAGTATTACGTTGGAGTTTTTCAAAGTTCGGTGATTTCAGTTTACAACTCATTGGATATTCGGCACAAAGTTGTTGGGAAGTTTAACGGGGCATCACATCGAAATTTCATTTTCAGATATTGCGTTGATGGTGCAATTTAATGATCGCTGATTCTTTCACTTTGTAAATGGAAAAAAGTAATGAACTAATAAATTTTAGATGCCCGTTTCCAGGGCACGCTCCGAAGAGGTAATAACCTTTGCCAAGACAAATATTTACCCCGTTACGTTATTGGAAGAGCTGATCGAAAACAGAGTTTGATGGAAGGGATGGAAGAGTCTCGGAAGGAATTGCTTTGCGTGATGTGATGTATTGAATCACAGTGTTGTACCACCATCTGTTATTGAATCAAACTCATTTTAAGGTATACAGATAACAAACGAAGCTTTGGCGCATTAGATTACAATGTTATCATCAAAAATAAAACAACTACTACTACTGGGTAGACCAGTAAATGCTAAATGACATCAAAAAGGAAAAAAAAGTGGTAACACGTCATTTGAATGATGCTGCTAATAGCAGTTGGGCATGATGTAGCACGGAGAAATCCGTGCAGTCAGAGCATACGTTTCGATGATCTGGATTAATTACATCCCTAGAATATCGCAGAAAGGTTGGCGAGCTGTCTCTGTTTTATAAATATTTTCATGGACGATGCTCTTCCAAAATATCATCAATCGTGCCACCCTTAGCGGTCCCGTCGAGACTGACCCGTCGAGCTCAGGCCTCACATCCATATGCCGAACATCTATTTCCCAAGGCTCGTTTTTCCACCTAACGACAAAGCTCTGGAGATCGCTGCCTCGGGAGGTGTTCCCTGAGGCATACAGCCTTCAGGAATTCAAGAAAAACACCAATTCCTACCTACTTCACCTCGGCTCTCATGACGTTCTCTGAACAATACAGGATTTTCTTTGACGTGGAAACAGGAACATAAAAAAATGAGCTCATCATGCATTTAAAATTCCATCAGTTATGATTTTCCCAAATGTGTGATGAATTGGACAGTTTTTATGTCACTATGGAGAATTTGCTTCACCATAACATTTGGTCAAGTCCAAAAAATGCAGGGGCTTGATTCAGGAAAACAACACCAGCTTCTTTTTTTCTGCACCATGTAACTGTATAATTATTTTCTCCCTATTGCCATTGTCTGTTGCAGGATAATCCGTGGAAACAACTGCGACACTACCAGCATTCGTAGTTATAAGGCCATCTAGGATTTTGATTTTAGTTCGAAAATATGAATAGGACATAAAATCTGTTGTGGAATCATCTGCGACTGAAGGACAAACTTTAGCCGCTATTTTCCATCGTTCAAGATAACCTCTTGGGAGGTATTCATGTTGAAAAGGAAAACATTCTCCATGAAAATTGAAAAATAAAAATTGTGATTTATTTGTATAATAGAAAACAACTACTTCCCCAACACAAGCCACGCCGGACATTGAACTACATGTAATAGATATGGTGAAAAGACTCTAACTGAATAGGAAAGAAAAAATCTGAAAGTGAAAATTCGCAATTTCGGTTGTTTTCTGTTAGATATTACAAATAAATCACATTTTTCAATTTTCATGGAGAATGTTCCCCTTTTCGTCATCTAGTAGTTTCACATAAATGACCTTAAATTATAATATGCCTCGGGATTTAGGTGGTGCCATACGAAAGATGATCTTTCATTTCTCCTGTTTCTTCATTTTCATTTTTTTTCCGAAAAGTGAGCGAGCTTGTAAACAAAGCATCACCGACGAGATAAATGGATATTTTTGGGCAGAATCTGAAAGTTTCGAAATGTGTTAGGGGCTGCTCCATATATGGGAACACTATTGTTTGTTTCAATTTCATTCTGTATATTGTTTATGTTATCGTTATGTATAAACGTTTAATATGAGTTTTTTCGGTTCCTATACAGTTTTCATTTTTGTATATTCTGCATGTTATATATTATACAGGGTGGCCCACGAGGCCAGGAAATATCTCCGAACTCGAGAGTAGTAGATAATTGAAATTTTGGGGCAATTCGTGCAGTTTTTTCCGATATTAAGTTATCCAATGAGCTTTTTGTTCTCGGTCACGTGACATCAGATTCAAAATTCTTAATGGGAAAACCTGTATATTTTAGTATTTCTAAGTTCCTTCTGGCAAAACGATTTCAACAAATTATCACACTTGTGGTCTGAAACGATTAGTTTACGAAATACAGTTACTTCAATATCCTTCGTTCCAGGACGTTTTTCGATAAAATATGGATGATAATTATAATTTTACCTTGTTTCAATTTTCAGAAAATATATAGGACTGCCGAAATATACAGGGTGACCCTAAACCTAAATAATTTGGCAATTGCTCGTTTCAGACGTCGTGGCACAAAGGATTTTGAGGTACTTCTCAAACTGATCGTTTTAGACCATAAGTGTGATAGTTCGTTGGATTTGTTTTATAAGGAGAAACTCAAAAAGGCCAAAATATACAGATTGTCCCATTAATAATTGTGAATCTGATGTCACGCGTCAGAACAAAACGCGTACGCGTACATTAACACGTATATCGGAATGATTTTTACGAGCACTTTCAAATTCTATCGAATAATCAGGACTTACTGATGGTCCTCGGACCCAATATAGATTGATACTTCGTAAATTTCTTCATGCCGAGTCGATTCCTCATACTCAGAAGGCTTCAAAGCTGAACACACACCAAGTTCATCAGAGTCTGATGAATTCAACAACTTTTTTGCTGGTTTTCCATGCAAAAAACACCATACATTTCTTTTCATCTACCGCAAAAAATAATCCCATCAGATTTCAGTAATGAAGCATTTTTTCAATAGTATTTGTGGCTGGTAAGCTCATAGTGAAGAGTAGAAGCAAGCTTCAGCTTAGGAAATCTACAATAGAGTTGAATTTTAAAGTTACATGTATTTTGATTCCCAGACAACTGGTATGTAATTTATGAAAAATTCATAAGCAACAGAGCCAAGGTCAAAAGCATCAACTTTCCAGGCTTTTTTTGATGAACTGAAATCTCCAAGGATACTGAAAGATCAATCAGGGAGACTATTCGTAGGGAGTTGTGCCAAGAAAAGCATGTGAGTACATCAAAGGCATAGTCTTTCATCTTCCTTCAATGCTACTGATATCCTTAAAATGTGTACACCATTCCAATTTGATCAAAAGAAAAGTGTTCCATAAACAAATCTCATGGTTAGAATTCATCTTTGAAACTCGCCCTATTCATACGTAGCGTATCTTTCCACAACTAAGAGAACAAATTTTCAATCGTTTCACATCCCTTCATATTTCCATATCGCTCGAAGAGACGTCAATATAGACACAAAGCACGAAACGAGTTAAGAAAAGCTTTGGAGCGTGAACGTCAAACAATCAGTCTTTAGACAAAAAACGGGACAAAGACGCAAAAACCGACGTCGACGTCTTCTTTAATGAATATACGCCTGGCGTTTTACTCTGCACAGGCACTCCGTAATTTTATAAACTTGATGGGACCAGACGATCCAAATAAACGAGCAATATGCTAGTAAATTCTGGTTGACGCAAAAGAAACTGCTTCCGCTTCGGAGTTATTGAACATTTCCACAACACCGTTACACAAGGATGTAACACAACGACGTTCATGTAACTAGGAAATGAACACACCACGTACACATCAGTTGTTAGAGAATAAGTTCAAATCAAAGTCAGTATAAAAAAAAAAGTTTTTCGAAAACACCAAAAGCATTATGGATTTCACTTTTTGGCATTTAAATTATTTTTTGCACTTCCGGGACTAAAGTTGGCACTGTATAACAGGGACTAAAATGTATCTTTCGGCCCCTAGGGAGATAAAGTTGCATTTCAAATCCCTAGGGACATAAAGTAAAAATCAAACATTACCGCAGCTACGCTATTAATAACTAGGACAAAAATTAGGAAATATTCCATTATAAATCTTTATTGACTGAATTAAGATTGTATGTGATATTAACATTATTACAATTGATGAAACTAAACGGGCGATTATTTGTATTTAATAAGTGAATATTAGATGGAAGTGAAGAGATCTTCTTCTTCTTCTTCTTGACGTATCGGTTAATGTCAACATTAACTGAAATGACACTGAATTGAAAAAGTTTGTTGACACCGTTACTATGACGTTACCTACCGAGTAATCCAAGTGCCATGTTTATATAACCCAACAAAATAATTAGTTGTATTATTATTGAAATTTATAATACTGGGAAGTGCAAAAAATAGGGTATATGCCGCAGGACTAAATTGATAATTTATCCCCTACGTGATTATTGGCCCTCGGGCTCTACGAGCCCTCAGGCAATAAACATCACGTGCAGGATAAAAACATTCACTTTAGTCCCTTATACAGAGTGGGCCATTGAAAACGAAACAGCGGCTCTGTAGGTCGACAGAACCGAGTTATATAAAAACGCTCGGACACGTCAACCACTTTTTCGAGGGGGACATCGTTCGCGATGAAATTCACCCGAAATACATTCCATCCCTCGGAGCTGTGACTGCCACCCCTAAATTTTTAAATGGCAACATATGGCAAGTGATACCTCATTTGAAAGGTATTTTCCTTCTTAATATCAAACAACAAAAATAAATCAATTCCATCGATTCGTTTTCGAGATATAGGAACTTGAAGTTGGGAAATCACTTTTTATTCACTCAATCAATAAAAACAATATCTGATAAAGCAACTGTCGCAATAATTATTATTGTCAATGAATTAAATGTTCAAACTGTCTACCACCCATTTCCATACAATAGTACAAGTTCTGCTCAAAATGAGACCTCACATTTCGTAGCATTTCCGGCGTTATTCGACGGCATTCTTCAATAATTCTACGTCGTAATTCTTCCAGAGATTCTGGTTCGGTTGCAAAGATTTTGTTTTTCAAGTGACCCCACAGGAAAAAGTCGAGTGGGGTTAAATCTGGAGATCTGGCTGGCCACTCTATAGCGCCTCTTCTTCCAATCCAACTTCCAGGAAACATTCTATCCAAAAACGCCCTAACAGGCTGTGCATAATGTGGAGGTGCCTCGTCTTGTTGAAATTTCAAGTGGTCTTCATGTTAACGATTGTCATTTTCAATGATGTCTACTAATTGTGGATAAACAAATTCATTCAATAATTCCAAATAAGTTTCTCCTTTGGTTACCGTCGAGAAATACTGGTCCAATCAAACGGTCCCCAAAAATACCGGCCCAGATATTGAGTTTTTCGGGAGTTTGAGTATGGACTTCGTGGAAAACATGTGGATTGGCATCTGACCAATAACGACAATTATGAGGATTCACAGTCGAATTCAAAAAGAATGTAGACTCATCAAAAAAGCAGATGTTGAAAAGAAAATTCTCATCAGCATCTATTTTCGTAGTCATAATTTCACAAAATTCCTGTCGCCTATCAAAATTATCTTCATTCAATTGGTGTACCAAATGTATTTTGTAGGGGTGAAGTTTATGATGTTTCAGGATTCGGCGGATACTGGTTCTACTAATATTGGTAACACTTGCCAATTTCCTTGTGCTCAATGTTGGGTCTGCATGAACTTATCCTAAAAGTGCAACTTCAACAGGTTCATTTCTCACAGGAAATTCACGTTCTGGGTCTCGTTTCTTGTTGGCTACTGATCCAGTTTGACGAAACTTTTGCACTAATTCTAGAACGTATTTTCTAGCAACAAGTTTATCTGGATGCGTTTCATTGAACAAATTAGCTGTACGGTTACCGCACTCATCATTCTTGAAAAAAATTGTTATTATTTCAACTCTTTCCGCGATCGTATACACCATTATTGAGGAAATATTCAGCAGCTGTAATTCACTCTAATGTCGTTCAATCAACGATCAGTTTGACATTGCCAGACGTCCAAAATTGCGATTTGGCGAAAAAAATTATGGCATACATGTTTTTGTTGTACGCGCATTGGAGTCGAATTCGAGAAAACGTCTTTTTATCGATTCTCAAGAACTTTAACATTTTTTCGATCAAGTAATTGAAGATGAAATAAGAATTAGATCATTTAATTCCTTGACAATGATAATTATCTTTAAACAGTTGCATTGTTAGATGTTATTTTTATTGATTGAGTGAAAAAAAAGTGATTTTCCAACTTCAAGTTCCTATATCTCGGAAACGAATCGATAGAATTAATTTATTTTTGTTGTTTGATATTAAGAAGGAAAATACCTTTCAAATGAGGTATCACTAGCCATATGTTGCCATTTAAAAATTTAGGGGTGGCGGTCACAGCTCCGAGGGATGGAATGTATTTCGGGTGAATTTCATCGTGAACGATGTCCCCCTCGAAAATGTTGTTGACGTGTCCGAGCGTTTTTATATAACTCGGTTCTGCCGACCTACAGAGCCGCTGTTTCGTTTTCAATGACCCACTCTGTATAATATACTATAAAATCATAATTCATTTCAACATACATCCCAAGCTGTTTGGGTTGGTTTTGAAACACCAAACTACTGCTGAATGTCGGTACATAAATTATTGAATTCACAGATATTCATCTAACGATCTTACCCATTTAAGTACTACGTACAGAGTGACCCATTAGACAGCGGGCCACTTCTCTAAAACTGTTATTTAGTATCTGATTCAGAATTTTTCTTTTTTTCAATAGACAGAGCATCAATAGTTCTAGATGATTGCCATAAATTCGAAATGAAAACAAAAATTTCAAGGCTTACTTGAAATTCTTGTCAAGGTCAAAAATCCTAAAAACATGCGATGTTTTTGAATAGAATTTGACGACGGAATTACGTAGGAATGCGTCAATCAATGAAAAAGTTATATGGGAATAATATTTGAAAATTATGTCGGTAAATCAACCCACCACTTCAATTTCAAATGCTGACTACACCACTGGATATTTGCTCAAAATTTCATCGAAATCTGTTCATAAATAAGAAAATTATAAAATAATAAAATGAAATTGTTTGGGTGACAGTGATCAAGGAGAGGGGGTAAAGGTATGACAGTTGAGGTTATGATGGGAAGATATCCCCCTTGGATTAAAAATCGACGTGTTTTTGCATTTTTTTCAGAACACATGCGTTTTGAAGATATTCGATCTGTTTGGTTTTCGGTGCCCCACCCTGTATAATGGGCCGACTTCAGCAACCTGTTGAACTTTGGACAGCTTGACAGGAAGGCTCTTCGCAAAAGATGTGTGCCTACTCCGTTGGTGGTGCCATAATCGATCTCAGTCTCAAAACTTAATTGGAATTGGAATGGATTAGCTTCAGTTTGCTTTTCTGAAGTTATAAGCGAACGATAAATCAGAATTGAGAAGTTCAACAGGACACAGGTGAGAAACTTTACAGTTTATAGAAGTCCCGGCTAATCAATATTATACTTTCTCAATTATTATAACCAAAAGGGCTTGAAGTTTCATTATAATAATATAATAATACTAATAATTATGGGCGGTGTTTAGTTCATAAGAACGAAATGAATACAGACTTACCATAAATTCGAAAATGGGGATCCAACAATTTGTTAGAATGAACGAATGAAGCACACATTGAAACTTTTGGATTCTGCACAGAAAAAAATTACTCAGAACTACGGTCCTATGAAATTGTATCATATACCAGGTATATGAAATTTCAATACGCCATATAAGGTTACATTGAAACAGAAACCCTTTCCGATACTTACAAAAAAATTAATCTTACTAGAAATCGTCGTCTAGAGGCAGATTTATATAGAATATATGCTCGTTTTACCTTTCTTTTTATACCAAATTCATTTTGATTGGACAAGGATTGCTTAAAATTTTAATGGAAGAGAAATTCCACTGCAGCTACCTCGACTATCCATGAAAAGAATCTTGAGGTGCTGCCGCAGACATAGTTACATAAAATCGAAGGTCCTCTAGAAGCCTGTCCTTGTTTGAAATCAATATACGACGAATCGTTTTTGAGTTATCGACTTTTTTTACCCTAAAAAACGTCCCAAATGTGATCGGGCTCATGGCCTCTTAATGACTTTGAAGACATGCTGAACATACACCGACCACCCGAGGTAGTGATTTAGGTTTTCCGGGTTTTCCTACAGCTGAAAAGTAAATACGCCACCATTAATCAGTATATGTACTTGTACAATAGGAATATAAAATTCAATAGATAAACAAAACATCATGAAAAAGATCTGCGAAAGATAAGACTAAGGAACAAAGGGTCATAAAGAATGCAGACAAAAGAAGAAAACGCATTTAAAAATGGTTTTGTGATAAGTACTCCGTATATTTTCAGTTAATGTGGCTTTTACATTGTATTCAATTTCGACAGGCAAGCTTTGACACGACAAAAAAAATCTCAGAAAAGCGCTTATATACTAGAAATCTCCAATAAACGTGGATATGAAAAAGGATAGTATTTTTTTTCATGATATTTCCATAACGAAACGGAATAACTTCTTTCATATTCAAATGAATGCGGACTGCTTCAATTTTAGTCCCGGAAATAATTGGAATTCTCTGAAACGGTAAGAAGAATTCAGAAATTTCAAAGGAAAGAACAGATGGAACACAAAATTTGAATATAAAATGGCTTTCTATGACAGCAATTTCCAGAAAGTATGATATAGTGAAACTGCAAATGAGGGTGTATATTTAAATCCTCATAGGATACATGGACAATGGGTGTTATGAATAAAAGCTAGCAAAAGCTTTTACTATAGGTGTGTCTTCCTCATTTATTAATAAAATGGATAGGTCTGTTTCAAGAAATCTGAATAAAAGCATTTGCTCAAGGTTTATTCATTAGACCCAATGACTTCCGTAATATGTACAGACCATGGAAATATCTCCAAAAACTAAGCGATTTTTTCTCTACCTCGATTATCTAGTCTAACCTCGGAAATTTTCTGGTTTTTATAGTTATAACTTCTCAATCAACAATAATAATGTCTAGAAAAACACTAACAAGTTTGAACAGAGCTTTCCGAGAATATTTATATTCTGTCAAAAATAATGTTATTCAATGCTATTAACCCAGGTCTCAGTAGCTCTTTGCAAACAATTATTAAATGAACTTTATATTCCAGATTTCCTTGTTGGATTGCCAGAGGACACTGCAGTAGAGCCATGGACGTATAAATACAGATGGACTCAGCATTGCCATACCTACAACACGGATCGTTTTGAAGTCGCTCAGTTTGTGGCCGCGCGGGCTGCGGGGAAGAGAAAAGGTAGCGATAGACTGTGACCTTCCCACAACCGATAGGAGCGTAGGCATTTGATGAAAATAGGGTTTAATTACAAGAAAAAAATGCTGATTTTGAAATAATGATAAAAATATGAACAAAAGTGTTAGAGTATACATCCGATGGTACTTCGTGAGATAGAAAAACTCATTTGGCATATCAGTATGTCATGAAATACTTCATTGACTGAGATAGTAAGTGTTTATTTATCATCATCGATTCTTAGAAAATTTGTTTAATGAAATTTGCAGTATAAAAAAATGAGACTTCTGTTTTCAAAGAATGGAAAGCTGGAGACAAACGACTAAAAAAAAGAAAAAGATAATTACCAATAAATGGTAATTTATATATTCAATAAATACATGTTCTTATATCGATATTATCATACACGAATATCGTGAAGAATAAATATGTATTTCACAGCAATTTTCAACGCATAACATTAAAATTCAGATATGCAATATTTTAATGTATTTACGACAATATGCAAACTACCTACAGGGTGTCACAAAAACCGCAATAAAATAAAATTGAAGAATTTGTTTGAATTGTATTCTAGGTCCTTGATATGTGTGTCAAATTTCAGATTATGATAATTTGGAGTGGGTTCCTATTATTATTATTATTAGTGGAATCAAGTTTTTTCAGGAAAGACCTCACCTGAATAATTTTTTCTATCCAAATCGTTAAAGCCGTTAGCAAAAATACATATACAAGAATTTCTCGTTAAGAGATATTTGATACTGCCACCAACTACTACTGCTCACTTTTTATTTCGCAAAATCACAGGACTCTGTCTTGTTCTCTCTCCCGATATTAATTTTTCGATCAGTTCAGTTTCTGATGCAGTCATGGTGCCTGAAGAAGGTGATCCTATAACTTTCCTATAAACTGGTTCATCAGTGACCATCATTTCAGAATCTATTTCATCCTGTAATTTCAAGAAACAAATTTCTTCATTATATTTAGCACTGCATTTGTGTGAAAAAATAAAAAATTGACCTAAAGATTATCTGTCAAATCATCAGTTTTTCAAAGTCAAACACCAAGAAGTAGGTGAAAGCTAAGTTGCAAAATTTGAGTTAACGCTTTTTGAATTATGCCTTTCTCAATTTATCCTCACCTCTTCATTGGGGAGCTTGAATTTTTGACAATTTTCTCAAAATCTGTATCTGGGACTCTGGGTTTCAGTAGAATCAGTTGGAGATTTTCTTTTTCTGAAATCGTTCAAAATATATAATATATTGTTTTTTTTTAGTAGAAATCTCTATTATTATTAGAAATAACTCATAGAAAATAACAATTCTGATGAATAATAATAATTACCCTAACGTTAAAGCAGTTGACTTTTTTGGGATATACCATTCATTCGCTGGGTTTTATCTCAAATGCTGCATCTTCGAAGTGAAAGGAACAAACCCTAGCAGACTTTGGAAAACATTCAGTTGAGCATTTTATTCCCAACTTCTTCAACCAAGCCGCTTTTACTGTCACATCGGCTGGAAACCTTAAGATAAATCCAAATTTAGATAAACATTTCTTGGACTTTTTCGCAACCTTTTTTTCTGATTGCATCATCCAAATGACCAAATGAAATAGTAAATGTTTCGTGAGTTGTCTATTTCATTATTTCCACATATAAAGGTTTGAATACACATAATAATCTCATTTTGTTCGGCGAAAACAGAGTGATACCCACTGTAACGCCTATGGTACTTATGAATGGAGTCTGATATTCGGGTTGGAACATATAGATTGTTTGCAAACCTAGCAAGTTTGCACCATTATTACTCTCTGTTTATTATTACACTGCCACTATATCACTCAAGTAAGTTCTAAAAACACTATTCCAATACAATAATTCTACAAAAAAGCAATAACAAATTCTGTCTCTTCACTTTGTGGAAAACATAAACAATGATATTCAACAGCGTTGACAAACGATCAAAAACAACAAACTTTACACAGCCATTTGAAGATGCAAGCATATGCAAGTAATGATTTTTTTCGATAGTTTGGATTTCGAAATGTGTAAGTCTTACAGGTGTAAGTTGTTTGATAATGTCAAAATACTTAATTTTTTAATTGTTATCGAATGGAATACGTACAGTGACACACTTTTGTCTATGATAAAGACTTATCACCTACGCGATGTGACAACGCCCAACTCAATATGACGACTAAGGATTGTGACCATTCACGACTTCAGACCAGGATATCAACAGCTAGGTCCAGTTAATTTATACGTCCATGAGTAGAGCAACCAAGTATGTGGAGAACATTCATTTCGGAACTCCATCGTCTAATAATTTGAATCGCTCACAACGTTACAACTGCTTCTATCCGCAGTCGTCTTCAGGTGATAACTAGCAATCGTTCAAATACCATGGTAATCTTTATCAGCTATAGTGAAGTTCGTACTTCGTAAAATTTGTAACAGTTCATCCAGATCACCCTTGATACAGTGTGTCCATGAAGTAACCCCCCACCCTGTTAACTTTGAACGGATTAGAATTTTTTTGATTCCCAAAAAAATTATCTCTCTCTCAAAATGGCGGCCAGACGAGTGATACCTCATTCGAAACGGCTTTCAATCCTTCATATGACTGCAGAATTTCAAAAAGAATTATTAGCCAAAATGAAATGGCGGTACATAATATTAGAACTCTTATTGTAACCCCACCACTGTTAACTTTTAAACGGATTGGAATTTTGCTCTAAACGGCGTCGGGCCGTCATTTTGAAAGATTTTTTGAAATCACATTGGGGGTCGAGTGATACCTCATTTGAATCGTATTTAAATTTTCCATACGATAACAAAATTTCAGATGATAATTTCCATCCAAAACAAAATGGCGGTACATAAGAGCTCTGCTATGAGGATCCAGTGCACCACGTTTTAGTCTGGATGGCTTGGTCACAACCAATCAGAGAGCGAAAATATCTTCCATTGACTGAAACGTGGTACGTTTTGCTTATATGCGTCGCGGCAGATGATAGCCGGCGGCATATAAGCAAAACGTACCACGTTTCAGTCAATGGAAGGTATTCTAGCTCTCTGATTGGTTGTGACCAAACACAGGTGCACTTTGTCGCCCGGAAATTCATTCGAAAAAATTCCCTGTGGTGAACAGTCAAGCTAGGTTAGCTTGCTGAGGTTAGGTTTGTGTGTAAATCGCAAGCGAAAAACTAATTTACGCATTTTCGACTCGCAAGCTAGGTTAGCTTGCTCAGGTTAGGTTTGTGTGTCAATTGCGAGCGAAAAACTAATTTACTTCACGCTAGTGCAAAATGCACCACGTTTCAGTTTGGATGTGCAAAATGCACCTGTGTTTGGTCACAACCAATCAGAGAGCCAGAATATCTGCCGCTGACTGAAACGTGGTACGTTATGCTTGAATGCTGCTGCGACCATGTTTCGACAAGATTCATTTATATGGAAAGGCTTAGTGCTTATTAATACCGATTCGGGATTACTAAGCCCTAAGCCTTTTCGTTGAATTCTTTAGAGCACTAAGCACTAAGCACTGAATTAGGAAAGTGCTCGGGAGCACAGTGCTTAGGAGCACAAAAGAGCATCGAGCACCAAGCACTGTGCTTTGGGACAGCTCTGAATGCTACCATCTTCAAGAGCGAAGAATTGTTTTTTCCGTTAACCAGCTGTCGTCCCCTTACGGATTGGCAGCCATCAAAAGTCGAAACTTGTGCGAGCCAAGGATTAACGAAGGTCTTACCTTTTGACGTGCGATACCTAGCGCTTTCTCTGGCCATCAGAATAAAAATCTGTAGTCGATAGGATTCGAACCTACCCGACCAGCAGCATCAATGGCTTTGAACGCGACAGACTCAACCACTGAGCTACCTGGTCCTCGTAGTGAGACACCCTGTATATCTGGAACAAAAAACGGAATAATATTACTAACCTGAGCTGCGAGTCGGCATTCGGTCACTCTGCAGTTGAAATCTGCCGTGGCGGCCTTGTTCAGATTTGTAAGACTGTGTGCTATAACGAAAACGGCCTCCGGAGGAAGAGTGATGTCGGAGGATCTCAAGGGAGAGAACTCGATAAGCTTGGCGCACCCTGAAAAATAGCGGAAATGACGTTAAAGTGGAAATTGAATTGGAAATGTTTTGTTGGGTTTGCTCAGCGGTGGGAAATGATTTATGACAACAATGAGATGTGTTTGAAGGGTTGCGAACTGGATGGTTTGTGGCTTTGGTTGTGAAGCGTGACAAGATTTATTTTTGAAGCTGATGTCATGATTTTGATATTGTAATCGAAATAGTTATTTATTATACAAGTTCCTGAAGAAGGACGTTTTCTGTTTACGTTTCTCAAAACACATTAGAAACTTGATTGAACCTTTTATTGGTCTGAACAACAAAATTATTGGCTGTCTGTAAATGAGTAGACTGACTCGTCTGACTTTGAATTCCATTATTCGTTTCAAATTAAGTTTGTACTAGTGACTTTAGATGGCATAAGTTACTTTTACTCTCTTTGTAGTTAGGTATTAATTCAAATGGCATTCGTTTTGATTTCGAAAGATTCCATAAAGCTGTCCAGACGAGTAGAAAACTACAGAACAGCTGTCGGCCAGATGATGGAACTCTTGGTTCGAATAGAAAACACTCTCTCCATTTCAGATTCTGTTTGCGTTCCAAATAACTGTCTGTGTCAAACCTCTTAGAATTTTCCGAGAGAGTTATATTCGAATCGTGATAAACTCTCTACAGAACTGAAAATGCAATTTTGCGAGTCTTTGATTTTTTTTTGTAATTGTGGCAGTGTTTGCGGACCGACACTCAGAGCTGTGCCGAGCACTGACAAAAAGTGCTTCGAGCACTAAGCTCTAAGCACTCTTGAAAAGTGTTACGAAATCTCGAGCACAAAGCACTTTTATTTATGAAATGCTCGCGATTACTATCTTCAAAATGTAATTCCAGTCAGGGAGCACTAAGCACTTTTCAGACTGTCAGATACTTAAGTTACTGAAACTTAATCAAACAGGTAAGATTTTCACAAATAATAATACATCGCGACATGTTTCGCTACACTGTCGCTTTTTCAAGCAGTTATCATATTAACCGCTTGGAAAACTACAGTGTAGCAAAACATGTCTCGATGTAATATCATTTGTTGAAATCTTATCGTGTAGTGGACTTCCATCAAGTAACAACCGAGTCAGTTATTTTTTCTACTCACGTAATATTTAAAATGGCATTCAGCGTACCACGATGAATTAGGTACATTGCTAGAGTTACTGTTTGATTTCAGTGGTTAAAAACCCTGAGAGAGTAGGTCATTCATGACCTGTCAATTGAAACTGTGATGATAAAAAACATATCAACTTAAAAACATACAATGTTGTTGTTATAATATGAATTCGTAAAAAAAGTACGGTATATGTAAAGCATTGATGAACTCCTCGAGACAATTGTTTGTTCCGCAACGCTGCACTCTTGAATAAAATACTTGTTACTGAAAGGACGTTTATAACTCTGCTAACATAATATACTATTTTCTACAACTGTCAAAAAAAGCCCACTTTGGTTTGTGTGCGTAAAGTATTACAATATTTCACTATCAACATACGATTTCATTATTAAACGGAAAAACGTAAAAAAAGTGCACTTTTTTTAACGGCTGTTGCTAGGCGACTGACAGTTTGATGAAAAAACAATAACATATCCGAAAAATAACGAAATCCTGTCATAAAGCCATTTATCATTTTCTTTGGCTGTCAGAAACTAGTTGAAATCAATAATTAATGTAATTTGTGAAATTAGGCATGTATCTAGATAACGAATCCTTGATAACTATGAATTTAATTTGAGTAAAAATGAAAAGTGATGACGATTGAACGGAGAAAATCGTGGATAGTGCAAATATGAAATTTCCTTGACATAGTGCAAAGAAAGAAAAAGTTATTCGTAGCTTCACGAGTATTGTTTGATTATTATGAAGACAAATCTAAGAAAATGAAAAGTTACTTCCGATGGACTAGTTATTCGAAAGTCAAGTCAACATTAATAATATTAATAATATTGACTTTGATAAATATGTTATTTTAATAATCGCTTCAAATTTTCCATTTTGAGGGATAGTGTGAAGAGAAAGGCATTTCGACTCGAAATTATTCGTTTTATTTGTTTGAAACTCAACTCTCCGGCATACTCTTCGAACGTTGTTGGAATTATGAATCAATAAATATGCCAAATTCATTTCATATTTGCAAAAAAATCTGAATTGGTTGTGTTTTCTGACAGTTGTAGAAAAAGTACTGTATGAAACTCGTGAGTATACTGTTTTTTTTTACTTGTAGGAATTGCAACATTTCCTACTCGTAAAAAAAGTATCACTTTAGTCACTTGAGACATAAATTACTATTGTATTAATGTTAGCAGACAGAGCTAAACAAACAATGCCTTCCTGAGAAAAACTCCATAATCAAAACTGATCCGCTTTGATCTAAACCGTCTACCGGCATAGAGCAAACTATCTGTACTATGACCACACCTCGTGATAACATACGCGCTTACGGCTACTATGATTTTGATTTTTATAATGCAACTGTGGTTATAGTCAGTCAAAAATTATTTCTGACAATTGCAGAAATGAAAGTTTTAAAATGAGTAGTATTAATGGAAAATAGATGATAGTGATCTGTTTCAATGCAAATCGATAGTAATAATCAATTATTTAAGTTGCGCTTTTCATTTCCAACACCTAGTGCCGTACCTTAATAAATCATTTTTTGTAAATGTGTAAATGTTGTATGCAACTCGTGCAAAAATTGTTTATTGCACTCGACGTGTTGTCCAACTTGGCCTAACGGCATCGTCGGATAATTTCAAGTCGAGTGCAATAAACACTTACTTTTTGCACTTGTTGCATAAATAACTATTATTGATTTAATGAACATAATTATTTACGGCAATATGTCACACGACTTGTGAAATGTGTTGCAACATCGCTTATCACCAATGAAATTCAATGAGGATTCCACCATCGGAATTTGTCTACTTCAATCTTGACTACCCTGTATAAAGAACGAATGACTATTCACGACCTTGGGTTTTCATTTAGTCAATAATCAGAGCAATAAAGTAAAGGAACGAGCGGGATGACTGTCCCTTTTTGATTAATTGGCTTTCGGGTCGCAGATCTGACATAATACCGTTGTAACAAATGGTGGGCCATCGTTCTTCCCAATATTGGAGTTGTCGCCATAACTATATGAGTTATTAAGCAATGGACTGCTGCGAGAGGAATTTAATATCACGAATGAAGCTCTATCTGTCATAATTTGTTATCCTGAGGCCGGTGGATGAGAGACAAGGAAGGATTAGGGGTTGAGATTGGTTTAGGAATGGTGCTCGAAAAATAACGCGTGTTTTAAAGACCATTTAATCCACTTATACTTTAATATACTGAAAAGTTAAAAAAAAAATAAGATTTCATGCGATTTGTGAAAAGACTGAGGAAGCTCGTGCCGTTCTACAACCGACAAAGTCGAAAACAAAGTATGAAAAAGAATATGATAAATTCCTGCACTGAAAGTTAACCGTATCGAAAGCAAAAATATAAGTGGAACTATAATGCTGGTTTAATTTCAAGACATGGTATCTATTTATTCAGCATTTGAGGTTTGGTATAGCATTTTGGGGAGGAACTAGCCAATACCTACTACAAAATGCATTCGTCCTACAAAAAAGGGCTCTTAGATATATTTGTTGAGCCAAACCAAGAGATTTGTGTCGTGAGCTGATCACTTTACATTCTGGAATCAGCCAGCCTCATACAAAAAAACCGACTCGCACTACAACACGCGACAAATTAAGCCAGGAATCACACTGATCGACTAGGACCGACCGTCCGCGACTGTCCACCTACGACCAAAATTTCCAACACGTATATTCTTATCGCACAACTCACACTGTATAATCGTCATTGACCGTCCTCGACCGTTTTTCAAAGACCATGTTCGAAACTGTAGTCTGCTGGAAATTTTGGTCGGTGTCACACTATCCTGACGTAATGTCATTTTGACACACATTTATGATGACCTTTTGACTTCAACAAAACTCTTGTGAATAGGTATATTTCCTACCGGAAAAATAAAATGTTCTTCTTCAGTATTACTACTGCTCATTATTTAAAGCAAAATTATTGATATTATGAATTTAACTTATTTTCAATAAATGAACAGACAATTCACGTAACCTTTCGAATGTCAAATTAATGTCAGATTTACAAAATTATTCTAGTGGTCGGTCGTGGATGGTCAATCAGTGTGACTTTTAAAGTTTTCATTGATCTACTTCTACTTTTGGTCGTAGGTGAACGGTCGCGGACGGTCGGTAATGGTCGATCAGTGTGATTCCTCACTTAAGCCAGGAATCATACTGATCGACTAGGACCGACCGTCCGCGACCGTCCACCTACGACCAAAATTTCCAACACGTATATTCTTATCGCACAACTCACACTGTATAATCGTCATTGACTGTCCTCGACCGTTTCTCAAAGACCATGTTCGAAATTGTAGTCTGCTGGAAATTTTGGTCGGTGTCACACTATCCTGACGTAATGTCATTTTGACACACATTTATGATGAACTTTTGACTTCAACAAAACTCATGTAAATAGGTATATTTCCTACCGGAAAAATAAAATATTCTTCTTCAGTATCACTACTGCTCATTATTTAAAGCAAAATTGTTGATATTATGAATTTAACTTATTTTCAATAAATGAACAGACAATTCACATAACCTTTCGAAAAATTATTCTAGTGGTCGGTCGTGGATGGTCGATCAGTGTGACTATGAAAGTTTTCATTGATCTACTTCTACTTTTGGTCGTAGGTGGACAGTCGCGGACGGTCGGTAATGGTCGATCAGTGTGATTCCTCACTAACTGCATCAAATTACCAAAACTTACCAACACACTGGTGAAAGATTCAATTATCTATAATGGCGTCAAAATTTACAATCGTCTGACACCTAGCTCAAGGAATATAACTTGCTCCAGACGCTTCAGGAAGGACATTAAAAGAAAATTATTACAGCAGCCATTTTATGATCTCAATGCCTACTTTACCACCACATTCTAGCTTCTTCTGCCGTATGCTTTGCAAGATACATCTTATCATATAACGATTCTCAATCCTCATATCTCTCACATATTTACGTTTATCATGCATAGCCTCAACTTATTATATAAATTTTAATTGTATATTCCTTTTATTATTGATACTCTACAAAACCATATAGCCTTGTAACAAATTTCACCAGATTTTAACTATTTACATTGTAAGATTGACAACAGAATCTTCGGTTTATTTAAGAGTCTCTCCGAGATATCAAGTATTTTCGTGCTGTGTGCCTGTATCATATCTTTTATTTATTTATTTATATCTTTTCCATTTCTTTTTTCACAGAAACCTTTATGTATACATGTTTTATACTATTTTGTATTCATAGCACTAAGCTTTGTTCATGAGAACCAATTCTTCTGCCAATAAAGTATATCTTGATTGATTGATTGATTGATTCTTCTAATTCGGGAAATAATTTCAGTCGAAAATTCGACAATTGTCCGTTTGTTTCTGTAAACACGTTAGAATGAGTTAAAGATCTAGACCAAGCTTATCGGTCTTGGTCTTGGTCTCGCGAAGTCCTAAGGAATAAATATGCAAAATTACACCCATTCCTATTTGATGCATTCATTACAATCAGTAAGAATTTGTTTCAAAATTAAATGAATATAAGTCCGACAATGTAGTCCGACAAACAGAAGAGGAATTCCAGAGTGGGTAGGTAATTCAGAGATCTGCTTGCTTATCACGCTCAGATACCATACTGTGCCAGATCATGAAATATTATCTAACATTTTAATTAGTATATTCAGTCTGCGGTTTTCTCGTATGCTGGCTTCGTGCGGATTTTGCGTGCTCTGGAGAGAGAATGTGGGACAAATACAAATTGGCCTCTTGCATACACCTTCAGTTTAGATCGGATTACTTTGGTTTTCTCTGCTGAGGCGGTGTTCATAACACTGATAAGAATAATATTATGTTGAGGGGTGAACCGTGCTCACCATTATATAATGGTGTTCCTTACGGGGTGAACAAAGAACATATGTGTGACTAGCTCGAGTGAACTAATACTTTGGCTTATACCTGGCGTATATTCAATAGGAGTTAAGCTCAATTTTCAATAAAGACCCCTCTACTTTAACTAGTGTATATCTTGAATGTCAGGTTGGCGATAACATAGATTCTGGTTTGAAAAATAATACAATGGGTCTTACTCTGTCATATGTCATATGTCATATGTGATATCATAAATGTACCTCTGGTTAAACAAACCTTACTTACCTAGTCTATACTCATTCGCCCGTCTCTACGGTCCGGTTGGTTTATTTCTCTGGAGCGATGAGCAGGTACACATTAACTTATAGAACACGAAATTCAACAAAAAAATTGACAATAAATTGACATCTAATTTACAATCAAACACCTAGCGTCTTAGCTTACCAAAACCGCATTAAAATACTCGAAACTGATTATGAATTCTAATGAACGGTAAAATAATTAAGAAACCCTTCAACTCTGAGAAAATGTACCGGTATGCTCCAGGTCAAGGCGGAGGCCTTGACCTAGGAATTTTCACTCGTTTTACTGATTCAAAAATATCATTTCAACTGATTAAATGTTCTCAGAGTTCAAGGCATGCCAGGTATGGCATTCCACTTTCAGGAAAGCGGTGTTGCATTCGAATGGACTGTATGATTATCAATTATTTATTTATACTTTGCACTGCATTTATTTGAGTATTAATTTATAATTGATAATCATACAGTCCATTCGAATGCAACATTTTGGTCAATCGAGCGAATTATAAATAAATAAATAGTGATCAGACTAGCTGATAGTGGTACAAGGTCGACGAAATCAACACGTGGTTCCAGTTCGCCGAAGCTATACACGCCAGCGACACAGACATCGAGTCATCCGGCTCGAAGGACCAAAATGTTGCATTCGAATGGACTGTATGATTATCAATTGTTAAAAAAATTAAAAATTTGTTAAAATTGTTGTTTCCGTTAACCAGCTGTCGTCCCCTTACGAACGGCAGCCCTCAAAAGTCGAAACTTGTGCGAGCCAAGGATTAACGAGGTCTTACCTTTTAACGTGTGATTCCTAGCACTTTCTCGGGCCATCAGATAAAAATCTGAAGTCGCTGAGAAGTATGGGACTTTTTGTTTGGAATGACTTTTTCTATAGGCTAGTTTTGACGCTAGAGGGCGTTGAAAATTCAAATATTTTCTCTATTGTTAAACAACAAAAAAGTTACCCTGAATAATTTTCACTATTCCGAGTAATCAAGAGATCTAAACATTCATCAATATAAGATAGAATTAGAAGTATTTTTCGTTGGTGTCATTACAGATGGTCAATTATACAGTGTGTTCCATCTGGTATGAACAAACTAATAGTTCGAGTTGATGATGGAACTCAAGGAGGATGTTATAAAAATAGGTCTAATTAATTTATATTCGATTATTTTATTGATGCTCAAGGAGTATGGTGGAGAAACTCCTCCTGGCGGGTCAACTAAGCCTCCATTCACACATTTAGCATAAGTATAATATGGAGACAATGATGGGCTATAACTCAATATATTAAGTATTTGTTACATTTAACGTACCTTTCGAACCTAGTATCGTTGACCCTAATGAAGCACCGTCGAATTAACCCTAATAATAATTTACAGGGTGTTTCATTTTGGAACATATCGATACGATCAAAGAAACTGACATTGTAGTTGATTCACAGTTGTTATTTAATAGTATTTCGATGACGAAATTTTACTCTCATTCTCCATAGACCTGGAATATCAATACGTTCGTCAAATTCTAATAAAATGTTCCTCAAATCCTGCCTTTTATCTTGTTCATGAGATTGGGGTTTATTAATTTTATCGGTTTCTTCGTCCTCCATTGTATTCACACTCATAACATTTGAATCTCACTGCAAAATTATACGCCATATTCAACTTCACATTGACATGAAGTCACAAAAAATCAAAACATTGCTCAATGGGAACATTTTTGTTTTTTTTTTCTGTAGTGAAGGGATGCAATGTTTTCATATTATCCAGTACCCCATTCTTGAAAATGATTGAACTGTTTTCAAAATGAATCTAAACTATAATATTTTCATAATGCGTCAAAGTTCAATTTCCTGAATACTGTTGTGATATCGAAATAAAAACGAAAGTTAACCAGAAAGCAGGATCCCGAACAAGAATTTATTGCCTCATATACAGGGCAATACGAAAAAAATAGGTTTGGATGGTGGAACGCATTAAATTAAAATGAAATATTAGTGATAACATCTGCGTTAGCTTCATTCACTTCAATTTTTGGTCTAAATAAGTCCATTCGTAAATGTAAAAATCCCTGATGTTACAATGATAGATTCAGAAAGAATTTTTTCTACGGCTATTTTATTGACATATTTTTAATATTTCTTGTTCTTTCTCATGCCTTCAAATTATACAGGATTGTCGAAAAATATTTTTCAATACGGAACTTTTCGAATTTAACTATCGCTTTCTTTTAAAACGAACACTCGGTATAGTTTTCAACTTTGTGATGTAGAAAACGGAGTAGAATAAAATTTATAGAGAGTTTTTGATTGTAGATCCCTAAGGCGATTTGTAACCATTTTCGAATTACTGAACTTTAGAAATTGTAAGTAGCTGTAACACACTGTATAATTGACCAAATGTAACAACTTTTGAATAATACTTGAAAAAGTATCTCATATTGATGAATGTTTACATCTTGATTAATCAGAATGCTGATGATTATCATGGATATCGTTTTGTATTGTAATACAATGTAGAACAAATGAAGGTTTTCATGGGCCTCTAGCACCAAAACTAGCCTAAAGAAAAAGTTGTGCCCATTGTACTTTTTCTTTGGAATGACTACGACTACAACATATCAAAAATTCAGCCGATTCGACAGGGGGACGTTAATTTTGCGGCCTCTTCAATTCCAGGTGGAGTACATTGATCATCACTATTAATCTCTGCATCCATGTTTTATGGAATTTAAGATACTATTTTCACGGTTTTGTATATCATAAGAATGATGCATATGCAAAACTGATACTTCTAAAGTTTATCTGACGTTTTTGCAATATTAATTTCAAAGCACACTTCAATTCCATTATGCAATACATATAACTATAGATACACATATCACTCTAAAGAGTTATTCAACTTTTCATCTCTAGGGTGATATTTGTCATTTTCGAAGTAACTAAATAGTGTGCTATTTGTCATTTTCGCATGTGGTCGTCGGAAAAATATGTTAGTTTACTACATGACCCGATCTCTAACACGATACGTTTTCATGAAAGTAGATTTCGTGTAAAACCTCATTCCCTCCTGTCTCTCAGACCGTGAAATGGTCAATGTGTTTTCAAATCACACACGTGTAATCCGTAGGAAAACTTGGCAGAGCGTGTAAAGCTTCGCCTTTCTTTTTGCTCGGTAATATTCCCGTAGTGGTCAATTACGTTTGGTGAGGAAAATGGCGATATTTTTCTCTGGTTTTGAGCAGCTTTACATGTTTGAATGATTTTTTCCTTCTTTCAAAAAGTATGAGGGCAAAAAGTGGGGTAAGATGGCAAGATATCGAAAAAAGTTTTTTCGTCGACCTCTACAAAAAATGACATTTTACGTACTAATATCAGGACGAAAAATCTACTATTTTTGAAGACAAGTACTTTTCGTCCGCGAACGCTTTTCGTCCGCTGTGCGGCTGTGCGGGCACTATGCCGTATCATAGTGACCACAGCGGACGAAAAGCGTTTGCGGACGAAAAGTGTTTGCGGGCGAAAAATACTTGCCTGGAAAAATAGTCGATTATTGATTCGGAAATCAGTACGTAGTTTGTAGAGGTCGACGGAAAAATGTAATATGCACCTCGACGAAACACTGTCTAGTGTCTCTTATGCTTGCAGACTCGACTATAATAGACAGTTTTTCGTCCTTGGTACATAAATAACTATTTTCAAAAAGTGGCTCGACTATAATGAAACATTTGTATTTTAATGAAAATGACAACACTTTCTATTTTCTTTACACCAGAGACCACTGAATTGTGGAAATTGTAGATTTTGTCAGAACCTTACATTGGTACGTATTTAACAGTTATATCAGAATTCCACGATTATTGCGATAATACGGCAATTCAGGGTTGACATTTTCGTTGAAATCTCTGTTAGCGAAGTGTCTCTTTCTTGTTCTAGAATGTCCTAGATCGTTCGTTTTGGTTTAAAAACGAAATGTCAATTAACAATGACAGATACTTATTTATTAATTTTTCATTCTCATACTGTAATTATGATTTCTTCGATATTAATAAAGAAATATACATCAAGCTTATTAAATGGGGTGGTCAGTTGAACTCATATAATCCAGTACGATTGGGTTTTGAGACAAGAATCAAATGTACCACCACCAAACTTGTTAGATAAACACGAAAAAAAATTGTTTACCAAAATTCCAGGGGTAAACACATTTACTTGATGATTGGTCATAACTCCACTAAAAATGATCGGAGAAGAAAAAGGAAGAAAAGAAGTTCATATCGTTTCTGAAGACTCCTACCTTCTCATGCAAATATAATATGAGAGTATTTGAGTACCTAAAATGTATTTTGTCGCAGCAACCCATACCCTCTTTGGACTATATGCAACAATTAAAAAGTAGTGTGACAGGTCCTACTTATACATGCCAAAATAAAACTTTGTTTTACTTCTGTCTCATTTTCATCTTACCCATAATATCGGCATTCTCTTCTCTAAATGTTGAAAATAATCGCTTATTCATATCCTGCATATATACATTTAATAACACTATTGTGAAGTGCAAACCTCAAGCTTGAAATCACATACTTCATTTTTTATATACGATGTGTATGAGCGATTATTTTCAACATTTACTGATGAAATGGCCGGGATTATGCATCAGTTGAAAACTGAGGCAGGAGTAAAACCCAGTTTTTTCTTTGGCATGTATAAGTGAAAGGATACTGATTCCTGCTAATTCCTGCTCCAGTATAATTATTTCATATCAACTAAAATATCCATGACTTTCGGATCCTCCGTAAATATCGTAGAAGGGTTATATGAAGTGGGACAAAACACATTTTAGGTACTCAGATACTCACATGTTATATTTGCATGAGGAAGTAGAAGTCTTCAGGAACGATATGCACTTTTTCTTTTCCTATAATTTTTAGCAAAGTTATGTCAAATCTAATTTTCTGCCCTGCCAGAACTTGCATCAGTGGCGGATTAGCGCTGGCATGAAATGTGACGTCGGCGTTAAACCACATTTTCTGAGAAAATGAGAGTATTTCATAAGGCATTACTAAAAATCATTCTTGTAGAGAATTGAATTATCTCTCAACCTATCGAAATTGTTTTTTGATAAATCTTATATTTTCTGAAATAACAACGAAAAAAAATTATATTTTTTTTCAAATGAAAAATTCTTTAGGTTCCACCCCTGATTTTTTGGTAATAAAACATGATGTCGAGATGTCATGTGCCAAGTTTCAGAGTGCTACAATTCATTCTTTACTTTTTGCTCGAGTTTGTCTGTCGTTACTGGATTAAGTGAGTTCAGTAAGTTGGTGCAAGTGGAAATTCAGTTTCCCCGATGTTCTCGTTTCCAACATGATAATATATGCGTTCCATTAAAAAAAAACAAAAATACATTTCTCACCATCATTGTATTTTTTTATTTCTGTGAACATCTAATCCACCATCAACCGTGAGTATCGCGCTTCTCTCGTTAAGTAAAATACTATTTTCTGTAATCTTGGCAGAGAGATGTTGATCAAACTTTTTCAGTTTAACCGACTTTCAAAGCTGCGATAAGAGATTTTTTTGTGTTTATTGGTAATGCTGGAATGTTTTAATTTTTTATGATTTTTTCTTTTAATTTTCCGTTATTGTCTGTTATCGTTTAAAAACCGTGTTCATATCACGACCGCAAAATCAATTACTTGTTTGACGAAGGTCAGCTTTTATTGATTTCTGTTCTATACATATGGCTTTGGTGACGTATATCCCCAATTCATAGGAATTGTTATAAAAAACGATATTTAGATAGCTCATATTGCAGTGAATATTTTTCAGTTTGCGATCAGATTGACAAGTACTTTTATTTCCACAATGAAGGGTACAGCAATATTTTTTTTGGCGTTTTTGTGTTTGTTGACCGATTCCTATTGCCAAACAGATCAGATAAACAATATTGCGACAACCGAAAATCCGGGAAGAGGTGAGACTTCAAAATCGTACATATACATATACATATTTTTATAAAAATACATTATTCTGGATCGAATCTGCAATTCGCTATGAAAATTTTATAAAATCGCTGTTTCAAATAATCTTATTCGATTCAAAACGTTTTTCATCACACCTGCTTCATAATACTTGTCAAATGAACTGAAAAGCACACGAAATCTTAAGATTGAAACACAACGTGTTTAAAGCTTGCTGTATTAACTCCAACAGAGAATTAACTTTTCATTTCCGGTACTAAAAACCCAAGGACATTGTGAACAGATTTTAAATTCTCAAATTCATGGAAAATTCTTGAATGGTAAAAACGTTATTTTTTTCTTTTAAATAAGCTTTAATTTTTTTCTAAACAAAATATTTATTTTATGTTTACATACTGATTTTAATAAAAAAATTGGCTGATTTTCAATGGAAAAAGTTGGTTACCGAATTTTTAATTTTTTTATTTTATCAATGCTAATGAAAACAAATATATTGTCCGTAAGAAAGCCGGTAGTTTGAAATGCAAAAAATCAAAAAAATTATTTTTCATAATCGATTTTTATTACAAATACGCATTGAAATTGATAAATATCAAACACAAATTTTAAAGACAAGCTTTTATTCAAATCCGCTAAAAAGTAAAAAATAGTTTTTTCAGATGTGAGTTACAGATTCAAAAGCTTGCCTCGCAAAGTTTTCGGTTCGAATACGAAAGCAGAGATCTTTGGAATCTGTAACTCACATCTAAAGAAATGATTTTTTTACTTTTAAGAGCACTGGAATAGAAGCTTGTCTTTAAAATGTTGTATTTTTTTAAATATTATTTGTGCTATTCAGTTAGTACGTATTGAATTGATAAATGGATTTCAGAAAAAGCCTGGTTATTACAAAGTCCGTTTCCTGTGAGTTTCGAACTGCTGCTGTCTAGCTCTTCAATGAGGAGGCCATCTTATCATTTACTCGTCCACCGTCATATGAATTTCAACAAACATGATTACAAAACTCGTGCATCATCCTGGATTTATGAATTTTAATAAAAAAATCATAATCTCCGACCCCCAAAACCCCCAAATACCAATTTAGATTCGAATCGGACCATCATCACAAAACTCGTCCGCCATCATGGAACCGTCATAATAAATTTATGAATTTTCACATTGAAATCATAATCTACGACCCCAAAAACCCCACGTACCAATTTGGAATCGAATTGGACCATTATCACAAAACCAGTCCACCATATAGGAGCCGCCATATTGAATTTATGAATTTTGACAAAAAATTCATAATCTCCGACCCCAAAAACCCCCAGATACCAATTTTGCATAGAATCGTATCATAATTAAAAAACTCGTCCACCATTTGGGAGCCGCCATTTTGTTTTTTTCTTCTCCAACAATAATTTCATAATGCATATTCACCGGAATTATGTATAACTGCCAAATTCCAAATCAATCGTACAATTATAATAATAATAATAATAATTAACTTTATTCATTGTAGGAAAATATATACATATACATGGAGTGAACAAAGTGATTAAAGGGTAAGTGCAAGGCACTTGTTTCCCATAAAATTAATATTAACAGACAAATAATAATAATAATAAATACGTAGCAAATATAAAGTAGATGTAAAGCTATAAACGCTATAAAGTTTAATAATGTGATAATGTTTAAAACAATAAAAATAAAAATATTAAAAATATTAAATGTGGACTGAAAATGGACTAAAAATATATATACATAAAAATTATAGAATGTTAAAATTTAAGAGAATATAAATGTAAAACTATAAAATATAATATATAAGGTCAGCTAAAATGCCATAAAAAGTACACAAATCACTGATACATTAAAGTATAACACAATAAAATAAAATGGTTATATATTCCATTAGGGTTCAAATATTTGGGAAAACAATTTTCTTTCATTTTCATGTATAAACTTCTTTATCTTTTTTTTGAAATTAGGTTTGTTCTTACATTTTTTTATTTCTTCAGGCAGAGTATTATAAATTTTTATTGAAATGTAAGAGTATGATCTTTGAGTTTTGGATTTTGTAACATGCGGGAGGATGTGTTTGTTACGGTTTCGTGTGTTGTAGTCATGGTTAGTAATATCCGTTTCATGGTTTTGGAAGTGGTACCTCATATTCACACAAAGGTAAAATAATTGCCTAATATCCATTATTTTTAATTCTTTATAGAGGCTATTGGAATTATATCTGGAGTTTTTCTGTAGGATTAATTTCAGAAACCGTCTTTGTATTACCTCCAATCGATTTAGATGTATTTTGTGAGCACCACCCCAAGCTATAATACCGTATCGGATATGACTTTCTACGAGGGAGAAATAGATTACTTTCATTTCTTCGATGGGTAGGTAATTGTTTAAATGTTTAAATTTATATAGAATGGTTTGGAGCTTTCTGGTCACATATTTTAAATGATAATCCCATCTTAAATGTGTGTCTAGATATACTCCTAGGTATTTTATTACATTTACACAGTTTAATTTCAATATTTTTCCATCTACATTTATTTCTAGTTGCTGGAAAGGAGGGACGCCTGATTTATTGCAACTGAACGGCAGAACGTGGGTTTTTTCAAAGTTTACCGTCAATAGTTTGTTATCAAACCAATCTTTAATAAATTTGAAATCCATTTCTGCAGTATTTTTCAATTCCAGCCATGTTGGAGCCTGATAAAAAATAACAGTGTCGTCAGAAGTGTGTCTTTAACTTGCATAATATGATTACAGGTGACATGTGAAACTAAATAAAAGTTTATAAAATAGTTATTTTTGTATTAACTGCGTGAAATGAGTGTTTTTTCAATGGCACATGTCCAGAATAATTTTTCCGGGCGTCCAGGGCCGGCTTCACTCCAGCAATAAATCTTAACTTCCTTATTAGGAACTCTGTCGGTTTCATATTTCAGGGTAGGAATCAGGATCGGTTGAGAAAAGAATCCACATGTTCAGAATAATTTTTCCGGGCGTCCAGGGCCGGCTTCACTCCAGCAATAAATCTTAACTTCCTTATTAGGAACTCTGTCGGTTTCATATTTCAGGATAACAATCAGGATCAGTCGAGAAAAGAATTTGCATGTTCAGAATGATTTTTCCGGGCGTCCAGGGCCGGCTTCACTCCAGCAATAAATCTTAACTTCCTTATAAGGAACTCTGCCAGTTTCATAAAGTGAGTGATACACAACTTTTATTTACTAGTTTGTTCTAAACATTTAAATACAAAAGAATGTCATTTTTACGTTTTTTGCTCACTAAATGAAAACTAGTAAAGTAGTCTGGTTGTTCTTATGGAAATAAGTATTGTAGATAATGAAATACAAAGAAAATGAGATTTTATACGACTCGATCGGATCATTAATAACGGAGAGAAACCGGAAAATTGAGCTCCCCACCCTTGTTCAATCTGTAGGGTTTAATATTGTCTAGAAAGCTACACTGTAGCGAAACATTTCGTGTCGTGATCGAATCGTTCATACATAAATATTCAGTAATAATTTAAAATTCAACTACTACACCTGGGTTCTTTATTTTCCAGAACCATCGCCACAATTCACCTGTGACGTTACAAGTTTTAGTTTCCTGGGTTTCCGATTGAACCATGCTCTATGTTCTTCCAAATGCATAGTGTTAGGAAAAAGAGGAGGTTGGTGTGATGGTCAAGGAGTTTGCAATTGTAGGAAATGATTTGCAACAATTTTTGTATTAGTGTCATGATTTGGAGGATGAAATGTTATCATAATATGCAATAAATAATTATATTCCCCTTGCAGAATAATAGAATGATTGTGATTTCTATGAATCTTATCCCTGTTACCCCGAAAGCTGATTCCTGCAGCAGGTGTCTGTTGAAATACATGATCAATAACATTATAATACCATGTACCATGTGTGTTGTTTACTTTTCGAAAAATCGCCTGGAAAACCCATTAGTATATACATATAGGCGCAAATTATCAAAAAATTTGAAAGGAAAATAATCAAGTCCTGAACCGCTATCGGGGAACTATGAAAAACAAGAAAAATCCTGTGAAAATTTTCCGGGTTTTCGGATCGCCAAAAAATGAGCAATATTAGTTAATGATTGCGTTCAAATATCAAAGCAATTTCTCCATAGTACAGTAACCACAGACAAATGTAAGACACAAGTAAAGAATGAATCGTAGCACTTTGAAACTCGGCACATGACTTCTTGACATCATGTATTGTTGAAAAAAAATTCACCAAAATATCAGGAGTGGAACCCAAAAAAATTTTATTTAAAAAAATTACATTTTTTTTGCTGTTTGTTTCGGAAAGTATAAGATTTATCAAGAAACAATTTCAACAAGGCGAAAGATAATTCAATTCTCCACAAAAAATATACTTAGTAATTTCACACAAAATGAGCTCGTTTTCTCAGAAAACCTGATTGAATTCCGATATCAAATTTCAGGCTCTCGTTAAAACAAGCCACTACCATTTCCGGCAGTGCCAAAAATTAGATTTATCTACTTAAATATGAAGTAGGTACTTCCCGGATGGTTATAAATAAGAATTAGAATGTTTCTGTCAGTACCTATCTTCTGTTCGCATTTCGATATTTAATACAAATAAGAATTAAAATGTTCGAAATTTTTTTCTACAAAGAAACATAAAAAAAAAATGTGTCTCAATTTGTTATCCTACACGGTTGCCGAAAAAATTGTGTACGCAACACGTCCGAAAACAGTTTTTTTGGACTCGCAGACTTCCAGGACTCGCTACGCTCGTCCTAGAATCTTGTCCACTCGTCCAAAAAAAAAAACAGTGTTTGCCGGACTTGTTACGTAAATTACTATTCTTTTCGACCTATTTTACGAGAACGGTTCAACCAATTTCAGTTTTCTAAACGAGGTTGAGTGAGGATATTTAGGATCTTTAAAATGATGTGTTACAAGTGTGGGGGTGCCATTTAAAATTATTAAGTGGGGGTAGCTAGGGGTAGGGGGATTAAACCTAAAATACTACTGGCACTGTTTTAAACTTCCCCCTTCATATCTAAATTTACGTGTTTTTTTCCTACAGGAATTTTTCCCTGCTAAAAGAAATAATAGGGGTGTGGAGTTTTGAAATGAAGGCACTGTATATATACTATACTGTACTATTTTGACTTTCAGATTGTACAAGGTAAATCAACCAAGAACACGGATTCCAGGAGTTTGACCAGAATAATTTTCCTTAGGAACTAACTGCTTATACCAAATATTCATTGCTTTGAGGAGTTTCTAAGTCACGAAAAGACCTCAAATAATTCAATCGTTTTATTTTTGGTACGAAAGTAAGCCAAATTATGAAACAACAACAAAAATTAATTGGCGCTCCGTGGCGATTGATTCCAGCGGCGCATTTGCTTTTTTAGCTGCAGGAAAACCCGAAAACACCTGAGCACCACATCGTCTGAAGATCTTGATCTGCCAATGTCAATTTTTGTTTGTTTTTGTTTTATGGATGTTATGAGAAACGTTCTTCTCTTCATGATTAAATTTCTTCAATTTCAAAGATCTGTTCCAGAAATAAACACCTATCAGAAACATCATGGTAAATTAACTAAGTACACATTATCAAGTGGTTTGTTTGTAAATAAGCTGAATGAGACGAAAGGTTATTATCATCAGTTCCAGACAAAATGAATATTTTTCTCAAATTGACCTCTTAGCTGTTTAAATATATATCGGAAAAGGTATATCCCCGTTCAGCAGCTATATATAAACGGCAGATTACTCTTCTCAACATAAGTATCTTTGATTCTGCGAAGTCTGAAAGGATTCCAAAGAACCATGAAGAGTGCTGTTATTTTCTGTTTTGTTTTATGTTGTCTGGTCGCTGGATCATCCTGCTTGCCAGTGTCACAAGAAAATATTGAAGGAGATCATCAAACTCGACAGGGTATGTACATTTTGTATTTACCTCAATTCACCCAACTGAAAATCATGATTTGAGTGTGTATCTATATTGCACGACTGAATTATGAAACAAATGAATTATTTCGTAATCAGCCGAATTTTGAGAAAAACCCTGGAACATGCAGATTTTCTGGTGCTATTTTTCAATATAACGGTAATCTTTATTCTGAGGCTTTTGCAGGAATTTCTCAAATGACCAAGTAAATAATAGTTAAATGTCTTTATTTCCAATGCAAATAATCAAAGAAAGGCCATTTATTTACAACCATATATGTATTTCTGTTATTACTAACGTCATTGAAGGTTGGAAAGTGTCACATTACACACATCTACTTCCCGACCTCACTTCTCGCCCTCATTTCATCTATTCTAGATGAATTTTTCCTGACATTTATTGACTTTATCTGACATTTATTTATATTGACATTTGTATACCCCGTAGTCACGGTAACAATATATCTACTTGATTATTCTGAGAAAGCCGCGTTCTTGGTAACTTGTCGTTAAATGTAATATTTTAGGTTCAGAACGAAACAGAGATTTATTAATTTTGATCGAAATATGATGGTTGTAAATAAAATAGTATACAAACCTCGGTAGGAAGTTTCATTCCTGTCTCGAGATCATAGCTAACCTCGACGCTTTGCGTCTCGGTTAACTAACTAATCTCACGACAGGAATGAATCTCTTCCCACCTCGGTGTGTAATATACCATTAAAATGCTATAAAAATAAAAATAATGGGGAAATCTAAAGAGGGTGTTGGTGTTCTGCCACTTGAGCCTTGTCGTGGTGTAATTTAGTATCATTTATCAAATTATTCAACCGTAAACTATTCAAAAGTTAATAATATCTGTAATTGATTTCAATTGAAACATCAAACCGCTATTTTTAACACCTCGACAAAAGTTTCAATAATCAAGTGATCATCACCTAGAGAGAAGATTACACAGTTCAACATTCCCTCTTGAAGATGATCACGTGGTGATTGAAATACGAGTCCAAGTTTTAAAAATAGTGCTTTTGGTATTGGGATAAAACTCCAGTATATTAATTACCACACTAATGGTTCCCAACAATGCAGTGCAAGTGGTTACAATTGTTCAATAAATGTATCTTGAGATTTTTCTTTGATTAGTGCATATTGTATCTACCTAGTTCATATGTTGTCGCATTTTATGATTTGTATACAGTGACCGGCAGAAAGTACGCATTATATGGGAATTTTTTTTATTAATTAATATTGACAAATATCGACATGTGCAATCGCTTCTGTTTCAAAAGAACCGCAAGACGTTGCACAGTGCCGTTCATCTTTTCCTGTTTGGCGGGAAATTTAAAAAATTTAAAAATTATTTCTCAAAACACACTTGTTTGAGAAAATATCGAAAAATTTTATAAAGAAAAGATGTTCAAAATGACGTTTTATAGCTATGTACAAATTTTGAAGAAGACCTTAGATAAGAAAAATAAATATCGATTTTTTGTTACAAAAAAGCTCGTAGGAAAAGAAAAATTACGTTTGCCTTGACTGGCATCATAGTGACAAGATGTGAATTGAAATGTCAAAATAATTTTTCGTTGGTTTTCCATTTGATTATATGTAAAATTTGTGGTTGTGGAGAATTTGTGGTTGTGGTTCCTCACGCTCGCTTTCAGCTCGCCCTCGGAACTTCCCACTCGCATCGAATTGTTACAGAATATGCTATTATAGCCTTCATTCAAGAATTGGCCCCCAGTCGAACACTCTTCCACTGCGCCACGCCTAGGCGTCGTCAAAGTCCAATCTTCTTCTTTATTTCTTCTTTATTTCTTGTCATCGATATTCAAATCTGAATTCGAAACAAGCGAGCGCTGCAGTGTTTTGTGATCTGTCAAAAGCATTTGACTGTGTTAATCACCGAATACTGCTGCGCAAGCTCCACCTTTATGGGTTCAGAGACCAAAGTCATGCCTGGATCGAGACTTATTTGAGTCAACGAACTCAAATTGTGAAAGCTGATAACTATTCCGATATTGGTTTGATCAAACATGGTGTACCACAGGGGTCTGTGCTTGGACCTATCCTGTTTTTGTTATATTTTAATGACCTTGCAAATATCAAGACTGAGGGTGTATTCACTATTTTTGCAGACGACACAACGATCTTTTGGCATGATCAAAATTCAAATAATCTTTTAAGCAAAATGTCTCGGGAAATAACTGCTGTGAGAAACTGGTGTAATGCGAATCTGCTTCCATTCAACACTAACAAAACTAGTCTTCTATCATTTCAATGCAATATACCAGACATTCCCATGGGGAATGATATCATTTCAGCTAACAATATCAACACCTTCCTAGGGATTCATTTAGACAGTAACCTCAATTTTGAAAATCATATTTGATTTCTGAGTAAAAAGCTGTCCTCGGCGTGCTATGCTCTGCGTGTTATTTCAAATGAATTGGGTGTAAAAACTGCGAAAGTAGTATATCACGCACTATTTGAGTCACATGTCAGGCATGGTATCCCTTTCTGGGGAACTTGCAATAAACAACGCTTCAACATGATTTTTACTCTTCAGAAACGTGCTGTTCGCTATATTTGCGGAGTTGGACCTCGAGTATCCTGTAAAGACTTATTCAAAAAGCAGAAACTCCTCACGATTCCATCTTTCTTTATTCTTGAAACCGTATGTTTGGTATATAAAAACAAATTAACGTACGACACAATTCATGGACCTACCCACCAAAATAACTACTTAAGACTACCCATTACATCTTCCAATTTAATAAAAAACTCAATCATTTACAATGCTGCTAAATTTTATAACCATCTTCCAGCAAGTGTCAAAATCATTGATTCCATCACTTCATTCAGAAAGTCAATGAAAGATATTCTTGTGGATGAGGTATTTTATGACGTTCAAGATTTCCTCAATAAAAACATGAGTGATCATTAGAGTTAATTTAAAATTTTAATATGTTGTACTATAACTATACTTAAGTTGTTATGTGAAATGTGTTTATTTATATATATACCTGATTTTATTTAATTTTTATTTTTACAAGACTTTGTCAATAAGATGTAAATCTTCGGACAATAAAGCATATTTTGATTGATTGATTGAAGCGGTATGGTTCCACAAAATTTGCAACCGAAACTATACTGAGAAAATAAATTGTTCGTGGACAGTTTTCGATTTGTAATCAGTTGAATGGATTAACGATGGCCCTAATAAATTCTATTTTTTTGCAGAACACGTACGAGTTAAACGCTTCACTTGTGACATTCTGAGTTTCGAGGCTGCAAGTGTGTCCTTAAATCATGCCGCTTGTGCAGCCCACTGCCTTTATCTGGGAAAAACCGGAGGTTGGTGTGACGACCAGAGAGTGTGCAACTGCAGGAAATAAATCATTGTTCTCGAATTATGTTGTCGAACAACTGATTTAATATATGTTTTCTTTGCGAATCAGACATATATGATACTTATTTTACTGTTATAGGTGTTTCTTGAATATAAATTTTGACTCAATAATATTGACAGAAATAAACGAATTTGGTTCACGTGTTTATTTTATTAATTTGAACAAACTCCTTTCGAAAATGTCTCAACATTATCAGATATGATATTCCAAGTACATTGATAACTAACGAAATAATTTCATCTAGGCCAGTCGAGATAGACATGAAAAATCAAAAATTTAACAATAATTTCAAGAGTTTTCCAACTTTGGTCAAGTGAATGGTACATCGAGAAGGCAATACATCTCAGTTTGCAACCTCTTCCGAAGTACGCAACATTGTTAAAAAGGCGATTAACCTGAATTTTGCTGCTTACTTGTTGAGAAAATTACAAAAGTACTGCAAAAGTATTAAATATATTATTTCATATCACCCATCAAATTTGCAACAAATTTGATTATACGGAACATTTTTTTATTGAAAACTACCGTTTCTCTTTGATATACCATAAGAGAAAATTCGAAAAATTCTGCAAGATTGACAGATACATCGGAAAAATAATCCGAACAGTTGTTGTTCACAGGAACATATTATATTTTTTTAATCCGTGGACATTTTTTCGATGAAGGTGGTCTAGAGATAATCACAAAAGTTTTGAAACTTTATAATTATTTAAACAATTTAATTTAAAAGGGGTTTGGTTTTTCGCGAATATCTCAGAAACTGTTGTAGATATCCAAAAGCGGAAAAAATTCAAGGAAGGCAGGAAATTTCCTGAAAAAAGTCTCATTAATTCAGCAGTGAAAATACGGGAGAAATTAAAAAATTCAGGTACTTTCCAAGATGGATAAGAATAAATAAAGAAACCGACGGCAAAAAATGTTTACCACAATTTTTCTGCTAGTTATGGATTTGTTCATTAATAATACAACATAAAAACCCTGATAATTATTAAATCGAAATCTCTTTTTTTTGTTCTCTCGAAGGTATTCTTCACAGGCTCAAGGAACGATCCTTGTTGGAAAAACTGAAAAATTGTGATTTTTTTATTTTTTATGAACAATTTAAGACATTGAAAAATGAAAAACGTAAATAAAGTATCGAAAATGTTTTTTTTAATATTCCGATTGTTTTGTTTTCTTTTAATTGAAATATACATGGATTTTTTTTAGATTTTCATTCCCGTTATTTAAATAATTGTTTTTAACAAATGCATTGTGACAATCCTTTTTTTCCCCAATCAATGATATTGTTGCTTAAAAAATGTATTGTTCAAAAGCACATTCGTTAATTAACAATTTTTTCGTGTAGGTGAACTCCAAAATTTATCATTAATATATAACATGGCATTTATAAAATTGATAAATGAAGAATAATAAAAAAAAATTCTTCAAAATGAAACGGAAATAAAAATTATGATATTTGAAGATGAAAAACGGTTTCTTAATATTTATATCTAAAAGCATGAAAAAATTGTTAATTAAAAAATGTGTTTTCATGCAAGAATTTTTTTTTCTAAAAAATCATTTATTGTCCATAAAAACAATTCATTTGTTCATAATAATTATTTGAAGAATAGGGGTGGAAAAATCAAAAAAACAAAATATTTGGATAAAAAATGCCGATACATTGTTTAAAAAAATTAACATTCACATTTTTCAGATTTTCTAATCGGACATCAACAAAACAAAAAATAATGATATTTTAATAAAAAATTATTACGGTCTTTATATTACTACTCAACTTAAAAAAAAATTAAAAAATTATAGCATAACTAATAGAAAAATTGTGATAAAAATATTTTGCCGATACTTATTGGTTATCTGGGTAACCGAGCGGTGCTTTTTTTTGTAAAATCTTGAGTTTATAATAATAATACTCCCTCATAAACACTCGAAGAATGTACCCAAAGGCATAGCCTGTGCTGGTAGAGGACGGCTATTATTATTATTTGCCGTGGCGCTCCGGGGCGACTTACTGATTTTTGGTGGCGTATTCACTTTTCAGCTGCAGGAAAACCCGGAAAACCTACAGCACCACCTCGGGTGGCCGGCGTGCACTCCAAGCTAGCACTAGACGAGATTGGCATCTAGACAACACACAATACACTTGCTTTCAACAAGGACTGTGGTCGTCTATCGATTCCGATATTGCGTACTTGAGAAAAAATCCCTCGTACTTACATCGGGCTCGAACCGACTACTGCTATACTGAAGTTCTGAACGGCCTACGCCTTAGACCGCCAGACCGCCGAGAGATTATTTAGATTCGAATCTCACATACTCATCCCATATGAATATATTGCAATCTCACCTACAAATGAAGTAAATAAAAAAAATGTTAATTCACTCAGTTCGACAGTAAGGGTGAACCTGAAATTTGATGTCGGCGTTCAATCACGTTTTCTGGGAACACGAGGGCATTTCAAAAAAAATTACTGGGAATAATTTTTGTGGAAAATTAAATTGTTTTTCACCCTGTTGAATTGTTTTTTCGATAAATCATATACTTTCCAAGATTACAGTAAAAATCTATTTATATATTTTTAAACGAAAAGAACAAAATTCTATTTTTTGTTCCCTCCGGTACACCGTTTGGAAATTTGAAATTTTGACAACTCATATGCAAGTATTCTGCAATGCACTTATTTTTATGAGGAATAAAATTTCAATCAATAATAAAAAAGTTTTCCATACGGTGCAAATTCCTTAATGGAAATTTAGAACAGATTTAGAAATAAAATCACCGATATTGATATCTCAATACACATGGCTGCTTAGATATTAACTAAAGAAAAAAATTATCTTTTCAAATTAACATACAAATCCTATTTGAATTTCAAAACAATGAAACACCGTCATTATCCTAATATTTTTCTGACAATATATTTCCTTGCCTAACAACCAATCAGTGGATTGCTTGTCGCTGTATTTTCACGGTGATAAACCTGCTTAGTTTTTGTTTTACTAGGTATCTGTCAAGTGAAAATAATGATTTAAATTATAAACGTCAAAATGTGTTTTGACTAGTTATCGTTATTTATCAATATGAGCGATCGTTGGGGACGAATGTCCATTGGTATCATAGATGAGGCCGTGGAAAAGAGTATTCCGTTGAATACGGCTAGAAGTAAAGCATCAATTACCAGGTGACACGATTTTGCTATATTTCAAATCGATATATTGTCGTCCTAAATATAATTCGTGGTATGATTAAAAACCTATAATTTTTTGGAATATCAATTCATTGCCAATCCCAATGCAGGACTCGTTGTATTTTCAGCTGCGGACTCGTTGTATTTTCAGCTTTGGGATTGCAATTCATTAATATTCCAAAAAATTATCGGTAATAATCATACCACTTATTATATTACCCCTGATAATATTTCGGTGTGAAATTTTCGTACCGAATATCACTCTAGCTTCAGTTAAAAACAGAATATTTTTTCTGGAACACAAATATTTTTTCGTTCTCGACTCGAAAAAACTTTCAAAATATTTGTGTTCAAGAAAAAAATTCCAGGGAAAATTGAAACTCTAGTGGTATAATAAATGAACATATACAGTGACCGCCAAAAAGTATGTACCATATGGGGAAAAAGTTTATTATTAGAGGATTGGAGAAAAGATTCTTGGGAAAAGTTTGTGCATATCCAATAACCTAAAAATCGATTTTGACACATGTCACGTGATCGATGGTATGGCGGCAAATTGAAAAAAATTACTATGAATAGGCAAAAAGTCGGGCAAAATGGCAAGATATCGAAAAAAGTTATTTGAAAAAGTTGCTTAGAATTCAATTTTATACACATATACATATATACATATACATACACATATAGTTTCAGAAAATAGTGTGAGAATATTTTAAAATGACAATTTTTTTAAAATATTTTTCTAGCTGTATGAATAGCTTGACCATACTGAAATATTTGTATTCCGATGATGATAACAAAACTTTCTCATTTTCTCCACACCAGATAGCACTAATTTAAAAATATTGAATTTTGTCAAAACTCTTGCTTTTACATTGGTTCGTATCTAACAGTTATATCACAATTCCACTATTATGGCGATGATAGGGAAATCCAAAAATATCGTGTTTTTTCGATTTTAATCAATTTTTGATGATAATCGTGCACGAACGTTTCACTTAAAACATAATCTTAAAAATGTACGTCAAATTAAAGAGGCTAGAGTTTTCAACATTGCATGAGAAGTGAAACGTTCTGGCACTATTATCATCGAAACTTGATTATAATCTGGAAAGCACCATGTTTATGGAGTGTCATGTCATAACAATGGTCGTGGAATTCTGATATAACTGTTAGATACGAATCAATGTAACAGCCAGAAAATGAGAAAATTTTTTCATTCTCATTGAAATACAAATGTTTCAGTATGGTCAAGCTATTCATAAAATAATAATTTGATATTTTCATACGACTGGGAAAATATTTAAAAAAAAGCTATTTTCAATTTTCTCTCATTATCTTTTCAAACTTTGTATATGTGTATAAAATTCTAAGCAACGTTTTGAAATAACTTTTTTTGATATCTTGCCATTTTACCCCACTTTTTGCCTTTTCATAGTAATTTTTTTCAATTTGCCGCCATACTAGCGATCACGTGACATGTGTCAAAATCGATTTTTAGGTTATCGAACATGCACAAACTTTTCCCAAGAATCTTTTTTCCAATACTCTAATAATAAACTTTTTTCCCATATGGTACATACTTTTTGGCGGTCACTGTATTACTTATGAGTTTTGGTAGAAGGTTGTTTATTCGTCTTTTATCGTTTCTAAGCAGTAACATATCAGTGTACATGCGACGAAGATAAACGGTTAATGGTTCTGTTCTTCACATTGGGCTCGGTAGAAGTAATTCCCCAATTAATTAATAGGAATTTTTATTGATAACGCTATATAAAAGAGACGGAATGTGACGAACCCAATATACAGAAATTTTTATTTATCAGTTATTGAACAGATTGGCGAGTACCTACTGTTGAAAATGAGAGGTACAACATTATTGTGTTTTGCATTTTTGTGTTTAATGGTCAGTTCTTCGTGCAAATCAATTGCACAGGGCGATACTGATGAAACGGGCCCACTAGTTCAAGGTGAGATTTTGTATTTTAAAATTCAACAATACGGAAAAAGTAAAACACCAATCGAGCTAACGCTCTCGTGATGTTTGTCAAAGTCCGTATCATATGAGATTTTTTTATTATTATTCAGTAATTCCAACATTCTACATAGCAAAATTCGCATGACTTCGGAGAATAATTTTTGAAGATTGAATTAGCAACTTTAGGTCTATAGATTTGAGAACGGATTCGAAAATTTGAAACTATTAGATCCATTTTGCATTAAGTATAACATAATTCTAGGTATTTGAATATTTGTAAAGAGTCACTTTTGCGCACTAGTGCGGAAAAGTCTTTTCCGCACTCTTTTTAGTGCGGAAAAAACATTTTAGTGCGGAAAAGTAGATTCGTTTAGTTTTTGTGGATTATACTGACATTTAAATATTGCGTCGCAGAAGGTTAAAATAGAAAGCTTATCAAGTATGGTTGTTTAGTTTAATACAGTGACCGCCAAAAAGTATGTACCATATGGGAAAAAAGTTTATTATTAGAGTATTGGAAAAACGATTCTTGGGAAATGTTTGTGCATGTCTGATAACCTAAAAATCGATATTGACACATGTCACGTGATCGCTGGTATGGCATCAAATTGAAAAAAATTAATATAAAAAGGCAAAAAGTGGGGTAAAATAGCAAGATATCAAAAAAAGTTATGAAAAAAAGTTGCTTAGAATTGAATTTTATATACATTAGCAGAGTTTGAAATTATATTATTACTATTTTTTTTAATATTTTCGTAACTGCATAAAAATATCAAATTATTATCCCATGAATAGCTTGACCATACTGAAACATTTGTATTTCAATGGGAATGACAAAATTTTCTAATTTTTTCCACACCAGTAAGCACTAAATTAAAAATTTGGATTTTGTCAAAACCCTGGATGTTACATTGGTTCGTATCTAACACTTATATCAGAATTTTACGACCATTGTGATGACATGACACTCCAAAAACATGGTGTTTTTCAGATTATAATCAAGATTCGATGATAATCGTGCCAGAGCGTTTCACTTCGCATGCAATGTTGAAAACTCTAGCCTCTTTAATGTGACGAACTCTTTTTAAGATTATGTGCGAAGTGAAACGTTCGTGTACGACTATCATCAAAAATTGATTATAATCGGGAAACATGATATTTTTGGATTTCTCTATCATCGCAATAATCGTGGAATTCTGATATAACTGTTAGATACGAACCAATGTAACAGCAAGGGTTTTGACAAAATTAATTTTTTTAATTTAGTGCTCTCTGGTGTGGAATTATTATCATTTTAATACAAATATTTCAGTATGGTCAAACTATTCATAAGAAAATAATTTGATATTTTTATAAAGCTAAAGAAAATCTATTTCGCTTTGCCAAGCTCACCGGGGAGATTGATAAAATTGGAAAGCAGGCTCTTCAGAAGCGATTATACACATCAAGGATGGAATTGTTGGAAATATTTCTTTTGCGGTAACACTTTGAAAGTTATTTTTTGACATAGACCTGTCATGGGCATTGCATTTTGATTTTTGTTCGAAAATATGAATAGGATATCCATAAAATCTGTTGTGGAATCATCTGCGGCTGAAAGGCAAACCCGGTATATAAGCAGCCTAATTTCGAAAAAACGTCGGAGTTGGGTATATAGGGTTGACAAAGGAAAAAATTGTTTTGTTAGTCGTAATAAGAGAAATTCAGGATGAAAATAGATTTATTTTGACTCGTTTAACATGTGCAATTATAACGTTATTAATGAAAGAACATTACGATTCTTTGAAGAACTACGACAGTAGGTGGTATTAGCCAGGAAAGTAGTTGTTTTCTGATGGATTTTCGACACAATTATACTATTGTATAGGATTATGGCAATAAGCGTGGTCCTGGTATTGCAGGACATCTTGTTTCTCTCTTGACAAGTTTATTGTGAACAATGCAATTTCTTCAATTTATATTAGTGGTTAGATTAATCACGCAAGTTCTGGTTATTGCTTCGGTTGAGGGGCTGGAGTTCAGATGGCGCCCCTGGTTTAGTGAACGCTAGGCTGCGGGCGGTGTCTCAGCTTCTGCCTTTACATGGAGATTTTGTTTAATCGTTTGTTGCAGACATTAGTTATTGTCTGCAGAGACCTACCCTATACTGATGAGGGCAAGAACCCAGAAATCGATCTATAGGTGGTCCAAATGCTTCAATGAACGTTTCCATGCAACTAGCAATTGCGGAGATATCCTTGTAGGACTCTGCACGGAAATTCATTAGATGTAATTCAACGTTCGTCGTGGTATTAGCCAGGAAAGTAGTTGTTTTCTGATGGATTTTCGACCCAATTATCCTATTCTATAGGATTATGGCAATAAGCGTGGTCCTCGTATTGCAGGACATCTTGTTTCTCTCTTAACTACGACAGTCTTGCGTACACTAGACTCCATTACTTCACCTTAATATTAACCAGACTATAACTTTCCTGTAGATTTTCGTGATTTGAACCAGAACCTTTATTTTTCAGAACACATTCGAGTAAAACGATTCACCTGCGACGTTTTGAGTTTTGAAGCCAAAGGTGTGAAACTGAACGACGCTGGTTGTGGTCTCCACTGCTTATTCCTAGGAAAACGAGGTGGTTGGTGCGATAAACGACGAGTGTGCAACTGTAGGAAATGATTCGTAACCATTTTTGTATAAGTCATAAATTGGCAGATGTGATATTAGAACTTTTAATAAATATTTTCTCAAAATGTTATTTTTTGCGTAAACTGTTCACAGTTCGTAAAGTTGTTGTTATTTCCATCAACCGGCTGCGCCCTGACGAGCAACGAGTAGAAGGTTTTCTGGTGAAAATAAGATATTTTTTCATAAAAGCATGTGTCACAACTTTCTTCGTTTTCGACGTACAGGTCAATATTCCATTCATTACTCAAAAACATTTTGTCTTATTACGACTAAAACTTGGAAAATATGCTTATAAAAGGAAAAATCTTATATTTGCTTATTGGTGCTTATTTTTGCCTAAAAAACCGATACTGAATGTTTGCCGGATTAACCCTGGGTCACTCGGGATAATTTATCGTTTCACAAAAAATTAAGCTCGCTTCAAGTTGATTTTTTATCACAAATTATCAACATCATAACATCGCAGCAACACATAATACATTAATTACAAAATATCGTACCTTCCCAGGTAGCACCTCATGTTGGCTGAATTTTGTTTTCATATTGGGCCAATATGGATATATTGTAAATGTAAAAATAATATAGAACCAATATGGGTTTTTATTGGAAAAACAATATTTCATTAATAATATTGGTGGGATATTGGCTCAACCTGTTCTGAATGTATATTGTTTCATGAAATATTGGGTCAATATATTGGTTCAATAATTTTCACCAATATCGATAGAGCGATATTGCCTACATATTAATTCCAGCATTTAGCTCCAATATTACGATTTCAATATTACCCTCATATCGATTTTAGAGATAAAAAACAATATTGTATATCCAACTTTGATAGCACATTGGTGAAATATTATTTAATCCATATTCTAAAAATTATATTGACCCTATATTGATTGAGATTGTTACGAAAACCTTACGCCAATATTTGAAAGACAATATTGATACAATATTACAAAATACATTTATCACTAGGATGAAATTTGAATATTGGCCGAATATTCAATAATAATATATATATATATATATTTATGTTCCACCCCTAGAATTTTGGTAACTATTTTTTTCGTGTTATCATGGTTCCAACTACTAGCATATCAAATTTGGTGGTGCTACAATCGATTCTTGTCTCAAAACCCAATCGTACTGGATTATAGAAATGAATGAATGAAGGAAAAATTATTTAATTGAAAGTAAGTTTATATTTGATTCTGGCTTTGTCCATGGGCTACGTGATAAAATTGAGGAAATAACTAGACATAAATTAATAGTAGATCATCATGAAGAATGGGAAATAAAAAAAATGTTTTTGTACCACTTATGTTACTGCGCTTTTTTCCTACAATAACTCAAACAGTCATTAATACACAATGCCCGCTCGTTTTTCTCATTTTAAATAGTTATTTATGCAACAAGTGCAAAAAGTAGGTGTTTATTGCACTCGACGAACTCTTTTTGCACGAGTTTCATACAATATTTTTTCTTCGTTCATGCAAAAACCAGAAAATGTTTCATTTAGGTGGCACTAAACTGTAAGTAATACATTGTTTGTTTAAATCTATCTGCTAAAAGTAATTCAAAAACATTTTGTGTAATTCAGATGATATTCGAAGGAAATAATTTTATTTTTAACAAATTGCATTTTCTAGTAATTTCATAGTCCATTATATAATGGATATGATGAAACATGCAACTATTTAATTTAAGATAATACAATCTCACAGAAAATGGGCTAAATTTGGCGTCGATTTGAAAGTTTATGTCTGTCATGATGCCAGAACGCTATAGTAGAATGACAGATGAGTGCAATAAAGAGACAGTTTTTCCACCACATATAGTTCAATGAAGTTTTGTTTTTTGCATGAACGTAGAAAAAATATCTTAAGTACCACAAAGAAAATTATTCACTCTTCAAAATCCCAACGTTTTGGTAAAAACCTATTTTGGTTAATTCAGTACAGTATATTCATAATTATTTATTTATTTATCTATATGGATAGCAATGCTAATTATCATAAGAAGATATAACAGATATGTAAGAACCCCGCACTATTGTTATCGAAAATGGCCTTTGGTTAAATTTCTTGAAATTTTGGTATTATGTAGTATGCGATCACCTTTTTAAAAGTGTCTGTTGGCCCAACACGATCCTATGACTAGTTTTCGAGATATTGGGTGTTGAAGTTGAAAGTGGACGATTTTATTAAGTTATTTTTTAGCGCAATTAGAATATTTAATAATTTTTTTTTCTGGTGAACATCATTCAAAAAATCAGGAACAATATTCTGATATTTAAATATGTTTTTCACCCCCACTACACGTGGCACGATTCCGTGAAGGGTCATGTCATGTGTCAGTCTATTTGAAAATATTCTCATGCGCGGTTGTTTTCCTCCTCAAGGTACACGTGCTTTTAGAAAAAAAAATTTAAATCCATTCCAAAATGTATCATCAGTAAAGTGTTTGCATCCAAATTAACTCTCAGTGTTACCAATGAAGTTTCATTCCCAGTTCTGTCCATATAGTATGATTATTTTTAACATAAACGCCACATAACCTCACAACACTGTAAGTTGATTCTTGGTTTTGTCTTTATCAATATTTCAAAAATGTCTTTCCTTATTGTAGCTTCCCTGAAGATAACAATAAAAAAATGTTGAAAGCTTGGAATCTGTGTATTAGAGTACTCTAAATCTATAACCCACTTTTTTAATGTTTCTATTTTTGTAAATTCAAAACGCATCTCAACTGCTTTTGTCTAACACGGACCTATACTTGCATGATGGAAAGTATAGACAATACAGTCATGTCTATCTGAGAATGTGCGGTGGTGCAATGGCTGGCGTCTTGGGCTTGTAATCCGAAGGTCCCGGGTTCAGCTCCTGGCAATTGCAACTTTTTTTTGAGACTTGTATGGAGAAAAAGAACTGAAATATCAAGTTAAACTCCAAAATTCCGACTTTCATGTCGGAAAAATAAAATTCCGACTTCAAAATCGGGTTTTCGGAGTTTAAAGTCGGAATTTCTTACTTTGAAGTTGAAAAAATTAAATTCGGACTATAAAGTCAGAAATTCCGAGTTAAAAGTCGAAAAAATAAAATTCCGACTTAAATTTCGGAAATTCCGTGTTGGAAGCCGAAAAAAAAACTATGCGGCCCTTTTAAACGCTTTCGTACTTCTTCAAGTATCAGATTCCAAATTTATATATTTTGACACTATTCGGATACGATGGACAACTTTTAAGATCTGATTATTTAAAAATAAGTTCTAAAACATGTAGAACTTCTCATGAAGAATGACCGTTTTCCAAAAAAAAAAAATTTCATTATATCCCCAACTTTACTGCACAATATGTCGAAATACTAGCTAGGTTTAATGAACTGATTTGCATTACTTAGTGAAATTTCTACTTATCTATTAGTTTGACATTGAATAGGATATCAGAGACTATGATTAATAATGAAGATTACACACATATTTGCATTGTTCAAATTTCTACTTATCGAATATAGTTTGACTTGGAATAGGCCATTAGAGACTAATTATATTGATGTAGGTTTTATACATATTCTCAAACAATATACTGATAAACAGGTCAACAGAGACAATAATACTGGTACATTTTTATTAGATTATGTATTTTTGTACTACAAAAGTGAAAAACGGAACTCCCGTGTTATTTTCACTCGTATCACTTGTTCCTGAAATATGGCTCAATATTTGTGGGGTTATTGTACCCTATTTAATAAGGGCCCATTTGAGCGATTTATTCAAAGGAATATTCACCTCATAAATCTTAAAATGTTTCGAGGAAGAGGAAAAATTAAAAGGCAAACTTTTTATTTATATTTATTAATAATTTATCAAAATTCATCAGACTAAAACAAAAGTTTGGTGACGTCCAGAAAGGAATAAGGAAATGGTTAAATTGTTTTTTTTTAATCTGCTGTTTGAAGTTGAACCAACTAAAAATATGTACACTGATAAAAAGGATGCCTTCAATCAAATATATATATCCTCTTGAACAGAATAATCTTCTGAAAAGAATAATTATTTCTAATTGATGAATATACTCTCATTTCAAACTTATTGAACTGTTTGATTCTTCACATAATTTCTCTTGGAATGAATTTATTTGCATTAATACATTCCAACTCTTTACCCTAGAGAACACCTATTTGTGAAAAATGCTCCTTTTAACTCAAGAACATAATTTCTTGGCGAAGGTCAGGAGAAAGCAGCACGTGGCACAGTCAACCAATGAGCTTTACTCTAGCAAACCCCGCTACCGGAACGGCGCGAACCCACGCGAAAGCGCGCACTGCGACTGCCGACTGGGTCCTCTATCCTCTTTGCTGTTATCCGCGTTTGGTTTGGGGGTTGTGTTTGAATCATAATTTAAGTTGTTAGTTTTGTATTTGTCACAGTGGTTATGTGCAAATGTGCTGCTACAGAAGTGTAATATGGAGGTCCAATTATTTCTGCACGATTTGAATTTAAGTAATTTATGGACCAGTTGTGGAGGTAGGTTGAAGATATTTTTGTTTTCAACAGGTGTGTGATAATGGCGAATGCCGCTGTCGTTTCTATATTCGATCGTATTTCTATGCGTCACCGAATAGGTACCTACGTTGATTATATAGTTTCTGAAATTAAAATATTACAAAACTATTCTCATATCATTATACCTCAATTGTTCGCAGTTATTCTCTGTTTGTTGAACTGTACCATATGAACGTGGCTTCCATGGCATAATTTTATAAACAAGTGCACATTTGTACTGAGCCTCCAAATGCAGATAATCTTGAATCAAAAATGTATTGCATTATGAAGAAGAATATTGTTCGTTATTGAAGTTGAAATATTCTTGCCTCAACCAACTCACACCATCGAACAAAGGAAGTATTCACAATAGTGTTCATTATCAAAGTTGAAATATTCTTGCACCAAACAACTCCCATTAGTCAGTGAAGAAAGTGTTCATATGTCTCAAAACAGTTTCCTTTCAAGTGGTCAAGAGGATTCAGTCAAAAAATCAAACTAATATTTGGTTGGACCTATTCAAGAATACAATCGACTTGAATATGCAAAAAATACTTTTTATCAGTGTATGAACGTATGGTTGTAACGTCAAATCATTTCTCATTTCCACAATTAAAATCAACTCTTTTTCCTTTTGCTTCCTGGACATCTCCGAGGACATCTTTGAGGTGGATGAAGAGACCATCCCTACTTCCTGGGATAGATGGTTTATCAGTGGTTTTAGTTAATATTCCACACTGTGTTCTTCCTTGACGTGAAATCATGCTCGTTAGAGCATGTTTGGAATCTGGAAGCAAAATAAAAAATTTATTGGACTGTGAGTGAAACTTCTCAAACACAATTAAAAATAATTTGAAAGTCAGTATCTGCTAGAAATCATTTGAAGGCGATATAAACGAAAAAAAATTTATGAATAATATAGTTCAGTTTTCATTGTCATTATAAACTGAAAAATTCAACTTATACTTGCTAATTATTACTTGAAAATGGTGCTATAGGTATTATTCTACAAATGAAGTACTTGATCGAAACAAATGAGATACTAAATCAAAATAAATGAAATACGGAATCGAAACATATTGAATACTGAATCGAAACATATTGAATACTGCACCGAAACAAGTAAAATACTGAATGGAAACAAATAAAATACTTGACTAAATGAAATGGAATAACTTTGAATCATTTGATATGTTGATTGAAACATAACAGACAGAAGATAATATATGTATTGAACATATAGCTACACAAAACTCGAATGGAAGTATATACCTGAACCTAAGTGAGAACCAACTTACCTGCGAGAAAACTTGCTGGTTCCTTAGTATTATTCTTCCTCGGGAAATATTTGACCACGTGACACTGACGCATGCGCGATATAGTTAAAAGCATAGCAGCATATAGAAATCACAAAAAAGATACTCAATTCAAATGTCATGTGTTTTGATTGAACGAAATATGAAATGGGATCTTATTCGTCCTTTATCAACTATCCCACAGCCGACTTAATCTCCCGAACCGTGGTGAGAAAATCGGCAACACCGCATGGAAAGCAATTTGACGTCCTACTCATTAAGTCTTTAATGTGAATTTCTCGGCTTATTCGGAAAACTAGGAAAAAAGCATAAGAGAATGAATTTTTAGAGAAAAGAACGACGAATAATTTGGTCAATTAATTTTTTTCATCACAAACTGGAATCGCAATATATTCAATTTCTTAGATATGGAAAATCTGTCAAGTTTGGTTATTACATGCCCTAAAATTCACATTTTGGGAGATTTTTTAAAATACTTTTTCTGATAAGTGCAGAAGCCACATAGATAATCTCTGATTTTTTTCAGATTTTTCATTTGAAATCTGACTGATGTTTAATAATAATAATAATAATAATAATAGATTTTATTGATAGGAATACAGGAAGATACAGCATATATAGAAAATAGAATATCCTATCAAATGGCAGGACCTAACTAACTTTTCTCAAACTAAATTTCTGCGGTGTCACGTGTATAGATAATTAATAAATATAATGTGTTTATCAAAAAACTTATTATAATTCTTGATCGAAACAAATGAAATACTAAATCAAAATAAATGAAATACTGAATCGAAACATATTGAATACTGCACCGAAACAAGTAAAATACTGAATGGAAACAAATGAAATACTTGACTAAATGAAATGGAATAACTTTGAAACATTTGATATGTTGATTGAAACATAACAGACAAAAGATAATATATGTATTGAACATATAGCTACACAAAACTCGAATGGAAGTATATACCTGAACCTAATTGAGAACCAACTTACCTTGCGAGAAAACTTGCTGGTTCCTTGGTATTATTCTTTTTCGGGAAATCTTTCTCTAACCTCACTCATTTGAACACAGTACAAAGGAAAGAACTCAATAACTGATCAATTACTGTACAACATTGTGTCTAGATCTTAAACTGGATTAAAACTGATGTATGCCCTAAAAATGGGAAGCCCAGCACTCAGATCTGTCACCAATGCGCGTTAATGCAAGAGTGTGAACGGAACACCGAGCCGTTGATCTCGCTTTGACCACGTGACACTGACGCATGCGCGATATAGTTAAAAGCATAGCAGCATATAGAAATCACAAAAAAGATTTGTTGAATATCATTAAAAACTTATTGATACGCCTATGGCGGACTGGGTTCTTAGGTAACAAAAGTTGTTTATTTTTCATTTTAATTTTGAGACTTGTCAAATAATTTTCACTACTGTCATCAAATGTAAGAAACGATCCAATATATATTCAAATTCAACACATCTACGAGATTTATTACCAGCAATTCATCAGTCGAGTGGTCTACGTAATGGTAAATAAAACTTGTTACAGTCCACTTTTCGACACCACAAGATACTCAATTCAAATGTCATGTGTTTTGATTGAACGAAATATGAAATGGGATCTTATTCGTCCTTTATCAACTATCCCACAGCCGACTTAATCTCCCGAGCCGTGGTGAGAAAATCGGCAACACCGCATGGAAAGCAATTTGACGTCCTACTCATTAAGTCTTTAATGTGAATTTCTCGGCTTATTCGGAAAACTAGGAAAAAAGCATAAGAGAATGAATTTTTAGAGAAAAGAACGACGAATAATTTGGTCAATATTTTTTTTTCATCACGAACTGGAATCGCAATATATTCAATTTCTTAGATATGGAAAATCTGTCAAGTTTGGTTATTACATGCCCTAAAATTCACATTTTGGGAGATTTTTTAAAATACTTTTTCTGATAAGTGCAGAAGCCACATAGATAATCTCTGATTTTTTTCAGATTTTTCATTTGAAATCTGACTGATGTTTAATAATAATAATAATAATAATAATAGATTTTATTGATAGGAATACAGGCAGATACAGCATATATAGAAAATAGAATATCCTATCAAATGGCAGGATTCAATGTATGACCATGTTAGAGTACCATGATCTTAATACCATGATAATAATATTCAACGTTATTGGAAGGTACCTATACAGAATGTGCCAAACTACCTGAGTTCGGTACATTTTGTAAAGTACCTTGCAATAACATATTATTTTCATCAGTCAGATTTCAAATGAAAAATCTGAAAAAAATCAAGGATCATCCATGATGTTTTTTTCCTAGTTTTCTTAATAAGTCGAGAAATTCACATTAAAGAATTAATGACTAGTACGTCAAATTGCTTTTCATGCGGTGTTGCCGATTTTCTCACCAAGACTCGTAGATTTCGTAGAATTATATCTGTTCTTCTTAGAAAAATTTCCACACACTTTGCCAATGCTCTTTCAATCTTGTTGATAAAATATGTTTCGATTCAAATGAGATAACACCAATTCAGAGCTGGCCAACTTACCCAATTGAATCAAATAAAAGTTTGGCCTCAAGCTAAGATTTTCCGTGTTAAACGCTGCAAGGTGTAAAATTTCATCCTCATCGACTGGTCTATAGCCTTCATAACGATATCTCAACGCATGAGGGAATACCTGATTTTCCCGCAATTACCAAATATCCAAGTATATAATCTATATATATAGAAGTATATATATAATTTTTTTGTATATTACTCATGTCAGAGTAGAACATTCTACCATATTAATCATGAATTCTGTTACTGTAGTAGGCTGTTTGATAATATCGTGCTTGCTGAGCGAAGTCTGTCAAGCCCAAATTGAAACTACGCCGGAGATCGAGGATCAGACCGAGATTGATTTCGAGGATCACACCGACATTGACTTCGAGAATCAGACGGGGATTGAGTTCGAGAATCAGACCGGGATTGAGACCGAGATTCAGGCAGAGATTCAGGCAAATCTGGGTAAATATTCAAATGTTACACATTTTTTATGTAATGCATTTAGGTAATCGTAAAGATTTTATTTCATCAGGACGGTATACTGAAAGTTCTCAAAAAATATATTCGAGATAATTATGTGCAGCAAGTATGACAAATATAATTAATAATTATCCTTTTGAAAAAAACTATGGACATACGCTTACATAGCTATATGTAAGAAAAAGTAAAAGAGAATATTTATTTTTCACTTGTGCACTACTGCTTTGTAATACCTTGGCAACGGTTGCTATTAACAGACCCATAACGCCCGGGATGTTATGGAGGGCATTATGAATCATAACGCCCGCTAAATGTTTTTTCTGTAGTTCAATGAATTAATTATTCAGAAAAGTTTTATTTATAACTGTACATAAAAAAGGGACTAATTATTTTCTTTCAAATAGAAATTACAATTTTTAAATATTCTTGAAGAATTAGTGCCAAGTTTGAAGTTCTGTGAGTTGACCGATGATTAACTCCTCAATGTGCATTTGTTTCCGTTCGGAACGTTAACATTTTCTTTTTCGGAAACGAAATGGGCTATCATTGTAGCAATTTTGTTCTTGGAGGAGATACTTTCTTCAATATAGCTCTCCGCTACCGTACTACTCTTCCATTTTCCATGTAATTTTAGTGTTTCAAAGGAAGCACCACCTTGAACAAGAAGCGTTGACGACGTTCGGCGTAGACAATGTCCGGTGTAACCTTTCGGGTTTTCCAAATTAAGGTATTTCGCTATGATAGAAGGAACACTTTCTATAGCATTTTTACCTACAGGTAACTCAATGCATTTATTATTTCTGTGGTTAAAAAAAAATCTACGTTGTTTACATCCTTTTGGTCGTAGTGGAATGTACTTTTGAACTAAGTTCAAGGCTCCTATTTCGCTTTCTTCAACAATGGTGAAACTTTTTGAAGTGCAGGTCTTGGTTTCTGGTACCTTGATCAGTAAAACGACTCCTCTGTCTTCAATGTCATCAATTGTCATCTTGACCATTTCATCACGTCTTAAGCCTCCAAATACACCCATTACCAGAAAAACTTCATGTAGCAAAAAAGTATCGTCTGGAGCTTTTCTTATGAAAAGTAATACTTGTCCACCTTTGATTTTGTAGGAATGTATCTTTTTGAATTACCTTTCAGAAAGGTCATCAGTTGACTGAATGCTGATATATTAATGTTTTCTTTAACAATCAATGTTGATTTCAGCTGTGAGTATTTGGTCCATAGATTATTTGCACTATATTTTTCAGACTGAAATAATGTAAAATAAATTAAAAATATTAATATTTTTCATGAAATAAACTCACCAGTTCCTGGAAGTATGCCATTAAGACAGTTTCATTTACAGTATTCACTCTGTTTTCATCTCTCCATTTCAAAAAATGGCCATACTCCTTCTCGTATAAGTATTTGGATTTCACAGGCAGTAAATTTCCTAACGCTTTTTCAGCTTTGGGCGTCACATTCTGTGGGATCTCCATTATTATTATGAACACAACGGTTTTTAGTTTCCTCCACTAACAAGCTTGTCAATCCACGAGCGTTACTCACCTAACAACTTGTTGCAAGCGAACGGCTATGACAGAAAATCCGTGCTACGCGTCTAAGTGAGAAAAAAGGAACACTAGTGAAGAGGAACACAATTGAAGAGTGACCACAAGGCACTATCTGCCATACATAGAAGTTGTCACCAACCGAATTGAAAAAATTATAAAGAAGGAGAAAATCAACATCGTCTTCAAACCAACCAAGAAAATATCGGAGTATCTGAGATCAGCAAAAGACAGCAGATATCCACTCAAATCAGCGGGAGTTTACTGGATTCCATTGTAACTGTGGTGAAGTTTATATCAGTCATGTGAAAAGGAGCACTGGTACCCGCCTAGTCGAGCAGATGTTAGATGTTACAAGGAAGCTGGCCCCTTGGCCTGATCCACTGCGACCTTTTCAGATCTATTGTGGAGGCTCCGATTGCTTATAGCACATCATCTAGCGTCGTCCATTTCATCAGACTGAGCAGATTTGATAATGGCCTTTCGAGATAGCTTTCCGCTCTTGGCTTTTCATCTCCAAGTTGTAGAAACCGCACCCTTGCTAGTCCTTCGCACTGGCACATTACATGTATTGCGGTTTCCTCTTCTTCCTGGCAGAACCTGCAGATTGCTTCTTCCGCCAGACCTATAATATTCATATGTCTGTTAAGCCTACAATGGCCTGTCAGCAGACCTACTACTTGGATGAAAAAAAGGTTTGTATTAACAGTGTGACCCTAGCTTGGGTGCCAGGCCACGAGGGACACCTGGGCAATGAGCGGGCCGACACACTAGCCAGAGAAGGCTCTTCGGCAGCGCTTATTGGGCCGGAACCCTTCTGCGGCGTAGCAAAATCCACCACAAAAGCCCACACCAAACAGTGGGTACAAAACAAATCTCAAGAGTGGTGGGAAACCCGACCAGGATTGAGACAGGCCAAGGAGTTCATCAAAAGACGCTCGCCAAAATTCACGACGGAACTCCTCAGTTATAAAAGGAGGATCGTCAGACAAGTAGTAGGTCAAGTGAAAATTGTCAAGCTGTGTGCACGTTCCAATGTAACTGGATGAAAAAAAGGTTTGTATTTCGTGCAGAAATTTATTTATAAAATCATAGCAAAGCGCTTTATAGTCGAAAGCGCTTTATAGTCGAAAGCGCTTTGCTATGATTTTATAAATAAATTTCTGCACGAAATACAAACCTTTTTTTCATCCAGTTACATTGGAACGTGCACACAGCTTGACAATTTTCACTTGACCTACTACTTGTCTGACGATCCTCCTTTTATAACTGAGGAGTTCCGTCGTGAATTTTGGCGAGCGTCTTTTGATGAACTCCTTGGCCTGTCTCAATCCTGGTCGGGTTTCCCACCACTCTTGAGATTTGTTTTGTACCCACTGTTTGGTGTGGGCTTTTGTGGTGGATTTTGCTACGCCGCAGAAGGGTTCCGGCCCAATAAGCGCTGCCGAAGAGCCTTCTCTGGCTAGTGTGTCGGCCCGCTCATTGCCCAGGTGTCCCTCGTGGCCTGGCACCCAAGCTAGGGTCACACTGTTACGACTACCCAGCTCGGTCAGATCACACAAACAGTCCCAAACCAGTCTTGATTTGACTTGGTGGGAACCGACTGCCTTGAGCGCAGCTTGACTGTCGGAGTAGATGGCCACTGTTTTGTTCCTTATCTCTCGTCTCAGTATTTCTCCGACACAGTGTTGTATAGCCGTTACCTCTGCCTGAAACACTGTGGCGTATTTTCCAAGGCTAAGCTGGATGTTAATCCTTGGCTTTGCCCCGTAAACTCCAGCGCCGACTCCGTTATCTGTCTTTGACCCGTCTGTATACCAGACTGATCTTGCATTCACGGGTGGCCCATTCTCCCAGTCCTTTCTGTCTGGTATCAGTATTTTGAAGTTCTTTTTGAAGCTGTATTTGGGAATCATCACGTCCGTTGGCATTCCCATTAGTGGGTCTGCCCTCAGTTCCTCATGTAGCTTCCGGTAGTCAGCTCCGTGCTTCTGGCTTATTGGAGCTTGACCCTGCATTAGTCTGTGTGTCACGGATCTTGCTTCTCCTTGGACGTGTATGTGTAGTGCACATCTAACTATAATAACAACTAAATTTCATCGTGCATACTATGACGTATTCCAAAGTGACAGTACCTCCCGGACTATTAGACCTCTACTCTAGCTTCGCCCGGAAATTATCGATAAGTTTCAGTGGTCGATGGGCGTAAACTTATCACTTCCAAAAATAGTGACACGGGCTCTTGGTCTATAATCAATATTATTTTCGAGTTATTTGCCAAGTATGAGAAAATTTTAATATAACTAGGTACAAAAATATTCAGCTCATGCCCTTGTTGATTATTTTCGACGGCAATGATACAATGCTTTTTCCGACTAACATTTTTCCATTTATTCAATTTTTAGGGCCATTAGAACTCAACCTATTCTCGTGCAGATCTTTATTACCTGTAAGTGGTCTTTGCAACATCTTGTGTACGATGCGAGGCTATTCAAGAGGAGTCTGTGATGATCGACGTGTTTGTATTTGTACCTAAATGTTAAAATCTAATTTAATTTCTTATATTTTGTGTTAATTTTATCCACGAATATAAGAGAATCGGTTTCTACCAGCCATGTAATTAGACACGAAAACAATCAATATCAAATCAAAACATGAACGTCACTACCACTTTGCATTGCTTTTTCAATGATTCACTTACCTACATAAATTGGATATATTTCATAATTTTCTTTTTTTTTACTGTGCTATAATTTATAACAATCTGTAGATTCCATTGATTTTTATTGATGGTGACAAATGATTTCCGCGTTAATTTTGTAGTAATGAAACAAATTGTCAAGGTTATTTAACAGAAAACCACTACTCTCTGGCTAATATCATGAACGAACATTGAATAATATCCGACAGATATACATTAAAGGTTCCCTAATGAGATTATGGAAGCATGAAACTCTGCTTTTTTATACATATAGCTCTTACAATGGTGTCCCCATGATTCCGTTGGCAAACGTTGCACATATATCAGTCAGATGTGATTCAATGTCCGTCGTGGTTTCAGCTAGAATAGTAGGTGTACCATTTAATATTTACTACTTGGTAGAATTGGTATAAAATGATAGAAATAATGGATTACTGAAATAAAATATATCACAATGTTTGAGTTGAAATATCTCCAAACATTTTTATCCCGAAACCAAGAATTAAAGCAATATTCACAGATAACGAGTTTTTTTTTTCAAATGAGTTGTAGAGGTGGATTTCTGCGACCCTCAAAAAGACCTCCTTATATTATAATTTTTCTGTTGACTTTTTGAATTTATTCGCATATTTTCATAAGAAGGGATTTGAAATTTGATTTGTGGAAATCAAAACAATAATGTCCCATGTTCGAAAACACTGATGTGTCAATAAGAACAGGATAATTCGCAAGACAATGTCCTGTGTTACACCCATAGTAATTAACTTGTAATAGAAAAAAGTTAGAATAAATAACTTACACAGTGATCCATCACAAGTAATTGTAAACTAGTGTCTTACGCAGATGACATTGTAGTCAACGACTAGCGAGGGTTGCAAAAAATTGGCTGATTTATAGCATACTGAGTCTCACTTTCGCATCGATAATTACAAATCAACCAACTATCAGCAAAATTAAAAGTCACGAACATTATTGTACCGAATTAACAGAATGTTCTGCCAAACAATACTATAATAAAATCTTGAGAGACGCTACTGATCGCGTGACAGAATTTATTTTACTGCCAGACATTCGGCACAAAGATGTTCTAACATCGGGGAACACGGACCTAAGTTCTAAAGAAATTATCAAGTCTAGTTATAATAATCGAACTCCAAATATATTAGGGACGTGACACCAATCATGTAGATTTCAGAGAATAATTAATAATATAGACAGTTTTCAGTAGTTGTAACGTTTGGGAATTGCAGTTTAAAAAGAAAAGGTCAAATACAATTCGATCTTTTAATTATTAGTTAATTTCGTCAATATCTATATCGAAATAGGTCGTTTGTTGTAAGATGCATGCAAATTTTGTTATTTTGAAAGTGAACAGACATCGGACTAGCAAAATTATGTTTTGGCAGTTTTTGTAATCGTTTTTGCCAATAAAGATTAATTCACATTCAGTGCGAGTCCTATTTGTACAGGGCGATCACCCAAATGATGTCACTTGATACGAAAAGTTATAGGTAGTTAATTAGGAATGTAGAAAACAAAAATAGGGTTTAGAAATCCTAACTAATACCTTTAATATCCAAGGAATTTCCGAGTGATACCCAGTGATAATTTTCAACTAATTCCTCTGATTCCCCCCTAATACCTAACTAATACCCATAGAAATTATAATATATATACTTACTCTAGAATGCTAATTCAATGGGACGAAAGTGTTGTAAAAAGTTCGATGCATTATTAAGTGCGCATGATCAGGACCAGTTTCATTCATACCAGGGTGGGTTTCAGTGAGATTTTTAAATGATTCATGATATTGAGTAAAATCCATTTGATAATACGTTGGTGTCAGGGCAGTCTATGAGACACGAAAAGTTTTGGTGGGCATATACCTATGTGGTGAAACTCATTAAATCCGAGAAATTCATCGAATAAGATAACAATGAAAAAATATATCTTGAGTATAGGTAACTATTGGTGACGTTTCTGAAATATACATATTTTATGATTTTTTTTTAAGTTCTAATTCCCACGGAAAGAAACATCCTGTATTGTTTAGAGAACATCGTAAGAACCAAAGGAAGGTAGGTAGGAATTGATATTCTGCGAAACAGATTTTCGGCATGTCTCCAAAGTGACGGCATATGGATGTGCTGAGGACTGGAGCTCGACGGGTCAGTCTCGAAGGGACCGCTAACGGTGGAACGATTGATAATATTTCGGAAGAGCATCGTCCATGGAAATATCTATAAAACACAGACAGATCGCCAACCTTTCTGCGATGTTCCAGAGGAGTGAGCTAGCTTGTGAGTGGAAGTTGTTGGATCACCATTCTAGAATTATTGCCAAGTGCGTATTTATTTCATTCACGATTTTTCCCCGTTCTGCATTCACTGGCTGATATCGGAGCTTTGGAAGAGAAAGAGGTATGAAGAGTAATATCATCTGCAAAGCTGATTACTGGACATGAGGTAGCTCCCAACAAATCATTGATGTGAAGAAGGGAGTGTTGGTGCTAGAACTGATCCAGCGGAACACAACTGGAGAGGCAATCCATAAGATGAATGATTCATCCAGAAATATCCCAGTCCTATTTTCAGAATATCCAATTGGAATCTGAACTGAAAATAGGATACAGCATTCAATATAATTATATTAATTAAACTAAAGGTTTAGTTAAGCAATATGCACATCTTTGCACTTGGCTACACCATACTGATGATGACCAACAGTCTGAGGCACGTGTCGACTGTTGGTCTACATTTTAAGGGTTATATCCAATACATTCGTTTTTGGTGAGTTCATACAGCAAGTGAAATAAAATGAGAAATAAAAGTGAGTCAATATAAAAAATAAGAAACTGCCAATCAAAATTTTGAACTTTGCCATTTTTAATGTTTATAAATATTATATGAATACTTTTTGATAATAAAGGTAGTACTCTGTGTTTATTTTTCAAATGTGTACTTTTTCCTGGCCAATAGAACTACAAAAAGAATCTACAAAAATATATAAATGGTTGGATAATAAGTGCATAATATTGATTACTGAACATAATAAATTCGAATAATGGATTCTAGGAATATTTCCTTTATTTCCACACCATGGAACCAAGCACGTCAACATTGTCAAAATTAAAATTTCACCACAGAAAAACCCGAAAACCAATAACATACACAGTACCGATGAATAATTGAAGTAAACAACAGTAATAAGAAAAAGCGGCAACGCTGCATTGCTGAAAATATTTTAGATCGATAGACCAAGAGCAACTACTTGAGAAACCACATTTTCAGAATGATCCTATGTCCCGTTCTCCGTAAACATCTAAGGTACTATCGACCATGACCCACCCTGTATTGATATAGGATTGGAATAAAACAGGCTCTTCAGAAGCATACACATCAGTGATGGATATGAGGGAAATATTTCTTCTACGGTGAAAATTATTTTTTGACATAGACCTGTCATGAATTTCGTATTCATATTTTCGAATTAAAATCGGAAGGATTATTTTATTTTCTTTAAAAAGAAAAAATATTCGCCGTCACTGCCGTTGGGGCTGTCAGGTAAACAAAGTTAGTCATTTGTCATCTAAATGAAAAGCCTATTAACTGACGAACGACATTTGCAGTTATCACTTATAATATTCCAAGGCTATTGAAAATTTCGAAATAATTCGTCGCATATTTTTGAAAGCCAGTTGCTTCTTACCTAAAAGCAACTAGCTTGAGGAAGGTTAAGACAAATTATGAGAATTTATCAATAGTCGAACAATATTCAAGAAACTTTCTTTCCAAAGAATTGAAATTCAATATAATACATTATTCGAGAGGGTAGCTCGAACGGTAGAGCGCGTGGATCATCGATATCTGAAGCCAAGCAACGCGATGCGAAGTTATGATTTTAAAATCATCTCTTCAAGGTCATTTTGTAAATTTTTAGAGTATCTATCGGAATTTTCTGGGAAAAATATAGAAATATTACAGAAGTGTCCATAAGATGTGAGGCACACTATGAGTAGGGGAAAACATTGAAATGTTATTGCACTCTTATTATCGGCATGATATTGTGTAAATATCGATTAATTCATTGCAGCTTGGAAAGTTAAAAATAGACATCGAGAAAGAAGAATGACCTTGATATTTGTAATTTGTTATAATCTCATTACTTCATTGAATGAAACCAAGTATCCATTGTCATTTTTGGCCAACCAGATATACTGACGAGAACTATTGATATTGAAATCGATTATATTCAATTATGAACGCCTCAATACATAATATTTTTGTAGGTGAAAGTGGTTATACAATAAAACTCATGCTAATGAAGATTATATACTAAAATAGATATAAGAGCACACAATAAATGGGTAGTTGCATAATAACAAATTTTGAACTTGACATTGTTTTGGAAATATCATTCTTCGAATAACTTTCCCACAAATCGAAACAACTCCAATAATATGGCTTCACACGTATTGAATATTGTGAAATATTTAGCATTTTTCGATACACCGAGAAAAAGGTTTTTTTGCAGATAATAAATCATTTTGTTCAAACGTAGTTAGCTCAATATTAGCAATTTTGTTTAGTATTCAAACAACCTCGTTAAACATAACACAGTTATTTCAGAAATAAGTATTATCATACATCAAAATATTCGTTACCTGCTGATTTTTTGACATTAAAACATATTACTTGGCCTGCGAAATAAAAAAATTATATTCAGCATATTTCTTATTTATCAATTAAAAAAAAATCATTTTTTGATAATTATTCGTTGAATATAAATGTTTGTTAGATTTGAGTCAGTTTGGGATAAAAATATGACATCATTTGGACAAAACTAATGACTCTGTAAGCGACGGGAACTTTATAGTCACCAACATAATAATTTCCAGAAAACGTAAATATGTTAACTAAAAGGATTTGGCGGTTGCAAATTATCCCCAACCCCTCCACAGAGTCACGTGTCATCTCATCAGCATTTCGATACGAGGATCGACTGGAATGTGTAATTCTTGGTCCAACTTGAGATATAGAATAGTTTTTATACTGAAAAGTGACCCTAAATGCAAATTGCAAATTCAAGAATTTTTATAGAACTACTAGATACTGCCCCGACTTCGCCATAAAATGATTTGGACAATAATATCAACAACATATATTGAAACAGATCAGAAATAAAAATAACAATTTCATGAATAATCGTCCCTCTTTCGACATTTTCTTTCTGTTCAACTTTCGGGCACGACAATGTCTGCCGGGTCCGCTAGTATATTATGAAATAAATAAAATGGGCATTTCTATCAGCATCTTAAAATGTGCACTTTTCTCCACATAACACTTTATGAAATTGACCTAACCATTCATCCAAACTTGATTTCGAAAAACTGATGTATTATTCAATATTGAAAACGTGACTTCAATGTAAATTCAAACGCTCCTCAGCTGTGACGTCAGTGTCTTATTGTAATATGATAGGCTGAAGTTTGGGACGGCGCAAACATAACCGAAAGTGACCAATCAGAATCACTCGCGCACTGACGTCACACGGCTTTCCGCCCGTTCTTCTGCTTCTGATCATTTGAATTCGGTGGTTCAGTTTGGCGTTTTCAATAATTTTCAACTTGATTAATTGATGAAATGAAAAATCGAAAACGGTATACGAATTGCGTGAAAATGCAATATTTCAAAATACATTTTTCTGAAAATTACTGAAAAGGCTAAATGTAATGGAAAGGTAGATTAAAGGTGGATTCATGCAACATCACTAAAACTAAAATGAATTTAAGATTTAGATGAATTTTAAATTAAGAATATGACGGTGTTCATGCAGCATCAATTTAACGAAATTAAGTACTAGACATGCGAATATCGTTCCAACTGTCAATTTTTGAAACGTCTTAGGGTATTCTTTGATCAGAAAACAGAAGGTGAACCCTAACCTGAGATTATCGTGGTTTGTTGTTTTTTGTTTTATCTATTCTGGTCTGGTGTTTACAGTAGGTACAGCAAGAAAACTATCACCAAGAGAAGTGAGTATGGTTTAGTACTGAGTACATTATTGCTTCTGCGGGAGCCTCTGGTGTTGTGAGGAATAAGAGATATAGAAAATATGGTGCCAAACCTATGGTGAAATTGCGAACATGAACAACCTCTTTCCTCTTTGAAAGCAATCAGCTATGAGTAAAGAGACTACGCATGCGCCGTTTCTAATTTATGGAAGAAATTAAGTTATTAGTTGAAAGTTGGCCATCTTTTTTAGTTTTAACGTTAATTGCTTAATTTTTTGCGTGAACACCTCCATTTCACTACATTGTTTTATATTCTTAATTTTAGTTTTAAATTCATTCAAGTTTAGATTTATGCTTGCATGAATCCATCTTAACAATCATTTATTTTACCTTTCACATGAGGTAAGCTTATCGGCAAGTCTTCAACATGAAAACAATTACTGTCCTACGATCTTTGAATTATACTTGTCAGATTCTAGGCAAATGTTTGCAATTACTTCGCCAATGCTATCTTAATCTTGAAGACATGATTATTTTTCGATTCAAATGGGGGTAGGGTTAACTGGGGGAACTGAAAACGGTTTTAATAAAGTGAGGTTCCATCAGTGGTGAATTGAAAAGCATCAAATATAAAGCGCTCATTTCAAATAATTCATGCAGATAATTATTATAAAGTATATTCTTCCTAAATATAATTTGTGAACTTGAAAAAATAAATTATTAGAAAAATAATTTAATGTTTACAACACCCATGTATTTTTTTTCAATTTTGATAATTTTGGGGTAATGGTAAACACAAGTGGAGATATAATGTAAATGCAATAACTCTTCTGTATTGAATCCTATATTGGAATTGGTGGGGTTGAACAATAAAACAATTTTAATATTTCTTCAAATCGAAATACAAAAATGTTTCAAATAAATAGTATATTCATATACGTATGTCAAATGCATGATGATGGTTTCTCAAAGACTTCTATTGTTGTTATATACATGTTCACGTTTGCGCCACACATATATTTACATATACTTCTTCCTCAGTAAATTTGAACACCCCCATTACAACAGAGCGCTATATAACCTAAGGTTCTTGCATGCATCAAAACGTTAAATATATTTATAAAAATAACAATCTACCAAGAAAATTAACTTAGCAGTTAGAAGTAGTTGGAAAACTGAATTTATGTATTTATCACACACAATCAAAATAAAGAAATAATTTGAATATTTGACATAAATAAACTTCTCAGAAATCGCAACGCAACAGGTTACATGGTTGACATGAGACTGAATAGAAGATGCGTGGTGGCATCTTGCATTGCATGGAATGAAACTAGGACCTGCCAAATTCAAAAGTTATTGGCGTGTTTACAATTACCCATAGTTTACTATTACCCCACTTGACCCTACACCAATTCAGTGCTGACCAACTCACCCATAATAATTGAATCAAGGAATAGTTTGGTCTCAAGTTAAGAATTTGCGCGATAAACTCTGCACGTTCTAGGATTTGATTCTCCTTGACTGGTCTATAATTATCATAACGATGTCTCAACTCATGAGGGAATACCTGAATTTCCTGCGTTTTCTCCGAAAGGACCGATCATTCAAGTATATAACTCATGTGAGAGTAGTTGATTCGAAAGTGTATGCAAATTATACCATATCAATCATGAATTCTGTTACAATAGGTTGTTTAATAATATCGTGCTTGCTTATTGGAGTCTGTAAAACACAAAGTGAAAGTGGGATATCGGAGAGTGTTCAAACAGATGAGGGTAAATATTCAAATATCACATATTTTAATATCATATCGTGAAAAAAGTGCAAATTTTTTAACGGTTTTTGGTAAGCAACAGAATTTTTCATGCGAAAACAATACTGACAAAACATATCCGAATAACAACGAAATCCTGTCAAAGTTCTTATTATTTTTTGTGGCAACATATAGTCTATATACATATCCAATATACAAATGTTGTGCCAATAATATTCATGTCGTCTTGACTATAAATCAAGTGATATCAAAAATCGAAACAAGTTACTGCGGACATCAATAATGACAGCAATAACATATACCGCTCTACTAGTTAATTAAATTCCAAATTCCAGATATTTTTGCGGATGCACTGTCGTCAGAAAAATATTGAAGACCTTAAAATTAGATGTAGTGAAAACATTTTGCGTAATTCACATAAAGTTGTCAGATTTTTGGGAATGGCACTGGACGAACACCTGTGTTGGAAATCTCATTATCAACAACTAACTTCCAAATTTAATTCACTGAATTTTTTTTCCGTCAATTCATAATCAGTGTTAGAACTGGATCAGATGGTAAACTCATAATTACGGTCAAGTTGAATCGAGACTCAGGTATCGCACTGACTTTATTTGGTCAAAAACGAATCTCAAGATGTATATTTGAAATATCTCACAGGAAAACTTGTAAAACAATGTTAAAAAGTGTTAATGATTTGACACTTCCCAATCTCTTCATCTTCGAAATGTGTGTTTGTTTTCAAATAGCAAGAAACATTCATTAGGAATTCTGATATTCATGATATAGAAGACGAACAATGCATAAGTTTCATGTCCCTTTTACAAAGAAAAAAATGGTGTCCATTGCTCCGGACCATGTTGGTCTTAAAATTAATAATCTTCCACAAAAACTGAAGAATATCAATATAATGTGTTCTTTTAAATACTTACCGTTTTTTTGGTGTAAACGATTTTATAGGAATTCAGCAAATTATATATACTACCTACCTCTATTGTTTTATCACTTCATAGTTGTTCATTTTATTTTAATAATTTCATGTTATATTCACTTTATTATTTTATCTTGTATTTTATTTATTTCTTGACAACTTCAAAACCATATCCATATCCATATCCCATGTAGCACACCCATATTGGGACAATATTGGTACAATATTGTGAAAATATTGACAAAATATTCAAATAATAATATTGGAGAAAAAAAAATGTGAACAGTCGACGATATTGGTCCAATATTTAAAAAATAATATTGGTCTAATATTCTCGAAGCAATATTGACATCAAAATGTTGGGCGATATTAATACAATATCGCTGTAAAACACTTACATTGGAATAATATTGGTAAAATATTGGCAAAATGTTAAAAAGTAATATTGGCGAGATAAAATTATAATTATTTCGGAATATTGGCACAATACTACTTGGACATTATACAAATAATATTAGTGAAATATTGAGGAAGCAATATGGTCCCAAAATATTTAGGAATATTGGTACAATATCATTTGCATATATTGGTAAAATATTCAATGTGGATATGTTGCCTTGGAATAATTTAAAAATTCTACAGTTTCGTTTATACTTCAATTTACCACTGAGTAGATTGACTTGTAAACGCATTGAAAAGCCTTATTTAATTTATGTTACTATGATTAAGATGTTGTTCCATATGTAGGACCATCTAGCGGTTTCTTACCCAAGTTTAATCATGATTCATTTCAATAATGTTTATTGAATATTCGGCCAATATTCAAATTTCAATCCTAGTGATAAATGTATTTTGTAATATTGTATCAATACTGTCTTTCAAATATTGGCGTAAGGATTTCGTGACAATCTCAGTCAATATAGGGTCAATATAATTTTAAGAATATGGACTAAATAATATTCCACCAATGTGCTATCAAACTTGGATATACAATATTGTTTTTTATCTCTAAAATCGATATGAGAGTAATATTGAAATCGCAATATTGGAGCTAGATGCTGGAAACAATATGTAGGCAATATCACTCTATCGATATTGGTAAAAATTGATGAACCAATATTGACCCAATATTTCATGAAACAATATACATTCAGAATAGGTTGAGCCAATATTCCACCAATATTATTAATGAAATATCGTTTTTCCAATATGAACCCATAGTGGTTCAATATTATTTTTACATTTACAATATATCCATATTGGCCCAATATGAAAACGAGATTCAGCCAACATGAGGTGCTACCTGGGATGTCAAAAAAGAGGAAATAAAGATTGATTGAAGGTAGCTGTGGATGTTTGGCCTTCATAAAGTAGTTCATAATAATACCGAATTAAAAAAATTAGAAAAAGAAATTCATAGCTACAGAGTATTGTTACCAAACTTTGAAGAAAACTCTAAGAAAAGTTGGACTAGTTAACTGGTAGTTAAGTCAATAATTTTATAATAAAAATAAGGCGACATAAAAAAAGAGCGAATTTCAATTGTAGAGGAAAATACTGTATGTCACACCCCGCCTACGGCGTCGAACAATATTTCATACTTGTAAGGAAAAAGTAACACTTTACTTACTTGATACCTACATATACTATTATGTGCAACAAATATGATTAAAATTAGCCAACTATTTTCGATCATGTTGAATTGATATGATTATTTTCCCCATTATGAAACAGTCCAAACAGTCACCACCATTTTTTGAATAATTTTTTTTTACAAGTGATTAAATCCAATCACGGTTAAATTTTTGTGTTCCATATTAGTTTTTGGTTTGTCGTTTATATTTCATCATTATAAATAAAATTATTTGTTGACCTATACTTTCTAATGGATTGAAATGTCAAAAAAAAATTGCGTTATTTTGCTTGGCACATATAGTTTCATGAACAATAGCTGCTTTCCATTTATGGGTTTGATGCATCAGTGCTTTTTATTCTAGTTTAATCATTGGCCGAAAAATGACATCTGTCAAAATCTACCATCTAGTAAGTCTAGAATAAGAAGCCCCGGGGCTTGAAACTCCTAAATGGAAAACGCCCAATGATTTCATAATAAAAACCTTCTACCACTTCGCGGTGTCGGGTTTTCATTAAATGATTGTACATTCAACAATTTTCCAATCAAAATTGTACCTACCCATATATTTTGATAGTTTCAACGAATACATTTATAGGACTTGTGGTCTATATGATTATTCCACTGCTGCTAAGATACGCGGTTTATGATTGGTTCAGATGTTCGTATCACTAATCGCAAACATGTTTTTGAAAATTAACACCAATATGTCATATCGAATCATTGTTTCATTTCAAAACATATTTTTTCTACAACTGTCAAAAAAAGTCCACTTTTTTGTGTGGTTTGTGTGAGTAAAGTATTACAATATTTCACTATCTACATACGATTTCATTATTAAACGGAAAAGTGTGAAAAAAAGTGCACTTTTTTTAACGGCTGGTGCTAGGCAACCGACAGTTTCATGCAACAACAGTGACAGATCCGAATAATCACGAAATCCTGTCATGAAGCCAGTTCTCATTTTCTTTGGCAACTAATAACCTATAAATATCTGATATACAAATGTTTCACCAATAATATTCTTTGCATTCTTGCTATTAAATTACAGCAAATAAACGCTCTGACAATAATACTAGAGTTTGAATACAGCTTTCTTGTCATTTAAACTTCAAGAAGAAAAAACCGTCTTGAAATTTTTTCAAACCAAAATTCCAAAGAACAATTTTTTCAACTATTTCAATATAGGTGAACTATTTGCAGAGTCAAGAACCATTTTGCCCCTGATGTTTTTTTTTTTTTCGATTGAAATGATCCAGTGCTTTTTCAAATCAACATTCCTTAATTAGTTTCATTTTCAGGAAGATCACTAACTAAGACTTTGACGTGCGAATCTATATTCGGAGAAGCTGCCTGCAACGCCATCTGTCGGATACAAGGCAAACGAAAAGGTCACTGTAATCATCGGCGTGTTTGTGTCTGTAAACCCCACTAATCGTGCAATTATTTTATAATTTTATGTTTTGTGATCATTTTATAAGTATATAAGTACATATCGGTTTCTACTAGTGTTATGATTGAACATGAAAATAATCACTTGAATGATCAGGAGAAATCGAATGTAGAGTAGTTTACAAATCAAGGTCGGCACCATCATTACCGCTCTGTGATAAATTTTAAATGATTCAGTAACATATTATTATGTATATGAATGAGACGTCAAATATATATGTATATTTTGCTGTGCTAAAAATTTCAACATTCAGTAATAGGTTCCATTTATATTTATCCATGGAGAACAAATTATTGAAGATAACTGACTGATGTCATGACGAAAATTTAATAATATCTGACTGATATATATGCAAAGTTCCCCCATGAGAATATGAAAGCATAAGGCTCTTCTTTTTGATCAAGAAGGTTCTTGCAATGGTGTCCCCATAATCCCCGTTAGAAAAAGGTTGCATATATATCAGTCGGATGTTATTCAATGTCCGTCGTGGTTTTAGTTAGGACAGTAGGTGTTTTTAGGAAACTGAGATACGAGTCTCATTTAACAATGTTATCATTTACTCATTGGTATAACTGTTACAATGGTAGAAAGAATATATTATGTACTGAAAGCAAAGTGTACCTAAAATTCCTCCAAATAGTGCATTAGTTATTGAGAATGCGTCATATCACAATGTTTGATTTGTAATATTTCCTACATCATCATCCCGAAAAGAAGAATTACATTAAAATTATCAACCACATTTTTTATTTTTACACTAGTTATTACCGATTAATCTAAAGAGATGAATAATTTTTTTAAAACTCAACTTGAAAAAAAAATAAATTCAGTCCAACTAATTTACAGAAAAAATATTGACCTGTAACCTCAAAAAATGTTCAGCCCTAACTACAAGTTCTTGCCGCTTCCAGGCAAAATTTCAAAAAACCACCCCCCTCTCTAGGACAGATCCTGGATACGCCCTTGTCTGGCCAACCCCAATAAATAAACAACCAACACTCAAAAACAGGAAGCACTCTTCGGTAGCACAGACTCCAGGAAGAAATAGTGCGTTTCATTTTTTGATAATCACCGTCACACTTTCCGAACTTTGTACATTCAAGACTGTCAATAAAAACAGGATAAGGTCCAAGACAGTACCTTGAATTACACCCATAATTACTCATACTGGATCACTGTATGAGTCATTTATTCTCACCACGAGACGATAGGGAACAAGTAGTTAAAATAAAGATTCAGAGTGTACAGAATGTATTTGGTTAATTTGATGCTTATTTGTGGTAATAAAATGATTATTTAAATATACATAGAGTAATAAAAAAAGATTTTTCCAAAACCTCAACACCATGTTGGTATCTTGAAAACAAATCAAGTTTTGACAAATGAAGAAAAAATCTTATTTTCACCTAAAAAACCGATACTGAACGTTTGGCGGTTTAACCTAGGGTCAGCCTGTACATTTAACACTACACGAAGAGTTTCAAATAGCGCAGTTCAAGGTCGGATAATGTAAAACAATGAACTCAAGTTGAGCATAGAAGAGGATGGTCTGCTACGAAAAAACGGTAGATGGTTTCTAATGAAGAAATATTCATCAATCACTCAACAATTTTTCACTTTCATTAGCAAGAACTAAGATTTTGGAAGTGAAAAAATATACTGGGTGATCCACTTGAAGAAGATATGAAATATTTTGCCCCAGGTTTATGGTTCACCCAGTACACTAGAAAGTCATTCGAAAGTAATTCCAAGTCGGATGTAATTACTCAATTTTCATCAGCATAGCAGCAACGATCTAAACGAAGATGGCTGGCCACCCTGTATAGTTACTTTTCTACACAATGGAGAATTCGAATAATTTTCCCTAATTCTTTCTCCTTGGTCATAATTAATAATCCCGCAAGTGGCAAGGAATTTTACTCCATAAATAATTCAAATCTGTCAGGAAAACACAAGATAATAACTCACCCTCGCTGGCCAAAAAAGCGATGGCCTGGTCCATTCCGCCTCCTTGGGTGCCGATATAGCGTTCACACTGTGCGCACAAATCCGCCATCTTCTCCTTCGACATCGGATTCTGAAATTGATGAAGGTAATCTTGAATAAGTCTCGGTGTTCACCTATATGACAGGTCTACGACCCGTTTTTTGTATTTTTCGATTGTATTCGGGAACTTGAACAATAGGTTTACTGATTCGATAAAGGGAAAACGTCATTTCAGGACATTTCTCATAGTGAGGGTGGGAATGGCGCTCAGTGGGGAACGGCGCTCAGTGGGGAATGACGCTCAGTGGGGAATGGCGCTCAGAGAAGCAAATTTTGGTGATTCTTTGAAAGTTTTCAGGACGAAAAGTTCATACAAACATATGTTGCAAACGCATTGGTTTTCGAGATACAGGATGATAAAAATAAATTTTTTTCAAGACTGTTTGGAGTAAATTTCGACATTTTCGACAATAATCAGTTCAAATTACGCAAGTACAATCCATTCGTTATTACGCATGATACAAAATAATTCGTTATTTAAATCATTCACAGGGTCCTCCTTTTTTCAGAGTCAAGACTTATTCAACCCTTCTGCTACCAGTGAGAGATTGTATCATCATCATTTTGTTATCTTGAAGTTTTTCATTTACTTGTTCAATTCAGGAGCTATAATGAAAATATTAATGCAAACATTTTCCAATGTCCCATAACATTAGAAATATTTGAAAATTAAACATTCTCAATTATTGTAAATTGGAAGAAATATTTTTTAAGAATTAGGAAAATCTACGATGAATAAAAATGATAAAATACTAGTTATTTATGCAACAAGTGCAAAAAGTAGGTGTTTATTGCACTCGACAAGAAATTGTCCAACGAGGCCATTAGGCCGAGTTGGACAACACTTATTTTATTTATTTTATTTCTTATTTTATTTCTTATTTTATTTCTTATTTTATTTCTACGTTTCTGTGTACGTACAATATTGCCAATCCGGTCAGTCTGTCTTCATTCATTGTCGACCTCAGATATGACTTCAACAACCTGAGACTCGAAAAACTGCGTTCTGCTGTTGCTATTGAGTAGGGCAAACAAACTAAAATCTGAAGAAGATGGCGAATATTGGGAAAATCAATTTCCCCGCAATTGAGATATGCACCTATGGCAGTATCAATAGTTTGTCTTGATAAACTTTGGGTTTGGTAATTTTTGTACAACAAAAATTCGCCCATAACTTCCGAAATTGAGGGATTGTCTACCAGGCACCCAAACTGGTCAAGCATTTGTGAAACTTTCGCTCGCATAACGTGCTGATCGGACATTCTATGGAGATTGTTTGGTATCAATATATTTAAAAGGTAACTGTTCAGAGTCTCTTCGGGAAACCTGTTTTTCAAATCCACAATCAAATGTTCCAACAATGGTATATAAATCACTCTTTTCCAATAGTCTTTTGCTGCCAAGGTTTTGAAATCAGGAAAATTGTCTCTATGATGTTGTTTAGAGGCAATACGAGGAATTTTCATTTCAACATCCAATGTTTTCATCATCTTGTCAGCCTCCGTTAAAATATCTTCGAAACCTGAATCAACTTGAGCTCTCTTACCTTCAAGAGTTTGCAGCAACAGTTTGAATTTAGAATTGACTGCTTGCAAATCGACACTTTTTTCTTGCAAGTACTTACTGAATATAATCGTCAGTCCAAATACTTCGGATAAACAGAAGATTGTCAAAATGAACTCACAGTCGCAAATTGCTTTCATTAATATATTCGCCTTACTGGAAAATATTTGATCGTTCCATTCTTCTTTTCTTCCGAAGCTTCTTTTCGCCAAAGCATCAAAAAAAGGAACAATTTCTTGAATTGTTCCAATGCTATTTTTAATGCTTCTTACTGCAGCGGATTTGGATAGAGAAAGGTTCAAAGCATGGCTGTAGCAAGGACAAATTATAGCATTTTTAGCTTTTCTTTGAATTTCTTTAGCTGCGCCTTTTGTGGAGGACATATTGACGGAACAACCATCGCATGCTATTCCAACACAGTAAATAGTCCTTCTTTTGACATGAAAACACCAACCATTCATACTTTTCCAGATGTGTCATATTTGCACGACGTTTCTCTTCTCTACCCCTTTTCACGTGACTCGAATATGGAAATGTAAAGTTTTTGTTTGGCTTCCAATGATTTTTCAAAAGTTGATATTTCGTAAATTCGTCTATGGTTCCCATTATTTTCAAATATGCACCAACATCATAAATGAATTGTGATGTGCTTGATGGATCACTCTGATCAGTATTACAATTCTCATTAATTTTGATATTATTTTGTTTTTGCACCATGACCATATCTTCATTTGTTGAATTTGTTCCAATATCAAGTTCAGATATTGAAGCCTCATTTTCGTTATCGGGTTTTAGCTTTTTGAAATAGGCGTGAAGGGTATTTTCAGCAGCTTTTCTCTTGATATTTTCTGTCATCGCGATTTGCGTGACAGATCGAACACACTATAGTATGGTAGGTAACTAGGGCTTCACTCAAACTTCACACTCGGTCAAATTGAATTATAAAACGAATGATATCATTATATCATATAGATGAATTATCAATTTAAAATATTCATTAAAGTTATTTTGATCCATTACCCGTAAATAAAGGATTTAAATATACCCAGGTAGTGTTGGGATAATACCGATAATAATTAGGTAGTTTGTTCCAGGAACGGCTTATAGCAATTGATAATTTGTTTTGTTGGGTTTGATTATGAGGTATTTTCAAAATTCCATGGAATTTCAAATAAAATCGTTTCAATTTATCTATTATTGAATACCAGGGTCGATAACGATCGTACATGAGATCCGCATTTCAATATCGGAATTCATGATTATGGTACAAAACAATTTTTAGTTGTTTGGTACATTTATAATAAAATATATCCGGTTGGGTTGTATCACAGATCACCGCCCAGGGGGGGGCGCGCGCCCCCCCTCTGTATCCGCCAATGATTCCTTATTAACATCCAATTATATTGCACTCTCGCACGACTAAGCACCACTCAGGATGTAATTACCGAAACAGCCGCAAGATGACGCCTTTGCCATTTTCTCGGGTTCAAACACCGAGCAACAAAATTTCATTATTTTCGTCATTAACTCCCACCTGGAATCCTCTTCACATATTCAGTCACCGATCTTTTGGCATTGTCTATTTACACTTGAAGTGGGTCGGCGTTCAGACCTCGAAAATGAGTTTGGCGAAATGCAATTAGAAAGTTCCCAGCCGCGAAAGATAAAGGACGAGATGTGAGATTATTAAATTGATGCATAATTCTGCTCACATTAGTCGATCTGTCTATGTATTTGGGGATCGGTTGTCTCTTTGATTTCGTTAACTATGTTTGGAGAGGCATCACAAGTTGGCCAGTCTCCATGGACTTTTACCCTCGATATGTTGGATGAAGTTGAAGGAAATTTGAAGTGGTGGTTTGAAGTGGTACAGTAGTGCTCCCCCCAATTTATCCAACAAAATTTCCTTGTGGAACTTTTGGGAGTGACAAAAACCCACTTTTCAATTTATTTTCTATATTTTTCTTCCTTCACGTTTTACTCACTGTAGTTGCATGAAAATGGCAACCTAAAGCGTAACATAATATATTCTATTTTATACCAATTTTGGATCACTACACGTGGTAGAAAGTTATAATTTTATCGAATTTAATGTGCTTCTCAGCCTGTCCTTTGAGATATTGTTTTCTACTCATTGTAGTTACACGCTAATGCAGTTTTATAATGAAATATATTATATTCTTTGATTTTTTTATTCGTTTCGGGCTATTACAAGTGGTAGAAAATTAAAAAAATATTAGTTTTATAGATACTTACCTACAGGAACAGATTACATAATAATATTCAGTTTGTCTTCACACCAATGGATTCTTAGTCTATAAACTGTTGATTACTACTGATTGTAGTAGCTCAAAAGTGCCATTCAGGGACAAAAAATATAATATTCTTTCATTTTATAGTTACTTGAGCTTACTACAACTGGTAGAAAATTATAATTTTAGAAGTTTTTCGGGAAGCTGCATGAACAGATTCATAGCGCGTCATAGCTTTGTCAGCAATTATTTAGGCGTTCAAATTGGTAATTTCTACTCATTGCAGTTGCATGGGAATATCATTTCAAGATAGAAAATAGTATATTCTTCAATTTCACATTAGTTTTGAGTGACTACAAGTGGTACAAAATTGTTTTTTTGCGTTTTTATCAAGGTGTGTTATGCGCGCTTTGATGGTATGGAATTGATAACTAGCGATAGCAAGCATCAATCATAGGACGCTGTGATCATTGTATTTTGACACTTCAAAACATCAAAAAAACTTGCGTTGTGTTGCAATAAAGAATAAGCACAGCCAGTAAAACCAATAAAACTCTTTGTTTAAAAAATGAATCGATTTGAAAATCATACTATATGCAAAATATGTGTGAAATTTGTCTGATGTAATGATCAATCATCGTACCATGACTTATTTTTTCGCATTAATCGAGGTTTGTGACTCCAACTTGAAGAAAGACAATTTATTCCGAATTGTCCAGGAATATTTGCATATAAACTACGCAAAATTGGAAGTAATGAATGGGAAAAAGGCAAATAAATTAGTGTCTAAATATTATAGATATTTTATTAGACATAAACACTTTATTGGAAACATTCAAAGTCCTGCATTTTGTCCTTAAGAAGAAAGGAGGTCTCCGAAAAATATAGAAAACATCTTAGCTTTGTAATTAAAATGTTTCAAAACTGAATATTATGTGAACAAATAAAAACCAGACTGTCAAAAATGGTCTGTTATTGTAAACGTCAAAATATTTCCTCCGTTGCCATGCATGGTGATCTGTCAAAATAACGTATTTTGATTGGTTCAAAATTACAGGTGTGGAATTTTCACTTATAATATCACAGGAGCTTAAATTATTTCCAGGAATAATTTAAGCTTGCGTGGTATTCGGTAAGAAAATTCCACACCATAATTTGAAAAAAAATATATTAATCCAATCTGACATTTTAAATTAATTTAACTGCTTGTCAAGTCCACCATGTTTCGTTAAATAAAAAATATTACCAACTTTAGTTACACCAAATGCTAGAACTCAGATGGGTATTAGATCAGTCTATCGTCCTTTCATAATTTTAGGTCACTAAAGGTGGTAGAAATGTATTTTTCGTTAAAGTAATCCATAACACTTCTAATGTAAAAAATATAATATTAACATGGTGTGTTGCAGTAGGTGGTGATATAGGCGGCCATGACAGATGAGGTTTATATTGGTAAATTACATTTAGTTACTGTATAGTAAACCAGCAAATAGAGATATTCTTATATACAACATTTCTTGTAAGCATTTGCGTTAAACAATTTGATAAAAATGAAATGCTCTGAAAAGTACAATTTATGTAAATACTGCAAAGAGTAGAGTCAAGTGCAAATATGTCATCCAAAATTAATATATTTAACGAATTTAATGGAAGATTGCGACCAGGAAGCGTTATAGTCGAATGGTTTGTTAACGAAAATCCAAGAAAGTCGGCTGCAGATGTCAAGTGAATATGGCCTTTTGCGTAAAAGAGATTTGAACAAAATTGTTTCAAAATATTACATATATATCTTAAAACACAGATATCTGATTAATTCAAGCAACATTTAAATCTTACTATGTTTGTAGATCCTACGTTTTTTGAAATATAAATTGTTAATGCATAATAATTAAACAAATTTGTGTTTTCTGTTTAATGAAACTTTATAGCGAATAATAAATAATAATGTTAATTCTTATAGAAATTTTGCAGTAATCACAGGTATATCTACAATGTTTTATGGTTGTAGATCATATGTTTACCTTTTCAACTGTCAAAAATTTCCACTTGATTATCGTGGCGCCACGATTTTTTTTAGTTGCCATGGTAACTAGTCAAAATTAAGGCATCTTATTGGTTAAAAAGTAGAGGTGTGAAATTTTCGGGGGTAATACCACGAGTGGTCGCAATACTATCGATAATTCTGTCAGAAATCAACGAGATCAAATTGCTTGGTAACACCACTCGTCCCTACCACGAGTCCCGTAGAGACGAGTGGTTTTACCTCAAAGCAATTTGGTCGAGTTAAAGATTTCTGACAGAATTATCGATTGTATTGTGAGCACGAGTCGTATTTATTGAGATAATTTCACGAACCAACCAAGTTATTATTTGAAATTTGATCGAGTAAACAAAGTGAATTCTTCAATAGTTGCAACTAATGAATAATAAACATGAAGTCTGTCAACCTGACGTTTATGTCATATTAGATTACAAGATGTATCATTGCTGTTCATATTTGTGGTTGACTTGACGACGTGGTCTTTCCGGATCGGAAAGAAAGGAAGCGAAAGGAAGCGTATACTTTCGAGAAATCCCATTCTGATTGGTCCTCATATCGCAGGAGACGCGACTTTCATATAGTGACTGAAATTTTGTTAGTACTGGTCGATTTTAAATGTTCAAATAATCAAAACAAATATATATCTATCGCTGTCGAAGTTTTTCGATCTTCTTACAACTCAGGAAAGGTAAATATCTTTCCTGGTAAAGGGGTACGTTCTACGTCATAATGTTCATGACAAATCCACTACACAACTGAATTATTATCCAATTTACCGGGACATAAGTTCCATTAGGTCACGTCGGGTAACTACCGTTTATGCAGGCAATCAGTGGTAATGAGATTTAACGTCGAGTAATGAGTCCTGTGTAATGGCGAACAGTACTTACTCACATGGGTTCGGGGGACGCAATTAACTCATTATATCTCGTAGGTGCCGCAGAGTGAAATTGGTTTTCCGGAGCCAGGACTGTGAGGATGTTGCGAGAGGAATATTACACTGAGAAACATCAGTTTTCCAGGCGGTAACTCTTCTTGTAGCGATTCTGAGTTACCTAGGGTTTACATTGGATGCTGTCTCACTCTTCAGTCATTATCTTCACAACCGCTCTCACTGTGTCATACTCAATAATGAAAAGTCAAACCCATTCGTTATACAAAATGGCGTTCCTCAGGGATCAATTTTGGGTCCCCTTCTTTTCGTTCTTTATAGCTCCCAATTCTCTAAGTCCTTGCGTTACACATCAATGCACTGTTATGCTGACGATACGCAATTGTATTTAGAATTCGAAGAAGACTCTCTCATGAGAGATTGCAATCACGCAATTGATCTAATGGGTCAGGATTTAAACTCTTTAATAACAGTTTCTACTAAATATTGTCTTACTGTTAATGCTTCTAAATCATATGTGATGTTATTTGGAAGAACAGCAGCGAGAAACCGTTTCAAGAATTTAGGTAATGTAGCTGTTGACGGAGTCCAATTACCCAATACAGAGGTAACTAAAAATTTAGGGTTATACCTTGACAGTGCTCTTAGATTCAGAACACATGTCTCTAATATTTTGAAGCGAGGGTATATGAATCTCAAAATGATCTACTCGAGTACAAATATACTGAACAAAAAAGCAAGTTAATATTATGTGATGCATTAGTGCTAACTATGCAGATGTAGTTTATAGCCCTGGATTACTAAAGTCAGACAAAATGAGGCTTAAAAAGCTTCAAAATTCATGTGTTAGACTTATCACAGGCACAAAAAGAAGGGAACATGTTTCTCATCACTTAATAAATCTTGGTTGGCTCAGCATGGATTTCCAGGTAGGTTCATTGTTATGTCAATTTTATAAGTTGTATGAGTCTAGGTATTAGCGATAATTATAGGTAGTCCCTAATTATGTTAATGGATAAGAAAGGTATTTAAGTAATTTCAATGAAGAATAATTTAATGTACTACATTCGAAACATGTCGCAAAGACAATACATTTTGTGGAAATTTTAATCTTGTTTTACCTTAGTGTCATAAAATGATATTGTACCAATATCGCTCAACATTTTGAGACCAATATAGCTTCAAGAATATTAGACCAATATCATTTTCATAATATTGTACCAATATCGACGAATGTTCACATTTTTTTTTTCACCAATATTATTATTCGAATATTTTGCCAAAATTTTCATAATTTTGTACCAATATTGTCTCAATATGAGTGTGGTAGTTGGGTAGTTATATTGGCTTCAGATTTATTATAATAAAGAGTTGTGATGTAACAGATCAGCGGGAAATCTTAGTTTTGCGTTGAAATGTATCATCCTCATTGATGTCTTTTCTTCGTTAATCTTGTTGTAGTTATCAAAGCTTGTGCAACCTTAGTACGAATAAAATACTGTTTCATTGTTGCTGGATTTTTTTGCGTCAGTCTTATTATAATGTTTGAAATACTTTTTGTATGCGCCCTAAATCGATAAATAGAGTTGTGAAGCTCGGTAAAGCTGAAGCTTCATTCAACCCACAGTTCTCCTCGTCGGTGATTTTTTTTAGTGACATAAATGAACTGAACTTCTCACCTTATTGGCATATGAGGTAGCCAAAGCTGCGGCACTAACAAGCGCACTGCTACTGGATAATCCAGCACTTTGAGGAATTGTTCCACCCACCACTATCTTCATGCCTTTCAGCACCACATCCTTTGGAAGAACCTCGATGATGCCTTTGACTCCACAAATGAAATACTGGTGCCATTGGGGGGCTCCTTCGCCCGAAGTGATCCTGCAAATAGGAAGAAAAGAATATTGGAGTGACAGATAAAAACATATGAAATCGATGCCATTTACCAAAAGGAACGTCATCAAAAAGTCAATAATAATCCGTCCGTTCATTCACTATGGCTTTTGCAAAAATACAGAAAGCACCGATTGGTTGTGATTTTGGTTACTGTTCTTCTTTAGTTTCTTCATGCCAAGAATGAATGTTATTTTTTTTTAGAGATTATATAACACAAGAAGGACAAGGAGACCAATGGTGGCTTGCATATATTGAGAGGAAAATATAAAGAGAGCAATAACATGAGAACCATAAAAGACCCGACGGGACCTGGACAGAAAACGAAGAGGAAACGAACATAGAGCTACTGAAGCGGTTCTTACCAATAGACAAAAATGTTGAACGAGTGTACACAGAAATAAAGCATGGGATACAACATCACCAACCTATAACGGAAGACTAAGGAGAGTTCGACAGCAAAGAAATAATGGAGATAGCGAAGGGACTGAAGACAAACTCGCTGCCTCGGAAGGCGTCCCCAGAGGGATACAGCCTCAAGAAGAACACACATCCTACCTACTTTCCCTCGTCTTCCACGATGTTCTTTGAACAATACAGGATTTTCCTTTTCATAGGAACCAGAACCAACAAAACAAGCGACCGCAAAAGATGATATACTGAATGAAGCAGCGAGACAAATTATGGAAACTCTAGAAACTCGAATTACCAAGATCTACAATAGAGCTCTACTCGAATGCATTTTTCCGAAAATTTGGATTCCCAAGACAAACAAAGGACAGAAACCCATATTACTCCTACCTTCTTGGGGCAAGATGCTAAATAAACTCCTTACTCGACCTACAGGCTGAAAAAGAATGGCAAAATAAATAAAAACCACTTTGGATTCCGCAAAGCACACTCAACCACAGATGCCATACGTATCATAGTTAAAACAATACAACACAGTAAAAGGCAAACACTGCACACAAATATGCTCAATCTTGATATAAAAAACGCTTTCAATACCACTTGGACACCTAAATACACACCATGCAGCAAAAACAAATACCGAACAACATTACAAACATTTGTGCTAACTTTTTGAAAGAAAGGAAAATCACTAGTGGAGAAGCTTCAAAAGCAATGGAAAGAGGATGCTCTCAGGGATCCAGCTTAGGGCCCATCCTGTTGACCATTGTCATGGAGGACTGGTTCGATGAAATCTGGGAAATGGGCGAGGACGCTTTCGTCTCGTATCAAGCATTCGCAGACGACCAAGTGCTACTGATATCAAGACGGACGAATCAAAACTTGGGAAGTGAAATGTTATCACAAGAGTGTTGAGGTAAAAAAAAATCAAATTACCAAGAGCTTGTACGTGTTGTGGATAACACGCCGGCCGCTGATCGGGTGAAGACCTTCTGGAAGAGCATCTATGAGTGTCCGCAACCACTCAATGTAGATAATCCAGCCCTTGCGCAGTTCGAAGCTTTCTGCAGAAGGCTTCGTCAGCCTGAGAACAATGATCTGCGCAAGCCAATAACCACGAAAGAAGTTCGACAGGCCCTTGAAGGCTCGAAGAACTTCGCTTTCTAAGCACCCACCACCATCTGGCAAGAGTTTTCAACTCATGGCTGGATGGGGAGCAGCAGATACTGGATTGGTTTGTCGAGGAGCGAACCGTGCTCATCCCCAAAAACGGAGATTTATCTGATCCAAAGAATTACAGACCGATAACATGCTTGAACGCATGCTATGAGATGTTTAACCGCATCTTATATATGCGAATACTCTCCGCAGTTGACCCAGTGCATAAACGGATATATGAGCAAAGGAGGTCAAAGAAGGGAGTCGCTGGCAACAAGGAGGAACTACTCATTGACAGATGTATAACGCAGGACTGCAAGAAGTATAAGCGTAACCTTTCGATGGCCTGGATTGATAACCGCAAGGCGAGCTTACTCTACTCCTTTGGAGTGGTGAAAGCCTTTTGTTAGTTGTCAATCAATGTTGATTTTATGTATGTTACTTGTGTGTTTGGTTAAGCATACTCAATATATACAAAATATATTCAATGTGTTATTTCGTTGTATTTTTTAAGTATCTTCCTTTACGAATGTGTATCTAGAAAAGATAGTCCAATAAATGAGTACTAGAGGGGACAGCTCGAACGGTAGAGCGCGTGGGTCATCGATATCAAAGCCAAGCAACGTGATGCGAAGTTATGGTTCGGATGGAGACTTACGGACGACCTCCTTTCGAGATCTATTCTCTCGGGTCGTGCTAGGAATCGCACGTTAAAAGGTAAGACGACCTCGCTGATCCTTGGCTCGCACAAGTTTCGACTTCTGAGGGCTGCCGTTCGTAGGGGGACGATAGCAGGTTAATGGAAAACACAATTTTTAACCCATTTTTTTTACTACTATAAATTATCTGAGGTAAAAAGACTAACTCTAATAGAATATGAATTGGTAATATTTTTGGTGATTTGTAATTTCAGGTGTAAAGGACATTTTTCTGATTGGGTATACCATTGAACGAAAAAAAAAATCATTGAAAATTCATGAACCTATTGGAATTATTCTTCATGCCCTTAAGAAATGGCGAATGGAACAATAATAATTGAATTTATCTGCGTCTCATTTCCACTGGATTATATCGAAAACAAATATTATTTGTTGTTCTTACCATTTTCTATAGAACAATCTAACGTCCGTTCCTTACTGTTTACTCAAACAACAAAGGGTTACATCGTTTTTCCCTGAGCTAATGAAATGCGCAATCAAAACATTTTAATTTCCATTTGAATTTTACGAGGGAATCTTCTATTTCTTAAAAGCAGGATTAATAGCTGAATTAAACCTAACTTTATTCAACGGATTAATTGAAAAGTTCGAAGTAACGACTCCACTTTCGGAGTTCGAGGTTGCTGAAAAGTTTCTGATTACAGTGGCGTACCCATAAAACTTTGTCCGGGACTTTTTTAAGATTAGAACAAACGATCATTATCAAGATCCGCAAATTCTCGCAATGTCTACATCGAATGGAAACATTATCCGCGCATAAGCGACGCAGGAGGCGTGGACACTTCAATTACGTCACTAATATCTCATAAGAATGACGACCTGCACAACATCTGCGAGGATTCTTGGTTATTCCTTAGGCGAAAAGCGCCCCCCTCTCCCCCGTCGGAAACGACAGGTGGTCGGTGTGCACATCTGCTGTCCTTCCTTCCTTCTTATTCCCCCATATGAGCTTAAAGATTTGATATAATGGGCAATAAATGATTTAATTTGATTTGATTTTATTTGATGTCTGCCTTGTAATTCAAAGATCGTGTGTTCGAATCCCGATCTTATATTCTTTGTTTTTTTTCTTACTAGCAGTAACTGTTGTACAAAAAAATTGTATGATACAATTGTTGAAAGTGATTTTATTCTGCTCGTGGGTTTGTCCACTCATTTCGCAATATTCCCCACCATAAAATGCCACTTTCAACACTTTTAGGTAACTATTTTTTACACAAAAACTGCTTTATTCAGAAAACTTGATGATTTAGGTATAGGGAAATGATATGTCGTCTTGAAGCATTTTTCATCATCTTTCAGTTTATCGAGTGATATACAGGGAGTTTCATTTGAAGAAATTAACTTTCGACCACTTTTATGCATTATGGAAATAACAGTAATTTTAGCATGCCCTGTATTATGAGGGGTGTATTTTTTGAGGTTAATATATCGAGTTTGTTCAAACTATAATAAAAATATCAACTTTTCATGAATTGAAAGTACTGATGTATTAAAAAAAATAAAGTTGCTAGGACTTTTTGATAGAAGTGGCAACGTCGCAATGCTGAAAATATTTTAGATCGATAGAACAGGTGAGGAAATGTGAGATGTGAAATTTTCAGAAAAATCTTGCATTGCGTTTACCATAAACGTCCATTCTACCAGGGCCAAGTAGCTCAGTGGTTGCGTTCAAAGCCATTGATGCGGCTAGGTTCAAATCCTATCGACTACAGATTTTTATCTAATGGCCCGAGAAAGTGCTAGGAATCGCCCAATACCAAAGAACCAAGTCCAATCGAACCCACACTTTCCAAAAGATGGAAAGTGTGGGTAACAATGATATACATTCAGCACACTTTCCAAAATACCGAAAATCCTGGCACTTCATAAAAGAGATAGTGTGTTGAACCACGATGAATTTCACGACTCTACCGGGAAAAGAAAAAGTGAAGGGATAACAAATTTAAAGTTTTATCTGAAGTTCACTTTCCATGATTTTCTAAAACAGAACACTTTCCATGATATTTAAAGTGCGAGAAAATCCTTTACGAAAAATGGAAAGTGTGGGTACCAATAGCGAATGTCAAAAAAATGTGCAGAATACGGAAAATATTAGGAAGCACCCAGATTTCAACAACATATTCCAGAATTTGAGAAGCTCAATAGAACTGTGGTGAAGAACATTCATCACACCTTCCAAAATATGGAAAGTGTGGGGAACAACGATGAATTTCACAAGATTGACCACGTGCCCAAAAATGAAACGTGTAGGGATCAAAAAATTCTAAAGTATATCTTAAATCGTGGGGAATGAAATTCACTCCAATTTCCATTTTTTTTATACCTATTCAGTTTGGAAAACTGAAAATTTTTCCTTCACCAAAATAGTTGAAGTCAGAAAACTTTCCATAATATGGAAAGTGTTGGAAACCAAAGAAATGCATCAATTGGACTCAGTTATAGTTAAACTTTACATACATTAGCCTTTTTTTCAGAATATGAAAAGTGTATGGAATGAAAAATATTATGATCCATAAAGGATTCAGAACACTTTTTATGATATGCAAAGTATGAAAACCAAAAAATATCACCAAGTTCAAATTTCGTGCTTTGGTACACTACTTATGGTATAGTATATTCACACTCAGTTGAGTTTGTCAAAACCATTCAAAAATATGTAATTTATCATGTTGGAAATACATCGTAGCTGTTGCTGTTTTGATAATATTGTTCAATCCACACTTAGGTGTTTCATCAAGAATCACTAGTTGAGTATGGTCAGACATGCCGAATATTAATTTCTCAGTTATTTAATTAATCGCTATTTACGGCTATTTTATCTAGTGAAATCAAAAACCTTCACAAATGCAAAAACAAAATATCAATTTCTCCCCCTTTTCCTATGATTATCATGAAGTACTTTCATGACTACAGGATTTAACTTTTCGTGTAATGAAGCTGTATAATTATTCAACTGTTGTTTGATAACCAAAAAAAGTGCCTAAACCTCTGAATGATATCGGAGGAAACTTTAATCTAAAAAGAAAGAAGCACCATGTTTCCAAAAAACCAAATGAATATCTTACATGGCATCACACGTTAAAAGGTAAGGCTGCATCTTCCCTAGCTCGCATAAGTATCTCGAGTACTTCTGAGGGTTGGTCGTAAGGAGGCAGCCGGTTGATGGAAATAACAATTTTAACAACTTTAACAACAATAACAACACCATTTTACGTATATTGAATTATTGAGGAAGATAGCACCACTTGAAATGGCATGAAACTGAAGAAGAACATCATATATTTTTACTTACTCGAAGTTACTCAAATCACACTGGAAATCCTCGAACTTTCTGTCCAAATTATGCAAGTGCAACATTTTGTCATCCTCTGTAGAAATGGCAAGAAGGATGTCTTGTTCCAAAGCCATAGGACAGACTGAATACCCACAGTAGTCTACGTGTTCGCCAATGAGGTTCACCCTGTAAAAAACAAGAATCATCAGTGGAACAAGAAAAAGAAACTAGTTCTAGGCGGCATTTCCAAAAAGACTATATACGCTTTTCAGTATTTTTTGTTTTTACAAAATCCCCCATTTTGTTATTTCTAAAGGCCGATTCAGATACATGGGTGCCCACCCAGGGTTTTTGACCCCGCATGATAAATTCCCTCCATTATTGATTAAATTAATACTTCTGAACCAAAACCAAAAACCCATGTGTCTGAATGGGCCTGTTATATACTCGCAACTTTTGTACAGGCATTGCGTGAATGTCAAAGTGACAGTTCGGTATTGACAGAATATAACTCGTTTTGGAAGAGTTTCATCTGAACAATTCAAAAATAGCTATTCATCTAACAAGTTGAAAAATGGGCGTTTTTTGTTTGTTCTAGAACACGAGCGTAGCGAGTGATCTGACAAGTAGTGTGCAATACAATATAACACATAACAATATACAATCCATTTTGTGATTTCGTTGGTATCTTAATTTATATAATATAATGGATTACACTGAATACGGGCACAGTGCAATAACTACATTTATATTGAATTGCATAACATCTCGAATGATCATTGTGATTATGTTGCCGGGTAGACGGTAGCGGAGACACTGCCAGGATCTGCAGCAGAAACGAAGAGAGTAATTCTGATGAGTAGGCGCCAAAATGTTCCCAATCACATAAAAGCTGTCGCATAAAAAGTAATTATGAATGTATTACCAAATAAATCTGCACCAACGATTCTCATATTCACACTACTTAGCATCGATATTAACTCTCATAGTCACACTTGTGCAAATATGACCGTCATTTTGACATTCAAAATGTAAACAAGGAGTCACCATATTGAAACGAAATTACAAAAAACATTTATAACAATCGTGTTTTCAATAACTGCACTTCAAATAATTGTTTCAATGAATGTGATTATTGTTGTAGTGCATTTATATACCTATTATCGTTGATTTATCTTGAAAAACACTCTTTTACTTTTATTCAATTTTCTTCCGAATCAAAATTTTTCCAAACTCAGTTTATGTTTATAGAATATGTTTATTGCATGATTGTGTTTCAATTGAGTCGTTTGAAGTTGTGTCAAATAACAACTAACTGTGGTTGAGTCGAGAAAGATTGTTTCTGAACCGTTTCACCAGGCAGCAGACCTTTTGTAAAAAATAGCACGTTTGAGTTGCACTCTAAATAAAATTAGCAAGGCTAAGGCTTGACCCCAAGGCATTGACTCATGAAAATAGGAATCTAAAAGTCTCTGGTAATTTAAAAAGTTCCCCAGATAATCTGTTTAGAATCTGTACGACAAATAAGCCTTCTTAAAAAGATTATACTGCCAAGTTCTCGGACAAATTTTAGTAGTGTATTATGAAAGTTTGCAAGCAACATTTTATTGATAGAGGGAAAGTCCGTCTTGTAAAAGGGTATCGTAGATTACCCCGCACCTGCCTTATTGAAATATACAGAAAAAAATAATTTTAGTAGTTGAAATTAACATGTTCAAAATTTTGACCTATATGTATAATAAATAAAATGTATGAAATAAGTATATGTGGGATGGTTCCCCACAATTTTTTTTACGTCCCCTTCCATCCCTTCAAGTATTGAAATGTCGAAATTTTAATTTATTCAAGAGAATTTCGGTTAAGATGGATACATTGATGGCTGATTTTATTTTATAAGTGCCTTCTATCCTCAAAGAGCTCGTTATTGCATTAATATCTCATTCATATCGCTTATCTACATCCTGTTTCGCTCGAAATATATAAGCATTAGGCGATGTGAAATTAACTGAGAGCGTTAGATGATCACATTTCTGAACATTATCAAAGGCCAAAGAGACAATGGCATATCCGCCTTTCCGGTTTAAGATGTTTGAAGTAGAACGGAAACTTCAAATATTTTCACAAGTATGACGTTTGGAAGAGCAAAAATCTTTTACCATAGCAAGGTTGATGAGAGTTATACTATTCCAATGAAATGAAACTTCAGTAAAAATAATTCGAATCCTATAAGTTTTGCATTGATATCTTCTAAATCATCAATGAAATAATTTTCCAAGAATACAAAATTGTGGTCATTAATTTTTTCTGTTTTCATTCAATCTAGTACGATTGGGTTTTGAGACAAGAATCGATTGTAGCACAACCAAACTTGGTATGCTAGTAGAACCCTGATAAAAAATTGTTTATCAAAATTCCAGTGGTGGAACATATTTTTTTTTTTTGGTTTAAATATATATAAATAGATTTTTGCTGTAATCTTGGAAAGTATATGATTTATCGGAAATACAACTCAACAGGTTGAAAAACAATTCAATTCTCCACAAAAATTATTCCCAGTAATTCCTTATGAAATGCGCTCGTTTTCTCAGAAAACGTGATTGAACGCCGACATCCAATTTCAGGTTCACCTTACCCGCCACTGAAAGTTCTGGCGGAGCCAAATATTTGATTGGGCTAAAAATGAGCGGAGAAGGAAAAGAAACAGTTCATATCGTTTCTGACCTACCTTCTCATGCAAATATAATATGCGGGTATTTGAGTACCTAAAATTGGTTTTGTCGCACTTCACGGAGATGTTTGCGGATGATCCGAAAATCATGAATAATTTAGTAAATATGGAATTATTATACTGAAGCAGCAACCCATATTCTCTTTGGACTATATGCAACAATTTTAAAGTAGTGTGACAGGTCTCACATATACATGCCAAAAAAAAAACTTTGTTTTACTCCTGCCTCATTTTCAACTTATCCATAAAATCGGCATTCTCTTCACTATTACTGGAAACAAAATATGCCAATCTAAGACCGAAACACGTTTTTTTCTCAATATAGAGACCAAAAATGTACAATACAAAGAGGGGGCATTAACAAAATTGGAAATCTACCTAGAATAGAGGGTAAATTTTCGAATCTAAAGGATCATGAAAAATACACTTGGCACTCATTCCACCGCTCTTCTGCTACTATATTAGTTGACGCAGAGGGAGATCTAAGTGCTCAGAAAAGACATGGAAGTTGGAAATCGTCCAAAGTCGCAGAAGAATATGTTGACGATCCTGCTACTAGCAGGTTAAATATTGCCAGTAAAATTATGGGTGCAATCAGCAGTACAGTTTCACTCAGCTAGCTGAAAACGTTAGCACAACGGACTATAGTCCGTAATATATCCAGTGATAAGGCACTCAACATAAAGGTACGCGCAATTTCACATGTTCCGCTAGGTTTGTCGAACTGTACTTCAGAAGCCGTCACTCAGCCTCTTCAAGAAACTGATATCTAGTGTACTACTGTACATAGTGTACAATTAGCAGAGAGAAACCTATTTAACTCTTCATTGCTAAGACCATTACAATTTACTTATTGTAATATTGTAATTGAATTGTAATTGTAATATAATAATAATAATATTACTTTTAATTCTACAATTCTAAGTAGAGTAAACTTATTCGATCATTACTTTTTTGTAAAATTCTCAAACCAAAGTACTTAATCTAAAAATATAAGTATTAATTTTGGTCGTCGGAAAAATAGTGTACATTACTTGCGTGGAAAGTGCCATTTCACTCTCTAGTAAAGTACATAGTATACTATTACTTACTACATGGCCAAAACATTAACCTTCCTCTCGTGATTTAGTCAAAATAGTTGTTACTTTTGTTACAGATATTAGTTGACAATAATTAATGAAATTAGTGGAATAGTGTATCTCTCGAAATTCCTCGAAATATCAAATACTTGATAACTATGAAATTACCTAATATAAGTGAATAAAATAAACGTAAAAAAAATTTTGGTAACATGTTCTTATTTAAAAACTATATTGAACTAAAAACTTAAAAATAATATTGAGTATAAAACAAAATAAAACTTTTAACACTAGAATTGAAATGACACTTTTCTTGGTATTTATTGATCAAATATTTCTGTAGCCAGCTCGGTCACCAAACTTGGCATCGCTTTAGCGGTATGCCTGCGTTGACACACTACTATTATCAATATCATTATTTCCAAGACAACTTACCTTCCTGGCACCCGAATAAAAAAGTCCGGTTGCTTCTTATATCGAGCGGCAAATTCTTCACGTAGTTCCCGAGTTCGCTCATTTTCCGGTAAATCGCGAATGGGAATGTTGCCGCTTTCGATAGAGGACATTTTGGCTCACGAAACAAGGAAAACGCACGCTTTAATCAAGAGAACAATCTGTTTTGAAATTCGTTAAATAAATTGTCGATACACCTGTAGAAATTTCACTATCTATTTCGCGGTTGTTTACTCACACGTCAACATTTACGAAACCTGTGGGTTTATCTAGCTTTGATTATTTTCATTTCGGCGTTCAGTATGCTTTTGCCATCTGTGAGCGAATAGCTAAAACAAATGGAATGAAATTAAAATATTGATCTGTTTGCTTTTAGGGAACTGTATTCTTGGTTGCATTTTCGTGGATAGTTCCATAATTTACTGGTAGATGGCGACAAAACCAGTTTTTTTTCCATTTTGTTCAATTACGAGTACAGAATCATATACAGGTAGATGGATAGTTCCATAATTTACTGGTAGATGGCGACAAAACCAGTTTTTTTTTCCATTTTGTTCAATTACGAGTACAGAATCATATACAGGTAGAACTTATGATAATGAATAAGCATTCTATGGTCTCTAGACAGTTGGCAAGTTATATTTTATAGTCCTATTCAACTTTGTGTTGCCGAAAGTTTCTTATTATTTTTCTGAGCGCCATCTCTTACTTCCAGGACCAAACAGAGAATAATGGCCGTTGCAAAATTATCGAATTCTGTGTAGGTACTTTTAATGTGGGCAAAAAATTACCCAGTTTCAGTAAGTTTTCAACAGATGAAAACAGCGAAAAACTTCATTAGAATAGATGCCACATATTTCAGTACATTTTACATCTTCATATCAGTACAAACTATGTAAATTGCTCTACAAACGAATTTAAGAAAACCGAAAACCGCAAAAACGCTCATATCTCTCCTCATTTTTTTTGTGAAATTTCTGAAATATTGTGTGAGATTAAAGTTGACGTAACACTTTCTGCTCAAATTCAACCTGTTCAGAAAACCTATTTAAAAATTGTGAAACTAATTTTTGTAACTGACTCATGCAACTAAAATGTGCAAATACAGGTTAAATATATTATGAAAAGTCTTCTTTTGGAAGATCGTTTTTGAAACCGATAGTTGTGCCGACCGGTCGTTTATCACCCTTCTTACTCCCATATACACCTAGAACGTAGGCCTATTTTGACAAATACCTGTCAGAAAACAACTAATCCCCTGGCTAATACCATGACGGTTATTGAATTATAATCAACATACTTATGCAATGTACTCCCTGTAACCAAACTGCAGAATATTGTTTTCATTCGGACATGGGGACTACCTGCCGAATAGTTTCGAGGTCTTTGCTTCGTCATCAGTATATGGTGGGTCACTACAGATAGCTTTGAGGTCAGCTTTGAGTATCTGTTAGACACAATTCAATACCCGTCAAACTGCAGCCTCGTTATCAAACATAAATTCCAGAACCTCCTTAGGGTCTATAATATTTCCATACAATTTCTGAAGATGACGAAAAATAGGTAAGTTTAGCTCGAATCCAGTATTTTTAGGTTTGCGCCCCATAACAATAGTAAAACCTCAGATAGCTAATATTATTCGGATCCAAAGTCATTTTGGCGCCCCCTGCGGGCTGGCCGAAAGTCATTGTGGAGCCCCCTGCGGACTAGCCAAAAGTCATTGTGGCGCCCCCTGCGGGCTAGCGCCCGCGGCCAAAGCCTCCCTTGCTCCGCCTTCGTTACGGCCCTGCTCCTCAGAGCACGCAAGAGCATCAAAGGCAGTCCATGAAAGACCAGGTAGGGCTATTTTTTAACTGATGTTATAATTAATTAAAAAAATTGGTTGTTTGACTTAGTTTGTTGTTGTACGTTGAGTTATTGTTTGTACTAGCTTCTATAAGACATTTTCCAAATGAATAGTATCATTTCAGCTTTTGCTTCATTTCTCCTTGTACAATGGGAGGGCGTTATAGTCAAAACGCCCTAGGGCTTTATGAGTGTGTTTATAGCAACCGTATGTGAGGCAAAATAAACAAAAACAAATAATGAGTGAAAATTTGAAAAACTAGGATGCATGGTGTCTCCAGAGGCTCCAATAGTATATTATATAGCAAGGGACTAAAGTGAATGTTTTAATCCTGCACGTGATGTTTATTGCCTGAGGGCTCGTAGAGCCCGAGGGCCAATAATCACGTAAGGGATAAAATATCACTTTAGTCCTGCGGCATATACTCCATTTTTTGCACTTTCAGTGTCATTTCAGTTAATGTTGACATTAACCGATACGTCAAGAACATGACATCTCTTCACTTTTCTCTAATATTCAATTCACTTATCAAATACAAATAATCGCCCATTTAGTTTCATCAATTGTAATAATGTTAATATCAAATACAATGTTAATTCAATCAATCAAGATTTATAATGGAATATTTCCTAATTTTTGTCCCAGTTATTAATAGTGTAGAAGGAATTGTTTATGAATCAATTCAAACTTTTTTTTCTAGGTACAAACATTTCAGACAAAACTTAATAACTTCATTTAAGACAACAGTCAAACGCAGAATAAAACTTACAATCATCATTCATGATTATATCATATTAGATTAATTATTACCTTGGTACAGTTCATTTCAAGAATTACGTAGAGTAAATTCCTATGTATTATGCCTGAGTTCTCACTATTATTTACTCTACGTTATTCTTGAAATAGAGTATAGATATATTTCTTGTGTTTCTTCATTGAAACATAATTATTATACACCTTAGTGAACCAGTGCTTTCTCGAATGAATGAATTCCAACCCAAACATATATTTAAAATCAGCCATTCGAGCCGCCTACCGTGTAGAATCACAGAATCCAATTTTAAACTGCGTAAGGTCCAAATCCCTACATCTTCCATGTGAATGATGATGAACGAAAGGTCGAAACGACCACGACATTGCAAGCAAATTAACGTGTAGCCACGCGGAAAATATAGCGAGTCGGTCGCTTGTTTCTATATCGAGAACATGGGCGGCGCGCTGGGGTTTTCAGTTGACTACTTCACTGCCTTCGTTGACAGTAATAACAATCTTTGATCACAGTGGTAAGAATTACAATAATGAAAGTAGTTGCCCAACAAAAACGTGTAAGATTCTTGAGAATAAAATGTTTTTTTTTTCGATGTTTAAAATCACATGAAAATCAAGTTCCTGTGATGTTTGAAAATTGAAACAGGATATTTTTGCCAGAGAGCAAGATCAATATTAGGGTATACAACTGGAGAGAAAATGTAAACAATACACAGTCTGCTTTCATATCACAGCACGCAATAATATTTAAATAATATAGAAGAAACCACAGGTAAAATGGGTAGGATTTGGGCCAAAACCAAAAGCACGCTTGCTATTAAAATGTAAACACACGGCGTTGCCACGTTGAGCGTTGAAATAGCGAGATGAGGGTGGAGGTGCGCAGCGCAGCGACTGTCATCGACATCGTGCAATGCTTTGGCACCAACCGTCGCCAGCGCATTCAACTCAATTTGGCAATAGCCAAAATATCTGAACCTTTTAGTGGGAGTCACTCCCTTTTCTCTCTGAATAGAGTCTTTTCATCCCCCCTGTATATAGAACCTAATCTGTGGATTTGTGCAGAAGCACCACCTTGTTAAAACCAGATCCGTCAGTTCATAAGGTTTTTAGGTTGGAAAAAAACTTGAATCAGAGCAATGTATGACTTTTGAAATCTGTGGGTTTTTATATCGAATTAATTGTATGTTTATCTTTATTATTTCTTTCGTCTTGTCTCTGAAACGTGGAACAATTGATTGATTCCAAGTAGTAATTGGTACATCAATCATATTGTATTATATGCAACAAAAAAATCATTATAATCAACAAAAATTGCATGGATTCAACAAAATCTAAGGGTTATATATCCACGACAAAATATTTTGTTATAACAACATTTTTTTTTTGTTATTTTCCAATAGAATATTTTGTTTACGTAAAGAACTATTATGTCAACCCTAACAAAGTGATTGGTTGAAAGAATAAAACATATTTTGCTAAAAAAAATACAATATCTGCTGTTATAAACTTAGTTTATATGTTAGAATGACTTAGTTAAGAATTAAATATACATATAATGTGTATCTGGTTACAAAAATTTCAGTTATAAATTTAGTTGAAGTATTCGGATTGAACATAGTATTTGATCAATGCAGTGTTATTTCAATTCGACAAAATTTTTAGTATCAAAAACATATTTAAATTGTCGACTTGATAAAATTGTTATGCGGATTTAACAAAAAACTTGTTTGTATCAATATAACTTCATCATTTTATTGACACGTTTTTTTTTCATCTAACAAATTGTTTTGTTGGAATTTCACAATGTTTAGTTAAAATTATGGAATCGATATCCTCAAATAAGTCTATCCACACCCTCTCACACTCATTTTTAACAGAAACAAGGAGATAGTAGATCACTGAAAAGTGAAGACGGCTCTGTTGCCATTTGTTCCTATTCCGGATCATTACAATTTACATCACTCAGACTGGCTATTTACTTACTCTGGTCCTATGCGATGGAACGGTTTCTAGGCCGCGCCACCTGGCGAGCGAGAGGTAGAAGAAGCACTGCGGGTATAGAGATCATTCAAAGCTTTGCTTTGTACATTCAACATAGAGCATGATGTTGAAACAACAATATATGTGTTTCTGTTCAAATAAAAACTTTGATCATGCAAGATAATGAAATTATTGTATTAAAAAAAATATGGAATTTGTTTCTAATATGCAAGTGATTCAGTGAACAAAATAACTGGATTCATGTGATAAAATAAACATTATTGAAAATTAATAAACTTTTTTGTTGAGGATCTGTTGTTATTATTGTTAAATGAACGAAATGCATTTTATTGATCCAACACCAAGAATAATATTAAACCAAGATATTTCTTTTTTGTGTCAACTGTAAGTTTTGTTGAACGAAACAAAATTTTGTTCATTTGTACTAAAACTACAATCGAAACAATTTGTTGATTTTGAAATAATCGTTTATTTTGTTATTTTTGCAAAAATCATTCAAAACAACAAGAAAAATGTGACCAAAAATTGATTGCTGTACAACAATTTTTTTTTACTGTATAGTTGAATAAGAAATTGAAGTGGGTGTGAGCTGAACAACAACAATCATAGGGGTGTAATTCAAAAAATTCAAGTTGAGGGGTGTTTCTTGGGGGCTATTCGGAAATGCTTGTGGTCCCCTACAACACATAATTTGAAAAAAATAATCTAGATCAATAACTGAAATATACTTGCTAACCAAATGCTCTACACGGTCCATGGTCCACACGGTATAGTACACAGTTTTTGTATATAGCATTCATTTCTCATCATCAAAGGTGCTTCCTATACAGCACGTTAGAATCAGCAATTTCACATACAACAGCCTCTGTGTATGGAAAATATTTTGATCTTGTATACAGTTTTTGTATATAGCATTCATTTCTCATCATAGGTGCTTCCTAGACAGCACGTTAGAATTAGCAAATTTCACATACAACAGCCTCTGTATATGGAAAATATTTTGATCTTGTATACAGTTTTTGTATATAGCATTCATTTCTCATCATCATAGGTGTTTCCTAGACAGCACGCTAGAATAAGCAAATTTCACATTCAACAGCCTCTGTAAATGGAAATTATTATGATCTTGTATACAGTTTTTGTATATAGCATTCATTTCTCATCATCATAGGTGTTTCCTAGACAGCACGTTAGAATTGGCAAATTTCACATTCAACAGCCTCTGTATATGGAAAATATTTTGATCTTGGGTCAACAATTCTTTCAAATATATATTCACTAACCAACACTGTCACAATACATGAATTTAAATGGATATAAACCCAACTACGTGCCCCTTACCTACACCGCTGCCGATGTGTAAGCGATTCCAACTAGCTTTTCTAAATCCTCGGTCTGGTTTTATCAGTGTAAGGGGGTTTGAACCGCTGTCTTTGCAGGAATAGCATTTTTATTATGACTATAACTTCGTTACGCTACATTTTAGTTCTCGGCATTTTCTAATAGTCAACATTTATCTCTGAGAATTACTTGGGATTTTGTTTTCTCACCAGATTACCGTTTGATGAGCAATTATTTTTAATGTCGAGTTGACTAGGTATAATATTTTTCTGCATGGGCCGTGGTGCTCGTGATATGGAAGCAATCTGTTTAGCGTTTTCGTCAGTGATGTTGAAAACATCATTAAATTTGCTAAATTAGCGATTTACGCTGACGATCTGAAACTCTATATGCCTTATGCCAATTGCATTATGTTGAATTTCAAGAAGATCTTAATAGTTTATCATTATTGCAATATTAATAGACTATTAATAAATATAAAATAAATACTTCCCTACCAAATCAACCGTAGAGGCGTGGGTTTATAACCCATAGCGCAGTCACCGGTTCTGTGCATGGCATCGCACGTTGAAAGATGAGGGCTACATTCTCCCTAGCACGCACAATTCTCTCAGATATTTCTGAGGTTTGCCTGTTAGGGTGCAGACGATTGATGGAAATTATTAATTCTAACAAAATTTTCAACAAATGTCGAACCTCATTGAAGTTTTTCAGTAAGCAGATTCTGTTAAGAAATGAAGACAACATTTTAATAATGTTTCATCATGAAATGATTCTAGAAAGTTGTAGAAAACTATGAATCAAATCCGGAAAACGTGACATATGTACTCTAAAATCAAAATGGTGATGTAATGAATTTATGGTAGAAACATTAAACTATTTTTGTCGGTAATGCTGGGTCGAATTGGTGTGAAAAATGATCAGAAAACAATATATCTATATATCAATGAAGAACACCATCAACTCAATATTTCTTCTGCCCAGACGGGGCGTGAAATTATATATCTTACCATATTGCAACCGGCAATATACTTTGAGCTTAGTTTTTTTTTTGACCGTTACTTGATGGAAATCTATAGTTATGACACTAAGGTAAAAAACGATTATAATTTCTACAAAATTTATTGTCTTTGCGACATGAAAGTATAGTCTCCTTAAACAACCACCGCCTGATACAAACTGGTATGCCATGTATTCAGATATCCATGCTTATAAATTGCTTCTACTTACAAATCCTCATACAACCTTCCAAAAAGTGTACGTGCCGGGTATATGTGCGTATAGGTTACAGACTTTCCATGCACGTAGATCCTTATAAATTATCATAATTCGTCTATATTTTTTCATTAGATTTCATGTGGTATTTTTGGCAGGGATATTTGGAGTTTGAATTTTGTAACAAATGTTATCAAATATTACTATATTGCTTTTTCTCGTTCCATTCGAATACAGATATATTCAGACTGAATGATACTCTTCCCCTCTCTAGCGGACGATAGGGTATCGCAAACATCCGACTCTAAAAATCCGAAGAGGAAACGGCAGAAAAGAGTTCTCAGTTTATCGGTAATCTAAAAGCGTAATGAAGTAGAGACATTGATTAAAAGCCTATTTAAGACTCAATCTTTAATTCAATCGCATTAAACAAGACGATCCCAGATGGGATTGCATTGAAGACAACTTTTTTAATCAGTTGATTCCGGAGATTACTTCCTCTGATAAAAATTGATGTTAATGGAATTACTATCGATGTTTTAATTTTGAGACTTTTTGCAGCTCAATATTCGGCTTGGTTTTAATTAAAAAGTTTTACTCTCTGGAACTTATTTTGTTAGCGTCTTTTGTGAAGTTCACTGGTAGGATTAATTCAGCTGGGCACACTAATATTACGTGATAAAAAAAGCAAGTTTTCTGCATAAAAAAAATGTATTGAAGAGGATATAAAGTAAGTCATGCATAAATAATATATTTTGCCAAATGCCATATTCCAATTTACTGTATTTTGGGAAAACACATCATTATGCAAGATGATGTACATCGATTTCCCTGCCAAAAATACCACATGAAATCTCATGAAAAAAATATAGACAAATCATGATAATTTATAAGGATTTACGTGGAAAGTCTGTAACCTATACGTACATATCCATGGCACATACACTTTTTGGGTCGATGAAGAATAATTTTTGTACTACATTCGCTTGAAAAAGATACTCTGTATCGAAAAATGTCGCAAAGATAATAAAATTTGTGGAAATTTTAATCGTGTTTTACCTTAGTGTCATAAGATCATAGAAGGTGTAACAAAGTTACTTACTAATTCCCAGTTTTGTTAGGCAGGCAGAAGCAAAATTTTTCTCCCATTTTATAACTCCGTTATTAATATGTGCATAAATATAATAATAAGTCTTATGTCGAACGCCATCTCGTGTATAAGTATCATAGCTCATGGATTTTGCCGGCATCCGTTCAGTCGTAGCATTGAAATATTCGTTGCTGACAAGTTAGCGCTAGCAACAACAAATCATTGCTTGGGTGAACACTCTTCATTCTTTTGATGAATGGAATTCATTACCCTAACGAACCTTGGATTATATAGTAACCAATACTCATGAATTCAAAAATCACTATCGACTCGATTGATAAAAAATATCCATTGTCGAAATAATCTAAATCATTACATAAATCATAGAGCATTTATTCGAAGAACGAACGATAATAAATAATTTAATGAATACAGTTTCATCAGTTAAACGAATACAGTTTATTGCTTGGGTGAACACTATTAATTTGTTTGAAGAATGGAATTTATTTCCCTAACGAAGCTATTCAATGTAATCGATCATGATATCAACAAAAACAACATTCATTGATATTATTAACATACGTATTAATAGTATGGATAACCATCGGTACATTGACATAGCGATTGTGTTCATTGGACCAATATTGATGAAAATGTTCATTGAGCCACTGAACTTTTTCATCATTTCTTCGATTTTTTTGTGATAAGTTATTGAATTGATATAGTTGCCATGCAATAAGTTTTTGTGATCACTAGGTATCATAGAACTGCATCCAAAATAGTATTTTGGCTAACCAATAACGAGTGTTTTGCGATTCCCATATCAAACGGAAAAAATGATTCTTTTTATGTTACTTCCGTCAGAAAGGCGGATTTGCAACATACGCCCGTTCAACTCTGAGCATTTCAAAAGCGGGTCAACTACTCAAAAATCCTTTAACTTATCGCTCTCATTTCGAACTCCGATATCCAACGTGAAATAAGGTTTCACTACACGATATTCGGTGTAGAACTTTTTGTCAGGCAACTCATTTCCGGGGCGGGGCGCCGCCATGTTCAGTTGACTGATAAGATATCTGTTCCGCCTTTACACCATAACTTGTGCAGTAAATTGAGAGCTTTTGTACACTGCGCTTTTTCATGTCGCAGCTTTGGGACTAATTATTTTTATTGGGTGTTTACAATGGTTGTACTTTTTATCCCTTTTAGTCAACAATCGACTATGGCAGGAGTGACTCGATTTGTGCTAAAATGGAACGCTATCTTGCATGTTTTGGATGAAAAGATAGATAAGCTTCTTTGTCCGAAATTATGACAATTCATTCCGAAGTTAGGAATTATCACGATATAGTACAAGTGTTTCAATGTAACAATTGAAAATAGATATACAGGGTGAACTAATACCAATTATACAGTACGCTCTCCCCACCAAAAAAGTGGAACACAAGGTGAAAAAAATAATTTGTACCAACAGTATTGCATTTTGTATGTGTGACAAAGCTCTGCCCCTGGACGCATAGAAGCAAACTGCACCATGTTTCAGTCAGCGGCAGATATTCTAGCTCTCTGATTGGTTGTAATCGAAAACAGGTGAATTTTAGCCATCCAGACTAAAACGTGGTGCACTTTGTACTAGCGTGAATTAGTTTTTCGCTCGCGATTTCCACACAAACCTAACCTGAGCGAATTTCCGGCCATAAATTGTAACAAGTTTTAGTCTGGATTGCCAAAATTCGATTACAATCTGATAACTAGAATATATGCCTCTGACTGAAACCCAAGTCAACCAGTCACAGTAATTTGCAGGGAATTCAATATAATATAATATAATTCCGGCAACTTCGCTTTCAGGGCAATAATATGCCAAAAATGTTAACCAATTTAAAATGTTTTAGAGAAGTGCTTAGGATCTGCATAATGTCACCACCATGCCACATATCTCTGACTATATTTTATAAACGTTCGTGTATGTATACAAAAAGTATGGATTGAAAAGTATGAATGGAGCGACAAGAGCGATACTAGCGACAGTGGATGAAGACAAAACCAACAGCAGACATCTTGATTTTCGAAGTTCAGTGTTCAGTGTTCAGTACTTCCAAGCGTACAAAATCGGTACGGTACGTTGTCTCTTGTTTGTTGTGAAAAGTGTTCATTGAGTATTTTGGAGGTACTCGTTATGTATTTGAGGTCTACATGGTTCTTATTAGGGCCAATTTATGCATCACTGTCATTATCATAGTCCTTTCTTAATCACAAAATCAAAATTATTTGTATGCTCCTACTAAAATGTACAGTTTTAATTTTAATTTTATGATTTAAAGAGTGACTGTGATTAGGACTATGATGGTAATGAAAATGGTGCATAAATTGAGCCTTGAATGTTTTGTTGAATTTGGAAGGAGTGTCCTGTTCCAATTATATTATTTAGTTCTTTTCTGTCCGCTTCGAGTCGGGCAGTAAACTACATCCTCCGGGAGGAAAAGTGACACTTTCCTCCCTAGTGTAATACAAATAGCTATTGATCGTAGAGAATACAAAAAATATATAATATATCCCTCGGAAAGGTTCAGGTAGTGAAAGTCTTGTGATCATTGTGGATTCAGCTAGAAAAGCATTGCTGGAAATCAACCTCTTCCTTTGATAAACCATCAATTCATTTATTGATATTCAAAGCTGATACGAAAGATTCAATAATACATACTAATATCATTCAAAATTATGATAATTTATGGCTGAATTTTAATGTTTCAGAACTTATTTAATAACATTAGCATATTTATTTAATTTACTAATTATTATAATGCAGAGTTGAGATGAATAATATAGTGATAAATATACATACTATGAATGATATAATAATCAGAATTCAGCATAATGAAAATTTTCATTTTGTATGATTATCTCGAATAGGTATATTGTGGGTTGTCAACTTGACTGATTAAAATCAGAATTATATTATTACTGAAATTTATGCCGTTGCATAATATATATTATGACATTATCCTTTCAGCTCTGGTACAGATACTGAAGTATGATTTCGTGTCATTCATTTAGTGAGTATAATGAATATTGATGCTTGAAAACGATGATTTTTCTACAACCACTTACCAAAGTAGCAATTGACGCTATCAGATCTCAGCGCAAAGAGCAAAAAAATTGAAAAAAACGCTCGATCAAACGGCAGTCTTTTTTTAGACTTTAGTTATTTTTCATTCTTTTCGTTAGAGTTGTGAATTTTTGGATCTTATGATAGCTCATGTTTTGTTATGTCTTTCACAAAGAACATTTTCAAGCTGTTTATTGAACATTTGTTACAAATTTCCAAGTTCGAAGTCCCCAATCTAATCTAATCTAAATGGACGAAGGTATTTCTCTTTAAAATTTGGGTGCATACAGGTAAATCTGTTTTAGCTAATTAAAGATACGTGAGATAACCGTCATGGTTGTGACATGTTCTGTTGAACGGCCTTTCGGATTTCATTCAATCTGTTTCTAGATCAACTAATTTCCGAACACCTCTCCTTGTTCAGTGCAAATTACACTTTTTAATCTTTCCTGTGCCTCTCGAGACATTTCCAGCGAAGATTAAAAGTATCGATTCAACTCCAACAAAATCCGGACAACTCTAAAACTTCGTCATACTTTTAATTACCCCCGGAAAAACTCGAGCTGACAGAAGTATTAAAATTCAAATCCCTCCCGAATAATTTTTATATCAAGCATCAAGAAACTGATAAAAGATTTGTTTGAGTTGTAGAAGTTAGACTGTTCGAAAACGATGATGGGTAATGTAAAATATCCATTAAAATTCTCTGCAATTAACCAAATCCAATTAAAAATTGAGTGCTTTTTCATTTCGCACTTCTGGGAGATTTGAGAGAACCAAATTCAGTACGATTTCACTAATTAATGCAGCTGGCGTTGATATCTTGCCATTAATACGACTGTTCCATGGGTTATTCATGAAAAATATGGATAAAAAACTTCACAAATACCAAATGGGAATATGCTCAGCTTCTGTAGATATATCATGATATTTATGATAGAATGAAATTTTTATATTTGGAAGAAACTTTACTCATGAATAAGTTGATTGCGGCAGGCTAGCTCTTTATGAAGACAATGTTAGTGATATGTTAACAGAAATATCATAACTATATTTATGATATAACACCAAAAATAGTACAGTATTGGTGAAGGTATGCAGTATGTTTTCGGTGGTTGAAAACAGACAAACCAAACCTAAAGTAAAATGTCATTCAAAACGAATTGATTTGTCCGACAGCAAAAAAATCACTAGTTGATGATCAGAACAAGAATTCAAACGATATGCATCAAGAGCCTCAAGTACGTGTCAGTACCACAACCGCTGATAAACAAAAAATTTCTTATGTCAAAATCACAAACTACTATCGTTTTTCTTACTGAACCTGTTTGACGCGACAAAAATGTCGAAACCTATAACATTCTAAAAACAATAACCACAACTGTATACAGGGAAAGTGATAAAAACTTGAAAGAAATCAAAAAATGCCAATTGGAGAAGCATCCTCATCATCACTTCCTCTACAACTAGGAGCACCACAAGAGTCAATTTCGAGATCCAATTTCGAATGTACTTAAAGAATTTATTCATAAAAATATTTAATACTTGAAATTTGAGATTCTGTAACACTGATGATGACATAAGAACTATTGAGTCCTATATGGAAAATTGTATTCAATAATAATCTTAAAACGGCCCTATGTGTAACAAAATTATTTTCGTCCCATAAACCCAATAGAGAATATCCTTTCTCGAACGGACAGGCCAGTTGGATTTTTATGATAAAAATTTGCTATCGTTAAGCTGACAAGGAAACGTGCTTATATTGGGACGGAAAATCTTATCGATTGTCGAGTGAATGAATGGTTTGTTTCTTGAATTGCGAACGGTGTATCAACTCATTTTAAATATCTATCACGGGTCAGCAGTACTGATGGCCAAGGAACGGGAGTAGTACTGATGGCCAAGGAACGGGACTTGCTGAAATGGTAATTTTACTCTGAGAGAGGCGACTTCGGGGCGGGAAACTGGACGGATATGTCACGCGGCGTGCAAAAGGTACGCGAACTTGAAAAGTTTAGATTTGATGATAAATAAAAAAGTAAATTTTTTTTAGATAAAATGACATTTTCCTGAAATTCAATTTTCAAATTTTATTTTCTTATACTCAATGTTCTTATTTATGAACAGATTTCGATGAAATTTTAACCAGTGATATATCAAGATCTCCTGAATACAGTGGTGTATTTCAAATTTTAATAAAAGTTTTGAAATTGAATTGGTGGGTTGATTAAACGGCATATTTATCAAATTTCATTCCCTCATAACTTTTTTATTGATTGACGCATTTCAACCTAATTCACATATGTATCATTTGAAAATGTCGCAAATCTAGTGATGTAGTAAAATTTTTTCTAAAAAAAATCACTAGTTAAACGGCATATTTATCAAATTTCATTCCCTCATAACTTTTTTATTGATTGACGCATTTCAACCTAATTCACATATGTATCATTTGAAAATGTCGCAAATCTAGTGATGTAGTAAAATTTTTTCTAAAAAAAATCACTAGTAATTTTTTTAGATTTTTGACCTTGAAAAATAAGATTAGTTGGCCCTGGAAATGGAGATTTATACATGAAATTTGGTGTCCTAGTAGACTTTTTGAATGTCTAATTAAAGAAAACAAAATCCTTCAGATCGGTTGACAAATGTAAGTTTTATATGGGTGCTTCCATCTTAAATGGGTCACACTGTATATAGATCATTCTGTAAGTTAGATTGAGGAGCGTGCAGCGCAAAGTTTTCAGTTTCAAGGGGCAAGGTTTTGAATGTGTCTATAGGCGTCGTTCCTGAAAAAACACGATATCCCACAAAACAATTTTATATCTCTAATAAAATTACAAAGTGAACACGAGCTCCTTCGTCATATTATAATTGCAGACCACCAATCCACTCAAGAAGAGATTATTACTTAAGTACTTACAGGTACGCACTGATGATGTACTTAATAATCAAAAACTCTTTTTTACGATTTTTTCAAAATTCTATACAGGGTGTAATATAAGTATGTTAAAATATTCAAATGACATATTCCTGAGACAATTTTAAGAAAAAAGTCTGTATAAACTTGTGTCCGGTAATGCTTCGTTTCGGACATACAGGGAGTTGAAATGTATTTTTTTTTTCGCTTTTTCAATATAACTTTTGCAAAAAATAAGTTATTCGCACGAAATTTGGTACCCGGAGTTCTTTGGCATATGAAATCATAATTTTGCATCAATTTTCATGTAACATCTAGAGGGCGCTGCGTACACTGTCACTATTCATTTCAAATTGCCCTAACATTTTTGACACTAAACTTTTGGTACTTTTCATGAAAAAATCTCATTCCCACACCTTTTCCAAGTAAAAAAGGTACACTTCCTCAACAACGCTGGAGGTGATCTTTTGCGAGATATTTACAATTTTCTATATCGATGCATGTTACTTAGCTCCTAGGTATAGGGCGCTAAGTGGAGTTGAGGAAAATTTCAACACTCTGTATCTCGAAAACATTTTATAGCAAAAAAGTTGTTTATTTTGACGAGATCTACCACATACTTAGTTTTAGTAATGTTCTCAGCAACTTCACTTAGCGCCCTAGGAGCTAAGTAACATGCATCAATATAGAAAATTGTAAATATCTCGAAAACGATCACCTCCAGCGTTGTTGAGGAAGGGAAACTTTTTTACTTGGAAAATGTGTGGGAATAAGATTTTTTCATGAAAAGTACCAAAAGTTTACTGTCAAAAATGTTAGGGCAATTTGAAATGAATAATGACAGCGTACGCAGCGCCCTCTAGATGTTACATGAAAATTGATACGAAATTATGATTTCCCACGCCAAAAAAACCCAGGGTACCAAATTTCGTGCGAAAGCGAAAAAAAATTCAATTTCAACACCCTGTATGTCCAAAACGAAGCATTTCCGGACACAAGTTTAAATAGCCTTTTTTTCAGGTATATTTCACTTGAATATTTTAACGTACTTATGTTACACCCTGTATAATGCTTGCAGAAAGTTTTTCAAATATCGACTCAACTTAACGTTTTCATTTTCTACCCTACGAATAAAATCTCTCACGATTCTACTGGACTGCAACGGAGAGACGAAGGAACTACCCCACGAATTACCCGCAAAATGTCCTCATACATCACATTATTACGCGCCACAATGATTTTTGGCACTATGCTATTTACTTTCCCACCCCAGTGATTTACAATTTATTGAGTTAGGAAGGCCCTCGTTATTCTATTAACTGAAATAATTCACTGTAATAGCCACTAGGATATTGCTGGTTTGTATATTTATTGCAAGAATTTCCTTTACGACTTACATGGACAACATTGTAATAATTGACCAGAAGCAGTTTTCCAGAATGAATTGAACTGATATAAAGCATCATTCAGAATAACAGAGACATACACGCGAGATAGGTTTTCGGCTGATTTTACATTCCACGATCTAACAATATAAATTCAAGAAATCTGTACAACTGTGATGCAAATTAATCAATGTGCCCCATTATGTTACTGTGTTTACAATGATAGTCATTGTCTAGAATAACATTATTAAATTTTGTCAGTGAGCTATCGTACACTGAGAAAAATCTGAAGAACATATTGGTATATTCAAGAAATTATGATAAAAATTACAATATTTTTTGGTAACCCTAATAGTTTGGATAGTAAGTGGTAAATAATTTATGGTTAACGTTAGTATAAATTATTGCTCTCACATATAGTACCAGAAATTATTGTAAATATCACTAAGTATACATTTTTCTCCGCGTAGGTACTCTGAATTTGTCTATCTGCAAAAAATGATTGAAAATGAATATTTGGAACCTTTAGTGTGAATACAATTCAAGAAATAGAACAAGAGCTGTAAGCTTACTACACTAATTAACCTTATTCTAATACTATATACCGAGTGTCCACGGAAAGTGTCTCGTCCCTATAATGTTTTTGGTTTTGAAGATATTGAAATAAAATTTGTATGATACATGAAACTGCATTTTTTGACAAGTGACTCAGATTCATGCAATTTTCGGTCTCACCGATAGTGATATAAACTTTTGATTTTTAAATGAGACACCCGGTATATTTTAACTTTCTTTGTATCCCTATGATATTCTGAATACAACCTATCAGTTGATACTTTCAGTAACCAATTTTTTTTATTCGGAAATTTTTAATCTAGAGGGCTAGGGATACATTCCATTCTGAATACAACTATACAGGCTGTTAATTGAGTACGTTGACAAACTTCGGGAGGAGATTCTTTGGAAGTTTTCAGGACGAAAAGTTCATATAAACATATGTCCTAAACGGCTTGGTTTTCGAGATACAGGGTGATGATAATAAAATTTTTTCAAGATTTTATGGAGTTAACTTCGAGATTTTCGATAATGATCAGTTCAAATTGGGCAAGTACAATCCATTCAATAGTACGCACGATACAAAATAATTCATTTCTTAAATAATTCACAAGGTCCTCCTTTTTTCAGAGTCAAGCCTTGTTCAACCCTTCAGAATTTTTTCCGCCGGAATCAGGAATACAAATTAAGTGTTAAGAAACTTACCGAAAGATATAGTGCTGGAAAAACACAGATTAGCGTAATTTTGAATTTTGAACTTTGCGAATAGACGAATGCCAAGACGAATGCCTATTGCCAAAAATTTGTACAGAAAAGATAAATAGAACTTCAGATCGCTTTAATTGATTTTACATTTTTTCATTTCCTGTAAAAAATATTTCTATTTTTCAATTTTTACAACCTTTATCTCAAAAATCAAAGACTTCAAAGGTTTATATTACTAAACCGATTTGAGGAAATTTGAGTAACTTTAATTTGCAAATAAATAATTGAACTTTCTCTATACTGAAATTCTCAAACCTCCTTATAACGGACACCTCCCAATAACGGACAAAAAAAATCCCCTTAGCTATCCGCTATTTAGAGGTTTTACTGTACCTACATAAGTTGAAAATTGAAACATTCTCAATTAAAAATTGGAAAATATGATTTTCTTTCCAAATAGAAACCTAACATAAAAATGAAGAATTTTCTTTTTTTTGTAATATATAGTCGCAGTTGATATCACATTACACAGAAACAAAGCAAGTTAGAACATACGTTTATATAAACTTATATTCTTAAAATGTGACAAGGAAAATACCTCGAAATTAATGACATCATTTAAGATAAACCCTATATATGGTTGAATCAAATTGTTAATTTCAGATAAACCTCATTCAAGTAACGATTATTTTAATCACGAGTACAGCGTAGCGGAACGAGTGTTCAATAAAAAAGTATATCGAGGGTTTATACACGTTTTACGATATCTTTTTTATCACAACAGGTTTTCATAAGAGTTTCAATTGACAGGGCAAGGCCTTCTCCGTCAGCAGGGTTTTTAACCACTGAAACCAAACAGTTACTCAGGCGATATATTTTAAATATTGAGTTGCTATGGTAATGTTTTCAAAAATTTACTTTGGGTTTATATCGTCAATCTGTATGAATAGCGCGGTACGCTGAATGCCATTTTAGTTAGTAAACTTAAGTAACTTAAGTTTTCATAATTGACCTGGTTGTTATATACTTGATTGAAATCCACAGGACTTCTCAGACTGTTAGAAACGTATTTTTGTGATGTGAATGGTATGATGTTGAATTTTACAAACAAATTTAGAATTCAGTTATAAATAAAATTAATTAATAAAATATATAAATATTTTACCTGTACTGAAGTGTGTTTATTTGAACATCCTGTACTGTGGTGGTCCTTCAAAAACAAAAGAAACAGAACACAAATATTAGCAATATATAACTGAAAATTTTAGAATAGTTTAAATGTCAAAAAATTAAAGAAATATCAAAATTTATAATTTTCCTAGCAATTGAACCCAAATAACAAAATTAACACATTGTATATCAAGGAAGAAATTAAAACTTTGAAAAGAAAGATGACAGTTTGAAAGCGAATAAGTAATTGTATTATAAAGAAATTTGAGAAAAATGAGACAAAATAGGTATAATTATTCAATTTCAACAAGTTTTGACTATAAATATGTAATAAAATAATTTTAAATTAGTAATAAGAGGTAATCAGTGAAAAGTGAAACAAATCTAGGAGTTTGAGAAGCTTTCAAGACTGAAAAAGAATGAAAGAAAAATCGATCGACTGTTGGGATGGTTTTGGTTGTTGTTAAAAAAAGAAAGATAAGAGGATTTTGAAGGCGAGAGATTGTAAAAAGTTAGAAAAACACAAAATTAAATAAAATTCAACGAGAAACTTTACAAAAAGTCAAAAGAAGAAACTTATTTAAAACATATTGAACGAAAACAATAAGAAGTAAATATTACAACCTACCTTCCATACTTTGAAGAGAACCATAAAGAAAATTACAGCTGCAGAACGAATCACTGCTACAAAACCAACGTATGTGCCAAAACTGAACTTTTCTTCTGTAAATAATCACAGACCTATTTTCAAAGTGAGTTGAATTCATATTACGAACAATGAGCACATAACTTCACAAGTTTTTGACGCGGAAATAAGCTACAAAGCGAAGGTTTTTGCCAAAATTGAACGTTTCTTTTTGTGAATAATCCCAGCACTCTTTTCAGAGTGAACGAATGAAGCGAGTTAAATTCATAATGAACAATGAGCACATAACCTCATAAGTTTTGACACAGAATCACAGAAATGAATCGTACTGTGCTTTTATTAGTACGAATTTAAGATTATCACGGAACAAAAATTTTAATTATAGAGACTTGATATTCTGTAGAAAAATGTTGTTGATAAATAGTAGTCATTGATTCCATGTTAAGAAATAAATATATAGAAATTTGTATGATTGAAAGATAGCCATTCAGTAAACTAAGTTATTTCTCTCATAGAATTAGGCATAGATGAAGTAGAATTAAACTTGTTTTGTCCCATACCTATTTATTTTGAACGTTGACAGTCTACACCACAGAAGTGTGATGAAAATTTTTTTTTTTTTTAAGTCATTAGCTGCATCCCTCCTGAGAGAGAGAGAAACACTGTTTCATGTCTCTGTTGTGGACCCGACTGAGCTGAAAATTATAAACAACAGGTAATAAAGAAAGAGAGAACAGGTAAAAGAGTCTCGTATGGAATTATAATAAATGTAAAATCATAGTTATTCATAAAAACAATTTAAAACTCTATTATTTTTAACAACTGCCAGGGAAATATATTACATTTTCATTAGAACATTATCATATAAAAAAGCGCTACAAATCGATAGGATTTCAACAATTAATTATATCGCGACATGTTTCACTTACTTCAAAAAGCTACAGTTCAGTTGAACATATCGCGATGTTATATTGTGGAAATCTTACTTGTTTAATTAAGTGTCACTCACTTAAGGATCTAACAGTCTGAGAAGTGCTTAGTGCTTGGTGCTCCTTGATTGGAAATTACTTTTAGAAAGTGCTTACTAATCGCGAGCAATATACAGTGACTGCCAAAAAGTATGTACCATATGGGAAAAAAGTTATTAGAGTATTGGAAAAAATATTCTTGTGAAAAGTTTGTGCATGTCCGATAACCAAAAAATCGATTTTGACTCGTGTCACGTGATCGCTGGTATGGGCGGCAAATGGAAAAAAATTACTATGAAAAGGCAAAAAGTGGGGTAAAATGGCAAGATATCAAAGAAGTTAATTGAAAAAGTTGATTAGAATTAAATTTTATGCACATATATAAAGTTTGAAAAGATAATAAGAGAAAATTGAAAATAGCTATTTTTTTTAAATAATTTCCCAGCAGCATGAAAATATCAAATTATTATATTATGAATAGCTTGACCATACTGAAATATTTGTATTTCAATGGTAATAACAAAACTTTCTCATATTCTCCGGCCTCCGTACCAGTGAGCACTAAATTATAAAAATTGGATTTTGTCAAAACCGTGGGTGTTACATTCCACGACCATTGTGATGACATGACACTCCAGAACCATATTATAATCAAGTTTCTACGATAATCATGCCAAAGCGTTTCACTTCGCATGCAATGTTGAAAATTCTAGCCTCTTTAATTTGACGCACTATTTTTAAGATTATGTGCGAAGTGAAACGTTCGTGCACGATTATTATCAAAAATTATAATTATGATCGGAAAAACACAATATTTTTGGATATCCCTATCATCGCAATAATCGTTGAATTCTGATATAACTGTTAGATACGAACCAATGTAACAGCAAGAGTTCTGACAATTTTTTTTTTAATTTAGTGCTCTGTGGTGTAGAGCAAATGAGAAAGTTTTGTAATTATCATTGATATACAAATATTTCAGTATAGTCAAGCTATTCACAAGAAAATAATTTTATATTTTTATACAGCTAGGAAAATATAAAAAAAATTCTATTTTCAATGTTCTCACATTATTTTTTCAAACTTTGTATATGTACGTAAACATAAAAGCAAATTCTTCAAATAACTTTTTTCGATATCTTGCCGTTTTATCCGATTTTTTGCCTATTCATAGTAATTTTTTTCAATTTGCCGCCATACCAGCGATCCCTTGACATGTGTCAAAATCGATTTTTAGGTTATTGGACATACACAACTTTTCTCATACTCTAAAATATTTCAGTATGGTCAAGCTATTCACAAGAAAATAATTTTATATTTTTATACAGCTAGGAAAATATAAAAAAAATTCTATTTTCAATGTTCTCACATTATTTTTTCAAACTTTGTATATGGACGTAAACATAAAAGCAAATTCTTCAAATAACTTTTTTCGATATCTTGCCGTTTTATCCGATTTTTTGCCTATTCATAGTAATTTTTTTCAATTTGCCGCCATACCAGCGATCCCTTGACATGTGTCAAAATCGATTTTTAGGTTATTGGACATACACAACTTTTCTCATACTCTAAAATATTTCAGTATGGTCAAGCTATTCACAAGAAAATAATTTTATATTTTTATACAGCTAGGAAAATATAAAAAAAATTCTATTTTCAATTTTCTCACATTATTTTTTCAAACTTTGTATATGTACATAAACATAAAAGCAAATTCTTCAAATAACTTTTTTCGATATCTTGCCGTTTTATCCGATTTTTTGCCTATTCATAGTAATTTTTTTCAATTTGCCGCCATACCAGCGATCCCTTGACATGTGTCAAAATCGATTTTTAGGTTATTGGACATGCACAACTTTTCCCATACTCTAATAATAAACTTTTTTCTCATATGGTACATACTTTTTGGCGGTCACTGTATAAATAAAAGTGCTTGATGCTCAAGATATCGGAGCACTTTTCAAGAGTGCTTAGGGTTTAGTGCTTGAAGCACTTTTTTTCAGTGCTCGGCACAGCTCTGTTCAGCATCTCGTCAACACAAATAAAATTACACCACGACCAGCTTTTAAACGACGAAGAAAATGACCGGAATACACGGGTCATCAGATCCCTGGCGACAAATAAGAAATATAGGAATCGTCCCTTCGAGCGGCCCATTACCCAGCATCCGCCAGAAATCATCGGGTAAAAGCATTTCCTCCGCGGTCGAACATTTTAAATCGGAAGTAGCCATTTGCGGCCCGCTCTGACAAGTGTCACAAGCCGGAACCGTGATTTTGAATTATGTAATTTTTAATGTTATTCGCGAGTGGTTTAGGGCGTGTTTTCCACTTTTTGCCGCTATAACGGCCTCTCTAATGAAAAGCGTTGGGCTGGCGACAAGCCAAACGGAACGCAGGAGAAAAGAACGATGTTCGGATTCCGGAGCTATAGTCCAGGAAAAGAAGATGGAAAAAAATAAGTTATCTGGTACAACATTGACATGGGGAAAGGACTGTCTATAAATAGAGCAATAGAGAATCACCATCTACCTGACTCCTAATATGAATTTGGGATTCAAAACACACGTCGAAAGGTGTATATAAAAATCAACAATACTTCCAAAGTCGCACAATTGTGACTCCCTAATTTTGTCTGTAACCAGGCTGATGTTTCACTTATGTTGACGAAATTCAAATGATAGAAAACACAAAACTACTGCCTGATAAATCTATGGCATGGGCAAAAAAATTTCATCACTCACGAATTGAGAGCCGAAAATGGTTGAATAAATCAGACGGTTCTGTCAGTATGCTACCATGTATGACAAAATAATTCTGAATAACAATCCTCTCTACTTGTACAGGAAAACTGAATACTGCACAAACGTGAACAATTCATACATTAGATTGAAGGGTTAACAAAGCCCCCACACAAAACGAAATATTTTGAGAAATTAGTTTCTTAGAGCATCGTAAAAATACTAACTTGATCGATGACTTATTCATTTTATGAATAGAAAAAAACACCCTTTCTTCATTTTCATTCGTTACTATAACACCGTGCGCGAAGTAATATATATATATAAGAGTATACTTCCTGCATGCTGCGTACCCAACAAGTTTTCCTAGCTTTATATATATATATATAAACTATATGGGATTTTTATATTTTAACCTTTATCAATCTAGCAAAAATCCAAGAAATCATTTATTTCTTAATGTTAAACATAAATTAGGGCTTTTTAACACTCTCAAATTGAGAAATACACAACCTAATTTAATTTTTTTATATTAAGCTAAGCCTATTACCTATTTTAGAACAATATTTTTTGAAGTTTGCAGAAAAAAATTTGCTTGCATCTCGTGCGCGAAATACTTTGCTGATATCTACTACTTTTCACCAAAGGGGCATTTTGCGCTCTATAGATACAAAATAGTATATTTTTCAACAAGAGAGGTGAGAGTTTATCCGCGAGCGAAGCGGAGTGGAGCGAGTGTGGCAATCTCATGAACGATAAAAATGTAATTCATTTTTTGCTATTTTGCTATTTCTCTACCATAGATGTTGTTTGTAACATATTGGATTATAATTTTTAGAACTTTAATGTTTATAAGCCGTCAAACGTGACGTTCTTTAGCTGGTTCAAGTGCCTCGTAAATTGCATCATAAATGATGATTTTCAGAATTTTAGCAAATAAGCACAAGATAGATATCCGACGATAGTTATTTAATATGGAGGGATCACCTTTTTTCAGAACCGGACATATTCGTGCAACTTTCTAAAGGTTTGGAAAAATATTGGATATAATAACAACTTTATTCTTCCCAAGAAACATTACATGTTTATGAATAGGGATACAGATAGATAGAATACACAAAGTAATTTACAATTTGATTAGTAGCCGCAAAGTTAGGGAAAGATGAAAAGTTATAACGATATAGGGTGGGGGTGGAGGTGTTAGTAGAATACTGAGAACCTAATGAATACGTTAAATTATTTCTAATCTATAACAAATATATATATTTTATATATTGATTTTATACATTCTTATGACAAGATTGAATAGATAAGACAGAGGTTCAGCTAAAACAAGACGGCAATCTTTCGCATGTATACACCATGTATACACCTATACAAACACTTGGAGTGAATTCAATTGCAGCTGAACTATTAGATACACAAGAAAATATGCTTTTCCTTTACCTTCCACCCGACGCTAATGCCCCTGAGGAATCTTCTGTATATCAAGTTCCCCGGTACGTGCATTAGAATAAATATCTCAGTATCCTCAGTCGCGAAAACCGAATTCCAATCGCATTCATACGTAATTATAACAAATCATTATTTTTCCGATGGCACTGCCTATATATAGCGAAAGTAGCGTACGGGTGGTCCAGTCACTGTCGCGGACTGTCACACTGACATGGTTCTTCAAACCTTACTTGGCGGTTTCAATATTTATTAGATGTCTGCTCGTTTATTTCCAGACTTCAGCTGAACGGCTTATCGGCGATCGCAAAAAGGAGAAGAAGAAGAAATTTCACAAAGGCTGGCCGAGGACGGTAGTTTGTTACAGCGTAGAACTACTAATAACACAAGGTGCTGCGAATTCGACAAACTAAATTCCAGTCGGCAGATCCGTATTTTTGTGGTATATATTTATTAAGATCGTGAAAGTATGCATTTTCTCAACACGAATATTCAAACAGAACATTGTTCCAGCTTTATAATTTTTATCTTAGTAAATTGTTTATAACAAAACGAAAATTAACAATTTTTCCAACGTGAATTTATTTCAAGACCTTTGAGCTCCACGAAAGGAAAAAATTCTCAGATTAATAGTTTAACACTTATCGCACTTGGAATGTTAATGTTCATTCTACAAAAAATTGTTAATCAATCAATGCATAACTTATTGAAAAATCGCGATAAAAATTTTTTGACCACGGATTATTGTTTATTGATCTGTCCTGTAGGCGCCTGAATTTTTTTAATTTTTTATTTTCATATTTTATAAGTTTAAATATTATTTATTCATTAAAGGTCCGAAGGGAGCGTGGCTTGCGCAAGCCGGGGTACCCGTTTTCGGACGTATTTTCAACCCTCTGGGAAAATTATAAATATTGGTCCTACAATTCCAAGAATCAAAACATTTCCTAGGAAATATCTTCCTCTTTTTGAATCTTTTTTCAAATTTGAAAAATCTTTATTGGTTTTTTAGATATTTGCAAAAAACTAAACCCCCCTTTTTTTTAGTAAATTGTTAATAACTTTTGCAAGCGGAACTTCATTTTTTTCAAAAACCATCTAGATGCCATTCCGAATCGAATGACACCTCGATCATAATTTTCGGAGACTGTTGAAAAAAGTTGACCAAAAAAGTACTAGACTAAGGCCACTGAAAGGCAAATGCGAACCCACACTCTTTTTTTGGAGAATATACCTTGGATTTGAATACATTTCTCTCTTCTTTCGAGATGAATCATCCAATACATTTGTTTAAGATAAATTGTAATATAATTTTAATGTGGTGACAATTGTTACTAAATTTCATTTTTTTTATAATTTTGTGATGATAAATGTTTGTAGTGAAAGTATAGTTTTTTTTTCTATTTGATTTCTGTTAAATTTGTTTTATGCATGAAATATAAGTCAGATGGTAATAAATACTCATATAAATGTCTTTATTGCGCAAATATATGCCCAGGCTAGATACTTACTCTTGTAATTTTGTACCTTTTATTCTGTTACAGAAACTCTCTCAGCTCAGCTAGTGCCAATAAGAAACATGCAGTCTTTTCTCCTCAGGGTTGGTTTCTTGGAAAGGGCTTCCAATTTGAAAATTTGAAATATTTGTGACAGTTGTACCAAAATAATAAATGTTTTACAAATAATTCAAAATATAAGCGTTTTTATTCAACTACCTATATTCATCAAAACATTTTGTGATTTTACAGTTTTAAATACTTATTTTAACTTTCTTGCAAGAAATAATCCTACTTTTCTTTTGTACAGAATTGAGACATCAACAAGTTCTGTGTTCTTTAAACCCGTTCTTGTGGCTGCTTAGTCATCACCAAAAAAATCTCCGACTAAGTACTCATTGAGTATCGAATAATAGCCATATTCTTTTTACCAATTTTAACCGAGATTAAAGTAAGATTCTCAACACAGCTGAATTGCTCAATATATGACAGTTATCAGTCTCAAGTAAATGTAACATATATATCCTTACCTAAGCTATTGAGCTATGCTGAGAATCTTACTTTGATCTCAGTTAAAATTGGTAAAAAGAATACTGCTACCTATTATATGTATCGAACGAGTAATAAAAGACATAGAGATGCTACATGCCTATACCTACACAAAGAGCTTTTTTGAAGTAAACATGAACTATCCTTTTCTATACAATTTGATGACGAGGGGGGTGACGGGTGGTGAAATGTTATCGACTGTTTGTTTACATTTAGAGTAAAAAGTACCCTGACTTGATCCGAATGAAATGAGTGGGCATACACAAAACTACCCGAATGAATACGGACTTTACATGTTTACATGTCGCTAGTAAACAAAGAAAGTTATGTTGACTTCAAGACAAGGATGGAGAAGGCATTATAGTCTTTTATTACTCTGAGGTATCGAATCTTTCTACGCACTGTCAACTGTGAACTTGTCGTTCAGTTGAAGGTTATATTGCAATTATTATTTTCTATTAGTAAATCTAATCAATTGTCCAATAAATAAAGTGGAAATGAGTGAGAGTTCTTTCTGAGAATGTTAAGTTCAGTTATATTATCACCGTAGTGCACGAAATTACAAAGTTTTTTCCGAATTGTTCTTGCAAGTTTGTCAAAAGTGAAGTTATTTTCGCTTGGAACGTTGAATATTCATAGAGTTTGTGAAAACCTTTGGACTCAAAGCTTTTCTCCAAGATCTGCTTAGCTGCTTTCTTCATTCTGGAAGATTCTCTGGAGGTAGGTTCTTGTTGATATTTAGTGTATGCTTAATACAAAACGTTGACTGCAACTTTGTCCAGATGTTTGAAATTTTTCTGGTAAAATTAGAAATTCAAGAAAAATTTTTGACTTGCTGCTCTCTTCTTGCTCTATATCCGCTTACTTGTTTTTTTTAAATCCCCAGTTTCCAGGGAAACTCGTTTCACTTTTTCCGATTTCTCGGCACTAGATTCACTTCTTGCTTATAAGTTTTCACTTTATCTTTTTGTAAAACCTCATCCTACTTCTATTCCAACTTAACTAATATTTACAACTTAAATTATTAACTATTTACAATGAAACTCTTGCTAAATCTTTTTACTCCTGCCTTATTTTGAACTCTCTGGGGCTCCTTTCCAAGATACTGTCCCATTTTTACTGCCTGGTATTTATTTTATAATCATTAATTTTGAGGTTCTGTTGTTAATTTTTGTTGAATTTTTTTAACATTTTCTTGTAAAATATGGTTCTAAATTGTTCTCTTCAGTCTTGTTTATAGTGATATTTTAATTTTAATTCATTTTACAGTTGGTGTTGACTGGTAGCAAATTTACTCTGCTACGAAGGATGTTTCGGAACAACCTTTCGAGCTTCGGAAACAGAATATTAAGGCTCATTGGATGGATTTTGAAGGTGTTTTCACATTCTATGCAGTTATGATGTTCTTTAGGAGTTGAGGTATAGTACTTAGCCTTTCTTTAGAGCAATAATAATAATAATAACCTACTATTTCTTACGTACAACGTTGTTTCATAACAATATATTGTATTTTGATATTGGGTTACAAAACCCTCTTTGGTGCGCCTTTGCCGAAAAGTAACGCTCATAATCATACATCTGGTCGATGAGTACACGGAAAGAAATACCTGTGTAATTTTTTCCTTCATCAGGTAAAAATAAATGTATAAGTACTTATACAATTGTCGAAACTTAGTACACCTGGTTGTAATATATTTTTACCAATGATCATTTATTTAGGTTTGTGGTAAAATTTTTCCCAGTTTTGTGACTTTCAATAAACAATATGTATAATACATAATTGTGGATAAATTTTACACATTTTTTATTGAAAAGGTACAATAAGAAATGTGTAATAAGACTACCCGCCGATAGAGGGCATAACCCGCGCTATACTAGAATTCACTAAGGCTGAGGCTTACTAGCATGACCGAAGGCCCATTATGACACTGGAACTTCATTACGACACTGTTACTCCATTACGACACTGAAACATAAACGTAATGAGAGATTATGATGAATTTATTGATTTTGAGTAATGTCAAATTTGGGCTTTGGAAATGACAACTTTAAATACGTTGCTGGCTCTCTCTCTATGAGATCACTATTTTGAAAATTGTGAACTATCCTGGAGTAGATATTTAGGATTCTTGATGGTAAGTAAAATATAGTACAATATTTGTATCGTAAATTCATACTACGATAATCGATAGGTTATAAAAATCGGCCTAAAGGCTTTGTTGACAAATATTCCATCCTAAATCGTGATATGAGTCTTCACGAAACTTATATCGTAAATATCTATTACATACCATCAATATGTAATGTTAATCATAACGATACTGCTATGAGTTTCGTAATGAGGTTCATTATGACACTGGAACTTAATTACGACACTGTTACTCCATTACGACACTGGAACATAAACAGGATTAGAGTTTATGATGAATTTATTGAAATTGACGTAATGTTAAATTTGGGCTTTTGAAATGATAACTTGATGTATCTACCTTTATATGATCACTATTTTGAAGATTGTTGACTATCTTTGAGTGGATATTTAGAATTATTGATGGTTGATCAAATATTGTACAATATTTGTATCGTAAATTCATATTACGATAATCGAAGGGTTATCAAACTCGACATAAAAGGCCTCGTTTGACAAACGTTCCATTTCATATCGTAATATGAGTCTTTATGACACTCACTTAATAGATATTTACGATATAAGTGTCGTAAAGATTCATATCACGATATGAGATGGAAGGCCTCGTTTGATAACCCATCGATTATCGTTATATGTATTTACGACACAAATATTGTACAATATTCTACCTACTAACAATACTGTTGATTATTTACTCAAAATTATTCAATATTCCTCAAACTAATGATATTAGAATCATGCAACAAGCATACGTTGCGCCCATTGTTGATTTATTTTGTGAACTGTCAACTTTGACACGTTCATTTCAATTTAGTAAATTTCATCGATATTAGTTCAGACCATTAGAGAATATATTCAGATATAGAATCCGCTACAAATAAAAAAATTCAAACCTTATTACCTGATAAATCTCGAGATATATACTAACATTTATAATAAATTAGTTCTTGTTATCCTTTTCCATTAAATAGACTGACATTTAAAAAGAGAAACAAGTGAATTTTACTTTACCGCACTAGTGTGGTAAAGTATCTCATTACGAAACTCATATCAGTATCGTAATGTTTGATATTACATATTGGTGGTAGGTAATAGTTATTTACGTAATCAGTTATGAAAAGACCGATATTGTTCGAGGAGTGTAATATTTGCCAAAACAAGCGAACGGAGTGAGTGAGTTTTGCAAATTACGCGAGTGGAACAAATAAATCTTTTCATAACGTATTTCGTACAAAATTTTATCTAATGATATCATTTCATGAATATAATACAATGGTTTTCTCCTGATCTGGGACAGTGGCATAGGTACTTTTCAGAATGAATATTTAATAAACAATATCAAACGTCTCAGACTTATGTCAAAAATGAGTAGTTGTTCCGACGAAATAGCGTCTGATACAGAAGAATCAGCAAATAAAGCATAAAATAAATTATTAATACCACAAAAATCTAAAGTTAGATATGAGGCAGCAAATCCTGTTTTGAATATTTTCAAAGATAAAATTATTAGTTTCTTATTCTATTTCATTACACAACTAGTTGGTTAATGAATATTACACAACTCATTTTCACAAGTAACAGTTTTGAAAAAACTGACGTTTCATAATTCACAAACGTCATGTAAAACCTGACTTTTCGAAACTGAATTAGATAAATATCTATTACGCACAGTTGTGCGTAAGAATGGATTTACTTATACAGTATCGAAAAGTTTTTATCTTGGGTATGGTGGTTTTATGAGAGCATCGGGCGAGGTAACAGGAGAGGCGCGCAGCGGTGCGTCTCTCTTATTCATGTGGTATTATCATGTCATTGCGTTCTTTGTTGCTCGCGTAGATTTCTGTCTATACCCCAGATGAAAAGTTTCCGATACTGTAGAGTGAATTGTTTGTTAAACAATGTTTACTAACATAGTAGTAGAAGGAGTAAATTTTCATACACTGTTCATACGTCTTTGCATTTTTGAAAAAAATCGAGTTCGCACCTGGAATCCATAAGCCTCTTCTCGCTGCAGGGGCGGATCCAGAACGTCTCTAAGGGGAATTGCAATTGTTTAAACAATGATTATTTAAAAAAGGGTCCTTTTTTTGTTTTTTTGTAAATATCTCAAAAGGTACTGGACGAATGGCTTTACTCATAAAAGACCGTCCCTCCACTACTACCTTAGCACGACTAGGCGACGAATTTTCACTCGAAGCGCTGTGTTCAGAAGCATTTTTAACAATGTTCTCCAAACTTATGGGAAAATGTGAGATAGACAAATTGTAGTTTTTAACCTCAACTTCAAAATGCCGCTTTAAAAATTCAAATCGGACCATTTCCCGTAATATGACGCATCATGCAAAATATGGCTCTAATTTTTTTAAAACCCGATTGTAGGAAAACTATTGAAGCGACAATTTCGGGAGCTCAACGTACATGATATTAGCTACCATTTGCCGAAAAATTATTTCTTAATATTGAAAATTGAGGGAGATACGAATTTTTGAAAAAAGGCCTTTTTTCAAGAGTTTTTCCGGCTTTTCTCGGCGAAAAATGGTCGTATCGGGATTTTCCAAAAACCATTTTGTAGGTTTTTTCATTCTCTACAAACGGTCTTTTATGAGTAAAGCCATTCGTCCAGTACCTTTTGAGATATTTACAAAAAAACAAAAAAAGGACCCTTGTTTTTAATAATCATCGTTTAAACAATTGCACAAAAAAAATTTTGAGTTGCAATTTGGATTTTAGTTATTTATAAAGTATCCCCGAAGTCATGGCGCAAGTCGCTTACTATTAGAATTAATTTGCAAAACAGGCTTTATTTTTGTTATATTGGTTGGACTAAAACTGGATTGTGTGATTTGCTGATTGGCGCGGCGGCGCCAGCGCCTTCAAGGCTTTTCTCGCATGCGACAATATACATGGTATATATCCATCGCCTTTGGAGACAAATGGTAGTAGAGATTTGAAAATAGGGCCCCAGCAGGAATGTTTGATTGATCGGAAACTGTGAAGTTGTCGTGGCTGGGATCAATCTCCTCAAGCTCTCAAGGGGGGGCAATTGCCCCCATTGCCCCCCTTGGATCCGCCACAGTCTCGCTGCGACATTCGGGACCATAGGCAGCCCGTATTTACAGCAACAGCCTATTGTAATTCACATTGTGGTGTCGCAGATGCATTATCAATCCGTTATAAATCAACACCGCGAATGCGAACGGTATGCGAACTCCTATCCGTCCGAGATCGGCGTGTAACCGGCACCGTGTTACATCTTATTCGCGGGATTCTCACTCCCGGAATGCATATCTGCGGAAAACGTACAATGCCACCTTATCAGATAATATTCGAGTACACTTTCGTCCGCGATTTATAGGAATACTTGATATATTCCGAATTCTTGCTGTTATTTGCTGGAACGCGTACGCGCCGTAATTGACAAACTCCTATGATCAGATAAGTGTGGGGAATATACGCTCTCATAAGCGGTTTGCCGAAAGAGGGCCCAATGGACCATATCACCATCACCACCATGTTCATTATCTATGTGTTGGCATCAATGAATATTTGTCATTAGTGTCAGTCGTCATTTATGAGAATGTCAATTGTCAATCATGTCATTCATGTCAATTGTTAATTTGCAGTAAACTACAGAGTTTTTGAGTTTTACTTTCAAGATTTTTATGAATACTGATAGTTTTACCGCAGTTTTAGTATGTCTTCTGCCATGGAATTGACATTCTCATAAATGACAACTGACACTAATGACAAATATTCATGGATGCCAACACATAGATAATGAACATGCTACCAAATCAATTCTTATCCGATATGGTCCATTCCACTTTGGAAGAAAATGCATATTGTGTTCTTGACAAGATTTTTCGGGTTTGTGTCAGGGCCGTAACGAGGGCGGGGCAAGGGAGGCTATATTTTCACTGTAGTTCCGATTCTATTGGCTGAATTTCAAAATTTGAAATCCACTGATTGGTTGTTAAGCAAGGAAATATATTGTCGTAATATGAATTTACCTACCACCAATATGTAATATCAAACATTACAAAACTGATATGAGATTCGTAATGATATACTTTACCGCACTAGTGCCGTAAATTAAAATTCATTTGTTTCTCTTTTTAAATGTCAGTCTATTTAATGAAGAAGGATAACAAGAAATAATTTATTGTAAATTTGAGTATCTATCCCGAAATTTATCAGATGATAAGGTTTGAATTTTTTAATTTGTAGCAGATTCTATATCTGAATCTATTCTCTAATGGTCTGAACTAATGTCGATGAAATTTTACTAAATTGGAATGAACGTGTCAAAGTTGACAGTTCGCAAAATGAATCACCAACGCTTGCTTGTTGCATGATTCTAATATCATTAATTTAAGGAATATCGACTGATTTATGATAAATTAGTTCTTGTTATCCTTTTCCATTAAATAGACTGGCATTTAAAAAGAGAAATTAATGAATTTTACTTTACCGCTCTAGTGCGATAAAGTATCTCATTACGAAACTCATATCAGTATCGTAATGACTGACATTACATATTGATAGTAGGTGAAAGTTATATAGGTGAAACATCAAGACCATTGATTGTGCGCCAGAGGAATGTAGAGGATGTAGTTACATCAGAAATCGAAAAATAACAGGTTCGAAAAATATCCAAACATATTCAAACATCTGATGGCGATCATATGATGGAGTGGAATAATACCAAAATTTTATTGAGAGAATCAAATCAAGAAAAAATAAAGTTTAAGGAAACTGCGTACATTATTTTATCGAACAACTGCTTTTCAACAAATTCCATCGAAATGGACCGCACCTGGTTACCTCTCCTCAGAGATGAAATGAGAACTACTAATAGAATGGTGATTTATTGATACCGAACACCCTATGTATCAAGATAGCAAATGTCAATCAATAGAATATATGGTAGATTTCATTTGATTCTGTCAAAGAAAGATCTTGTTACTGCCAAACCACAATTCAAATACAGTTTTCAACGTCTTTTCAGCAAGTTTTGATAACGGAGGCAGATACAGTCTCCGAAACGTCAACATTTTTCGAAAAAGAGAAGTATTTTTTGGTTAATTTGATCTCATTTTTTCAGATAGGCAAATTCAGTGTAGGGTACGTTACTGACAAAAATTAATTTCATTCAAGACAGCAGTCTTGTGAACGCAGTAACTTATCGGGCAAATTTATTAATTTCCACAGATTTCTTTGGATTAACTTTTTTTTTTAATTTTTCAGTTTCAGATTGTGAAAGGTTACAAACCCAAAAAATCATGTCAAGAATCAAATTTCCTCCACGAAATCAAACTTTCAATCAATATGCATATCGTGATTTGAAACGTAATGTTAGTTTTGAGGGAAAGAGAAATTGCTTTGATCATCCAGTGAGAAAATATGATAAAATATTGTTTCCCAGAATGCGAAATGTCGGATCTATAGGAACAACTCATTTCCCACCCTCAGGCTAATACAAGCCAGTTGATTTATTTATTTATTTATTTATTTATTTATTTATTTATTTATTTATTTATTTATTTATTTATTTATTTATTTATTTATTTATTTATTTATTTATTTATTTATTTATTTATTTATTTATTTATTTATTTATTTATTTATTTATTTATTTATTTATTTATTTATTTATTTATTTATTTATTTATTTATTTATTTATTTATTTATTTATTTATTTATTTATTTATTTATTTATTTATTTATTTATTTATTTATTTATTTATTTATTTATTTATTTATTTATTTATTTATTTATTTATTTATTTATTTATTTATTTATTTACATGAATAGGCCACTCAACAGATGGTTTTACCCATCCAATTACAGAGTAGCACGAAAATAAACAATATAATTAAATGGTTGTGAAAGCTTACAATAAAGTACTGAGTGATTAACAAGAGTCATTCCTAGAAGAAGTTACTCAGTTCAAAAAATGAACGTGACATATGATTATAAATGTCATTCAGAAAAGTGAACATGGTACAATGAATGGGATCAAAAACTCAGATATAAAACTAAATAATGATTATTTTGTATTAAACAATACTTGAGACATATTTCTAAGTATGATAAAAATAAACTATTGAAAGTGTCAATTAAGTAAATAACGCTACCAAAAAATAACAGTGACTTCAGCCATCAACATGTTACTCAAGGTTATTGTGAACAAGAAAAGGAAGAAAAAAAAAAAAACAAAGTTTTATCAATGATTTGAAAACATTATTGCCTTCAAACGTTTTTTGAAGCTTAAGAAAGAAGTGGAAAAAATATCCAAATCAGAATTATTACCAACAACAGAATTATAGGATCTCAGGCATCTAATGAATGGTGAGTTCAAGTGTGCATTTGTTGAGCTGTGGGCTGCTATGAACAATGGTTTGTTCCTAACGAGGTGCCATGTGCAGTTGAAGTTGAGATTACTTAGAAGGGACGATGAGTCAAGTGAACTGTTGACTATTTTATAAGTCATACATATTTCTAGAAATTTCCGTCTCATATCAAGTTTTTCAATTTTATAGTATTTCAGATTCTGTTCATCTGAGAAGTGGTGACGTTGTTTATTGAATCTAAAGTTAAGTACACTCACAAATTTTTTTTGGACTTTTTCGATACGGTTGGAATGTACATTGTAATGAGGGTTCCAAATAATGGAGCCATACTCTAGGGTTGATTTTACCATAGAATTATAAAGAGCAATAACCCCATCAGGTCTTGAAAAGCTTTTAGTTGCTCTTAAAATGAAACCAAGATTTCTTCGACTTTTCTGAAGAATTTTCTCAACGTGGCTGTCAAAGGTGAGTTTAGTATCTAGATAAATTCCTAAATCCTTGATAAGATTTGATTCCTTGAGAGGCTCGTCACATAGAAAGAGATCAGTAGCAGGGGGGAGAAACACTCCTGGTAAACAATATTTTATAACATTTATTCAAATTCAAGTGAAGTTTGTGGAGTTTGCAATACTCTGAAAAAGAATTCAAGTCTTGTTGGAAGTCATGAGAATCTTCAATGCTAGCTATTGTTTTGTATATTTTTAGGTCGTCTGCGTAAAGGGCAATCCTAGTGTGTGTAAAACAGGTATTAATTTCATTAATAAAGATGCTGAAGAGCAGGGGGCCCAGATGGGAACCTTGAGGCACCCCTGAGGTAATTTGAAGGCACTCAGAACGAGAGCCGTTAACCACAACATATTGGTGTCTATCAGCTAAATAGGACGTGAGAAAACTAAGAAGATTGCCATGCACACCGATATTCCGGAGCCTCACCACAAGACTCGCGTGGTGAACTTTGTCGAAGGCCTTCGAGAAATCGGTGTTCACGGCACAGGTAGAGAGACCATCATCCATGTTATTGAGTATCTCTTGAATAAACGGAACTAAGTTAGTTACTACTGATCTATTACCGTAGAAGCCATGCTGGTTCGGATTGATAGACAATTTGATTTGGAAGAACAAATTATTTGTTACTATTACTTCAAAAATTTTCGCAAAATGACAAACGGTTGATATATCAACAAGAGTAGTTCGGCCACGTCACTGAAGATGACTGCCGTAGTTGCAGATGCAATTTTGGGGGATTTTAACCGAAGAACATAGCAAAACCTAGAAACCATCAAGAAGATTCCTAAATTAGGTAGATGCAAATAGAGAACTGTCAGCTGATGTCACAACATGGCGGTGATTAGCTGATGGGGGGACAAACAAAGGATTTGAGTTTGAAAAGAAAATTGTTTTTTTGCGGTAGTTAGTGCTTAATTGTGATTTTTTTGAACGTGTTTCAGACATTTTTTCGCTGAAAATCCACAAAAAGGACACGCATAATCGTATGGAAAATGGCTTTGTTTGTTCCCCCATCGAATGTTTGACAACTGTCAAATTACGTCACTGACAGTGCTCTATTACTCTAAACAGCAAATAATATCAGCTAGGACCTAGCTGTATTAAATAGTTAGTTCACCTTTTTTTGGTCTGTGTGTAGTTTACTCATGTCAGTGTACAAGAGAACAAACCATCATAACGAGCGGAAAAACAAGCCGACGCAATCTAACAAAACCGTAACATTCATTAAAAGCATTTGCGAAAAAGCCATACTTAACAAAATATGGGACAAGTGTCGAGGATTAAGGATGCAATAAAACTTCGTTCGTGACACAACAAACAATAATAGTGTTGAGCGGAGTTGGCAGCACGTGACAGTAATGAATATAGCTGCGAGCGGCCGACTGAATAGAAGGGCGTTCGGTTTACTTTTTGGACGCGTGGCGACTTCATTTGTTGCGCCCTTTCGCCGAAATTGGCTAATGTATTTCTTGTCGCCCTGTAAAAACATTCCCGCTGATCGATATCAACCACCGAGTGCTTCGTACAAATCAAAAGTCATCGTGGTGGAGAGTGATATGATGGAGTTTCCATTAACAGCTGTGGAATCAGATTATCACAGTGACACTTTGACATTTGAAAAAGACTGCTATTGAAATACTTCATGAAGTAAATGGTTTTTGTTGTCAGTGTTCATACTAGTATTACTGAGGGCCAGGTAGCTCAGTGGTTGAGACAGTCGCGTTCAAAACCATTGACTGCTGGTCGGCTAGGTTCAAATCCTAGCTACTACAGATTTTCATCTGATGGCCCGAGAAAGTGCTAGGAATCGCACGTCGAAAGGTAAGACCTCGTTAATCCTTGGCTCGTACAAGTTTTGACTTTTGAGGGCTGCCGTTCGTAAGGAAACGACACCTGGTTAACGGAAAAAACATTTTTTTCAACAATTACCCCTTCTCCGTTTCTGAGAGCATAGTGAATAAGAATTTCATCCTGAATGTGCTAGAGCTGGTGGCTAACTTCTCAATGCCGGATCCATAGCAAACTAACGAAACAACGAATAAACGTTTTTAAAAAAATTAGCAACAACTATGAAAGAGTTCATCAACAAATCGAGTTGTGTTTCTGGTTGCTGCAACTTTTTCCGTTTCCGTTGCCAGTCGATAAACATCAAAGAGTTTCTGATATTCTGATTTATTGCCATGTTTCTTAATCGCGACAACATTCAAACTACGAAAAATCAGTCAACAGAATGGAAGAATCGGAATCGAGTGCTAATGAATAATTTGTGAACAACAAATTGAAATTGAATAAAAATATAACAGAATTTTACTTTCCTTACACGTAAACAATTGCATACAGACCAAAATGATTGAATAGTATATTCTGTTCTATTCTGTTCTATTCTGTTCTATTCTGTTCTATTCTGTTCTATTCTGTTCTATTCTGTTCTATTCTGTTCTATTCTGTTCTATTCTGTTCTATTCTGTTCTATTCTGTTCTATTCTGTTCTATTCTGTTCTATTCTGTTCTATTCTGTTCTATTCTGTTCTATTCTGTTCTATTCTGTTCTATTCTGTTCTATTCTGTTCTATTCTGTTCTATTCTGTTCTATTCTGTTCTATTCTGTTCTATTCTGTTCTATTCTGTTCTATTCTGTTCTATTCTGTTCTATTGTGTTCTATTGTGTTCTATTCTGTTCTATTCTGTTCTATTCTGTTCTATTCTGTTCTATTCTGTTCTATTCTGTTCTATTCTGTTCTATTCTGTTCTATTCTGTTCTATTCTGTTCTATTCTGTTCTATTCTGTTCTATTCTGTTCTATTCTGTTCTATTCTGTTCTATTCTGTTCTATTCTGTTCTATTCTGTTCTATTCTGTTCTATTCTATTCTATTCTATTCTATTCTATTTCATTCTATTCTATGCTATGCTATGCGATGCGATGCGATGCTATGCTATGCTATGCTATGCTATGCTATGCTATGCTATGCTATGCTATGGTATGCTACGCTACGCTACACTATCCCATCCCATCCCATCCCATCCCATCCCATCCCATATCATCTCATCCCATCCCATCCCATCCCATCCTATCCCATCCCATCCCATCCCATCCCACTATCGTATCCTATATTCTATCCTATCCTATCCTATCTTATTTGAATGTTTTGAATAAGGTATCACTTGACCCCTAACACAATTTGAAAAAAAAAATTATATAGACATTTTTTATTGTTGTCGATGAGCAGATATGAGGTATATTTCGACCAAAATGGGGAATAGAGCGACAAAAAATTTATATGTGGTAAGAGATAACTTTATGGACAGAAGGTACATTATCGTTCAGGTTGCATAGACTCTGATTATGACTACATGATCTCTTTCGAGATCTTCAACCAGAAGAAAAATAATCGATTATTAACTTCAAAATGCATCGCTGCAGAGTTTGTTAGTAAACGACAAACCTTTCCAAATGCAAGACGTTTGGCGAGCACTATATTCGGTCAACAAAAGCCCATAAAGAATACACACGCCTTCCCACCCACTCATGACCGTAAGACCCTTCCACCGCACACTTAGATTCGACAAAAGGGCTACATCACATCCCGTCGAATATAAAATTCGCTGAAAGGGACGCCGTGTCATACTTCGCGGTTGGCTGCAGCAAATCCCCACGTCCTACGAGAGAGCTCGTAGTAGTACACGGCGATACATCGATAATACACGGCCCTAGCAGGAATACAAGGCCCCAGCAGGAGACGGGGGTGCGACACGTGTTGAGGTGCAGACTACCGTGGCGACATGGAAAGCACATTAGGAGAAGAGAACCCTTCTAGCGAGGCCTCCGGACATCAGCATCAGCATGTAAGTAACAGCTCTCTCGTTTCTCATGCTGAAGTGATCGCGATATACTCCTGCTGGATTTCTGGGATACAGTCTTCGACGGGGCGGCCATTAGGCCAATCAATTTCAGACGCATATGGCGAGGCTAAGAACCCCGCACTTTCGTAATGAGAAATGATGTTAATATGACTGGATTTTGTAACTCTTGGTGGTCTGATCAAATGTGTGAGGAGGCACAAAACTCAGAAGTTGGCAGTTTTCATGTTATGAAGCTTTAAACATTTTTTTTTTCAATTTTTTGCGTGAGGTTGCAGTCTAGTGTGGCCCTAAAGAAAACTCTTCATTATTTTGTCGAGCTTGCGGAATTTTTCTTTCCTTACTCTGGACAACTAAAAAAAGAGAATTATGATAGAAATTTTGAAAAAAAGATTTTGGAATTGAAGCTCGTTTTGTTTCATTATCTTCAACTTTCTTGTTCCACCTTTACTTGTGACCTGTGACTTCTCCATTACGTTGAGTGCACTAAGTATTGACGCGAAGAAAATTTGTAATTTCAAACACTCGGTTCTCCAGATGAAAACGGTTTTACCATTCATTACAGTCTCAAAGCTCTCCAGTATATCATGAATAGGTATTAATCCTTTACCTACTATTCCTGTAAACAAATAATTTGCGGCACAAGCACAGCACCTGCACAAACCAAGGTTGAATCTACAAAAAGCACGGAGTGACTGGAAGAGGAGTCAAATATCGAGATGCAATCGTGTCCGTAACTGTCCGATTCGGCTTCGTTCGCCTACGATTTGTTCGATATATATGTAGATCATCATTTTGCGCAAATGAATTCATATATACCATTGAATTTACAGATTGATCCGTTGTCTGGTTTGCCAAAAACGTCTGAATAACGCTCGTCGTGAAGAACCTTGTATATTTATCAGTCATGAGTCGTATCATATCCACGATAATTCACGATCTTATCCGAAGTGGAAATAAAGGAGCTTTACTTATCGCTTTTAAACGCGGGTACATATACATGTCAAAATATCGATTTTCCTACTTCCTGAAGTAATTGAGAACTGCAAAATCTCTTTTATAAATTCATACAGTCTCTTATTTTGTACTGCAAGTGAAAGTGAAATATAAACTAGGCGTAGATATGAGATTATGCCACCCTCTTTCTCCATTCAGGTGCTGAAATCCTATGCTATAGTATTCGCAAAGTATTAAACAAAATATCTGGGACAAGAAGGTATTTTTCAATCACAGATCAATCTGTTTTTCAATCACTACATTCCACACCGCATCATAAAAGGGTTTCGTTCACTGAATTCTATATCAACGACGCATCCTGTATTCCAGTCACGACCTCAGCGGTTGCTAGAGAAGGCGACGGTTATCCTGCGAAGGACTAAGCGTTAAGAACGAAGCAGGAGCGATAGGCCAGTCAAATCAGTGTAGAGTCCATGTCATTTGCTTGTATTGGAATGAATAGTAATCTGAATTAATTTATGGAGAAAACTTATTAGTCTGTAGCTCGATTCGGATACATGGGAGCCCACCCCGGGTTTTTGACCCCACTTGATGAACTTCTCCAGTATTAGGAAAGTTAATTCTTCTGAACCAAAAAAAATATGACTTTTTGACAGAAACGCAAGTGAAAGGAACGAATTTGAACTGTCTTGCAGTTTATAGGCACAAGGGTCAAAAATATATGCTTGTAAATTGCCCATGCAGGGTTTTCGGAGCATGTGCAATTTATGAGCATATAAACTGCAAGACAGTTCACATACGTTCCTTTTACGTACCTTTCTATCAAAAAGTCATATTTTGTTTGGTTCAGAAGTATTAATTTTCCTAACACTGGAGAAGTTTATCAAGCGGGGTCAAAAACCCGGGGTGGGCACCCATGTATCTGAATCGACCTTAAGATCGGAATTAGAAACATTGCACTCATCAGTTCAACTAACAAATTTCATCCCAATCACAAATATGGAGTCTATAGAATGAGCAGATGTTTGGTTTTTTTTTTCTGGCGTATCTGTTGGGTTGGCAGGTATAACCAAGTAAGTGGAAATTTACACTCATCTGTTTGATAAATAAATTTCATATTAAAATAAACGCCATTTCATTGCAAACACGATGATATATGGTGATCTGCGAAAAATCTTGCTTAAATGACGGTATTCCAGAACAGGTCGGATCTGTGCCTTGTCAGTCAAAATTAGTTGACTGAAGGAGATACTTCTTGGCATAAAATAGAAAACCATGGACTTCACATGGTTTTCGCATAAAAGAGTTTTGCTGATGGTTATACCAAGCACTGAAATGGAGGCTTTGGAAAATGTGACCTTCCTATTGTCATTAATTCCTTGGTTGGAGGCAATTGTACACCGTTGCATGAAGGCAACTAGAATAACAGGCATAAGTATAACGAATTCGTATTATTTGTTATTGGGTATGATCGCTTCTTGCAATCGTTCACAGAAATAGTAAAAATTAAGTGAAAGTGTGTGGTATCAATTATTCGTAAGAATTTCACAAAAAGCTGACGAGCCGCCCCCTTTCCATTTGAAAAATTCAAGTTAACTGGAAAAATTCATATTTGAGACTTTTGAATAATTCTTACAACGACTGTGAAGTCAAAAGCCTCAAAGTCGTATTTTCCCATGTTACTTGAGCAAGAATGAGGAGATTCACACGATCCATGGCATTCTAGATCGAAAAATTAAAATTGAAATAAAAATTACTTTATTTGTCAAATATTGACAAGTGAAGTGTTGTTGGATTTAGAATGTCATTCTCGATCGAAATCAGTAAAAATATATAGGATGTCGAACCGGAAGTACGATAAAGCAAGTTAATATGTCAAAAAATGTAAATTGAACTATAATACACAACCCCCAAATTTCGTTTTTCTATCTTCAATAATAAAAAAGTTATTGTTCTTCTTCCAGCCATAAGTATGTGGTTACAGTGGTCAAACAGATACAATAGTAGAGAAGAAGACTTGATTTTATGATTATTCAGAATATGTAAGAAATTTGCCGCACTTCAGATATTCTCTTAGACATTTTCCTGACTAAAAAAAAATACCACATATACATGCATCAATACCTATAACAAGAGAAAAATCTCTTGAAACATGAGTAGCTGTAAAATAATTGTTTTATTCATTTACCCGCATACTAAAACAGTTTAAATTATGTTGAGTGTGTTTTCATCACTAACTGCTTTAATTGTATTCTTTACGAAGCATTTATCTCTGATAAAAAGTGGTATTCGTCCTGCCACCCAATTAGTTTTACACAACTGTTCCTGCAAGACAGTCTGCTTGTAACCGGACATTGTCAACTAGCCTCAATTCCACTTTTGGCATGAGCGGTAGTTAAATTAACTTATTTTGGAAAAGAACCATCCGAAACAATTGATTTCCAGAATAAAAATTTATATAACCAATACCCTGTAGATCTTCTTGACTGATATTGAGTTGGGGAACTAACTACTTGGTATTATTTTGATAATTTTTACCGGATAGTATCAAATAAACGAAAAAGTAAAATCGAAAATGTCGAAGTACCCTCCTCTCCAAATATTACCACCATGTGGAAAATGTAAGGCAAACATCTGACAGACAACAACTACTTCCCTGGCTAATACCACGACGGACATTGAGTTGCATCTGATAGATATTTGTGCAAAGAAAAATAGGTAACCTGTGACCTAATAAAAAAAATCAAGACTTTCCATATCTCGATACACCACCAGTATGATTCACTAGAGGAAAATATACAAAAAATGGGATCCTGCTGGTTACTATGAGATAGGAATGAGCCTCCGGATACATCACGAGAGACTGGCCCAAAAACTAATAGTCTCTCAAAATCAGAACGATTTTCATTTTACTTTGTATACCTAACCTTTGCTGGATAGTGTTCGACACAAAACAAGCTATACTTCGCTATATACCGGTTTCTCATCTCAAATTTTCCACATTTTTCGACAAGGTGAGTTCACTACTGCCCGCTGCAGAACTAAAAACACTCATAAAATAAATGAGACCTAATGAACCGACTTCCATCAAAATATACTTCATATGTCAATAAATTATGATAAAGTTAAGAGAATGGAAAAAACTGCAAGAGAGACACAGCCAATTAGTTGGTTGATTTAAATAATTTGCTAATTTAGGATAAAAATATGTTTCGCTACCGGTTTTAGATAATTATATATGTTAAAGAACTGGACAGGTGCATAATTAGGTAGGAGCTAGCGGTCAGGTTTAATGGAAACATATATGCAAACGAAACCTACGGGAAGAAGATAATGTAATGATAAAATATACATTCTTTGAGAAATGTTGCTTTATCAAGAGGTTCGAATTAGGATTAATGGTACCTATGTAAAATTATTACTCATACATTTTCTACAAAAACTCGTTTTTTTGTATTGATGCAGATGGTTACTACAATAATAATAATGGTAATTGAAATTTTGAGTTTATAGTGCGTACATAACATAGTGTTACTGGATAGAGCCTGTAAAGTCATCAGGAGTTCAGATCCCCTTCTCTGCATGGTCCGTGACCATGAAAAAGCACAGATCGGATCATTCTTTTTCAAGGCAGAAGCACGTTCAGCCGATGAACTTGGTCTCGTTTTTGATAATAACCGTGGTGACCCAAACTCTGTAACCGCGTTGGAGCCCGTTCAGCAAAAAGCTCACATTGAAGCTGCGAAGACTGAGGTTTCTCCTGCAGGTACATAAGACCTTGGCATTTGACCTCCGCATTTCTCAGGTCAAGGGGACTGGAGTCGTAGACCAAGAGATTCAACACCTCTTTGCAATGAATATTCCGATATATTTTACCATGAGGATATGCCTCTAACCTTCACCAATAGGATAAAACATCAAATAAGGACAACTGATAAATGCCCGTTTATTCTAGACCATATCGATATTCCTTTATTTATAGAGAGGAAGTCGAAAAGCAAATACAAAAAATGCTAGATTCCAAAATAATTCAGCCTAGTAGCTCACCTTGGTCCTCCCCAATTTGGGTGGTGCCAAAGAAGCTGGACGCTTCTGGTAAGCAGAAATGGCGAGTGGTTATCGATTATAGGCAATTAAATAATAAAACAGTGAGCAATTATGGGTTTCCTGTAATTTTAATAAAAAAAAATACGCTGTAGGAGTTTGCTACCGGTCACAAAAATGCAAAGTAAATCAATTCGTCAATGAGTTTGAAAATATCCTAAGTCTTATTGTTCCAACCTATGATGAAATCATATGTTTAGGAGATCTCAATATAGACTTTCTTGAACACGGCAGCCCTGCTTCTATCAGAATGGATCAATTACTTCAGACTTTCTCAATGCGGCAACTCGTTGAAGAACCTACACGATTTTGTCCCACAAGGGCATCTTTGATCGATGTTATCATCTGCAGCGAAACCGTCAAGTACGACAATATTCAAGTTGTCGATGCATCGGCAATAACAGATCACTGCTTGATAGCTTGCGACATAAAGACATCCGATCAGATTCTTTCAGATTTTTATCACACTTATCGTGACTTTAGAAATTTCAATGCGGATGATTTGTTATCTGACCTATCTAGTTCAAATTTGTCCAATATCTATTTATTACAAAATATTGATGAGAAGATTGAATACCTCAACTCTACACTAACTGACTTATATGACTATCATGCTCCGTTAAGAAAAGTCAAGATATCGAGACCCCCTGCGCCATGGATTACTTTCGCTATTCGTAAAATGATGTCATTGAGGGATAGAGCACTTGTTAGATATCGGCACACTAAACTTCCTCAGCACTGGGAATATTACAGAAATCTCAGAAATTATACAAAAAATGCAATCAATCGCGAAAAAAAGGCTTATTTTGAATTTCGAATAAATAATAATGCTAATAATGCTCAATTCTGGAAAGAACTAAAAAAAACTGGAAGCAACTCTAACAAGAAAAATAACATCCCAGAAAACCTTAAAAATGTATCAGAGATTAACAAATATTTTATAAATTCATCAATTAGTCATTTGGAACCAGATAGAGACGTTATAAATCATTATTTAAATAATACAATAACTCAAGATGGTCAATTTACACTCTCACCTACTAATGAACAAGACATCTATTACATGATCCTATCTATAAAATCCAAGGCTCAGGGAGTCGACGGTATTGGGATTAATATGCTTTTACAGGCCTGTCCAACTATTCTACCATACGTATGCCATATTTTTAACTTATGCCTAGAAAGCGGTACCTTTCCCACTATCTGGAAAAAATCCAAGATTCTTCCAGTACCTAAGATAAACTGCCCTGAAGATTACAGCTCGTTACGACCAATTAGTTTACTTTGTGGCTTATCTAAAGTTTTCGAGAAAATTGTGCATAAACAAATTATGGCTTATTTAGAAACAAATGGCATTTTTCCTAAAACACAATCAGGCTTCCGTAAAGGATACAGCTGCACCACTGCATTGTTGAAAGTCACCGATGATATCCTTAAAGCACAAGATCAAAAACAGTTGACTTTGCTAGCCCTACTGGACTATTCCAAAGCCTTCGATCGTATTAAGCACGAATTATTATTAGCTATTCTTCACTATATTCGTTTCAACGAAGTTGCCATAAAACTGTTCAAAGATTATTTACATGATCGCTATCAATCCGTTGAACTTGATGGAATAAGCTCAGAGTTTATTCGCGTGGAAAATGGAGTACCCCAAGGATCCATTTTAGGTCCCATTTTATTTATACTGTATACATTTGAATTTCATAAACATCTAAGACACAGTAACTTCCACTTTTACGCGGACGACACTCAGCTGTATATAACATTTCCCGAAAATAACTGCGGTATAGCTTGCGACCAGTTAAATGAAGATCTACAGGCACTGCTGGAAACATCTAATAAATTTTGTCTATCACTGAACCCTTCAAAATCAAAACTAATGTTATTTGGCGGAAAAGCAGCTCGGTCAAGATGTTCCAGAAATATTAATATCTCAGTCGCTAATGAACCTCTTCCTCTAACAGATACAGCAAAAAACTTGGGAGTCATAATGGACACTGATCTGAGATACAACAAACATGTATCACTGATTTTAAGAAGGGCATACTGTAATCTCAAATTAATCTTTTCGAAGAGACACTTGTTAAGTCAAAAGAGTAAAATAATTTTATCAGAATCTCTCATTCTCTCCCATACCAACTATGGTGATGCCGTTTATGGGCCGTCAATTACATCTGAGGACAGCAGACGCCTTCAAGTTCTTCAAAACTCCTGTATACGCCTTATTTACGGTCTCAGACGCCGGGATCATATATCTGAATACATTAAACGCTCAGGCTGGTTGAACATGCACCAACGACGCATTCTCCACTCATGCACGCTTTTCCACAATGTCATTAACTCTAAAAAACCACCGTACCTCTACAATAAAATAACTTATCGAACTGATGTGCATAATTTGAATTTGCGACACAGAGTCAAGCTTGACATCCCTCAGCACAGAACTACATCATACCAGTCCTCTTTCAGCTATGTGATTGCTCGCCTGTACAATAGGATTCCTGAGTCGGTAAAAAGTGTAAATATAAAAATATTCAAAAAACTGTTGAAAAAAAAACTACTTTTAAATGAAATCAGTATGTAATGATATTGAATTAGTTTTGTTTCCTACTAAAAGTTTAATGTTAAAAGCATTCTAAATTTAACATGACATAGTTAATTATTCGTTATTCAGTTATAATAGTAAAAACATTTTTATTTTTTTCATAGGTTGAGTGTAAGAGAGTGTACACCTGTTAACTATGTTAACAGGCAAAGCGCTAACTCTGCCTTTTGTCAGTGTTATGACCATTACCAATTAATGTACTGAGTGAATAAGACTGTCAATAAAATCTTATATTATTATTATTATTATTATTATTATAAGTACCCTTTGCCCAACATAACTGACCTGTTGGACAAGCTTGGTAGGTGCCAATATTTTTCAACTCTCGATTTGGCGAGTGGCTTCCACCAAATTGAGATGGCCAAGGAAGATATAGAAAAAACAGCATTTACTACCGAGAATGGGCACTACGAATTCTTGCGAATGCCGTTCGGGCTGAAAAACGCTCCAGCATCGTTCCAAAGAGTGATGGACAATATCCTCAGAGGTATTCTAAACGAGCAATTTCTCGTGTACCTCGACGATATCATTATATTTTCTACATCTCTCCAGGAACATATTGAACATCTAAGGAACGTATTTCAGAGGCTCAGAGAATCGAACTTCAAAATCCAAATGGATAAATCTGAGTTCCTGAGAAAGGAGGTTGCCTACCTAGGTCATGTAGTAACTCCTCAGGGGGTAAAACCCAACCCAGACAAGATCAAAGCCATCAAACAGTTCCCTATACCGAAAACACCAAAGCATATAAAAGGATTCCTAGGCCTTCTAGGCTACTATCGCAAATTCATCAATAATTTTGCGAAAATAACCAAACCTATGACCAAATGATTGGTCTACCGTAGTCGCCTGATGAGTATAGAGAACCCGACCACTAGATGCAGATCGTGTCGTGGGGGGCTGAGACTCTAATGCATTTGCTCTCTGCTCTGCGTTCTCAGCGAATATCCACAGGCGTAACGCAACTCTACGAGTCTTATATTACCATCTACGACACTCTTACGGTACAAACGAAACACCGGTGTTGCCTTATGCTTAGGGGGATATTGAGTCCGTTTTGGAAGAGTGCGGAATCTTTTGGATTTACTCATTCTCTACCCTCAGGCAAATACAAGCCAACAAGCCTGATGAAGTCGTTCTCGACTACCAAAGTAAGACAATTTTCGTCCCAGAGTTTTCGGCTCCTGGCGAAACGAACATCGTCCAAAAAGAGAAGGAAAACGAGACTGAGATCGAGTCTTCTCTTTGAACTCACCCCACGGGCGTGGGGAGTGACTTTCTGGGTAAATGGCATCAGCGCACCCTCCGGGGCTTTGGAGACAGGGCCAGACTGTTAAATTTCTGACGGAAAATAATAATAATAATAATGTTTTTATTCATCACGATCAACAGAAAATAGAGTGGCATTATATATAGCAAAAAAAAAGTGCTAAGTTGAGCTGTTTCTAAACTCAACCAATATGGTTTGCAATTTCAGTCTGCATGAATAATAATTGAAAGAAATTATTGTAAATGAATGAAAAATATTTTCTGAATGTCTCATCAGTGCACGGGTAGGTCAAATCAAACAGCTTTGAGGCCATGTTTTTCGTTCGTTTCATCATCATCGTCAATACTCTGGCTATTGGGTTACTCTTGTTTATTGGGTTACTCTTATCTATTGGGTTACTCTTGTCTCGCGCTTTGTGTTTTTTGTAGAATTTTCTAGTGAAAAGTTATGTCTACGGTTTGAGTACAATACTTCAGGAAAATATATATTAGCAGAATAGATTCGAATTATGAGACTATTAAAAGATAAAACCACGATTCTCCTTCAAATTGCATTGCTACCTGCTGTATCGAAAGTAATCGAACGATACAGGACGATAGAATGGTTGCTTACTTAGGAAAACATGGTATTCTTAGTACGAATCAATTTGGCTTTCAGACCTCTAAAAGTAACTAATGATACAATATTCGCATTTCTTGAGCAGCTGTACCTGAGATCGAATGACGTTGCAGCGGTGTTCCATGATCTATAAAAGGCCTTTGACTGTGTCAATTACAGCATAATGCTGCAGAAGCTGCACAGATATGGTTTCAGAGGTTGGTTGCTCTGGTTTGAAGCGTATCTGGCAGAACGTTTCCAAAGTGTGATCTTAGCAAATGAGAACTCGAAACAATTAGCTCTCAAACATGAAGTACCGCAAGGCTCTGTACTGGGCCTCTTGTTATTCTTACTGTATGTGAATGATTTAACACATGTCGACATACAGGGACGATTCACAATTCTTACAGACGACACCACCATCCTTCGGCATGGTATAGACAACATCATACTAGAAGACATCGTCAATGAGGACCCGAAAAAAGTTAAAAAACGGTGCGATGCCAACTTATTATCTTTCAATACCACTAAGACAGGTATGATCAACTTCAAATGTGTCAACAACAATGTATTTATAGAAAATGATGATCTCAGCAACAAAGCTATGAATAAATTCTTGGGTTTGAATATTGATGCAAACTAAAATTGGAAAGGCATGTATCAGGTTTAACAAAAAAACTAGCGACTGGTTGTGACGTCGACATAATACCCGCTGCTCTTCATTAAATATCAAACTGCCTAATCCCACATTATCTCTACCAAAAAATCCATAATCTATGAAGTAAGAAGTTATTCAATCAGCTACCAGGACACCTTAAAGAAATCGAAAATGGGCAAAAATTTTGGAAATCTGTCAAAAATTTCTAATGGGGAAAGCTTGTTATAATCTCAACGAATTCTATCAGTATACGTTTTTTATAACAATGTTATTGGTATTCTGTCTTCGTCATAATAGGATATATGATTTTAAAATATAGCACTATTAATAATAAATTTGTTAATGCTTTTTTTATGTAAGTATGTATATGTGTTTATATGTGTCTATATGTGTATACATAGCAACTTTGACTTTCAAAATTATGTATGTTATATTTTAACACTTTTACACGTTTTATGTAAGTTTTATTAAGTAATTCAATTTTGATATTATTGTGACTGAGATACTACTTGGTATATATGATATGATATACAACTATTTTCAGTTAACATGTCCAACCAAGATATTAAATGTGTTTTTAAGTACTTGTACTTGTACCCACTTAATGCTATGTCAATAAGGATTATTTTCTTCGTACAATAAAGCATATTTGGTTTGATTTGATTTGATTTGTTTTTTTGTATACTTTATAAGATACATTCAGATCGCTGAACTCAGTAATTCCAACAATATCAATAATTTTAATCCACCAATGATGAAAATGGGAATTATGGCAGAGGGAAGGAAGCATCAAGGGCTTGGCTCTAACAAATAGCCCAGGGCTGTATATTAATGATGCACTCTTTGAGAGAGTTTAGCAACGTGCTTCGGTTGTTTCTTACATAAGATGTTCGAATTTTGTGTACACTGTGTTGAAACATTTAGTGCTGTTCGATGTTTTTGTGATACGCCGTGAACATGGCGCATAATAGTCAAGGCACAATCCATTACGGTTTTGAAAAATACAAAATAGATCCATTATATGCTTCAGAGGGTGATTGTCCCAATCAAGGTGGTATCTCATGTAGCTGCGAGCGTAACAGCACCTGTGCCAGCGAAGTTTATAATTACATGAACTATACTGAAAAGGGGAACATTCTCCGTGAAGATTGAAAATTGAAAAATTAGATTTTTTTGTAATATCAACTACTTCCCCGGCTAAAGCCACGCTGGACGTTGAACTACATCTGGTAGATATTGTGAAAAGACTCAAACTGAAAAGAAAAAAATCTGAAGTGACAATTCGCAATTTCATTCAGATAGTTGATTTTTCTTAATTATCTCTAGTTTTCATTGAAAATTTCACACCTCACTTTTTCAGCCAATCAAAAAATTGGTTTTTATTTAGTTGCCATGGCAACACAAAAAATTTCCGGAAATTTTTATCCTCCTGGGTACCCTGGGCGAAATTAATAAGTGGAAATTTTTCATATGAAAGGAGATAATATTTCATAATTATATATTCACTAAATATTTCGAATGTGTCTGAAAATATTTTGAGAACTTGCATTTCAACGATGAATAGGTCCATCGGTAAAAAATGTATATCAATGAAATCTATCTATGCTTGACTTGAAGAACTTAATATTTTAAACAATTTTATTCAACTTATCTTTTCGTGAATACTGCTGAAATTTGCAACAATTCCTTTCCAAAACTATTTTAGTTCTGCGTGATGTGCAATGTAATTTTAGGTTGAAAATGTCGCAAAATAAATTTTCCTTTCTCACATACAAACACCGCCACGGCCGCCACTAATACCAACGCGTAACTGTCATTAGGTATATCAACAAAAACCATTCATGGCCCACTGATGTTACAACTTGTTTTCTCTCAGAATAATCTACAAGTCAGTTGAATTAACCATTAATTTAATATATTTTGGTGTGAAATTTTCTTACCGAATCCCCCGCGTGCTTGAATTAATTGCTGGAAATTTATCTCGTACATGAATTTTTTAAGAATATCACTGCACTAGTGAGATTATAAGTGAAAATTCATCAAATAAATTAGATAGGGAGTATGCTATTAAAAAGTATCACTCACAGAAATAGTTCATTTCATTGAAGCAAGATTCGCTTCCCTCGCATTTAATTCCCAATACATTTTGGTCGACGCTCATCAGGGAGATTGACATAATTGGAAAGCAGGCTCTTCAGGAGCAATAACACATCAGGCATGGAAATGGAAATATTGCATCTGCGGTAACACTTTGAAAGTTAGTTTTTTGACATAAACCTGTCATGGCATTACATTTTGATTTTTGTTCGAAAATATCAATAGGACATTCATAGAATATGTTGTGGAATCACCTGCGGCAGAAAGACTAACTTTAGTTGCTATTTTCAATCGGTCAAGATAACTTCTTGGGAGGTATTCAGTTGAAAAGGGGAACATTCTCCATGAAGATTGAAGAATATGATTTTTCTGTAATATCTAACAGAAAACAACTAATTCGCTGGCTAAATCCACGCTGGACATTGAACTACATCTGGTAGATATAGTGGTCCCAGTACTGAACCTTGGGGGCTCCCAGTTTCACAGGATATTTTCCCTGAAGCCTTTAAAATTACCCTTATAATATGGGGGAACGTTTGTTGCAACTTTCACTGTGACAATTGTCGGTTTCGCCGCTTTTATGTTTTTTATTTATTGACTCCAATTCATAAGTTAGTGAAATTGCAAAGCGCGCAAAGCTCGATCGCCCAGGTGCTACTGTTATAGAGTAAAAATATTTTAGACTTCTGGTCCGTAGAAGGAACAACATCAAAATGAACAGATGAACCAGTTTATCAAAATTGATGTACCTGAGAGGCCCTATGCAAGTAGAACCGAATAGCAGGTAATGCATTTCCGTGCATGCTATTTGACAGAAATTATCTTCATAAGAAGTGTCCTTGAGAGATTGTCGCATTTATATACTAGATAACGCCTAGAGAAAACGTCGTAACTATAAAAACTGCAGACAACTAATATTATTTGTTTTTTAGTAAATGGAGTCCAGAACATTTTTAATCAAACTGAAGCATTGTCAACCACTGTCAAACAAAGCAAACAAATGTTTCGGCAAACAGTGTCATTCTTATATAGAACACTGAAATATATTCACTAATTGGAATATATGACGCAAACATCTCACAGAAAACAACAACTTTCCTGGTTATTACCACGACGGACATTGAATAATATCTGCCAGACATTTGTGGAACTTTCTTCCAAGAAGACCCAGTTGCAAGTGCGTACGGTAATTAAACAGTATATTATCCTTTATTGGGCTGGGGATGACCACCTGCAGACATGTCTTGAAGTCGACAATATTAGTGTCGACCTGTCCCAGCTTAACGAAGGATAATCAACTGTTTAGCTAATATTCCTCACATTTCATTAAATTATTCTGAAATAAGGGTAGGTAATTCGATATTGTCGAGTTTATTTTATCATATGATTGATACTTTCCGGCAAAAATTTCCGACTAACTAATTAACTAATTAAGTCACTGAAAAATTGTCACATAAGTGATTATTTGGTTTACAGACTCGAACAATTCTGGGGTGAAAGCCCCCTGACTATTTTCGCCGCAGGGCCAGTTTGTTTATCAATACTCTGAAAACATGTCGGATCGTTAGTGAAGTTACCCGCGGCGTTGTTCATTTTTTATTCATGTATTTTGCAATTTAAAATTTATAATATATTTTTACCAAATAATGTTCAGGAATGATCGAATAACGTACTTTAATTATTTTTGTGAAAGCACCACCGGTATGTGCCTATTGTTCCCTCAACTGTTGTATTTATCAATAATTGATGAACGGTTAGTTCGATTCCAAACGGTTATATACAACATTATTTTCATTCGATATATTTTTCAATCCACAAATTTTCGACGAACATGGGCTTGTAGCTTTAATATTTATAGAATATTTTATTTCAGTTAATGTTTTTTCGTGAATGTTATGGCCGGCTAGTGAATTTATATTCGGAAATCTGATTAGGTTTTGCTCTCTTGCTCCCAGTATGGACTATTATTTTCTTTCTGGTTTACACGCAAATGAAAATCCTTTATGACCAGAAATCATTGTGTAGTTTTATTGGCGTAATATTGGTAAAAAAATGTGAAAATATCGCGATGCTAGTCCAATATTACTTGAATATTCTTAAAATAATGTTGGTTAAATATTTTCGAAACATTATTGACCAGAATAATATTCAAAGGGTAAACCACCAGAGCTTCAAATTTTATTAATATTTTTTATCTAACACGAAAGTAAACTCTATGTTTGGCAATAATATGAAAACAAACCGATTTATCTGAATTAGGTTTATTGTTATTATTGTGGTTGTTGTTTCTACTTCCATCAAGCGGCTGCTAAAGCTGTCGGGAGTTATTCTGATTACTAATGTTCATATGGTCTCATTCAATTGTCAAAATACAAAGTACTCTCGATAGAATTATGAAAAAAATAATAGTCGGCTATTTGTCACGGTCTTGTGATATTACCTACGATAATCTTGATGTTTCACCCTTTTCACTCTCAAATACATCGACGTAGGCTCACTATGGCAAATACCTGTCAAAAAACAACTACTTCCCTGGCTAATACCACGACGGGTATTGCATTATTCTAACAGATACTTTTGCAATGGTCCTCAATGCAGAGGTCACAATTAAGTGCTCCATATAACCAACTAGCAGAATTTTGTTTTGGGTACATGCCGAAATGGTAAAATCGACATTGTCGAAGTACCCTTCTCTTCAGATATTTCCGCCATGTGGAAAATATGAGGCAGATATCTGACAGAAAACAACTATTTCCCTGGCTAATACCACGACGGATATTGAACTACATCTGACAGATATTTGTGCAATGCTACATTAATTAAACAGTGGATTATCCTTCATTTGGCTGGGGAAGACCACCTGCAGACGCGTTTCGAACTTCTTGCCTTTCATCAGTGACAGGGTAGGTCGGACAACATTAGAGTTATACTGTCCCAGCCCAATGAATTATAATCTTTTGCAAAACTAATATTTTCGCACATCCCAGGTAGCACCTCATGTTGGCTGAATCTTGTTTTCATATTGGGCCAATATGGATATATTGTAAATGTAAAAATAATATTGAACCAATATGGGTTCATATTGGAAAAACAATATTTCATTAATAATATTGGTGGAATATTGGCTCAACCTGTTCTGAATGCATATTGTTTCATGAAATATTGGGTCAATATTGGTTTAAAAATTTTCACCATTTTCACCAATATCGATAGAGCGATATTGCCTATATATTGTTTTCAGCATCTAGCTCCAATATTGCGATTTCAATATTACTCTCTTATCGATTTTAGAGATAAAAAACAATATCGTATATCCAAGTTTGATAGCACATTGGTGGAATATTATTTAATACATATTCTAAAAATTAAATGCACTCTATATTGATTGAGATTGTTACGAAAACCTTACGCCAATATCTAAAAGACAATATTGATACAATATTACAAAATACATTCATCACTAGGATTGAAATTTGAATATTGGCCGAATATTCAATAAACAATATTGAAATGAATAATGATTAAACTTGGGTAAGAAACCGCTAGGTGGCCGCACATATGGAACAACAGCTGAATCATAGTATATTAAACAAGGCTTCTCACAATGCGTTTACAAGTCAATCTACACAGTGGTAAATTGAAGTAGAAACAAAATTGTAGAATTTTCAAATTATTCGACATTTTCTGGAAATATTTCATCAATGTTTCCAAGGCAACATATTCACTTTGAATATTTTACCAATATATGCAAATGATATTGTACCAATATCCCTTAATATTTTGGGACCAATATTGTTTCCGCAATATTTCAATATTATTTGTATAATGTCCAAGTAATATTGTGCCAATATCCCGAAATGATATATAATTTTATCTCGCCAATATTACGTTTTAATATTTTGCCAATATTTTACCAATATTATTCCAATATAGGTGTGCTACAGCGATATTGTACTAATATCGCCTAACATTTTGAGGCCAATATTGCTTCGAAAATATTAGACCAATATTATTTTTTAATGTTCACATTTTTTTTCTCGCCAATATTATTATTTGAATATTTTGCTGATATTTTGACAATATTATACCGATATTGTCCCAATATGGGTGTGCTACTTGGGATATGAAGCAGCGATTCACAGTAAAGTCAGTCACAGAGCCACCCGCGGGAAAAAAAAATTACTTCTCACTAGCAAAGACTCCAGGAAGTGAGCAGAGTTATAGAATTTTTTTCGAAGAGTATCAAATAAATGAAATAATAAAATCGACAATGTTGAAGTACCCCTCTCTCCAAATATTTGTACTGTTCAATTACAGTAAGCATATGCAATTGGGTCTTCTTGAGAGAACGCTTTACAAATTGGACATCAGATATATGTGGAATCAGTTGTTATCGTTTCTTTTCAAAAAATACCCGAAATATGTCATTTTCCGAAAATATGAATTATTCTACCGTCATCCCGAGCATGGAAAGGTTTATGGAAGATCTTGGAATTTGTACCTCATTCCACAGGCACTGTCGAGCAGTGTAGAAAAAATGTTTGATAACCATGCCTAGTATAACTGAGGAAGACCATTTTTCAGTCGGGTTCTAGGCATCGAATATTGAAATTACATCCAAACAAGGAATGAGAGCTCTCCGAGGGATAAGCATATACCCCAAAAAATTGAAAAAATCAATTTTCATAGCTCCATATCTCGAAAACTGTCCACTTTTGAGCTTTGTGGCTATGGACACTCTTGATCAGCTCATCAAGAACTGCAACATACCAAAAACTCAGCCAAATCCACAGAAAGCCATTTCCCATAAGTACGAGATTATGTTCAAATAACTATTTCATAGAGAAATATTCCCACCGAAATTACTAATACAAATCCAGTTCGAGCATAAGTTTCCGTTGCTCACCCCATACGCGATGCATGACTACCTTTCCACTAATTACATCGTCTAAAGCCGTTTGTCGTATATGAGAAGCTCTCAAAACTAATTGCTGCCTCAAGTCGCTCGCTAATGGCGCGCCGGAAGCGAGCTTCCAGAATAAGAACACCCATCCAAGTTCAACAATTGTCAATAACGAAGGAAGCTGGTGCTGATAATGCAACAGGTACGCGTTCTTTGTTCACTGGATGTGTTCATCATTTCTGAAGGTTATTTCCGCATTTCGCCTGCTCAAAGATATGAAGATGTATTTCATTACTCACAAATTCAGTGCGCGAAAGACGTTTGCTTGTTCATCTCAGACTACATTTCTCTTTAGCCAATATAATGCCAAATATATTCAATGAGAATGGAATTGTTGGGAATTATCCCACTTGTATATTATACTTCATACATTTTAATTAGCAATTAGGTCAATATTTCACACATTTCAAATATTATTTTCAAGCTCTTGTATAGATATCAAATTATGAGGAGTCGTATCTCACAAACAAACCGGGAATGTTCAACTCGTAACAGTTTACCAATAAACAAATTGCTGCTGCTGATTACACAAGTACTTATACGCTTATCTAGCTTGGCTGGTTTTCCCAATTTGTGAATGATTGGAAATCCCTAGGAAAATATTTCAGCAGTTTTTGTATACGAGTTTCAAGACGCAAAAGCTTTTTTCCTGAAGTTTGGTCTGGGATTTTCCGGTGAGAAATCACAGTTGACCGAGAGACACTCCAAAGTGAAGGTCCTTCAACAAAAACCTCATATCTACATACTGCCTTCGCTGAGATACATCGTTATTCCAATAAAGATATTCATCAAACATTAACTCGAGTGTTTGGCTTTGCCACAGCAGTTTGAAGTAACCCACAAAAAATACAAAATAGGTATTACTCCAAAAGAGGAAGGAATTACCAAGGTATATTTTTCATCATCGCTGTAAAATCCCTATCTCATATGAACCATAAAAAAAAATCTAACAATGCATTTAATCTGAGAAATTTTGATCACTCAAGCATGAAATTCAAGGAACTTGTATGGATCAACATGGCTGATAGCAGAAAATTGCAAGAAACTATTTTGTGACGCAGGATGTAGGAATTTGCCAGTAAATTCATAATATACAATCGAATAAATATGAATTGAACGCTCGACCAATTTATGATACCCCATTCGCATCGAGCCGGATCGCCAATAAATAAAAACAACATGTCGGACATACCCGGATATGTGAGTTCGTTAATTCGTTATAAATCAAACTGCTGGTCTTGAACCTAAATATTTATGAACGGCGAAAATGCGGCAAAAAAGCGGTTACGATATTATCGGCGCAACTTAGGTGGCTGCCGGGGCATAAAAATACCATTTGGATTCCTGATGATGCCAATTAGCGAATCGATACGAATGCTGATTGATTCGGGTGAAGTGTATATGGAGTTTGTTCGGTTTGTGTGAAGGATATTTAAAGCCTTTTTATTAAATGAACAGTTAAAATTTGATTGCGCCTTGCTTTCAGACGAGGGCGAAACCGCTGAGAATATCGTCTACGCTAATTCCCAAAAATCGTAAGTAATGCCTGTAATACCCAAGTAATTACCGAGTAATACTCAGTAGTTCCCGAGGAATACCCCGTATAAAATGGTGTCTTAATCTAAGGTTTGTTGTCAAGTTGTTTTTTCAGACATTTTCAATGATTTGATGACCTTTTTTTGGTCTTCACCGATTATTATTGAGCAGTATTTGTTCTCTCACTTCCGATACCCGACTAATGCCCAATAATCCCTAAGTGATTCAATACCTATAATGCCCAATAATTTTCAAGTAATGCCACTAATTCCCAACTAATACCCGTGGTGGCTCAGCACAAGATCGACACTAAAAATTCCCGACCAATCCGGCTGTCATCTAGAAGACTTCTTGTCAAGAATTAAAAAGCTGACAAAATAGTCAGCAATGTGAAGAAAGGTATAGTCATCGAACCATCCGACAGTACCTGCATGGCCTCCAGACGGATCTACACGTTTTTGCTTAGAATATTGTCAGTTGAACAACCTGACGACGAAGGACAGGTACCCTTCAGAAAAAGGCGATACCCTAGAAACATCAGCCGGCTCTACGATATTCTTGACCCTACAGTCAAAGAGCAGATATTGGCAGGTAGAACTGGCTTTGGAAAATCGAGATTGAGAGCTCAGGATTGTGGCGTTTCCATTTGCGCTTTCCATCCACATCCGAACGATTATTGGAGATGATTTTGAAAGGACTATTATGGAAGACGTGTCTGGTATATCTCGACGACATAATTGTGTTTGGTAAATCGTTTGAGAAGCAAGTGAAAAATCTGGTGGAGGTATTACTGCGAGGGAGAATGTCCATAGTGGAACTGAACACCATGAAATGACATCTGTTCCAGGAAGAAGCTCGATATTTCAGCTACGCTGTTTCTGGACTTGCAGAAGATGAGCATATCAAAGTAGTGAATACAAAGGACACCGCACACTTTTATAGGGAAATTGGCCCCCTGTCGAATCGGCTGAATTTTCGATATGTTGTAGCCCAAGTCATTCCAAACAGAAAGTCCAATTGACAAAACTTTTTCTATAGGCTAGTTTTGACGGTAGAGGGCGTTGAAAATTCTCATTTTTTCTCTATTGTTAAACAACAAAAAACGTTACCCTGAATAATTTTCACTATTCTGAGTAATCAAGATATGAACATTCATCAATATAAGATAATATTAGAAGTATTGTTCATTGGTGACATTACAGATGGTCAATTATACAGTGTGTTTCATCTTGTATGGTCAAACTAATTAATACTTCAAGTTGATGATAAAACTCTTGTTATTAACACGCTTATATTAGCTTTGACTTGTATGTATGCATGTGTCTATGTGATTAATTCCGGTGACAATGCAATATGACATTTTTGTAATAGAAAAAAATGGCGGATCCAAGATGGCGGACGAGATTTGTGATAATAGTCCGATTCAATTCAAAATTGGTATTATGTAAGGATTTTCGGGGTCAGAGATCATGATGTTTCTTTCAATATTCATAAATTCAAAATGGCGGTTCCAAGATGCTGGATGTGATTGGTGATTGTGGTCAGATTCGATTCAAAATTGGTATGACGGGGTTTTTTAGGTCATATGTTTCAGATTTTTTGTCAAAATTTTATAAATTAAAGATGGCGGCTCCAAGATGGCGGACGATTTTTATCGTTATGATCTGATTCGATTCAAAATTAGTGTGTGAGGGGGTTTTCGGGGTCGGAGATTCAGATTTTTCAGTAAAAAAAAATATGTATTTTAAAAGTACTAAAGAACACGCTCAAAATGGACTAAAAAGTAAAAAATTATTGACAATTCAATGTAAAAAAAGCATAGGGTGCTTGACGAAGTTCTCTTGAGCTCTTAGTAGCTCAGTATTGTTAGATTAAACTAAAAAATATACGTTGAAAGTAAAGCGTATTCTTTAGTATTTTTAAACTACATAATTTTTTCTGCAGTTGGGATGCAATGTTTTCATATTATCCAGTAAGTAGCCCATTCTCGAACAATTTTCAAAACGAATCTGGACTATAATATTTTCATAATGCGTTCAAGTTCAATTTCCCGAGTACTGTGGTCAATGTGGTCATATCTTTGAAAACGAAAGTTAATCTGGCAACAGGATCCAGAATAAGAATGTATTGCCTCATATACAGGGCAATGCGAAAAAATTGGGTTGGATGGTGGTACGCATTATTTTAAAATAAAATGTTATTTATAATTATATATATATATATGTATTATTGAATTTTTCAAACATATGCGTAACCTTCATTCACCTCTCTCGAATTTTTGCTCGAAATGAGTCCATTTGATGATGCATACTGTAAAAATCCCTGACGTTACAATGATAGATTTAGAAAGAAAATTTTTCTAAGGCCGTCTTATTGACATATTTTCAATATTTCTTATTCTTCCTCATAACTTCAAATTATACAGGATGGTCAAAGATATTTTTCAGTATGGAACTTTTCGAATTTAACTTTTGCTTTCGTATATTTTTCGACTATGTGATGTGGCATTCGCTGTAGAATGGGACTCATAAACATTTTTTCATTGTAGATCCCTAAAGCGAATTGTAACCATTTTCGAATTATTGGACTTTAAAAATTGTGAGTAGCTGGAACATACTGTATAATTGACCAAAGAACAACAGCTAAATAGTACATTAATGAATGTTTACATCTTGATTACTCAGAATACTGATCATTATCCATTATAACGTTTTGTTTTGTTCAACAATGGAGAACAAATGAAGGTTTTCATGGGCCTCTAGCGCCAAAACTAGCCTAAAGAAAATGTTGTGCCCAGTGGACTTATTGTTTGGAATGACCTCGACTACAACATATCAATATTATCATATTAAAGTGTGCGGTATCCTTTGTGGTTGAAATGAGTTCATAGATGGGATAAGGTATGTAACGAGTTAAACTCCTCCAGACACTCTTCCATTGAACACTCTCTCGTTACTGAAAGGATGTCTATAAAACGTATTACCAAATATAAAAAAGAATTTTTCAGTAGTAAGCGTTTCATCTTATTTATACAACATATAGAATTCATGGGTAAATCAATGTAATCCTTTGGATGAAATGGAGGAGGTGTTAAGAGCGTTTGCTCGCACCCAGGCGACTCGAGTTTGATCCCCACTACCCTCACGGAGCAACAGTAGTTCGTGATCGACTATCACGTAAACTGTAGGTCCCGGATTTCCCATACTCGCACAATTTTGAACGAGTATTTTCACCATTACTGAACCTACTGATATGGTCTAAGATTCGTTTTTTGAAAGGTCTACATATCTGTCCAATATAGCAAACAAAAAAATCTACTACATTTCCATCATTTCACACTCAAAACAAATCTTTTTCGTAGCTTATGCGCAGCTCAGTTTCATTACAGTTTTAAACTTGTCGACAAGGAGTGGAGTTTTGGAAATGAGGATCCTTGTCAACAGTCTGTCACACACATGAGCGATGCGGGGCGAGAAGTTTTTCTATATTCCAGGACTTAATATATCATGTGATTTCTTATGTATCTTGACAAACGTCTGTCCTCCCAATTTAATCTCTCAGCGTACCGTTTTAATTTCACGGGTTGGTGATGATTTGATGTAAGTGGTTTGTCGAACAATCTAGAAATGGGATCGGGAGTTATGTCAGAAAAGTGTTGTCTGAGTCATCGTTTATTTCAATTCCCTCTGTTACATCGGTTCGATTTTTGGTGGGCAATATTTTATCATTGTCTCGTCTTTGTATCTGCAGTTCCGAAAAAATAGGGTTCGGAGCAGATAGGGATCTGGTAAATACGTTGATATTCAATTAAATATTGATAGATATCTGAGATAATAGTATATTAAAGTATAAGTGGATAAATAGGTCTTTTAAACACGCGCGATTTTTCGAACAAGACGACTCTGCTGAATGTTGGAAATAGAGCAAGGGTTTGAAAGACCAGTTATCTACGCATACTTTACGCACTTTTTTTTTTGATGCAATTTGAAATCATAAATACTGGTATTATTACCACAAAACATGGAAATAAGAACTAATGATGTAAAAAGGTTGAATTCGTGATGTGATATGTTTGAATGAAGGTTCTGTTTTTGTTAGTAATATTTTATTTGACGTTAGAAGGTACTGCTGTCAGATCATTCATGAAAAGTTGTCATTTAGACTTCTTGTTTCTCGACTTGTTGATATTGCCATGGTAACTTTAAAAAACGCGCGTTTTTGAAAGCTCGATTTAAACACGCATAGGTGTGTGCTTGAAATGGCTAAAATGGGGCACCAATAAAAAAAACATATAGTATAAACGTGTTTGATGAACGGTGAATGTCTAATGGTTTATCTGGCACACACTGCAAGCCCCCCCCCCCCAAGAGAATATGTCACAAATAATGTGTCTTCAACATCCTGCTATCCTGCTCATCATCTTATTCCTTTAAACAAGCAATCTTGTATATATTTGCGATCTCGAAACGATTTGGATAAAAAAATGTATGTACTTGCATAGTAGCTTTTTAGCCTACTCTTCGTGGAATGATGCTATATGACGCGATCAAATCATTGTTAGACATTTCCTGAAAGAACACGATTTTACCCAAAAAAATTCTTCTTTCTTCTCTGCCTCTACTAATAGCCCTAATAATGTCATATAGCGCTATTTCGTAAGTTTTTGTGATATGTACTTACTTGCATTGCTGCTATTGACAGCAAAATAATTCAAGTTGTCATTTCATAATTCGTGACAATTTAGGTGCTGAACTTCATATACCAAATGAACAATTAAAGTCAATTCTGGTAGTCACCATCAGCGGCCTGGTTATTCTCGAAAAAAATATTGACTTGGCATGATGTGATATTTGATTAGACTGAAGTGTTCATGTGAATTTTTTTAAAATTATTTCTGTTATAGCCTAGCGATCTAATGGTCGAGCCCTTATGCGAGCGGTATTGGTTCGAATCTGCAAGAGGAACTTATTTTTTTATTCTGTGAATAATTTTACAGTTTGGAGTAGATTGAAAACTTTATTATTATGCATGGCATGTTATAATGTGTGACGGGAAAAACCATTTTTAACAATACAAAAAATGACCGCAATAAAAAAAATTATTGACTTGTAATTACGTGAAAAATAATGTAATAAAAATGGCCACTTTCGACTTCAACTCCCAGTATCTCGAAAACTAGTCATAGGATCGTGTTGGGCCAACAGATACATTTCATAAGGTGACCTAATACTACTACAAACTAAAATTTTAAAAAATTCAACCGAAGGCTATTTTCCATAGGAGAAGTGCAGGGTCCTTTATAATTATTTATTAAGTAAATGTAGTTTGAGCAGATTCTAAGCTTTAATGTAGTCATAAGCATTTTGGCAATTTTTCAGCGAGCTCCACAGGCCAAACCGCTCAACCAAAAAATATATTTGAGGTATGCTGTTTGTAGGAAATTTGAAGTACTTGATTTCTATTCAGAATGACCGACCTTCAAAAGTGCATTGTTTATTTCATTTCGACAAAAAACTGAAAAGTGTTGAATAAATTGAGGTTATTTGTGATTTTCGTGTGAAGTAGCAAAGTTGAAATTCTGATTCAGCACATCAATAAACATATAGAACGGGAGGGAGAAACACTACTATATTTTTTTTGTGGTCAAAATAGCGTTTGAAACTAAAGTAAGAAATACGATAAGAAAGTGAATAAGAAAAGAAAAACTTCCGGCTATACAAGACATAATAATGAAAAGGTATGATATTGTGATGAAAATAAATGATCAATATATTTTATCGATATTTTGCGACTGCACACTGATAAAAAGGATGTCCTCAATCAAATATATATATATCCTCTTGAACATAATCATCTTCTGAAAAGAATAATTGTTTCTAATTGATGAATATACTCTTATTTCAAACTTATTGAACTGTTTGCTTCTTTACATAAATCATCTTGAAATGAATTTGTTTGCATTAATACATTCCATCTCTCTACCCTAGAGAACTTCTACTTGTGAAAAATGCTCCGTTTGACTCAAGAACATGATTTCTTGGCGAAATCCCGCTACCGGAACGACGCGAACCCACGCGAAAGCGCGCACTGCGACTGCCGACTGGGACTTCTATCCTGTTTGCTTTTGCCCGTGTTTGGTTTGGGGGTTGTGTTTGATTCATAATTTAAGTTGTTAGTTTTGTATTTGATACAGTGGTTATGTGCAAATGTGCTGCTACAGAAGTGCAATATGGAGGTTCAATTATATCTGCCCGATTTGAATTTAGTTCATTTATGGACCAGTTGTGGAGGTAGGTTGAAGATATTTTTGTTTTCAACAGGTGTGTGATAATGGCGAATGCCGCTGTCGTTTCTATATTCGATTGTATTTCTATGCGTCACCGAATAGGTACCTACGTTGATTATATAGTTTCTGAAATTGAAATATTACAAAACTATTCTCATATATAACCATTATACCTCGATTGTTCGCAGTTGTTCTCTGTTTGTTGAACTGTACCATATGAACATGGCTTCCAGGGCATATTTTTATAACCAAGTGCACATTTGTACTGAGCCTCCAAATGCAGATAATCTTGAATCAAAAATGTATTGCATTATGAAGAAGAATAGTGTTCGTTATTAAAGTTGAAATATTTTTGCCCTAACCAACTCACACCATCGAACAAAGAAACTATTCACAATAGTGTTCATTATCAAAGTTGAAATATTCTTGCACCAAACAACTCCCATTAGTCAGTGAAGAAAGTGTTCATATGTCTCAAAACAGTTTCCTTTCAAGTGGTCAAGAGGATTCCGTCAAAAAATCAAACTAATATTTGGTTGGACCTATTCAAGAATACAATCGACTTGAATCAATGCAATTATGCATTGATGAAAAATATCCTTTTTATCAGTGATGATCGAAATGATTATTTCATAACAAATTAACGTGCCTGACTCTTGAAACAGTTTTTTTTTCTCAACAATCTCATTCAATTTATGTTTTGTAATGCCTGCATATGCCGTTTTCATATGCACCCTGTATCAATTAGTAGCTATCCAAGGCGAGAACAAGACGTTGGGTGTCCACCACATGCCAATTAGTGACAAAACTCGTAGAATAGATGGGCGCAATACGGGGCAGGTGGAGTATTGTACATACATATATTATTTTACCGATAATGTGGTAAAAACCTGTTATTTGAATATCATCACAAACATGGTGCCTGGAGAAAAGGATAACTAATATTAACGAGAACAACGCTCCCATAACATTGGAATTTTTGACACCATCAGGTGGTGAATGTGAGAGGAATTGAGATTACTTAGTCGCTTTCTAAAAATAAATATTTGAAAATCGACTACATTAGTTTTTTTCTACAACTGCTATGAAAAGTAAGGTATTTCTCATAGCTTAACTTTCAAAACCACGTTTTGCCCATACTGTGAGACATATTTTTTTTTTTATTTATTTGATATTTTTATTAGGTCAATTTTAAATAAATTATTCAACTGTTAAGAGGTAGGGAACTTTATTACTATTTTAGTTTTGTTAACCATGAAAATAAATATTGAGTTACATTACCAGTATTCTTTAAATTTGTGCAGTTGTAGAAAAAGTATAGTATCCAACATGTGGGGAAAGTTACTTTTCCCTACGAGCGTGCGGAAAAGTAACTTTTCAGTACTATGAAGATGTTTCCCCGGAGATAATTGATGCAGTTAAAGAGGCGACCAATACCGTAGTTCCGCATTAGTCAGAAGGAAGGTACAAAATGTTATGGATCAGTACAATAAATACAAAAATAATATAATTAAGAGAATTACAGAATAAACAAGAATATAGAATATGGTTGCACATATCGGAAAAACTCGAAAAGAAAGCCAAAATGTTAAATTAATGTTTACTTTCCATCTGGGTTACAGACAGAAATCTACGCGAGCAACAAGGAAGGAAATGATGAGGTAATACCACATAAATAGGAGAAACGCACCACTGTGCGCTCATCCTGTTACCCCACCCAACGAATTAGCAGCTCACGTCGATATCCCTCCCTCGAGCGAGTGGAAGACAAATTTTAATGCTCTCTCAACATATAGCAAGCTATTCTTTACGCTCTCATGAAACCACCATGCCCAAGATGAAAACTTTGCGATACTGTATGCTACTGGGGTGTATGTGAAATACTCCAAAAATTTTGCTATCCAAAAAAAAATTTTTTTTCATCTCTAATAGTAAAAAAGAACTGAAGAACTGAAGAAATGTTACAATGAACATTTCCATGCAACTAGCAATTGCAGAGACATCCTTGTAGGACTCTGCACGGAAATTCATTAGATGTAATTCAACGTTCGTCGTGGTATTAGCCAGGAAAGTAGTTGTTTTCTGATGGATTTTCGACCCAATTATTCCTATTGTATAGGATTATGGCAATAAGCGTGGTCCTGGTATTGCAGGACATCTTGTTTCTCTGATTATAAGTCACTTTCATAATTAACACTTATTAATCATTATCTCATATAAAAAAGATTTCTTCCACTTGTTGGATAAAACATTGTATGGCACTCATGTGTTATGTTTCCTAAGTCACTTTAGAATTTATACCACGAGGCCGTCAGGCACAGACACTAGTGGTATAAATAACTATTCAATAAACTTTAAATAAACCAAATCCATAACGATTGAAAATAAATTAACAAAATTGGAGCGATAAATGCAATGGGAAGTAGAATATGACAAAACCAAACGAAATGGAGGAATATATTTAAAAAATAATTTGGGAGATATGGAAGTTTTTAAGACTTTTTTTGGTAATCACTGATCAGAGGTCTACAACCTGCGCAATCCCCCTGGAGAATCAAACCAGTGCTTCCCAAACAAAGGCAATTGAAAGCGATTTTTTTAAATTTCATGAAAATGTCGAAAAATGTTTATTGCTTCAAAAACGAAAATTCTTGCTACTTATTTATTTATTGTTTACATTTTGTTCCATATAACAACCGATTTTCTTATTCGCTCTAATTTCAAAAAAACCCTGTATATTATAAAAAAAAAAAAATTTTGTTGCTTCTCCAAAACAAGAAATGGGGATTGTTACACCAACCCCATCATTACGCTTACCCAACTCCACACTATATCAGAATTTCCAATTATAGTAAATCGAATTCAAAGTTTTTTATTATTCCTAAGTGCAGAAAATGTTTTCTGCTTCCTTGACAACATTCAGAAGATAATATATTATGAGGTACTCTAAATTATACTGAACTGAATACACTACAGTTATTTGGTATTACCATTGTTTAAATAAGGGGGATAGTTAGTCAATGCCTGTGGAATTGGTAATTTCCTATTTCATACGGAGAAGGTTCGTTTTGTGTAAAAATGACTCATGAATAATAATATGAAGTATTTTTTCTGAAATACACCGAAAATATAATCTGAGAAAGCTGTTTAAAATGACATGAAAGGTGTAATCGAATACGAAGTCTAAAATCAATATTATTAGTTCACATATATGATACGTGTAGTGTTATTTGCTTAGGTTATCTTAAAATGTGGTTCAGGCTTGATTTGATATTCTGGCACCATACCTATTTTTGAGGTTAGAAAGGGGTGATTGAATATGAGGGCTGTTTAGAAATATCAATCTGATATTCATTAAAGGCGATTACTTTGCAATAATGTTCAGTTGTAAACCAGCTAGCTTTAAAATGATTTAATTTAAGTTCCACCTAATAACTAAACTAAAGAGTCAAAATTGACATTTTTATATTCCTGCCACCATTTACCGCTGTCCCATTTGCTTTTAATTTTAAACTAACAACTCAATAGCCACACCCCAAATATACCTACCTATTTTATGGTGTGACCCCAATTATAGCGGATACGGTCCATGAAATACCAGAAGAAATCATTTCTTGAATTGAACCATATTTCTAATTTTACTGCAGTCATTGGTGCCACCTACCTCTCTATTTACAATTCATCACATGATCCGCCATCTACTTTACGGAAATTCAACGTGACTGCCAAATTAAGTATTCTGCGAATCAAGTTGCGACATGACTTGGATGCGAACACCACTGACGCCATCTACATGTCGCCTCCATTTGAATCCAATATTAAACTCATAAGGTTGACCAACTATCCTCCTTATATTTAAACAATGATATTACCTATGAATATTGTTCCGAAACAGTTAATTTTCATCGCTTGGCAATGAACCAGGTAAACGGGAATCTAGGTCGGCAAAAATTCTATATTCCAACATGATTATCATAACTGATTACTCACGATAAGATGGCAATCACCTGTACATCAAATACTTGACAGTGATACTCGATTTAAATAAAATATTTCAAAAGGCACCTTTGCAATTAAGACCAACGCAGATGGGAATGACACAACAGTAATTACAGGCTGAGTTAGTGCCCCGGAGAACACGTGTTTTACATATAATAACACCTATCATAGACGTGTTAAAAATACGTATATTTATGAGGATTTTTATCAACAGCGACCACCTTTGGGTTATTAAAGCGTCGTTAAAAGAAATGTCACAAAATGAAACATATGCATGTATGATTTGACTCGCGACAGGTTTGTTTGAAAATTATTATGCATGGGCTTTATTAAATTCGTATGTTTATCATTTGGATTCGGATGGGAGCAGGTGAGTTTGAAATGGAAGAAATAAGATACACATAATGAGGACGACAATTTCTCTCATATTATATAAACCAATCAAATGCTATCATTTTCTCATTTCATACTAATGAGAACAGGACTTTTTGAAAATTCTGCCTACATCCCATGGTATTTTCAAATCGGTGTTTCGCCTTTTCCTTGTGTACACATTTCCATAGTTATGACAATCGCGGTCAATATAGACAATTTCAGTTTGACGGTTCAACTCTTCAACTGACATTAATTTCAAAAGATAAACTTGAAATAATTCACCCCCCTATACCCTCCTTCTTGAAATAAGTTGCGAAAAATCGGAAAAGTACGAAAAAATACTGCTAGTACGGCCATATATAGTATAAGAGAGAAAAAAGATGTCCTGCAATACCAGGACCATGCTTATTGCCATAATCCTATACAATAGGAATAATTGGGTCGAAAATCCATCAGAAAACAACGACTTTTCTGGCTAATACCACGATGAACGTTGAATTACATCTAATGAATTTCCGTGCAGCCCTACAAGGATGTCTCCGCAATTGCTAGTTGCATGGAAATGTTCATTGAAATATTTGGACCACCTATAGATCGATTTCTGGGTTCTTGCCCTCATCAGTATAGGGTAGGTCTCTGCAGACAATAACTAATGAGACATCCTTGTAGGACTGCCAGTTCAAAGTGACAATTGCCATTTTAAAGTGACTGTTGCCATTTCAAAGTGGCAATTGCCAGTTCAAAGTGGCAATTGCCAGTTCAAAGTGACAATTGCCAGTTCAAATTGACAATTGCTATTTCAAAGTGGCAATTGCCAGTTCAAAGTGACAATTGCCAGTTCAACGTGACAATTGCCAGTTCAAAGTGACAATTGCCATTTCAAAGTGGCAATTGCCAGTTCAAAGTGGCAATTGCCAGTTCAAAGTGACAATTGCCAGTTCAAAGTGACAATTGTCATTTCAAAGTGGCAATTGCCAGTTCAAAGTGACAATTGCCAGTTCAAAGTGACAATTGCCATTTCAAAGTGGCAATTGCCAGTTCAAAGTGACAATTGCCAGTTCAAAGTAACAATTGCCAATTCAAAGTGGCAATTGCCAGTTCAAAGTGACAATTGTCAGTTCCAAGTGGCAATTCCAAACGTTTCGAAAAATATTTTGCTGTTGGCCCTTCTACGCCTTCGTATCCACGATAGAAGTTAACTTCAATAAAAATGAAGAAAATCAAACGAGACAAGAAAATCGGATCAGATAGTTCTCTAACAGCAGTTCTTTATCAAGGGCCATTGGAAAAAATTGGCATGTACAGAATAGAGAGCGAGCAGGCGGAAATTCCAAAAGAAAATTCACACAAAGCCGCTGCTACCGGATTTGTTGGCACCCGTGTCGAACAAATGACTGCAGAAAAGTTGATCAAACCATGCCTCAGGGTGGGTTCAATTCTTGCTCGATGCTTTCGGGGATTGATCGTCTGTTTCAATGTTGAGAATAACAGGGCCATGTTGGCCTGTACCATGCGTCAGGAAATCGAAAGCTTTGTTACTGAATTTCTATTGGAACTCGAGTGGTATTATTTTCGAAGATGCAAGAATGTTATTTAAGATATTGAAATAGTTATTTATGCAACAAGTGCAAACAGTTGGTGTTTATTGCACTCGACGTGAAATTGTCCAAATATAGTTCAATAAAGTTTTGTTTTTTGCATGAACGTAGAAAAATAATATTATAGATTCCCCAATGTAATCACAGCAAAAAATTAAAGGGCTTCAATATATTTTATAAATGTGTTCAGTCATAGTTGTGTTTTATCAGTTTGATGCACAAGAGGTAAAAAATCAAAATATTTCCTTTCAAAAAATTACCAAACACTATTGCTTCCCTGAAGCGTCAAGCTGTAGGATATATTCCAAAAAAGTCCAAAGTTTTGACAGCAGAACAAGTAACAAACTTTTTATGTGAAGCTCCAGATAAACAATATCTACTACCAAAAACAATTTTAGTGTTTGGGATCTTTGGTGCGTGTCGAAGAGATGATTTAATACGTTTAAATTTGGACGATGTGGTAGATAATGAGCGCTTTCATTTCGTGTTTTTACGAGATAAAAAAACTCATACATCAAGAAGTTTTACAATTACGAATGAAGGATGTACATTTGAGCCTTTCACAATTTATCGTAAATATGCAGCTCTACGACCTAAAAATATGAAAAGCCAAAGATTATTTGTTGCATATCAAAATGGAAGGTGTTACAATCAGCACGTCGGATGCCATACCATCAGTGGTGTTCCTAAAACTAGAAAATCCCAGAAAATATACCGGGCATGGACTAAGGCGTTCTTCGGCAACCATGTTGGAGGAAAACGGCGCTGATTTACTGTCTCTGAAAAGACACGGAGGGTGGCGTTCTTCCAATATAGCAGAAAGATATATAGAAGAGTCTATACAAAGAAAAATTGAGGTATCACGTAAACTGTTTAACCATTCTCACTCACAAAATACAGCAACTGTATCATTCGTTCGAGAAAATGAAGACATTTGTGAAGAGTCTGCTTCATCAGTAACTGCAGTTTCACAAATTGAAACTCCAACAGGACTGAACCTGTGCAACAATACAAATTGTACAATAAACATAACCATTAATAACAATTCAAAGTAAAAACAGTATTTATTAACGCTGCTTTGATAGTATAGTTATAGTTAGTTGATTTTCAACATTCTTAATCTGGTAGTTCCAAGTTTTTTTTTCTACAACTGTGAAAAATTAGTAACGAAGTATAGTTAAAAATATCGTTCATTACACGTCCAGAAAAGCTTCTCCGTGTTTGTCGCGCGCACACGGAAAAAGCCTATTTTCTGGACTCCTAATGAAATATACTTACTCCTGCCTCATCTTTAACTAACCCATAATACCGGAATTCTCTTCAGTAAATGTTGAAAATAATCGCTTATTCATATCCTGCATGTATGTTAAATAACATTGGTGTGAAGTGCAAACCTCATGCTTGAAATCACAAACTTCATTTTTGATGTAGGATGTGTATGAGCGATTATTTTCATCATTTACTGAAGAAACTGCCGGGATTATGGATGAGTTGATAACTGAGGCAGGAGTAAAATACAGTTTTTTCTTTGGCATGTATAAGTGACCCCTTTAAAATCGTTGCATATGGTCCAAAGAGGGTATACTGATTCCTGCTTCAGTATAATTATTTCATATCTACTAAAATATCCATGACTTCCGGATCCTCCGTAAATATCGTAGAAGCAGGGTTATGAGAAGTAGGACAAAACATATTTATGGTACTCAGATACTTACATGTTATATTTGGATGAGGAAGTAGAAATCTTCAGGAACGATATACACTTTTTCTTTTCCTTTCACTATAATTTTCAGAAAAGTTATGACAATTCTGATTATCGACCCTGCCGGAAACTGCAGTGGCGACTTTACGCGAGCCTGAAATTTGATATCGATTACTGGGTATATTTCTTGTGAAGAATTGAACTATCTTTCGTATTGTTGAAATTGATTCTTGATAACTTTCCGAAACAAAAGCAAAAAAAAAATAAATTTTTTTTAAATTAATTTTTTTTTGGTTCCACCCCTGATTTTTTGAGAGATATATTTTTTTCCAAGAATACATGATGTCAAGAAGTCATGTGCCGAGTTTCAAAGTGCTACGGTCCATTCTTCAATCTGTGGCTTACATTTGTCTGTGGATACTGAACTATAATTATAAATGGACATATTCCAAATCTGGGACCACAGAATTTTCATCATCGTATATTGATTCCGTTATTATTATCTGGTAGTAGCTCAAACAACTACCAACCACTGCTCTCATTTTATAGAATATAGGATTAGGATTTTAATTCCTCCACTTTTTATTTAGCAGCTGACTGGCATGTAAAACGCTGTTCTACAAAACCGTTTGGACGCATTAAATAAACGTCAAAAACTTCACCTTTTCACTATCTCTAATCCTCCGGAAAACAAAATATACTCTCTGACATCTGAAACGTTCGTTATACAAAACCAACCGAGTGTAATTCTGGAACTCTATAAAAACTCGGTATTTTTATCCCGACATCCTTAATCTGACGGTCTGCTGGTAACTTGAATCAAACACCTTTCATGTGGACAAATTTCTCCAATTGTGGTTCGGGCCAAGGACCTTTGATTGACACTAAGCTTTCTTTGTTAAAAAATTAATATTCATCGCTACAACAGTAGGTTTTTCGAACGAAAAACGTGTTCAACATCCATATGTCAGAATTGCTTGATTTGTTCTGGGTAACTTGAAATGTTGTTTCTATTTGTCCTGGTAAATACTGTAATGTTTTCGTTGCAATTAACAAAATTTGCTTTCGATATGCCTATCTTATCCTATTTGAACATATGTTATTTTTTGGTATAACTTTCCGAACATAATGCTTAATTTTTAGCAGTTTTGTGCAAATACTGAATTATTTGTGGAGTGCACTAGATCAGAGATTGATGGATGGGCTTAATTTTTTCCTGTCAAAAGAATGGATTTGATGATTGATGAGAATTCAGAATGCCTACCACTTCAGGTTTATTTACTATAATTTTCAGATCTAATAACTTCCAATTATTAGGTGATGCAGTTCGTATGCTCACTGTAATGGACTAGGACACAAAAGAAGTATATTTTCCCATCTCGATTAGAAGAGCAGCAAACTTTTCGTGTTCAAAAGCAATTTCTGCCAAAATGGTTCAGTTTGAATAATTTTCCAAACTCAATTTTTCTCAAGATAAAAAAAAAACTTTTCGGAAACATCTTATCTGCAACTGTCGCGTTTCAGCTGTTCAGTTTTCTTTCATGAAAACGCTGTAGCATTGTCCAATATCATTATATTCTAGTTGTATGAAAATTTCATAATAGTCACATGGGTTTCATGGTTTTAAGTTAATAAAACTGAAAAAAACTTCTGAATACCTACTATCTAAAACATTATTCTTCGACTCCAAACGAGTAATGTATTTGAATTTATTGAATACTCTCTTTTTTACGAGTAAGTTTGGTGGTCCTGGATTTGCTTTCCTAGAGGTTTCTAGAGGAGGTGTGGAAGTGGATCAATTAAATCGAAGAAAAACTACCATTTTGATTGTGAACGTTACAAATTATAAACAATTAATCATCAGGGATCGGTAACAATAGATTTTTGGTGAAGTTATTCAACACATTGTCAACCACCTTCAAAACACAACACGTATGTATTTATAAATGCTGATTGACACTCAATTCTGAAGTATTTTATCAAATTACATGATTCTTTTTTCAAAATAATAATAAACATAATCAAACGAAGTGCAGTAAAAAGCTTGTTTATATCGAACAGTTTTAAAATGTGGGTTGCTAAACTCTAACCAATCAGACGTTTCGTTGTATTTGATTCATGCGCCAACAAAACAATATTATTCTACCTGTACAAAGTAACAAAACCGAATAACGCTGTAAGAAGATATCACACTCAGTAGACACATAGACAAAAGCATTCTTGTACGGTCTCCTGAATAAGCTTTTTTTATCTTGGATTACAGTAAATTTTTTATGCGGCTTACTTTTTTTTTACAACCGAGCTCTTTATGTCCCTCTCCGTCACAATCTTGACTTGACACTTTTCTAGACGAATGAACTCTTTATGCGGCCCAAATGACATCTTTTAGGTAAGTGGTCGCATGCAATTGTAACACTATACCCACTTACCCTCCTACCATGGGACAAAACCAGACATGGGTTCGTCTTGTAGCTATTCTTGTTGATTATGTTCGGAACTAATACCTGTCGACTTCGGATTCGAAATGAAATTCGTGCTTAATTGAAATATTTGTCGGGTAATATGGGTATTTTATGTAACCGTTCGTGTGTGAGGGACTTGTTTTGTGTTGGATACCGAGTGTCAAAGTGTCATGTTGCAAATTTGGTGCTCATTGTTGAGAATGACAAAACACCCTAAGAGCAACGCTGAAGTTATTTTTTGAGGTTTTCGTGAGAGTAACGGCGCGTACTTTCATGTCAATCTCAATCAGAGTTTAACATACAAATCTCAGTTATTCAATTCATAAAGTGATACACATATGAATCCAATCACAGATTATACTGTGTCATACCCGAGAAACATCTCATTATAGAATAGCCTAATTTCTGAATACGTTAGAACTAATATTCGCCATTATTCAAATTTCAATATTGACCTTAGGTTTTTCAAAACAATTTCAATAAATATACAGGGTTTCCGGTAAACCTTGTACAATATTGAAACTGGTGATAGACCAGGTCATGACTGTTCAGAATATTAGAATTTCACCTCAGTAAAAATCTCACCGTTTTCAAGATAATGGGCATTTTTTGAGTTTCTACAAAATATCTACCTCCCATTGGATTTTTGAGTGCCATGTCTACAAATCGAGACCATTTCAAATATTCTTGCTGCTGAAGATTACTGATGAGTGATACTTTCAGACGTACAGAATAGTTTTCCAGAAAATGATACCATTTATCAAGAAATGAGAGTAAAATGGCAGATTTGAGTTTCATCAATTTTTTTAACAAAAGTTTGACATTATCGAAAAAAAGCATAACCACGTGGAGATAGAAATTCATTACAAAAGAACGCACATTTTGTCCAGACTCTACCATGGTATAGATCATACTATAATTATTTTTGGGGGGAGTAATATTTCCATTGCATTAGAGCGTGGTGTTATTCTAGGCTTCCTTCAACTTTTATGCTCACGCCAAAAAAGTATTCTGTTTCGATATTATTCTCAAGATAAAATGTAGAAATGGTTATTAATAAGTAACAATGAATCGCTTGGTAGCATTGAATAGTATGTCAATAAAATTTACTTTTTATGTCTAAATAAATTATTATCGAAAGGAAATTGTCGATTATCCAATATGGCACCGATGAATACACGAATTCGTGTGATAAATGTCGCAATTGACCAACATCCAGATTACAACGAAATTTCAGAGATCGAAAGATTGTACAAATAAATAAGTACAATAGTTTTTAGGAGGTGAATCTTTGTCGAAAATTAAAGGAGGTCTTTCATGTAAACAAACATTATTAGGCCTTTCTTTGAAACGTTACACGCTTCCAAAAATGAGAAAGAATATTTTCTTTTTCTTCAAATTGCTGAAGAATTGAAGGAATGATATTGTGTGGGCATATTCTACCAATAAGAAATCACAACACCAGTTCAAAATAAACTTATGGACGGGAATCTTAAATGACGAAGTAATTGGCCTTTATGAATTGCCACAAACCTAAAATGGCAACATTTATTTGAATTTCCTGCAAAATGAACTGCCCCTTCTTTTAGAAAATCTACCGTTAGTTCTGAGAAAAACAATGTGGCTTCAAAATGATAGCTGCCCGGCGCATTATGACGTACGAGTTCGGCAGTATTTTAATCAAATGTACCCACGGCGATGAATAGGACGCCTTGGTCCAATCCTGTGGCCGCCGAGATCCCCAGACTTAAATCCATTAGATTTCTTCTACTGGGGATATTTGAAAGAATTGGTTTACTCCACAACTATAACTGACGTGGAACAATTGAGACGGCGTATTCACACTGCCGCTCAGAGTATCGCTGAATCGGGGGCTATACCGCATTTGAAAAGGTCCTTCTTGAAAAGATGTCATCTCTGCATACGAGTGAATGGGAAACAATTCGAACATTTATTGTAATATTTTCAGTGCAATGATGAATAAGCGTTATTGTGGTTTATTAGTGTATGTTGATTCATAAAAACTTTAAATTAGTGTTTACTTTTTTACATATCATTGAATGATTTATTTCATCATTTCGGTTTGATAGGATAATAATAATATATATTATTGACAAAGTCCACACAGTTGATTTTAGCTCAGAATAACACCACACTCTGATTCACTGGAAATATTACTTCCTCTAAAAATTGTAGTATGTTCTATACCATGGTAGAGTCTGGACAAAATGTGCATTCTTTTGTAATGAATTTGCAAATCCACGTGGTTATGCTTATTTCTGATAATAATGCCAGTTTTGTTAAAAAAATTGATGAAACTCACATCTAGCATTTTACCCCCATTTCTAGAAAAATGTTATCACTTTCTGAAAAACTGTTCTGTACGTCTGAAAGCATCACTCATCAGTAATATTAAGCATCAAGGATATTTGAATTGGTATCAATTTGTAGACATGGCACTCAAAAATCCAATGGGAGGTAGATATTTTGTAGAAATTAAAAAAATGCCCACTATCTCGAAAACGGTGAGATTTTTATTGAGGTGAAATTCTGATATTCTCAACAGTCATGACCTGGTCTATCACCAGTTTCAATATTGTACAAGGTTTACCGGACACCCTGTATAATCCAGTACGTTAATTTCTCATGATATGCGCTCGTTTTCTCAAAAAACGCGTTGAAACGCCGACATCAAATTTCAGGTTCACGCTTACCAGCCGCTGAAAGTTCTAGCGGAGACGAATATTTGATTGGTCAAAACTCTTCTAAAAATGATGGTAGAAAGAAAAAGAAAATTTAATATCGTTTCTGAAGACTCCTACCTTCTCATGCAAATATAATATGCGAGTATTTGAGTTCCTAATATGTATTTTGTCACACTTAACGGAGATGTTTGCGGATGATCCGAAAATCATGACTAATTTAGTAAATAAGGAATTATTATACTGAGCAGCAACCCATCCCTCTTTGGACTATATGTAATAATTTTAGAGAAGTGTGACAGGTCCTACTTATACATGCCAAAAAAAAAACACATTGTTCAACTCCTGCCACATATTCAACTTCAGGTCCTACTTATGTATGCAAAAAAAACACTTTGTTCAACTCCTGCCACATATTCAACTTACCCGGCATTCTCTTCAGTGAATGTTACAAATATTCGCTTATTCATATCCTGCATATATGTTTAATAACACTTTTCATGTAGGATGTGTATGAGCGATCATTTTCAACATTCACTGAAGAAATTGTCGGGATTATGGGTAAGTTGAAAATTGAGGCAGGAGTAAAACCCAGTATTTTCTTTGGCATGTATGAGTGAGACTTGTCTACTAGTCTAAAATCGTTGCACATGGTCCAAATTTGTTTCTAATATGAGGTCAAGAAGTCATGTGCCGGTTTCAAAGTGCTATTCATTATTCGCTTGTGGCTAACATTTGTCTGTGGTTACTGTATACTAGATCAATAGATGGAAAATGTCACTTCCGATAAATAACGCAATGCAATGTCGCCACTTTGCATTTTTTGAAAATGATTGATAGAAACATATGAGATACTTACCTATACCTATTCATTTCTGTGATTGTAGATGTTTTCTGTGAAAAAGTCTTTCCAATATTTACATGTTTTTTAGTGTTTGATTTGAATCAGAATTTTAGACTTGCTATAAAATAAATTATCTATCTATCTATCTGTAGGGTGCTACCTGAGACATATCCGTACAAGAGCATTGTGTGAAGGAGAAGAGGCAATAACTAACATAATCACACGAGCTCCGTCTTGCTTCGAGCATCCTCAAGCATCCACTGCAATATTCGCGTCCAGCGGACGGCAAAGTCACAAGCGCAGGGAGATCAAGAATTTTAATTTCGCCAGCGGACTCTTGTATCAAACCCATTCATCCTAGTGACACTCTCTGTGGCATGTTTCTGCTTCTTCTTCGCGGAGGAATGCTCCAGCCAATTAGGGTGGAAACTACAATAATATTTTTTGTTTAATTGAATTTTTAGAAGCGGTTCTTTTTGCGCATCGCTCCTCGTTAGTAGCTCTATTGAGATTATTGTTAATTACGCTAATTGCGTTTTATATGTCACACGTAGTTCGGAAGGACATGCGATGATGCTGATTACGCCTTGCATGGCAGATGATTAGTTTGGATTGGCGGTTTTTGCGAAGTTATTAGCTGAACTAGTAGGTAATATATTCCAATTAAACTATAGCAGCGTAGTACAAGATTCAAGAGAGATTAGCTTCTGAATGAAACAGGTGATGGTTAAAATAACCAGACTAGAGCCTTTAGTATTCAAGAAAAGGATTATTTTATCGATATGAGGTATCAGGAGAGAGACGAGTTATCAAATGACCAATTTACGTCTAGCAGAGAACCGTAGGTAGTCTGTAAAAATTATAAAAATTATATCACTTAAAAGCTAGCTCATGAATTTAAAAAAATTACAGGTCTCACCATATCCCGATTCAATGAACTTCTTACCGGTGACATGGAATTCTTAAAGAATTTCAGTACCACCACATTTACTAATAGTTATTTATTCTTATTGTATATGATTATGGCAATGAGCGCCATCCTGGTAGGACAGGACATCTTGTTTCTTAACAAGCTCATTGTGAACAATGCAGATTTCTTTATTTATTATACAGGGTGTAACCTAAGTACGTTAAAATATTCAAGTGTCGTATTCCTGAGAAAATTTTAACAAAAAAGTTTGAATAAACTTGTGTCCGGAAATGCTTCGTTTCGGACACACAGGGCGTTGAAATTGAATTTTTTTGTACGCTTTTTAAAAATAACTTTTGCAAAAATTAAGTTATTTGCACGAAATTTGGTACCCGGGGTTTTTTTGACATGGGAAATTATAATTTCGTATTATTTTTCATGTAACATCTAGAGGGCGCTGCTTACGCTGTCATTATTTATTTCAAATTGCCCTAACATGTTTGACAGTAAACTTTTGGTACTTTTAATGAAAACATCTTATTCCCACACCTTTTCCAAATAAATAAGGTATACTTCCTCAACAACGCTGGAGGTGCTCTTTTTTGAGATATTCACAATTTTCTATATCGATGCATGTTATTTTAGGGCGCTAAGTGAAGTTGCTGAGAAAAATTTCAACAATCTGTATCTCGAAAACGTATCATTTTTCGATTAACATTTTATAGAAAAAAAGTTGTTTATTTTGACGAGATCTACCACATACTTAGTTTTTGTAATATTCTCAGCAACTTCACTTAGCACTAAGTAACATGCAACAATATAGAAAATTACAAATATCTCGAAAACGATCACCTCCAGCATTGTTGAGAAAGTGTACCTTTTTTACTTGGAAAAGGTGTGGGAATGAGGTTTTTTGATGAAAAGTACCAAAAGTTTACTGTCAAAAATGTTAGGGCAATTTGAAATGAATAATGACAGCGTACGCTGCGCCCTCTGGATGTTACATGAAAATTGATGCGAAATTATGATTTCCGCAAAAAAAACCCGGATACCAAATTTCGTGCAAATAACTTATTTCTTGCAAAAGTTATTTTCAAAAAACGAAAAAAAAAAATTCAATTTTAACACCCTGTATGTCTGAAACGAAGCATTTCCGGACACAAGTTTATATAGACTTTTTTTCTTAAAATTGTCTCAGGAATACGTCACTTGAATATTTTAACGTACTTATGTTACACCCGTATTATAAGGTGTCATTACATTGATGATAAATATACAAGAATCTTTACATTTCAGTAATTTTGAAGTGCGTTGTGCACTTCTTCAAACTCTTGAAGTTGTCTAGCAACAAACTAACTAGTCAAATTTTATAGTTTTGATATCAAATACAAGATAAAACAATATCCTAGCTGTACGCTTCAACGGACTGAAAGTGTTATCCTAATCTTATGAAAAGTGCTAATTATATCAAAAATATTCAAAAATTACTGTAATATATCGTTCTACGAAATACTCCCTGAGGTATACCGGGAAAAATCTTTAATGACCATTATTAAAACTCTAGTAGTTTTGAAAAGTGATCTAACCCAACTTGGGGAAATTCAAAGTGTGTGGGAAAGGGTCAGTGAAAAGTGTGTGGGAAAGGGGAAATGTGAAAGTGTGCGGAAAAGGGGCAAAAAGTGGTTTCAGGTGGTCTAAACCATGTTGGGTGAAGTTAGGTGAGGTGAGGATAGATTAGGTTATATTAGCTTAAGTAAGCTTAGTTTAGGTCACTTTATGTTATGGCTAGTCTTCATGACATAACCTAACCTAACAACAACTTCGATTTCTTATTCGTCTTTGTTTTTCATTTTCCGATTTCAAATTGGCTCAGATAGCCCTTCGACAAGTTTATTCAGACAATTCGGGTTGATTTAGATAGTTTTGATCTAACCTAACCTGGCTCATCTAACCTAACTTCATTTCATTGTTCGTCTTTGTTTTTTATTTTCCGACTTCAAATTGGCTCAGATAGCCCTCCGGCAAGTTGATTCAGACAAATTGTGTTGGAAAAGATAGTTTTGATCTAACCTAACCTGGCTCATCTAACCTAACTTCGATTCAAGACCCAGACAGTGTTCAATTGCCACTTTCAAACTAAAATTCAAATATGTATTGCTACTTATTATCAAATGAGGTACTTATAGTTGACAAAATGTTTTTGGCCCTTGATATATATTTCAATTGTAGTTATTGTCGTTTTTATTTGGTATAAGAAAAAAGTTATTTGTGTCTTAAACTATATGATGAAGTGGCTGAAATTACTGAAATCTTAGGAATTATTATGATTTTTCGATTATTTCGAAGGCAAGTAAAAATTATTGTAACTACTTTTCAGAAAAGTTTATATCAAACTTTATAAGCTCACCATCTTTTATGCATAGAAATTATTTCTGATCGTACCTATATAAGTTAACAAAATAGTATGATATTGTATATAAAATATCTAATTTTAAGTATTAAATGCTTATATTACAACTACAAGCTAAAACTGGGAACACAGATGGAATTATGAGAAAGTGAGCGATTTAATTATAAATAATCCCGTTCCAAGAAAATCAAAATTCGCAGTTTTACTTGTAATATTAGTATTTTATAGCTGAAATGAAATATTTCATTAAAAAAACATACTAAATTGTTAGGTGTTATACTGCAAGATTTCTATAAGTAATCCCAAACTTTGTTAAAAACTTTCCTGAAAAAATAATTTGTACTGAACTATCGAAAAATATTGATGATCCCCAAATTTCAGTAAATTCGGGAATATCATCACATAGTTCACAATTCAAAATGAAACACTTTTTGTACATTTCTTCCAATTTACTTGAGAGAATCTTTTGAATGAAAAATACTTTTGATTTTTTATATCCAACACCTATAAATACAAGCCCTATTTATTTTTCGGGAAGAATCTTCCGTTGCAATCTGGCGCCATAGTTTTGGAACAGCCTATATAAGATCTGTGCATGACATCTTGTTGCATTCACGGCTATAATCATAATATCCGAAACGTAGTGTCTCAAAAAACTGCAGAGAATTCATTTTGTGTTTTTTAGACAATGGAAGTCCAGAACTATTCTACTCAAAAGAAAACTTTCTGCAATTGGACGAAATTTTCTATACAAATGACAAAACCAGATGATATGACAAAATTCAACACAAAATGTGACGAAGCCTCACAAGAAAGTGAAAATCCCTGTACATGTAAAAATATAGTCATCCCAAATATTCTTGGTAGTAGGTTTTTTTTTAGTTTTCACTTAGAGATTTTGAAAAAATCAGCGGTGAAAGTCTCAATTCTTTAACTTTATAACTTTGCCAAATCGGCAAAGTAATGTTTTTTCTTTTTTGACAATACGTCAGAAAAGTCTGTATGAAAGTCTGAATGTATTTTCTGCCATTTATTCTCGAAGAAATTGAAATTCTCTTCGGATCTGCCCTAACAAGTAGTCTAAGAGGCTATTTCTCAAATACCCGATAAGTATCAAGTAGTCTCCCATAAGTGTGGAAGTTGAAAACAGAAGAAACATATATCAGAACACTCAATAACCCTGTCGGATCTGAGAGGTATATTGGCGTGTAAATACAGCCCATTATCCACCAATTTCAGGTATTAAATCATTCGGAATAATTGCCCAGTTTCAACGCTATTTTACAGTGGCGTTCACAATTTCCTGAGGTCGCATAGTTCCACTATACTAGAAAGTAAATTTTCGGCAGCAGTAGTTAAATTTTCAGCATATTTCATATATACAGTGCGTAAATATCTTTGGAATGACCAACTTATATCAAATGAAATTTTGTATATGTATATTATGTGAAACCATGAACTCAACTTTGTTTTTGCGGGTAATACATTCTGAGATAACGTGGATCAAAGCTTCCTCATCTTCCTCGCAAAACATAATACCTATAGAACAGTATAGAAGTCACGGCTCACAACAGCAATAAATACGTGATATTATATTTTCTCAGATCATCGTATTCTTTTGATTGTAAAAATAACTTCAAATTATTTTTATAAGTTAGGTTAGGAAACCACAAGGCAAGAGATAAGACACAGCACAGGACCACAAATGGCACAAATCACAGGAGGAAGATGCACTCAGTCACAGGTTTGAAATAAAAGTCTATTTTTGGAAAAAAATAATAGGAGAATTGTTAGAGAAATGATAAACTATCAAGAGTGTGATTTAAATCGCCATCCCAATGACTCGAGACTGTGAACTCACTGAAATATGGACGGCAATAAAAGGAACGCAATAAGCGCTCTGTGATTGGTCACTGCAATGGCGGCAAGTTTAAACAAAAAGATAAGAATGAGGCAAATTGAGTTGAAAATGCGTGAATTACTAGCAAACCTAACCTGACCTGATCAACCTAGCGCGAACAGAATAACCATGCAAAATTGATAACGATATAACAACTATTCATCTAATACTGGTGACAACTGGAGAAACTCACTGAGCTAAATAAGTTCAGTGGAAAATGTATGAAATTTATGACGGAAAATTAAAGCAAAACACGTTTTAAATTTTTGAAATAGGCACAAGACACGAAAATAATGTTGTAAGTCAGTAATGAATTTTGCCTGAGTTTGGACTTCCTGGGAATATTCGCATCGGATGTCCCAAAAACGTTCCGAGTCGTACGTCCCCAGGATGTCCATATTAGGTTCTGGGACGTTCGGACCTAATTAGGACATAAAATGGACATCCTCGGGACGTCCAGTGCTATCTGGGCTGGTTATAGTTTCCCACTAGTATCTTGGCCTGCCACATTCTTTGTGATTTTGATCTAACCTAAAATTTGTTCAAACCGTCTGAACACCTACGAGTAACCCTCAGAAGTCTTCGGAAGACTTGTACGAATTGGGAATGACGAGGGTCTTACCTTTTAACGTGCGATCACAAGAACGGTCTAGAATTTATACTGAAAAGATGTCTGTCAAAGCGTACCGGTCACCCATCCAAACCGCTTCTACGGTTCCTTGGTTTTTCTGATCGACACCACTCGACTTATCCACTTCAGCGGGTTTTGCAGGATAATGCATTCTGAAATAACGTGGATAGAGTCTTTGTCCGAGTTTCTTAAGGTGCCCGTTAGTATTCTGAGCATGTTTTACTCTTACTGGTACAGTAATTTGATCTCTTCTGTTAGTTGTTTCCCAGAACTGTCTTGGCCTGCATCATTTCTTGTGATTCTATCCAGCATTTGAATATTTTGTTATGTACCTCTTCAGGTTCATGAAGTAAGGGTTCAGGTCTCAGGAATGGTGTTTCAGCTCATTTTTTGCCAGTAGGTTTGCTATTTCATCATTCTCCACTCCTGTGTATCCAGGAACCATACTAAGACCGACATATTTTCAGTTAGGAATACTCGACCGTGCTTGGGATGGCACGTTGAAAGGTAAGACCCTAGTAATTCCTTCCTCGCTCGCTGAGGGTTGCTAAAAAATCTGCTCTTTCACAATTGTCTTTCTCCCCAAGAAATGTAGATAAAGTATTTTTGTGTTCGTTATCATTTTTATTCTGACAAATAACGTTATTGTTTCACCGTTTAGAATCAGTCAGTGTCCGCCACTGGTGACTTATGCCATACCGTGTTGCAGTTGCTGGGTTCACAGTGCACTTGATTATATCTATGGCAACGTTTCGATTGCGACCTGGGCCTAATTCGACCTGTCTGTGGGCCATTTATCATCCGCGCTAGTTTATAAACTAATTGTATCGTTTTACACCTTTTCACAAGCTACTAATCATTTGGAGTACTTTCCCACCTTGTGTTTAACGTTTTGATTTATGGTTCGGAGGATGGACTCATAGAATACTAAAAATGTGTTGATTTAGTGCAATATTTCTTTGACGTTAATGGGTCTCAATATTGCACAGAAAAACAAATTTCTTGTGTGAATGCAAAACAACATTTATTCGAGGGTAATATACCACAAGAGGTTTTTATTTTATCGGATAAACTTTCATTTTCCACGAAAACTTGGTTGCTTTGGTAAAATCACGACACCGATTTTATCTAATGTTATTTGGTCGAGTCATATTACAACTACCAAGTTTGATTGGAACAAAATTAAAGTTTATACGATGAAAACAAAACCTCGAGTGGTATTTAGTGAGATAATTTAACGAATCAAATAAATGAATTATTAAACAAAAGTTGATAGAACATAATTTATTAAATTAAATCAATAATTCATTGGACAAAAAGTACATTTAATAGGAAATATTATTTAAGTATACAATTAGTGAAAGTACAGTTTTGGTATACAATCCTACCCGAAGAAGACTGCTGAATTTGATTATTTTCCTCTCTTAGATTTGTCACTAAATAAGTGGAATGATGCTGTGAGTCTAACTGAAGGTATGGCTTCAGAGAATTGGCGTTCGAATGTCCGGTCAGCTTGATAATTTGTTGTTCTGAGACTCCTGCTTTGGCAAGAGTAGAAATAGTGCTAGACCTATGGGAGTGATCAGTAATTTAATTTTTCAGATCTAGACCAATTTTTTCTGCAGAAATTCTGATCCACTTTGAAATTTCGTTTACACCAATGAGTACATTTTTGTGCCATCCCTTGGCATTTTCATTTTTCCAAAACGGATTTGGTGTTAGAAACAATCTATCTGAAGAAATAGGTTTGTTTCGTTTTTCTAGAAGCATTTTCAACAATCTTACAGGACACACGTTTGGATTTTCTTTATTTGTAGTCAACCACTTACTTTCACTGCACCTTTCATCTACACCTTGAGCTGTTTTAGAAAAGACCGTGTTGTACTCCACTCTGCCTGTCAATGTTCCATTATTGTAATTTTCGGCTTTGAAATAATAAATTTTATACCGCGGACTTTCACCACCTCTCCAGGCTAATTCAAAAGCGGCGATATGAAAAAGTTTTTTTTGAAGTCCCATTGGAGTATTTTCATCCCACTGCTCTGCCATTATTATAACTTCTTTATTTAATGCTGTATAACCTTGTCTTCTTTTATCTAAATTTTTCTGCAGTTGCTTGCGTTTAGCATATTTAGCGTTTCTATCGGCTTGAAATGTCACATCTTTGAATGGGTCAAACACAATTTTATAATCCATATAATATTTTTCTTGCACAATTTTGGTTACAGTATTTCACATTGTTTTAACTACGTACTCCTTGTAGTCATTTTAGTCTGATTTCTTCATATTATACGCCCAATCTGCCAATATGCTTGAGATTTCCGGCTGCGACGTTGAAGGTAATAGTTCATACCTCTTTTCTCGACAAAATAATTCAAACTGCCTCCAAATTGATGATTTGGTTTTTTTGGTGTTTTTGGAGTGGCGTTGTCTATTGCAGAATTTATTATTTGAGTAGTTGCACTACCAAATCTAACGTTAACGCTCATTTGAAATTAAAAACAACACTTTGTAGCAACGCGTCCTTGGGTACAGTGTCGGATTCAATAAAGTCATACGACAATTATTAGTTGTTGCCGTGGTGAAGGTAAATAACAGTTTATCCACTTGCAAACAGTTACGTTCCTATTTATCCGATATCAAACTGCCAAAACTGACGTTTCTTATGTACGATTTTATACATGAGTTGAGTTATCAAAGAAATAGCATTCTTGGATAAAACAAATCAACGTTGTTTTTGAATTTTCAACATTATCTAGTCACTGTAATGAAAATATTGAATCAAATTAAATAAACTTACAGTTCGACAAACCTAGCTGAATAGGTGAAATTGCGCGTACAGCAAAACAAACATGTTGAGTACCTTATCACTGGATATATTACGAAATATAGTCAGTTGTCCGACGAGTGAGCGTCACTTTTTCACGTTTTCAGCTAGTCAAACTATACGTTCCTGTTGAGTGCCTTATCACTGGATATATTACGGACTATAATCCGTTGTGCGACGAGTGCGCGTCACGTTTTCACCTTTTCAGCTAAGTGGGTAGAACTGTACTCACCTATATAATTTGTTGGGAATTATTATGAAAATGAAGATAGATCCTTTCCAGTAATGCATCTCAAAAAAACAAGAATAACTAGAGTACATAAGATAATTGTAGTATCTCAAAATAGTTCTTAGATTAAAATACATAGTGATGTCCTAGTTTTCAACTCTTCATCGTTCAAGCGGTCGTGATCAGGAAATCTTTTCATCGTAAGTTTTCTTAGAGCTTGAAGATATTTCCGTACTTTTGAGACTCGATGCCAACAAATGTTTTTCCGGGTTTCCCTGCAGCTCTGAAAGCGAATGCGCCACCAATGTCATTTAAGCCGCCCCGGAGCGCCGATCAATCATTTTGATGTTTTTACTTTGTTTTTACTTTGTTCTTGTTAGGTTATATTATAAAAAACAAACATATTTCTTACAAAATAGTTATTTATGATACCAGTGTTGGAAGTGGTATTTTATTTTGTGAAAAATAAAATAAATTTTAACAAATGTAGCATACATGTTTTTTTGTACAACAATTACTGCTAGTATGAAAAAAACAAAAAAAATTATAAGATACATAAGGATTCGAACACACGATTTTTGGATTATAGGCAGACAGGCAAATGCTCCAACTATAATAAACCCCAACGCACTTCATTTATGAATGCCATTATTTGTCAGTGATGAAGGACCTTCTACAGTTGTTTTTATTAGAGAGATCTATATTACTGGTAACCATCATCTCATCTGTCATTTTACTGTTAACACTAGTGTTACAAGTATTTTTAACACTAGTGTTAAAAGTGATTTTGTGAAAACATCAGTTTTTAGTTCACATGTCAATTAATTAAAAACGTAATTTTTAATGACAGTTGTACAAAAAATATATTATATTCAACGTCTATTTTATACAAAATTTCAGTTTACTGTACTGTTCTATGTTCCAGAATTTATCAGAGCCCTGTCTAAAAGTTCTTCTGAAAGGGTTCTGTGAGCTTGTCAGAGAACAGCATGGAATTTCGTTATAATATCATGAATTTTGATACCCAAACTGAAAATGTCAAGTTTATATTGTCAACAACAGTCCGAAAAGAAAGTTAATTAAGAAATAATCCACTTGATACCATAAATCTGTTATATCTGAATGTTGGAATTCTACGATAAGAAAGTTGGAAACAAATAAGCAAACAAAATCGCGGCTAAAGGATGAAGTAACTTCATTCAGACTATTCAAAGCAGCGAAAACTTAATTAACAAGATATTATGAGTTGAAAACAGTCCATCACAGAACCGGATTGGATACTTTCAGAGGCCCTTAATTTTTATACCAGGCTATGCACTTAACAATTATTATGGGTAACAATAGAGAATTAAATTTTTCAACTCATGTATATGAAAATGATAATTTTTCAACCGGATACCCTATACATGAAAGTGATAGTTTTCACTCTAGAGATGAAAATGAAACAAATGAATATTATCATGTGACTAATAAATGACAGTTAATCTCACTACTTGGCACTTGAGTCAGCACGAACGTCACTTGGTTTGACAGTTTATAAACATTTAAGTTCTAAAAATTGTAATCCAGTATTTTATAAACAACATCTTTCGTAGAAAAAATAGCATTCAACCTCACAAAAAAAAAATAGTATTTTCATCTCTTGTTGGAAAATATATTATTGCAGAATCAAAAAATGTCTTTCATACATTATTCTTCTCGAGGTCCTAGTTCGTATCGTCATATTCATGATAATGATCCATAAAACATTTGAATGTATGTTTTTTAGTAATACAAATAGATAGGTTCGAATTTTTTCTCTCGAAATTGCACACTTACCAAAACACATTGAGTTTTCTGACAAAAACTCTCGACTCAAATACGGACCTGGACTTTCAGATGTGATCAGAATTTAGTGGGTCTAAATAGTCATCCAATTATGATTAAAAGGTTAGCAAGAAAGCATTAATTAGTTGTGAGGGTTGCCTAATGCACACTCCTCTCAATATCTCTGCGATAAATCACATTAGTCAGCTAATCCAGTGCTTTGGCGCTGATTGGTGTCGCTTCAGTCAAAAGGGGGACCTGAAAAGCTTTGTTTATCGCAGTGTAAGAAGAGAAAACAAAATTATATTATCATTGTTTCATATATGTCGTGTAGGAGAGAAATTAAAATATGGTCTTTGTTTATTGAAACTGTAATCGAATCATTTATATGTGATATTATATTGATTTACTGAAGCTCATACACGTTTCCTTCATTTATTTTTATTTATTCATTTATTGAACATAAAATACATTAATATATGAAAATTTAAAATTATTGGTCAAAAAATCAATATATGATTACATAGGTCCTGATACCTGTGTGTAATCATATAAATATTACATAATATTTACAAATGAATATGAAAAATATAAAAAATAACAATAACAGTAACAAGAAAGATGAAATAACAAATATTAACAAATGAGTATTACTGTAAAATAAATATCCTGATACCTGTGTGTAATCATATAAATATTACACAATATTTACAAATAAATATGAAAAATATAAAAAATAACAAAAACCATAACAAGAAAGATGAAATAACAAATAATAACAAATGAGTATTACTGTAAAATAAATATCACAATTCTTTTAAACGGTACATGTTTTATTAGTTTTTCAATATTCTCAAGAATCCTCTCTTTTATACTTTTGTCTAAAGTTTTTTTTATTTTTGATTTTAGTTCGAAAATATGAATAGGATATTGATTGAAAGCTTTATTTTGTGCAGGATATCCGATTCTTGACATGATTTTTTGGGTTTGTAACCTTCCACAATCTGAAAATGAAAAAATGTTAATCCAAAGAAATCTGTACAAGTGTAGAAGGGCTAATTAATTAATTCATAAGAGGTTATCTTGAACGATGGAAAATAACGACTAAGTTTTTCTGTTAGCCGCAGATGATTCCACAACAGATTTTATGAATGTCCTATTCATATTTTCTAACTAAAATCAAAATGCAATGCCCATGACAGGTTTAAGTCAAAAAATAACAAATACATTGAGATCAGTACTCACACATACAATACCCAAAAACGCTGGTGAATGTTCAAAAAATTGTGTTTACAACATACCTTGTTCGTGTGGTAAGAGTTATATAGGTGAAACATCAAGACCATTGATTGTGCGCCAGGAAGAACATAAAAGAGATCTAAAAATAACGGATTCGAAAATATCCGAACATATTCTAACATCTGATGGCGATCATATGATGGAATGGAAAAATACCAAAATTTTATTGAGAGAATCAAATCAAGAAAAAAGAAAGTTAAAGGAAACTGCGTGCATTCTTTTATCGAACAACTGCTTTTCAACCAATTCCATCGGAATGGACCGCACCTGGTTACCTCTCCTCAGAGATGAAATAAGAACTAATAGAATGGTGATTGATTGATACCGAACACCCTATGTATCAAGATACCAAATGTCAATCAAAAGAATGTATGACAGATTTCATTTGACTCTGTCAAAAAAGATCTTATTTCCAAAACCGCAATTCAAATTCAATTTCTTCAGCGTCTTTCCAAGAAGTTTTGATAACGAAGGCAGATACAGCCTCCGAAACGTCAACAATTTTCAATACAAGAGAAGTATTCTTTTTTAATTCTATCTTATTTTTTCAGATAGGCAAATTCAGTGTAGGGTACGTTACTGACAAAAATTAATTTCTTTCAAGACAGCAGTCTTGTGAACACAGTAACTTATCGGGCATCTACACTTGTACAGATTTCTTTGAATTAAAAATTTTTTCGTTTTCAGATTGTGGAAGGTCATAAACCCAAAAAATCCTGTCAAGAACTTTCAAAGTGTTACCGCAGAAGAAATATTTCCCTCATATCCATCCCTGATGTGTACGCTCCTGAAGAGCCTGTTTTTTCCAATCCTATCAATCCCCCTGAAGAGGGGATTGATAAGCGAAATAGATTTTTGTCGTCTAAAATGTATTGGTGATTAAATGCGAGAGAAGCGAACCTTGCTTCAATGAAATGAGCGATTTCTGTGAGTGATATTTTTAGAAATGTGTAAGAGATGATTCTACGGACAATTAGAAAACATTACTTAGAAATATTTTCGCTGGGAAAATATCGAATGTTTAAGTGTTTGAGGCGGCTTACCATCGATGGAACAAAAATCGGATTGGAATATGTTGAAGCGGGAAACATGTGAAAGAAGACAACTGAATTTCCGAGAGAGGCTTAGGACGCCAAGATACCATCAAAACTCGTTGAGTGTCCTAACGGATCCAACCCGTTTTGGTCATTTGCAAGTTGTGTAAAAAACTTTTATATTGTCATCGATTTCGAAAATTAACTGTGACTACTCAATGATTGAAGAGAGAATGACTACTCATTGAGTAGTCACAGTCAATTTTCGAAATTGATGTCATTTTTCAATTTTCATGCAGAATGTTCCCCTTTTCAACACCAAATTGTTATTTGACACGGTATTATTTCTCAGGTCGTTGAACTTCGTACCAACATTCATCTGTTCCAACATCTTCTCTCAACACAGAAAACAACTTTGTTAACTTCGTGAACAAAAGCCTCGAGACAACTCAATCAAAGCGAATCATAACATGCGTTAGTGAAAAACACAACACATCGTTGCACAATAAAGGACATCGGTTGACTTCTGAAAACGACGACAGATGCTGTAAATAAGTATACAAAGTGCTCCGCGTTGATTGACACATTTTCCCCGAGGTTCTGCGTGGATTCAATTCAATCCCTGCGAGGCTACCCTATTACGTTGGTCGGGGCTGCGTCTGTCAATCAAAATTTGTGAATTAGAAAGCTGCTCATCTGCATAGGCGGCGAAAGAGTGATTCAAGGGAAGTATAGATATTCTGGATCCCCATGACAAAAATAATCTGAAATTTTATTCCATATTTTGAAAGTGCCATATTCTTATTTCCATTATTTTATTTTTCAGTAGGTTCAGTCGTAAATGTCTAGTTAAACTGCGGAAGAACTAACTGATGACTCAGAATTGAATGACATTCATCAAATGATGTTGGAGGGGTTCATATTTTAACCGCTAATTAGTAGATCTGAACTGAACTTATACAACCGGCCCTGGTCCGCACAAGTGTTTCTAGATTAATTCATGATAATTTCTCTCCAATTTCAACCTTTTCTTCATCCTGCACGATTTTCTTCTATTTTTGATTTGTACAATTTTCTCCATCTACCGACATAACCAGAGACATATATGATTATTAATTTAACTCCTATATGTCCTGCACATATGGCCCTAGATATCCCCAAGGCATTCGATACTGTCTATGAAGAAATAGGAAATAGGAAATAACAATACCAAGCCTTAATAAATCTTCTCTAAACCAAGACGACTTTCGAGACCAAGACCAAGACCGAGACCGAGACCAAGACTAAGACTAAGTCCGAGACCGAGACTAAGACCTAGACCAAGACCAAGACTAAGTCCGAGACTGAGACCGATACCAAGACTAACTCCCAAGTCTTGGTCTTGGTCTCGAAAGAAAACTAGTGAACGTAAATCTACTCAATATTAACAAAAAATCTAATGGAAAATGTTATGGCATTTTATTTTAATTATTTATTTGTCATATGGTAGCTTTTTAATTTTTGTTTACTCAAAATTGAAATACATTTTTCAAATTCAGTATTACAGTTATACAGTTTGCAACAAATAGGTGTATGTTATAAGGTCACAGTGGTCCACACCTCCTACGATTCAAAAATTCAATACAAATTCATTTGGTTTGAATTTTAAATTTTTGGAAATACTTTTGATACTGCGTTGCGGTTGCTTTTATTTTGAATAAATCATCCTTTATATTGGTGCATACCTATTTGAATTTTAGGTTAAATATTTTAGTGATATAATATACCTATCTTCAACTGTTTTTGTGACAATTAAACTGAATAATTCAAATTTCTAGACGCATTTTGATCCAAGACCAAGACTACCAAACCAAGGCCAAGTCTGAGCCAGTCTCGTCTTGATACCAAGACCAATACCAATACCAATACCAATACCAAGACTACATTCATTTTTCGAGACCATAACCAAAACTGATCAGCCCTAACTATGCCTTTGGTTCATCATCCTTATCTTCCTCACTATGGCTCCAGAAGAGTGATACTGGGCTGGTAAGCTCATATTTGCCAGGTTGTTGTCATATATGGTGAAATCCAACCATCGCTCAGAAACTGCGAACGTATATAGAGCTGTTCCTTAAGGTTCAATACTAGGGCTAACATTTTTCCTCGTATACATCAACGACATTACGAGTATAAATATCGTAAGACCATTCACAATCTCTGATGATACTTTAAGTTTTTGGCTCTTTGACAATGAAAATGATTTGGGAAGGATATACATGGTGTCCTAGAATAAAGGGGACAAACTCCTATTGTAGAATCCTCACTTCATTTTATGGCTTGAAGTTTCAATTATCATATACCCTAAAATGAATATTACCTGAATTACAGGGTGTTGAAAGTGACAAAAAATATATATTTTCCAGTATAACTCCATAACAGCTCAACTTTTCCTGATAATATTTGGTATGTCAGTTGACAGCAATCAGTTTCATATTTCAATGCGAATCGTGTGTTTGTAACTCTACCCTTATTCGCCCATCCCCAACTTTCACTCCACTGAATTAATAAAGATTTCGACTTCTTTTTCTCAATCCCCAATATTTCCTATACAAAAAAGGAATAGGTTTCGTTTCTCAAATATCAACGGTTTTCGAGATTTTTGAAGTTGAATAAGTGCGTGCGTATCAACTCTCAATTATTTTTGAAAGGAATGTGTAGGTAACTATTTATAACATAATTTCCCGATATTCAAAATTTGCATATGGAGTTTTCTAGACAAAATATAGTTCTACCTACGCCACTGGTGAAAGTAATATTGAATCATTGAGGCGAACTGTGACTTTTGCCTTTTGGCACGATAATAATCCATGTATGTAATCATCTGAAATGTTTGGGATTTGAAGTTTTTGTCTAATTTGGGATGATAACATTTCGACCATAAGGACTTTGGTGTATGCACAATAATCTCCGCAGATGCCATAATTTTGTTATTTTGGTGTAACAGTATCTAAAAGAGACGGTGTATTAGTTTCATTTCAATATGCAACTCAATACATACATATACAGTGTGTCTCACTTCTCATGGAAACCCCCGTATCTTCCGTAATAATTGAGGTAGAATGATGAAACTCTCAGGATAGATGGAAATGGTCAAAATGCACCTACCACCTCAATTGGGTTGGCCTAAGTGATATACACTCCACTCCATTCCACCGTCGGTGTCGTGATTTTATCATGTTATTTGTTCTCGTCAATTACCAAAGCAACCAAGTTTTCGTACAAAATGAAAGTTTGTCCCTTAACATAAAAACCTCGTGTGTTATTACCCTCAAAAATATGTATCGTTGGTAAAATTGGTGTCCTGATTCCGAATCCATTGAGCTTATATTGTACCCTAATATAATTTTTCGCAAAACTGGCTAGGTTCATCGCCCCTGGTGAGCAGTGTATGTCACTCAGATCGACTTCATGATTTAGACTCATCGCTGGTAGATGCATCTAACGCTTCTGGAATTTACAGAGTTCTACTTCAATAGTCACGGAAATTACGAGGGTGTTTCCATGAGAAGTGAGACAAATTCTGATTCTTCAGGACTGAAATTTTTCCAGGAAAAAAGTGTATCTGTAGTAAGTTGGTGGTACTGATCACGAATATGAAAGGAATTAGAGCCTATTTTGCCCCCTAGTATGTTTTACCGTAAAAATGGGTTGTTCCATCGCGAGTGGTGGGCAGTGTATATCACTTAGGCCAACCCAATTGAGGTGGTAGGTGCATTTTGACCATTTCCATTTGTCCTGAGAGTTTCATCATTCTACCATAATTATAACGGAAGATACGGGGGTGTTTCCATGAGTAGTGAGACACACTGTATAGGCGGGTATTTCAGATAACATGGAAATACTCCAATGATACCGCAAAGTAGGGAATGAGGTAGGTAAGTGTGCAATAATTGATGGACGAAGCTGTTACTACGTGGTAAGGAGATCATCATGAAAAATGAATTATTCAAAGTCTGGAACCAAGAGAACAAAAGTGTAAAATAATAATACGTTCCCAATGGGCACACGTACGTTTTTCAAACGTGTTATAAACGTGGCATTGGTTAAATAAACGTTTCTGGTTGAAAATTTCAACGACAATAATTTAGTGTAATCTTCAACGTTAGAAGAATACGTTGTAAAGATGTGTTTTCAACGTTACTTCCTCAACAAGTCGTTAAATATACGTTTAACAATTGTTATGTTCATTCAAAAAGAATTTTTAATCAAACTCGCTTTATGCGATTCATTCATCAATATTTATGATACGTTCCTTGACCTTTTATTTGGTCAAAACAATGTTTTTTATTGAGTATCTTCGATGTTCAAAAAACCTGATTGAAAACGGCAATAAAGCGATAATACTCCACCAGACTTTCAAAAAGAAGCTAACAATGTTCCAGTGTTGATATGATTAATTTTTATATATATAGTAGACGAAAAAGTTATTTTTGTTGACATTTCAAAGACTGCAATGCATGGCCTACTTATGGAAGATCTTATGGTTAAAAAAATTGCAATTTCTAAATCTGTAGTAATATGCATGAATGAAACAAATGAATTAAGTTCGTGAAGAAATGATCATTGTGGAAGATAACGACACAACATATGCTGTGCTCTATTTATAACTTCTTTATAACTCTCCAAATGTAAATGTCATATATTTCATAAAAAGTGTCTCGCCTTTCGGTTCATCGGCTCCAAAACGAATTATTATTAGATCTTGATACATGTTATTAGCACAATTTCGTACAAAGTAGCAGCTCGCAGTTTATTGGAAAAAATTCATATGTTTGAAAAAAACTACATTCAGAGTCCTAATTGACGTTTATCAAGTCACGATTTTATACCAATCTCCTCGTTTGTTAACAAAACCCTAGAGTAATGGGCTCCGCTATAATCTGATTCAAATTATACATATTATCTTTCAGAAAATTGATTTCAAATTATGTAGAGTTCTTGCACCCAATAATTAAATAAATTGTCCGTTACGTTATTGGAAAATTATTCGTACATAATATCGAGTATATTGACATTATATTATAACCGATCATAATACGATATCATTAAAAAGAATTTCCCTAGTAACTTCCCTGCTTTTAATAACATATTGATGCACAGGTTGAAGTATCCTCTATTATTATCCTGATATTGTTATATTGGACATACAGAACAAACGTTGAAGTCAATGAATTTTTCCCTTTTTTCAAATCACGAAAACAACATAATTACTGATTTGAAAAATTATTTTTCATTCAATTAATATTTTTACTTTACATTTTTTTTTTCAATAAATCCATATAGTGAAAGTCAATAGTTGTCAAATATAAATGAAATAAATAAAATAACTGAAAGATTAAGAGAAAATAAGACATGCTAATTTGCTCACAAGTAAATTTAATAGGGTGGTGATGAAAGACACACAAGAGTCGTTATGAACTTGCCATGAGTCTGTGTAAGGGTCTCTACAGATCAATTCTCTTGTAGGTATTTTATAATGCCTGTTTTCTCTGGACCGAACATGTCGGATATGCTGACAGCAAATGCGTTACGATGCCAGGTGCACCACGGTAGGTCATGCATTTAGTATGAGGGACCTCTGTACCCATAGTGGGTCTACAGTGGACCAATGTATTGAAGACACCTTCCTGGCAGTCCTCATTATGAATCCCTCGGTTAACAAATTCGGCTGCTGCCTGGAAGACAAATGCTCCAATTCCTGCTTTTTCTTGCCAGTGCAGAAATGGGATTCGAAACTCCTCATAAGTGTAAAGGCCCTAAGTTTAGTACCATTCTGTTGTGAAGATACTCAAAAGTCCTTAGTCTCCTTATTGTAGAGGGAGATATAACCCAGACATGAGCGATTTAAGATACAAACGCCTGTATAGGTGAATCATCTTTCACGTCTTTGTGTCGCAGCTCCTCCCGTGTCTACCTCATCACTTCAAAGGAGTAGAGTAAGATTAGAGCGCCAAGCATTTTTGTAGCAGCAACTTCGTTCTTTCCCGACAGTCGTGATGACTAGATCTCTCGGAGTTTATGACACTTGCCGCGGAGTTTTTCATAAAAATAACACCTTAAGAGCGCATTGTTCCACTCCCAAGTAGGATATTTTTCTCTCCTGCATCCAGATGACGTAGGATGTTTTCATCTAAGATCTAGACGTCATCTCCGTAATCTTCGCACCATCCTCTTTTAAGATGAACCGTTGCAAGTTTGTCGATCCCAAACTTCATGCTTGCACTCTTTCACCACCCTCGAAGACACTTGAGACATAAAGTTTAAGAACATCCATTTAAAATGCATCCGGTTGTTGGGGATGCCGCAGTTGTATCCATGCGTTTTCCTGAGCGCAACGGACAATGGATATAATGATATGCAGAAGAAGAGAAGGCTGAGATAATCTTCCTGAAACACCCCTCCCCCCTTTGGAGATAACGTGTTGAGTTTGGACTCTGATCTTGAAGTAAAGCGAGTTGCACGGTTCGCCCCTCTGCAAACATACCTAGAACCTAAAACCTACTGTTCCATGAGTTGAAAACAGGATCCTTAAAAAAAATCCTGGGTATA